>CM019822.1:166799995-168011610 GCA_009763385.1 Coix lacryma-jobi var. lacryma-jobi | reverse complement strand
CTCTTTGTTTTAGTGATCAAGACACTTAGCGAGTGTGATCACATTTAGGATAAACAGTCATACTATTAAGAGGAGATTATTCACGGCTTATGCGGTGTTCAAGTGCCACTAGGTGTTCTCTAAACATATCGATGATATAGACCTAGTGAGTGACTAACTAAACCCTTTGGAAAATGCTTTGCAAAATGCTAACACACGTGCACAAGTGTTGAAACACTTTGGTGTTGGCGCATGGGAACAAGGGTAGAAGTTAGAAAGTAAAAGATGCTGAGTTAGGGGCATCGGACACTGCTGGCGACAGCATCGGACGCTGGGCCGAGCGTCCGATGGGAAACCCTAACTACTAACATTTGTTAAAGGAGCATCGGACGCTGGGAACGGACGCTGAGGAAACACTGTTGCAGAGTCCGATGCAAGTGACATGGCGCGAGCTTGCTTTCCAGGGAGCATCGGACGCTGGCCTGCGTCCGATGGGGATCCATCGGACACGTCCGATGTGTTTTGGTCCTCTCTGGAACCTCTCTGCATGGTCATCGGATGCAGGGGTTGAGCGTCCAATGTGAAGGTGCCGGCGCGTCCGATGTGGCGCAGAAAAGAGCTGAAACGAGCAGTGGCAACGGAGCGTCCGATGCCTGGCATCGGCGCGTCCGATGTCACTTTAACCGTGGCGCGAAGGCATATGACTGTTGCATATGTCGTGATTGGCTTTCAAAGCCATATACATGGAACTGTCTGGTCTCACCCGGCATGTTCCAAAGGTATTCTCACACTTTTATCCCTTGTTGGTTTTCAGGTCAAACCGACTGGCACATCTCTGGATTCAACATACTCCGGGCACCCGATTGAAGCTAGCCTCGTTCGGCTTGTTGTGTGCCTGGTGCGAGGCGTCACATTTTGCGCCAACAAGACTTCTTATGAGTTGCGTTTTGGAAGACAACCCAAAGTGAGTTATTTTAGAGTTTTCGGTTGCCATTGTTTTATACTCAAAAAGGGCAACTTGGACAAATTTGAGTCTCGTTCTTCTGACGGTGTATTTTTGGGTTATGGCACTCACACTCGTGCATATCGTGTACTTAACCTTGATACTAACCGAGTCATGGAGACATCAGATGTCACCTTCGATGAGACTATTCTTTGTCCTTCTTCTAGTTTTGAGCGTGCAGGTGATCATGAGGTTAGAGAACCTCTTTTTGATGATGAGGAAGAAGGTGCTGAAGGGATAGATGATCCAGCACTTCCTCCACCTGCTGCGCCGAGTGGGTCGACTTCGACCACGACTGCACGCGGCCCCGATCCCTCTTCCTCCACTACATGGGGGCTGTGTGATCCGCTACCTCGGGCTGTATCGCTAGTACCCAAGGAGGCACCAACTGCTGTTGAGGGGGAGGTTACATCGGCAAGGGAGGCGCCAGAACACATTCAGCGCCAACACCCGCCTCAACAGATGATTGGCAGTATCGGCAAACGTGTCACTCGGTCTAGGTCACAACGAATCTCTCACTTTGCTCATTCTGCATTTGTTGCTGATTTTGAACCCCGAGATGTTGGACACGCTTTATCTGATCTGGATTGAGTCAATGCCATGCATGAGGAGCTTGAAAACTTTGAGAGAAATCGGGTTTGGGTTCTTGTTCCTCTTCCTCCTGAGTGTCACCCTATTGGGACAAAATGGGTTTTCAAAAACAAACAAGGAGAAGATGGCCATGTTGTGAGAAACAAGGCCAGACTTGTAGCCCAGGGGTATAGTCAGAAGGAGGGGATAAACTATGAGGAGAGTTTTGCTCATGTAGCTCGTTTGGAGGCGATTAGGATTCTCTTGGCTTTTGCTGCATCCAAAGGGTTTAAACTTTTTCAAATGGATGTCAAGAGTGCCTTCCTAAACGGCTACATAGAAGAGGAGGTGTATGTGAAACAACCCCCCGATTTTGAAAATCCCAAGTTTCCAAACCATGTCTTTAAACTTCACAAAGCTTTGTATGGTTTGAAACAAGCCCCTAGAGCCTGGTATGATAGGTTGAAAACCTTTTTGCTTGCTAAGGGTTTTAAAATGAGATGTGTGGATAAAATGCTCTTTCTCCTCAAGCAAGGCAATGACACTCTCTTGGTCCAGATTTACGTGGATGATATCATTTTTGGTGGTTCTTCTCATGCTTTGGTTGCCAAGTTTGCAGATACTATGAGCAGGGAGTTTGAGGTGAGCATGATGGGCGAGTTGACGTTTTTCCTCGGGTTGCAAATCAAGCAATCCCGAGAGGGGACGTTTGTGCACCAGGGCAAGTACACCAAGGACATTCTGAAGAAGTTCGATATGGGTGAGGCTAAGCCTCTTCCAACACCCATGTCAACCACGACAGCCCTGGATGCGGACAAGGATGGAGAAGCTATGGACCAGAAGGAGTACCGGGGTATGATCGGGTCGCTGCTGTACCTGACGGCGACAGGCCCGGACATTCAGTTCGTGGTGTGTCTTTGCACGTGATTTCAGTCTTCGCCGCGCACCTCTCACCGTCAGGCAGTCAAGCGCATTATGAGGTAATTATGCTTCACACCTGAGTTTGGGATTTGGTACTCTGCTTCCTCCACCCTTTCCCATTGTGGTTACTCGGATGCTGATTTTGTTGGTTGCCGACTTGATCGCAATTCCACTTCTGGGACTTGTCAGTTTATTGGTTCTTCTCTTGTATCGTGGTCTTCTGGCAATGTCGCCCAGTCTACCACGGAGGCTGAGTATGTTGCTGCGGCTAGCTGCTGTTCCCAGTTGCTTTGGATGATGGCCACTTTGCGTGATTTTGGTCCGAGTTTTTCTCGCGTTCCTTTGCTTTGTGACAGCACGAGTGCAATTAGCGTCGCTAAGAACCCCGTGCTGCACTCTAAGACCAAACACATTGATGTGCGCTTTCATTTCTTGCGAGGCCACTATGAGAAGGGTGATATCGACCTCCACCATGTCGATACTCATCATCAGTTGGCTGATATTTTCACCAAGTCTTTTGACCAATCAACTTTTGCTAGATTGAGAGGTGAGCTTGGTGTGTGTTTCCCCTTTTAGATGGGGGAAACATTTTGGTTCGTGTATTATAGACTGACTCTTTTTCTTTCAATTGGTATCATTTTTGATAAGTTAGTCTTTGCATTTCATCATGCATCTTTGCATTTGCTAAGCTTCATGTATATATTCTTTAGAATGTGACTATGCTATGTTTAGTTTAAGTTCCGATGCTATATGATGATGTGTGTAGCTTATGCTCTTTCTGATCACTGATACATGTTGTGAGCTGAGCTATTTTATGGTGAATGCGCTTAATGAACATAAAACTTGAATTTATTCACCATTGAGATTAGCAACTAGCATGTGTAGAATGTGTTGAAATCCCTTGTGCTTTTCATATATGCTAGGTTGCTATGTCTCTGGTTCTGAGTCATTCACTTGCTTGATATGTTCATATTCTGTTTTTAAATTGAACCAAGTTTAAGTGAATTGGAAAGATCGAGATGGGATTGCTTGTCAGCACATCACAGTATCGAGACTGTTTCTCATTGCACTTTGAGTTAAACTTGAGCTGTGTAGTGTATGACCGAAACTGTTGCTTTAAGCTTCTGATTTCTTCTGCATAGGCTTCGCACAGTTGAAAAGTTAGGCAATGACAAGTTTTCAACCTCTCGCAATCACATGCTGAAATTTGAACTTGTGTAATTTAACCGCTGCAACTCTGATAAAACTTGAATACACAAGTCTATGTTTCATTCTATAGCATGATGATTGAACTTTGCTAGGGGTAGTTCACCTTGTATACATGTTTAGCACTTGTTTGACTTCCTGTATATACATGTTTAGTGCTATTTTGATGGTGAATATCTTTTTGGCTGAAAATTGCTCATTTTGCTCAAATGTTCATATTTCGTATTTGGTGATCAGTTTGAGCCTTTGCTAGCATTTTGTGCATGTTGTTGAGTCATCGGATCAGCACTTTGTCGAGCATCCTCTTATTCTATCGATGAAGGACCGAGAAGCAACCAGAAAGCGACCAGAGGGGGGTGAATGGGAGCTTCAAATTTTCCTTTCGGAAACTAGTAGCCACTGTCCCAAGAATCAACCCCAGAAGCAAACCCTAGAACTTGCTAGTGTCCACGACCCTAGATGTAGGGTGGATGCTTCCTAGAAGCACAGCGGGACACTACACAACTCTAGAAGGCCAACGCAAAAGACGGAAACCAAATCCGAGATCGCACGAACGAACAGCGAACGAGACTGCGCAGTCACAGCAGCATCGGACGCTGGCAGCGTCCGATGCGCAACCAACGGACGCGTCCGATGCGAAAAGTGCAAGACAGAACCCTTACTGGACACCCATCGGACGCTATGAACAGTAGACTCTCAGCGTCCGATGGTCTTACTCCGGCGCGTCCGATGCACAATGGAGCGTCCGGTGGTAGCGTCTGATGCACCTTAGAAAATGTCAGATTCTGACACGTGGCAACGGAGCCTCCGATGCCAAAAGGGTCAGCGTCCGATGCTACGAACTCGAGCGTCCGATGCCCCCGACGCAGTGCAGTTCTTCCGTGAAATCGACTCGATCTTCTCCGAATCAAAAGCACTAGGGCTTAGATTTGGTGTGAGAAGTTCCAAGGATGTTAGTGAGCTATCCCTCGGGAATCATGGCTCGAACCTAACTCCAAATCGAGGAATTGGAAGAAATCGGGGCAATGGACCAAAAACTGATCCAACACGAAAATCGTTCGATCTCCTAGACCGTGAGGTTAGAGGTGAATCCTTTCGGTGGAAGGAAGTGCCTCACGACCTAGGACAACTTGGTTCAAACGGATTTGTAAAAGATGAACCGAGCAAAGAGATCAAGCGATGGGAAAAACGTGGAGAAAAAGGATTCCGCGAAGAACACGAACAAATCACAAATCACAACCACGAATTGCAACCGTGTGGCTACCACACGCTACAACAGTGAGGATACGACCTCACTTCCTCAGAATCAACAGTACACAGAGGCAAGTCTCTCTGCGGATCTCAGCTAGCTACAGCAGGGGATGGGAGAGCAGGAAACCCTAAGTGCGAAAGAGCAAATGACTGAGATACTCAGGAGGAGGGTGTCTCCCGACTACTTATCCTACTACTAGCCTAAGTCTATTTCCTACTCTACCCCTCTCTATTCTAATTACAGAGCGAACCAGCTAAACCCTAGGGTTATTCTGGACCGACTCGGTGGTAGGTGTATCCGACGGCCACGCCCGTACAAACCGTAGCGTTGCCTCGACGCAACCTCCGGATCGCCGCCACGTGCCGCCCTCGCTTTGCACCCCCGGTTTTGTGGCCCAAACCGGGAAACCAGCCTTTTCCAGCCAACCCCCGGTTTTGAGGCCTAAACCGGGAAACCAGCCCACCAGCATCTGAGTTTTGAGGCCAAACTCAGCAAACCCTCAGAGCCCAGGTTTTGAGGCCCAAACCTGGAAACCGTCCTCAGCCCGAGTTTTGTGGCCAAACTCGGAAACCGTCCACGCCCAGGTTTTGAGGCCCAAACCTGGAAACCGTCCATCTGATGGTTTTTCCCTGGCTCTACCACCAAACCGACGTCGTAGATGGGATGCACCTCCCGTGCACCCCGTCCACCGACACGTGTCCCCGAGTCCACGACTCAGGCAACATATGACCGCACTTCTTCACTTGTCGTCGTCACAGGCTGCCAGCCACCACAGCTGATCCTCGGGCCTCTGGTCCCTCAGTCCAAGCCTCACGTCCGCCCTTCACCACTCTTGGTCCATTGGCACGGCACGTCTCTACTTGACCTTCACCTCGCCTTCGATCACTGCATCCGTGCTCGACACCTGCACAACACAAGCCAAAGAACATGCGCATCATCCCAGTTGACAATCACTCATCACTCAGAGACCCGGCATACACCCATGTATCCGCAATCTCCCCCTTGATGAGTGCATTGTCAACTACCAACACAAATCATAGTAGAAGGAGAAGAAGGAAGAAGGAGGAAGGAGAAAGAGAGAACTCAACCAAATGACCCAAAAGCATAGCAAAGCCGAAGAAGGTCAAGTGGAAAGAGCGAAAGAACTTGGTCCCCAAAGACATGGGCAAAGGCTCGACGCAACCAAGCAAAGCAAAGCTAGCCCTCAAGAAGAGGTAGAACAGGCTCAACACCGCTAGCAAATCCCAATCGAAAATATCGAAGCAAAATGCTAGTCCCTCAAGATAGAGGCACAGAGGCTCAACACAACTAGCAAAGAAGGCTCGATATCAATGCCTTTCGGCCAACAAGAGACAGCAAAGCTCAAGCTCCCCCTTAGTTGATCATCCAGGAGACATGCAAACTCTCCCCCTGGAAACTCCCCCTTAAATGAACACTCAGGAAGCACAAATGATTTCCAAATTCTCCCCCTTAGTTGAAAATGCACTAATCCAGTAAAAGGCTCTCCCCATCAGAAAGGGCACCAACAAAAGTGCAAACATGGGAGGTTCTCCCCCTTCCAATATGCATATGAGTCAAAATGCAAGTTAGCAGCTTCAGGCATATATTCAGGAGAAAGCAAAGATGCTCTAAACAATATAACTCCAATGACTCAACAACAACATACAAGCTCAGCAAAGGCTCAAACTGATCACCAGATATGAAGTATGAACCTATGAGCGAAAATGAGCAGTTTTGAGTCAAAAGGTATTCACCATCAAAATAGCACTAGCAATGTATAGACAGGAGTTTGAACAAGTGCTAAACATGTATACAAAGTGAACTACCCCTAGCAAAGTTCAATCATCATGCTTAAGAATGAAACATACACTTGTGAATTCAACTTTAGATCAGAGTTGCAGCGGTGAGATTTCACAAGATCAATTATTAGCATGTGATTGCGAGAGGTTGAAAGCTTGTCATTGCCTAACTTTTCAACCGAGCGAAGCCTATGCCGAAGCAATCAGAAGCTTAAAGCTACGGTTTCGGTCATACACTACACGGCTCAAGTCTAACTCAAAGTGCAATGAGAAACAGTCTCGATACCGTGATGTGTTAACAAGCAATCCCATCTCGATCTTTTCAATTCACTAAAACTTGGTTCAAATTTTAAACATGTTATGGACAGACCAAGCAAGTGAATGACTCAGAACTAGAGACATAGCAACCTAGCATATATGAAAAGCACGAGTGAACTCAACACATCCAACATATGCTAGTTGCATATCTCCATGGTGAACATTTTCAGATTTTAAGTTATTTAAGCAAATGCACCATTTCAAAATAGCTCAGCTCACAACATGTACTAGTGATCAGAAAGAGCATAAGCTACAAGCATTAACATAAGCATCGGAGCATACTACATAGAGCATAGTTACATTCTAGTGATTATAGACATGAAGCTCAGAATGTAAATGAGTATGCTGAAATGCAAAAGAAAAGAAAGACAAAAGAAAAAGAGTCAGTCAAGGACCAAAAATGTTTCCCCCATCTAAAAGGGGAAACACACACCAAGCTCACCCCACAACCGATTGAAGGTTGATTCGTCTAAAGGCTTGGTGAAAATATCAGCCAGTTGATGATGAGTATCGACATGGCGAAGGTCGATATCACCCTTCTCCTGGTGGTCTCGCAAGAAATGAAAGCGCACATCAATGTGTTTGGTCTTCGAGTGAAGCACGGGGTTCTTAGCAACGCTAATAGCACTCGTGCTGTCACAAAGCAAGGGCACGCGAGAAATGCTCAGACCAAAATCACGCAAAGTGGCCATCATCCAAAGCAACTGGGAACAGCAGCTAGCCGCAGCAACATATTCAGCCTCTGTGGTAGACTGGGTGACACTAGACTGCTTGCGAGAAGACCACGAAACAAGAGAAGAACCAATAAACTGGCAAGTTCCAGAAGTGGACTTGCGCTCAATACGGCAACCAGCAAAATCGGCATCGGAATAACCGCAAAGGGAGAGGGTGGAGGAAGCAGAATACCAAATCCCAAACTCAGGTGTGAAACGAAGGTACCTGAAAATCCGCTTCACCGCCTGACGGTGAGAGGTGTGCGGCGACGCCTGAAAGCGTGCACACAGACACACTGCGAACTGGATGTCCGGGCGTGTCGCCGTCAGGTAGAGGAGCGACCCGATCATGCTGCGGTACTCCTTCTGGTCCACTGCTTCTCCATCCACATCTGCATCCAGGGCAGTCGTCGTCGACATGGGTGTTGGAAGAGGCTTGGCCTCACCCATATCGAACCGCTTCAGCAAGTCCTTGGTGTACTTGCCCTGGTGCACAAACGTCCCCTCTCGGGATTACTTAATTTGCAACCCGAGAAAGAATGTCAGCTCACCCATCATGCTCATCTCAAACTCCCTGCTCATAGTATCTGCAAACTTGGCAACCAAAGCGTGAGAAGAACCACCGAAAATGATATCATCCACGTAAATCTGGACCAAGAGAGTGTCTTTGCCTTGCTTGAGGAGAAAGAGCGTTTTATCTACACATCCCATTTTAAAACCCTTAGCAAGCAAAAAGGTTTTCAACCTATCATACCAGGCTCTAGGGGATTGTTTCAAACCATATAAAGCTTTGTGGAGTTTAAAAACATGGTTTGGAAACTTGGGATTTTCAAAACCGGGGGGTTGCTCAACATAAACCTCTTCTTCTATGTAGCCATTTAAGAAGGCACTCTTGACATCCATTTGAAAAAGTTTGAAACCTTTGGATGCAGCAAAAGCCAAGAGTATCCTAATAGCCTCCAAACGAGCTACAGGAGCAAACGTCTCCTCATAGTCTATTCCCTCCTTCTGACTATAACCCTTCGCTACAAGCCTGGCCTTGTTTCTAACAACGTGGCCATCCTCTCCTTGCTTGTTTTTGAAAACCCATTTTGTCCCAATAGGCTTACACTCAGGAGGAGGTGGAACTAGAACCCAAACCCGATTTCGCTCAAAATTTTCTAACTCCTCATGCATGGCATTGACCCAATCGAGATCCGTCAGAGCGTGTCCAACATCTCGGGGTTCAAAATCAGCAACAAATGCAGAATGAGCAAAGTGAGAAATGTGCTGTGACCTGGACCGAGTGACTCGTTCGTTAATGTCGCCAATCATCTGCTGAGGGGGGTGCTGGCGCTGAATGTGTCATGGCGCCTCCCTTGCCGAAGTGGCCTCCCCCTCAACAGCAGCTGGTGCCTCCCCGGGTACAAATGGTACCGCTCGGGGTGGCGGATCCCACGGCCCCCAGGAAGAAGAGGTGTCGGGGCCGTGAGTCGTCGTAGAAGCCACTCTTTGCGGCACAGCAGGTGGAGGCGATGCTGGGTCATCTATGCTTTCAGCATCCTCGTCCTCATCATCGAAAAGAGGCTAAACAACCTCATGATCACCTGCACGCTCAAAACGAGAAGTGGGACAAACCATGGTCTCGTCGAAGGTGACATCTGATGTCTCCATGACTCGGTTAGTATCAAGGTTAAGTACACGATATGCGCGAGTGTGAGTGCCATAACCCAAAAATACTCCGTCAGAAGAACGAGACTCGAATTTGTCCAGGTTGTCTTTCTTCAATATAAAACAATGGCAACCAAACACTCGAAAATAACTCACCTTGGGGAGTTTTCCAAAACGCAACTCATAAGAGGTCTTTTTCAAGAAAGCTCGAAGAAAAATGCGATTGGAAATATAGCATGCAGTGTTCATAGCTTCGGACCAATAACGCCTAGGAGTCCTATGCTCATCGAGCATCGTCCTGGCCATCTCAACAAAGGTCCGATTCTTCCTCTCTACAACACCATTCTGAGGGGGTGTGTAAGGGGAAGAAAACTGATGCTCTAAACCCAAAGAGTTACAAAACTTCTCAAAATCTGAATTCTTGAATTCGGAACCATTATCACTCCGAATTGCTCGCATCGAGTTAAAGGGAACTCGTTCTGAAGATGCAAAATCAGATTACGAGCAAAGGAGAAGGTCTCGGTCTTCTCAGCTAAAAAGAAGACCCACGAATATCTCGAAAAGTCATCAACAATAACAAGCACATACCACTTCCCCCTAACCGAGCTCACCCGAGCCGGACCAACAATGTCCATGTGCAAAAGCTCTCCAGGGCGCTTGGTCATGACCTGAGTCACTGGATGGTGGGGAGCGGCAACCATCTTCCCGTGTCTACAAGAGTGGCAAACAAGATCCTTCTCCATATGCAACTTGGTCAATCCTCGGATTAGGCCAAGTGAACTAAGCCTTGCAAGCAAGTCGAAGCTCAAATGTCCAAGTCTCCTATGCCACTTCCAAAGATCAGAGGAGGAAGGTCCAGCCACAAGACAACGAGAAGTGCCAAAAGACTTCGAGAAATTCGCATGAAAGACTTTTCCAAAGGGCGAAATCAAACACACAAGATTGCCCTGAGGATCCAAAATACGACTGAGATTCGGTTTAAAATGAATCTCATAGTCGTCGTCAAAGAGTTGCGAAACAGAAAGAAGGTTAAAATGCAAGTTAGAAACAAGAGCAACATCACGCAACACAAAGTGCTCATTAACTCGCACCGACCCGCGAGACAATACCTTACCTTTGCTATTGTCGCCGAAGGTTATGTACTCCTTTCCGGCAACTGGGCTAAGGCTGGAGAACCACTTGGCGTTTCCGGTCATGTGCCTCGAGCAACCAGAATCCACCAACCAAATGTCCTCCAACCGTTTTACCTACATCAATAGAAAGACATAGGGTGAGCATACGGTCCAACACTGGGGTTAGTGAAGTAGGAAGAATACCAGTGTTGGGCCGGCTGCTCAAAAGAACGGTTAGCAGAAAAACCATTCCTAGCACGTCTACGAGAGGAGCGATCACCACGTAGAGGAAAACGTGGTCCGCTAAGGGAGGAGCGTCCATCGCGATACTCAAACCGCGGTGGGGGAAAACGCTCAACTACAAAGCCTCCGCCACGGGGTCCATAGCCTACAACTGCAGGCTCCCGCCGGGCACGCTCTCTACGAGGCCTAGGCCTAGCAACTTGAAGCACTGCGCCTCTAGGCCTAGCGTCTCTCCTCAGAGCTCTCTGCTGCCTAGGCCTGGGGACTTGAGGTTCTGGACCTCTGGGCCTAGCAGCACGTCTCGGTGCTCTCCTCTGAACATTCGGCGCATGTACATCATGAAAAGGATGGTACATGTCCGGGTTGTTCATCTCCCTAGCACGGCGCGCCTCTCTCTTGCGCCTAAAGCAGAACTCGCTCAAGTGTCCATCTCTCCCACAGAAGTCACAATGATACCTCACCGCACGCAAAGGGGGTTGTTGGTACTCATGACTGTGGGTGTGGATCACTTTGCCCTTCTGTGGCAACTCCTCCTGGATAGGTGGCATTGTATCCAGCTTGTTCTTTAGGTGGTTGGGTTTGGGATGCCACACTTGGTTCTTGGGTGGAGCTCTCGGAGGTTCCTCAAAAACCCCAACCTTGGTGTTAGGTTTGAGAGGCTCTTTGGGTGGAAGCTTGGTAAGTTTGGGAGTAGTGGTGGAGTTGGGCTTCTCACTCAGGTTCAATCCACTCGACTCTCCAATCTTCCTAAAAGCAGAAAGATCAACACCCTAAGCAAAACCTACACCGGGACTTCCAGCAGCTCGCTTGAATTGGGAGATCATCATCCCGAGCTGCGGCTCAACACAAGATACCCATGACAAGATAGTCCGAAGGTATGTATTTTCTTCCTCGGTTTGCATCTCGTCATGCTTCACATTGGCTAACTCCATCTGCAAGCCCTCACACAAAACACACCTAGCCACACAAGTGCTACCTGAGTTGGCCTCTTCAACAGACACAATCTTGGCGTTCTTCTCTGCCAACTCAGATTGCAAGACAGGACAAGTCTTGCACGCACCCAACAGAGAAGGTCTAGCCTTCAGCTCATCCACCTCTCCTACCAACGCAGCATACTTACCTCTCAAAGTGAGAAGGTCAGTCATGTGCGTGGTGCACATCTCACACTCAACCTCCTCAGACACGGCCACGGTGGACTTGGCAAACTCAAGCTCCCTCACCGTGTCCTCCCACTTCTGCCTAAACTCCTTGCGCTCTCTAGCGGCACGCCTAAGCAACTTATCCTGACTAAGGAGCGCGGCAGTAAGTTTTTTGACTTCAGCAGAAAGCTCATCGTGGGTGAGAGATACCTGGGAGGTGTTGTCGTCGTCGTCGTCCCGAGGGGTGTGCTCCAGCTTGCCATCGACCTCATCACCAAGCGCCATGGTGCAGAAGCCGTCGTCGTCGGCGAAGAAGCAGAGACCGTTCAGCTTGTCCTCGATCCTCTTCTTCTTCTCGGACTCATCATCGCTTGAGCAAGCGGAGTCGTCATCCGAGCTGTCCACGTCGCTGAGCGTGGCAAAGAACGCACGCTGCTCACCCTGGGCCTTCTCCAAGTACTTCTTCTTGATGTACTCCTTGTCGAAGCCGCCCCTCCGCTTGTGCCTCGCGGGGACATACTTCTCCTTGTGCTTGCTGGAGTCGTACTCGTGCCCATGATCGCCCTTCCCCGAATGCTTGTTCTTCTTGGGGTAGTTGGCGATGAAGTGGTCGGGGTCGCCGCACTCATAGCATCATGAGCGTCCTCCTCCGCGGCGATGGTTCAAGCGGTTGTTGTGGAACCGCGAGAACCAGTTGGCGAGCATTGCCAACTCGTCATCCCCCAAAGACTCAAGCTGGTCCTCTGTGACAAAAGAGAGACGAAAGAGCAAAACCTCCAGAGGGGTTAGAAGAGCCAGAAACCAAAGCCATAGTCAGGCCAGAAGGATTCTCATAAGAAGCCCTCGACATGGCGTCAATCTCACTAGACTTGAGCTTACTAAAGAGCTCATCGCAAGTGAGGGTCTCATAGTTAGACGATTCGATGATCGCCTGGACCTTTGAGTCCCACACCGACCGATCAAGAGTGTGCAAAAGCTTCAAAGCCCTCTCATGATCGTCAAAAGGCAACAGCTCCTTGTTCGCTCTCATCTTGTTGACAATGACCTGAAAGCGAGCGAATAAACTCTCTATGCTCTCGCCAGGCATATGTCGAAAGTTCTCATACTCCGGCTTGTGCGACTCATAGAGACGGGATTTGACCTGAGTGGTTCCCTCATGGAAGCGCATGAGGGTCGCCCAAATCTCGTGAGCCGTGGGGAGGTGAGAAACGCGATCGAACTCGGACATGCTCAAACAGGAGAACAAGGCGTTACGTGCCCAGCTATTTGCCTCGTGCTCATCGATCTGAAGCTGAGTGACATGAGCAGCCAAGACAACGTAATCATCCCTGTTGCAAATCTCCCAAACAGAAGAGCCCATGCTCTGGAGATAGGCTGACATGCGTATCTTCCAATACGCATAGTTCATCCCATCAAAGAACGGTGGTTTGCCCACGCCGCGATCCATGTCGCCTTCTGTGGATCTGGAACCGGCTAAGGTGAAAGATCCTTAACCTGCTCCGATACCAATTGAAGGACCGAGAAGCAACCAGAAAGCGACCAGAGGGGGGGTGAATGGGAGCTTCAAATTTTCCTTTCGGAAACTAGTAGCCACTGTCCCAAGAATCAACCCCAGAAGCAAACCCTAGAACTTGCTAGTGTCCACGACCCTAGATGTAGGGTGGATGCTTCCTAGAAGCACAACGGGACACTACACAACTCTAGAAGGCCAACGCAAAAGACGGAAACCAAATCCGAGATCGCACGAACGAACAGCGAACGAGACTGCGCAGTCACAGCAGCATCGGACGCTGGCAGCGTCCGATGCCCAACCAACGGACGCGTCCGATGCGAAAAGTGCAAGACAGAACCCTTACTGGACACCCATCGGACGTTGTGAACAGTAGACTCTCAGCGTCCGATGGTCTTACTCCGGCGCATCCGATGCACAACGAAGCGTCCGGTGGTAGCGTCCGATGCTCCTTAGAAAATGTCAGATTCTGACACATGGCAACGGAGCCTCCGATGCCAAAAGGTTCAGCGTCCGATGCTACGAACTCGAGCGTCCGATGCCCCCGACGCAGTGCAGTTCTTCCATGAAATCGACTCGATCTCCTCCGAATCAAAAGCACTAGGGCTTAGATTTGGTGTGAGAAGTTCCAAGGATGTTAGTGAGCTATCCCTCGGGAATCATGGCTCGAACGTAACTCCAAATCGAGGAATTGGAAGAAATCGGGGCAATGGACCAAAAACCGATCCAACACCAAAATCGTTCGATCTCCTAGACCGTGAGGTTAGAGGTGAATCCTTTCGGTGGAAGGAACTGCCTCACGACCTAGGACAACTTGGTTCAAACGGATTTGTAAAAGATGAACCGAGCAAAGAGATCAAGCGATGGGAAAAACGTGGAGAAAAAGGATTCCGCGAAGAACACGAACAAATCGCAAATCACAACCACGAATTGCAACCGTGTGGCTACCACACGCTACAACAGTGAGGATACGGCCTCACTTCCTCATAATCAACAGTACACAGAGGCAAGTCTCTCTGCGGATCTCAGCTAGCTACAGCAGGGGATGGGAGAGCAGGAAACCCTAAGTGCGAAAGAGCAAATGACTGAGATAGGAAGGGAGCAGGGTGTCTCCCGACTACTTATCCTGCTACTAGCCTAAGTCTATTTCCTACTCTACCCCTCTCTATTCTAATTACAGAGCGAACCAGCTAAACCCTAGGGTTATTCTGGACCAACTCGGTGGTAGGTGTATCCGACGGCCACGCCCGTACAAACCGTAGCGTTGCCTCGACGCAACCTCCGGATCGCCGCCACGTGCCGCCCTCGCTCTGCACCCCCGGTTTTGTGGCCCAAACCGGGAAACCAGCCTTTTCCAGCCAACCCCCGGTTTTGAGGCCCAAACCGGGAAACCAGCCCACTAGCATCTGAGTTTTGAGGCCAAACTCAGCAAACCCTCAGAGCCTAGGTTTTGAGGCCCAAACCTGGAAACCGTCCTCTGCCCGAGTTTTGTGGCCAAACTCGGAAACCGTCCACGCCCAGGTTTTGAGGCCCAAACCTGGAAACCGTCCATCCGATGGTTTTTCCGTGGCTCTACCACCAAACCGACGTCGTAGATGGGATGCACCTCCCGTGCACCCCGTCCACCGACACGTGTCCCTGAGTCCACGACTCAGGCAACACATGACCGCACTTCTTCACTTGTCGTCGTCACAGGCTGCCAGCCACCACAGCTGATCCTCAGGCCTCTGGTCCCTCAGTCCAAGCCTCACGTCCGCCCTTCGCCACTCTTGGTCCATCGGCACGGCACGTCTCTACTTGACCGTCACCTCGCCTTCGATCACTGCATCCGTGCTCAACACCTGCACAACACAAGCCAAAGAACACGCGCATCATCCTAGTTGACAATCACTCATCACTCAGAGACCCGGCATACACCCATGTATCCGCAATCGACTATATTCCTGAAGCTGCTAACTTGCATTTTAACTCATATGCATTTTGAAGGGAGATTCTTGATAGTGCATTATCAACTAAGGGGGGGAATTTTGTCAAATCATAAGGGGGAGAAATCATATCTTAGTTGTGTGCACTATTGGAGGGGGAGTTTGAGTTGGCTCGGATTTTGAGGATTTTGGATTTTCCAATTGGTTCAGAGCTTTTCTGCTAGTTGTGTCTTTCGATGAGTGTTCAGCTGATTGTGTTATTCAGTTGATTTTGCCTCTTTTGATATCGAGCTCTCTTGCAGTTCAGCTGTCACCATTCCAGTTGGATTTTAGTGATTTCAGTTGGTATCGAGCTTTCTCGCTAGCGGTGTTGAGCCTGTTCTGCCTCTTCTTGAGGGCTAGCTCTATTTCTGCTTGAATTTCAATTGGTATCAAGCTTTCTCGCTAGTGGTGTTGAGCCTGTTCTACCTCTTCTTTAGGGCTAGCTTTGCTTTGCTTGGTTGCGTCGAGCCGTTGCCCATGTCTCTGGGGACCAAGTTGTTTTGCTCTTTCACTTGACCTTCTTCAGGCTTTGATATGCTTTTGGGTCATTTGGATGAGTTCTCTACTTCTCCTTCTTCTTCCTTCTTCTATTCCATTATGATTTGTGTTGGTAGTTGACAATGCACTCATCAAGGGGGAGATTGCGGATACATGGGTGTATGCCGAGTCTCGAGTGATGAGTGATTGTCAACTGGGATAATGCACATGTTCTTTGGCTTGTGTTGTGCAGGTGTCGAGCACGGATACAGTGATCGAAGGCAAGGTGAAGGTCAAGTAGAGACGTGTCGTGCCGACGGACCGAGAGCGGTGAAGGGCGGACGTGAGGCTTGGACTGAGGGACCGGTGGCTTGAGGATCAGCTGTGGTAGCTGACAGCCTGGGACAGTGACGAGCGGAGACTTACGGGGCATGGTGTTGCTCGGGTCGTGGACCTGGGGACACATGTCGGTGGACGGGGTGCACGGGCGGTGCATCCCCTCTACGGCTCGGTTTGGTGGTTGAGCCACAGAAAAACCACCGAGTGGACGATTTCCAGGTTTGGGCCTCAAAACCTGGGCGCTGACGGTTTCCGAGTTTGGGCCACAAAACTCGGGCTGAGGACGGTTTCCAGGTTTGGGCCTCAAAACCTAGGCGCTGCGGGTTTCTAAGTTTGGGCCACAAAACTTAGGCGATGGACGGCGGGTTTCCCGGTTTGGGCCTCAAAACCGGGGGTTGGTCGTGAAGGCTGGTTTCCCGGTTTGGGCCTCAAAACCAGGGGCGAAGTCCGGGAAAAGGACAAGCAGAGCGGTGGCGGCATGTGACGGCAATCGGTGAGGTCGCGTCGAGGCAAAGCTACCTATTGTGCGGGCGTGGCCGTCGGATCACCACCTACCACGAGTTGGTCCAAAATAACCCTAGGGTTTAGCTGGTTCGCTCTGTAATTAGTTAGGGGTAGAGTGGGAATTAGAATTAGGATAAGTAGAGGGAGACACCCACCTCCCATCCTATCTCAGTCATTTGAGCTTTGCCTTCTAGGTTTTCCTGCTCTCCCAATCCCCTGCTGTAGCAACTGAGATCCGCAGAGAACCATACCTCTGTGTACTGGAGATTTTGAGGAATTGAGACCGTAATCTCACTGTTGTAGCGTGTGGTAGCCACACGGTTGCAAATCGATGTGTTGATTCGCGTTTTGTTCGTGTTCTTCGCGTTCTTCGTTTCTCCGCGATTTTCCCGTCACTCAATCTCCCTCTCTACTGCGTCTTTTCAAAATCCATTTGAATCAACTTGTTCTTTATAGTGAGGAGATCATTTCCACCGAAGGAATTCATCTAACTCCTCACGAACAAGTAGATCGGGTCGATTTCGTTTTCGTGGCGCTTTTTCGTTCATACAGCTTCCCTTTTGATTTCCCGTTGATTGAGTTGATTTGAGTAGATGATTTCTTGGGGATAGTCTTCCAACTACCTCGTGATCATCTTCTCCAAGTTTGGGAACAAGGGATTGTGATTTGATTCGGATTTGGGAGGATTTGTGTGAAGGGCGACCGAAATCGCCCTCACTGGGAGGCCGCGGACAGTCTGCCGTCCTCCCCGTGGACAGTCCGCGTGTCGGGGACTTGGCCAGATCAGTGGCCGCGAGTTTCCTCTGTTGGTGTCCAGATTGATCGATGGACAGTCCGCCGTTGCAACCCGCGGATAGTCTGGGACCGTCTAGAGCTGTTTCAGCAAAGTTGCTGTTTTGCTCTTTTTGCCTGCGGACAGGCCGCCGCTGGTTCCCGGACAGTCTGCCGTTGGGCAGACAGTCCGCTGCCGTACTCACGGACAGTCCGGGACTTCGCAGTTTCGTGCTTTTCAGTGCATTTGCTCTCCCGGCTTTTTGGTTTGGTTTTCGGACTTCTCTTTTGGCCCTGTAGTTCACCTAGGAACCTCTCTAGGTTTCTTTGGTACTTGTTAGAATAGGTATTTGGAGATTTCTCGACGTAGCTCTCTATCTACGTTCGGGACTTGGTCTTGAGGGGTTGAACTAGTGCCGGTGCTTGTGGCGTTTAGTTTGCTATCGCTTGGTGGTGCCCCGCTGTGATCCTAGGGATCATCCACTCTCTTCCAAGGGTCGTGGGCATCACGTTTCTGGTCAAAGCTTTTGGGGGTTGATTTTCGGGACAAAAGCCGAAGTTTTGAGAGAAATTTTTTGAGCTCCCATTCACCCCCCCTCTGGTCGCCTTGCTTTTGCATTCTCGGTCCTTCAAAAACACATCGGACGTGTCCGATGGTTTGGCATCGAACGCAGGACAATGTCCGATGCTCCCTGGAAAGCTAGCTCGCGCCACATCATCATCATTAGACTCTGCAACAATGTTTCCTCAGCGTCTGTAGCCAGCGTCCGATGCTCCTTCAACATTTGCTAGCAGTTAGGGTTTGCCATTAGACGCTCGTCCCAGCGTTCGATGCAGCCGCCAGCAGCGTCCGATGCCCCTAACTCAGCATCTTTCACTTTCTAACTTCTACCCTTGCTCCCATGTGCTAACACCAAAGTGTTCCAACACTTGTGCATGTGTGTTTGCATTTTTCAAAGCATTTTCCAAGGGTTTTGTTAGTCACTCACTAGGTCTATAGCATAGATATGTTAGAGAACACCTAGTGGCACTTGAACACTGCATAAGCCGTGAATTATCTCCTCTTAATAGTATGGCTATGTATCCTAAATGTGATCACACTTGCTAAGTGTCTTGATCACCAAAACAAAGAGCCCTATAGGTTATACCTTTGCCTTCGGGCCTCTTTGCTCCTTCTCTTCTCTTCTTCATTTCACCAATGGTAGAGCATTTAACCTCTTAGTTGCAAATGGCCATCACCACCCTCCATGGTTGCCACCTTGCTAGCTCCACCACTTGGCTTGGTTCCAATTCTTTCTTATAAGCTACACACATGCTTAGCAATAGGATTAGACCAAATAGGTTTCATCAATTAGCCAAAACCAAACTAGGGCTTTCAATCTTCTCCTTTTTGGTAATTGATCACGACCTATACAAAGATATGTGATTTAAATTTGGGAAACCACATTGATAGTATTAGCTCCCCCTACATATGTGCTATATAGTTTGGTTCTAAATTTGGCACATATGTATGGATATGAAATGTGAGTGAGCAATAGTATCAATGATGATGCTAAGTCATAAGAATGGACCTTTGAAGCGTGATACCAATCGAAGTGCGCATATTATACCATCCTTAGCACCATTTGTCACTAGACATACACCAAAACTCAAGAACCCCATGAGATCAACATTATAATAAGGCTCTTGAACCACTTGAAATACAAGTATGTCTAGTTATCATCCTATTCATGCCAGTAAGTCATATCATCAATCATGTTCTAATACTAGCATTCACCACTGTAAGGAAAATGGACCTCGGCCCATTTAACTTTGGATTTTGGTGCTTGATGATCAACATAACCAAATTGGACTAATGTGTTTGCAAGTGTTTGTTTTGTAGTCCTATAGGATGCACATGTGACTTGGACAAAGGAAATATGGTGATCAAATGATTAACACCTCAAGCAAGACCCTACAATATGTATTGGAGGCTTACAAAGATCAAGCAAAGTCCAAGACACAAGAAATAGATGAAGGACCGAGAATGCAAAAAGCAAGGCGACCAGAGGGGGGGTGAATGGGAGCCAATAAAATCTCTCTCGAAACTTTGGCCAAGTGTCCCAAAATCAATCCCCAAGAGCTACTACCAAAAACGTGATGCCCACGACCCTTGGAAGAGGGTGGATGATCCCTGGGATCACAGCGAGGCACCACAAAAACTTCCTCACCCAAGTTCACGCAAGTCAACTAGTGACGGGATGGGTTTTGGGTAACCTCAACCACCCCCGAGCAACGCGAGGGGGATTCAGGCTATTTTGTAGAGCGGGAAGCCCAAATTCTGTAGAGCACGAAGTAAGGAATCCAACGCAACAAACGAATCTCGAATCGAAAGACGAACGAACAAACTGCGGATGAAAACGCGTCAAACCAGCACTGACCGGACTCTGCCTGCGTCCGGTCGCTGACCACCGGACGCGTCCGGTCGTGCAAAAACAGTTTTCGGAGCTTACTGTTTCTGACCGGACTCACCAGAGACGAGCGTCCGGTCGAGAGCAGTGCGTCCGGTCACAAAATACAAGCCAAGCGAACAGTACAATGAGCGAGTCCGGTCACTTAGCGAAAGGTGCGTCCGGTCAAGTCACGAACCGAATCACAGCGAAGGTGTTCATCGACCGGACTCACTGACAGCGTCCGGTCGTTGAACAGGCAGCGTCCGGTCACCCCGATTCAGGCTGTTCGTTCACCGATTCGACTCGATCTCACCCAAAACAAATCCTCTAGGGATCAAACTTGGTGAGAAGAGTCACAAAGAGTATAGTGAGCTATCTCTAAGAGATCATGGCTCGAACCTATCTCCAAATCGATGAATCGAAGAATTTCGGGGGAAGGGAGAAAACTTGACCCGAAACGAAAAATCGATCGATCTCCTAGACCGTGAGGTTAGAGGATGATTCCTTCGGTGGAAAGAAGTGCCTCACGATCTAGAACAAACCAGTTCAAATGGAATTGCAAAAGATGAACCGAGCAAAGAGATCAAGCGACGGGAAAATCGTGGGGAAAAGGATTCCGCGAAGAACACGAACAAAACACGAATCACACCCACGAATTGCAAGCCGAAGCGCAAACACACGCTACGACAAGGCGGTTACGGCCTCCTTTCCTCAAAATCAACAGTACACAGAGTTGCAAGTCTCTCTGCGGATCTCAGCTACAACAGGGGATGGGAGAGCAGGAAACCCTAAGTGCAGGAAGCAAATGAGATGGCTAAAACTGAGATATGGGAGGAGGGTGTCTCCCCTGACTACTTATCCTATTCTAGTCTAAGTCTATTTCCTACTCTACCCCTCTCTATTCTAATTACAGAGCGAACCAGCTAAACCCTAAGGTTATTCTGGACCAACTCAAGTGGTAGGTAGATCCAACGGCCACGCCCGCACAACTCGTCCGCGTTGCCTCCACGCAACCTTCCGATTGCCGCCACGTGCCGTCCTCGCTCTGCACCCCCGGTTTTGTGGCCCAAACCGGGAAACCAGCCTTTTCCAGCAACCCCCGGTTTTGAGGCCCAAACCGGGAAACCAGCCCACCAGCCTGAGTTTTGTGGCCCAAACTCAGAAACCCGCAGCGCCCGAGTTTTGAGGCCCAAACTCGGAAACCGGCCCATCGCCCGAGTTTTGTGGCCAAACTCGGAAACCGTCCGCGCCCAGGTTTTGTGGCTCAACCTGGAAACCGAGCACCCGAGTTTTGAGGCCCAAACTCGGAAACCGTCCACCCGGTGGTTTTTCCCTGGCTCAACCACCAAACCGGAGCTGTAGAGGGGATGCACCGCCCGTGCACCCCGTCCACCGACATGTGTCCCCCAGGTCCTCGACCCGAGCAACACCGTGCCCCGCAAGTCTCTGCTCGTCGCTGTCCCAGGCTGCCAGCCACCACAGCTGATCCTCAGGCACTCCGGTCCCTCAGTCCAAGCCTCACGTCCGCCCTTCACTGCTCGATCCATCGGCATGGCACGTCCGCCGCACGGCACGCCCATCCTTCATCGCACCCAGTCCATCGGCACGACACGTCTCAACTTGACCTTCACCTTGCCCTCGATCACTGTCTCCGTGCTCGACACCTGCACAACACAAGCCAAAGAACATGCGCATCAAACCCGTTGACAATCACTCATCACTCAGAGACTCGGCATACACCCATGTATCCGCAATCTCCCCCTTGATGAGTGCATTGTCAACTACACACACAAATCATAATGAAAGAAGAAGGTAGGAGGAAGGAGAAGAGAGAACTCAACCAAATGACCCAAAAGCATAGCAAAGCCGAAGAAGGTCAAGTGGAAGAAGCGAGAACTTGGTCCTCAAAGACATGGGCAACGGCTCGACGCGACCAAGCAAAGCAAAGCTAGCCCTCAAGAAGAGGTAGAACAGGCTCAACACCGCTAGCAGAAAACCAATTGAAAATCGGAGCTAAAAAATGGCAAAGTGCTAGTCCCTCAAGATAGAGGCACAGAGGCTCAACACAACTAGCACGAAAACCACTCCGAACCAATTGAAAAACAATCGAAAGGTCTTCGAACCAATCGAAATCAAACTCGATGCCAAATGAGGAAAATGTTTGCTAGTCCCTCAAGATAGAGGCAACGGCTCAACACAACTAGCAAACTCCCCCTCGACAAGCAACCAGGGACTCCCCCTTAGGTCCAATCAAGAGAAGAGCACAAGGATTTAAAAATTCGCCCCTTAGCAAAAACTCCCCCTAAGAGACATATGATTTGTCATTTCTCCCCCTTAGTTGAAAATGCACTTATCAAGAACCAGGAACCGAGTAAAGGTCTCCCCCTCAACAAAATCTCCCCCTTTTCAAAAATGCATATGAAGTCAGAAATGCAAGTTAGGGGCTTCAGGCATATAATCAAAAGAGTGCAAAAATGCTCTAATCGGTATAGCTCCAATGGCACAACTAAGCACTCAAATAGCAAAGGCTCAAACTGATCACACATACGAAATATGAAGCATATGAGCAAGTGAGCAGTTTTTAGCCAAAAAGGTAGTCACCATCAAAATAGCACTACACATGTATAGATAGGAATCCAAACAAGTGCTAAACATGTATACAAGGTGAACCACCCCTAGCAAAGTTCAATCATCATGCATAGGAATGAAGCATATACTTGTGATTTCAGTTTTATATCGGAGTTTGCAGCGGTGAAATTACACAAGTTCAAATTTAGCATGTGATTGCGAGAGGTTGAAAGCTTGTCATTGCCTAACTTTTCAACCGAGCGAAGCCTATGCCGAAACAATCAGAAGCTTAAAGCTACGGTTTCGGTCATACACTACACGGCTCAAGTTTAACTCAAAGTGCAATGAGAAACAGTCTCGATACCGTGAGGTGTTGACAAGCAATCCCATCTCGATCTTTTCAATTCACTAAAACTTGGTTCAAATTTTAAACATGATATGAACAAAACTAAGCAAGTGAATGACTCAGAACTAGAGACATAGCAACCTAGCATATATGAAAAGCAGGAATGGACTCAACACACCCTACACATGCTAGTTGCATACCTCAATGGTGATCATTTTCAGATTTATATACATTAGGCAAATTCACCATTCCGAAATAGCTCAGCTCATAACATGTACTAGTGATCGGAAGGAGCATAATCTACAAGCATCAACATAAGCATCGGAGCATACTAAACAAAGCATAGTTACATTCTAGTGATTATAAACATGAAGCTCAGAATGTAAATGCATATGCACAAATGCAAAGAAAAGAAACTCAAAATAAAAGAGTCAGTCTATACAAGATCCAAAAGGTTTCCCCCATCTAAAAGGGGAAACACACACCAAGCTCACCCCTCAACCGATTAAAGGTTGATTCGTCTAAAGGCTTGGTGAAAATATCAGCCAGTTGGTGATGAGTATCGACATGGCGAAGGTCGATATCACCCTTCTCCTGGTGGTCTCGCAAGAAATGAAAGCGCACATCAATGTGTTTGGTTTTCGAGTGAAGCACGGGGTTCTTAGCAACGCTAATAGCACTCGTGCTGTCACAAAGCAAAGGCACGCGAGAAAAGCTCAAACCAAAATCACGCAAAGTGGCCATCATCCAGAGTAACTGGGAACAGCAGCTAGCCGCAGCAACATACTCAGCCTCCGTGGTAGACTGGGCGACACTAGACTGCTTGCGAGAAGACCACGATACAAGAGAAGATCCAATAAATTGGCAAGTCCCAGAAGTGGACTTGCGCTCAATGCGACAACCAGCAAAATCGGCATCGGAATAACCGCAAAGCGAGAGGGTGGAGGAAGCAGAATACCAAATCCCAAACTCCGGAGTGAAACGAAGGTACCTGAAGATGCGCTTCACCACCTGACGGTGAGAAGTGCGCGGCGACGCCTGAAAGCGCGCGCACAGACACACCGCGAACTGGATGTCCGGGCGTGTCGCCGCCAGGTAGAGCAGCGACCCGATCATGCTGCGGTACTCCTTCTGGTCCACTGTTTCTCCCTCCACATCCGCATCCAGGGCAGTCGTCGTCGACATGGGTGTTGGAAGAGGCTTGGCCTCACCCATATCAAACCGCTTCAGCAAGTCCTTCGTGTACTTGCCCTGGTGCACAAACGTCCCCTCTCGGGATTGCTTAATTTGCAACCCGAGAAAGAATGTCAGCTCGCCCATCATGCTCATCTCGAACTCCCTGCTCATAGTATCTGCAAACTTGGCAACCAACGCGTGAGAAGAACCACCGAAAATGATATCATCCACGTAAATCTGGACCAAGAGCGTGTCTTTGCCTTGCCGGAGGAGAAAAAGCGTCTTATCTACACATCCCATTTTAAAACCCTTAGCAAGCAAAAAGGTTTTTAACCTATCATACCAGGCTCTAGGGGCTTGTTTCAAACCATATAAAGCTTTGTGAAGTTTAAAGACATGGTTTGGAAACTTGGGATTTTCAAAACCGGGGGGTTGCTCAACATAAACTTCTTCTTCTATGTAGCCGTTTAAGAAGGCACTCTTGACATCCATTTGAAAAAGTTTGAAACCTTTGGATGTAGCAAAGGCCAAGAGTATCCTAATTGCCTCCAAACGAGCTACAGGAGCAAACGTCTCCTCATAGTCTATCCCCTCCTTCTGACTATAACCTTTCGCTACAAGCCTGGCCTTGTTTCTCACAACGTGGCCATCCTCTCCTTGCTTGTTTTTGAAAACCCATTTTGTCCCAATAGGCTTACAGTCAGGTGGAGGTGGAACTAGAACCCAAACCTGATTTCGCTCAAAGTTTTCTAACTCCTCATGCATGGCATTAACCCAATCCGGATCCGTCAATGCGTGTCCAACATCTCGGGGCTCAAAATTAGCAACAAAAGCAGAGTGAGCGAAATGAGAGATGTGCTGTGACCTGGAGCGAGTGACTCGCTCGCCGATGTCGCCGATCATCTGCTGAGGGGGGTGCTGGCGCTGGATGTGTCGTGGCGCCTCCCGGGATGAGGTGACCTCCCCCTCAACAGCAGCTGGTTCCACCCCGGGTACAAAAGGTACCACACGAGGTGGAGGATCCCACGGCCCCCAGGAAGAAGAGGTGTCGGGGCCGTGAGTCGTCGTCGAGGCCGCTCTTTGCGGCGCGGCAGGTGGAGGGGGTGCTGGATCATCCATACCTTCAGCACCCTCGTCCTCGTCATCAAAAAGAGGCTCTCCAACCTCATGATCACCTGCACGCTCAAAACGAGAAGAAGGAGAAACAAGAGTCTCGTCGAAGGTGACATCTGATGTCTCCATGACTCGGTTAGTATCAAGGTTAAGTACACGATATGCTCTAGTGTGAGTGCCATAACCCAAAAATACCCCGTCAGAAGAACGAGACTCAAACTTGTCCAGGTTGCCCTTCTTCAATATAAAACAGTGGCAACCGAAGACTCTAAAATAACTCACCTTGGGTTGGCGACCAAAACGCAACTCATAAGAGGTCTTCTTCAAAAAGGCTCTCAGAAAAATGCGATTTGAAATGTAGCATGCAGTGTTCATAGCTTCGGCCCAATAGCGCCTAGGAGTCCTATGCTCATCGAGCATTGTCCTGGCCATCTCAACAAGGGTCCGATTCTTCCTCTCTACGACACCATTTTGGGGCGGTGTGTAGGGGGAAGAAAACTGATGCTCCAAACCAAGGCGGTCACAAAACTTCTCAAAATCCGAATTTTTGAATTCGGAACCATTATCACTTCTAATAGCTCGCATCGAGTTCAAAGGGAACTCGTTCTGAAGACGCAAAATCAGATTGCGAGCGAAGGAGAAAGTCTCAGTCTTCTCAGTCAAAAAGAAGACCCACGAATATCTCGAAAAGTCGTCAACAACAACCAAAACATACCACTTGCCACCAACCGAGCTCACCCGAGCCGGACCAACAAGGTCCATGTGTAAAAGCTCTCCGGGGTGCGAGGTCATGACCTTAGTCACTGGATGGTGGGGAGCGGCAACCATCTTCCCATGTCTGCAAGAATGGCAAACTAGATCCTTCTCCATCGAAAGCTTGGGCAATCCTCGGATTAGGCCAAGTGAGCTAAGTCTTGCAAGCAAGTCGAAGCTTAAATGACCGAGCCTCCTATGCCACTTCCAAAGATCGGAGGAAGAAGGACTAGCCAAAAGACAGCGAGAAGAACCAAACGACTCCGAGAAATTCGCGCGAAAGACTTTCCCAAAGGGCGAAATCAGACATACAAGATCGCCCTGAGGATCTAAGATGCGACTAAGGTTCGGTTTAAAACGAATCTCGTAGTCATCATCAAAAAGTTGCGAAACAGAAAGCAAGTTAAAATGCAGGTTAGAAACAAGAGCAACATCAGCGCAACACAAAGTGCTCATTAACCCGCACCGTCCCACGGGATAACACCTTACCTTTACTATTGTCGCCGAAGGTTATGTACTCCTTTCCGGCGACCGGCTAAGGCTGGAGAACCACTTGGCGTTTCCGGTCATGTGCCTCGAACAACCGGAATCCACCAACCAAATGTCCTCCAACCGTCTTACCTACATTTAATAAAAAGACATAGAGTGAGCATACGGTCCAACACTGGGGTTAGTGAAATAGGAAGGATACCAGTGTTGGGCCAGCTGCTCAAAAGAACATTCAGTGTAAAAACCATTCCTAGTCTGTCTACGGCGGTAGCGATCACCACGCACAGGAAAACGTGGTCCGCTGGGGAAGAAACGCTCACCGCGGTACTCACACTACGGTGGGGGAAAGCGCTCAACAGAACCTCCGCCACGGGGTCCGTCAACTGCAAAGGCAGGACCCCGTCGGGCACGCTCTCTACGAGGCCTAGGCCTAGCAACTTGAGGCACTGTGCCTCTAGGCCTAGCGTCTCTCCTCAGAGCTCTCTGCTGCCTAGGCCTGGGAACTTGACCTCCAGACCTAGTAGCTCTCCTCTGGACATTCGGCCCATGCACACCTTGGAAAGGGTGGTACATGTCCGGGTTGTCCATCTCCCGAGCACGGCGCGCCTCTCTCTTGCGCCGAAAGCAGAACTCGCTCAAGTGACCATCTCTCCCACAGAAGTCACACTGGTACCTCACCGCACGCACAGGGGGTTGTTGGTACGCAGGACTGTGGGCATGGGTCACTTTGCCCTTCTGTGGCAACTCCTCCTGGATAGGTGGCATTGTATCCAGCTTGTTCTTTAGGTGGTTGGGTTTGGGATGCCACACTTGGTTCTTGGGTGGAGCTCTCGGAGGTTCCTCAAACACCCCATCCTTGGTGGTAGGTTTGACGGGCTCTTTGGGTGGAAGCTTGGCAAGTTTGGGAGTAGTGGTGGAGTTGGGCTTCTCACTAGGGTTCAGACCACTCGACTCTCCAATCTTCCCAAAAGCAGAAAGATCAACACCCGGAGCAAAACCTACACCAGGACCTCCAGCAGCTCGCTTAAATTGGGAGATCATCATCCCGAGCTGCGGCTCACTACAAGAGACCCATGACAAGATGGTCCGAAGGTATGTGTTTTCCTCCTCGGTTTGCATCTTGCCATGCTTGACATTCGCAATCTCCATCTCCAAACCCTCACACAAAGCACACCTAGCCACACTCGTGCTACCTGAGTTGGCCTCCTCAAGAGACACAATCTTGGCATTCTTCTCTGCCAACTCAGATTGCAAGACAGGACAAGTCTTGCACGCACCCAACAGAGAAGGTCTAGCTTTCAGCTCATCCATCTCTCCTACCAACGCAGCATACCTACCTCTCAAAGTGAGAAGGTCAGTCATGTGCGTGGTGCACATCTCACACTCAACTTCCTCCGACACGACCATGGTGGACTTGGCAAACTCAAGTTCTCTCACCGTGTCCTCCCACTTCTGCCTAAACTCCTTGCGCTCTCTAGCGGCACGCCTAAGCAACTTGTCCTGACTAAGGAGCGCGGCAGTAAGCTTCTCAACCTCAGCAGAAAGCTCGTCGTGGGTGAGGGATACCTAGGAGGTGTCGTCGTTGTCGTCGTCCTGAGGGGTGTGCTCTAGCTTGCCATCGACCTCATCCCCAAGCGCCATGGTGCAGAGGCCATCGTCGTCGGCGAAGAAGCAGAGACCGTTCAGCTTGTCCTCGATCCTCTTCTTCTTCTCGGACTCGTCATCGCTTGAGCCAGCGGAGTCGTCATCCGAGCCGTCGACCTTGCTGAGCGTGGCGAAGAACGCACGCTGCTCAGCCTGGGCCTTCTCCAAGTACTTCTTCTTGATGTACTCCTTGTCGAAGCCGCCCCTCCGCTTGTGCCTCGCGGGGACGTACTTCTCCTTGCGCTTGCCGGAGTCGTACTTGTGCCCATGATCGCCCTTCCCAGATGAATGCTTCTTCTTGGGGCAGTTGGCGATGAAGTGGTCGGGGTCGCCGCACTCATAGCATCCTGAGCGTCCTCCACCGCGGCGACGGTTCATGCGGTTGTTGTGGAACCGCGTGAACCGGTTGGCGAGCATTGCCAACTCGTCATCCCCCAACAACTCAAGCTGGTCCTCTGTGACAGAAAAGAGTGAAGAAAGTGCAAAGCCAGCAGAGGGATTAGCAGAAGAGCCAGAAACCAAAGCCATAGTCGGGCCAGAAGGATTCGCATAAGAAGCCCTCGACATGGCATCAATCTCACTGGACTTGAGCTTACTAAAGAGCTCGTCACACGTGAGGGTCTCATAGTTAGGCGATTCGATGATCGCCTGAACTTTGGAATCCCACACCGACCGATCAAGAGTATGCAAAAGCTTCAAGGCTCTCTCATGATCGTCGAAAGGCAACTGCTCCTTGTTAGCCCTCATCCTGTTGACAATCACCTGAAAGCGAGCGAATAAACTCTCTATGCTCTCGCCAGGTTGATGTCTAAAGTTCTCATACTCTCTCTTGAACGACTTGTAGAGTCGGGTTTTGACTTGAGAGGTGCCCTCATGAAAACGCATGATGGTGGCCCAAATCTCCCGAGCCGTAGAGAGGTGAGAAACGCGATCAAACTCTCCCATGCTCAAACACGAAAAGAGAGCATTACGGGCTCGGCTATTGGCTTCGTGCTCATCGATCTGATGCTGAGTCACACGAGCAGCCAAGACCACGTAATCAGCAGAGTTGCAAATATCCCAGATGGAAGCACCCAAGCTCTGCAGATAGGCCGACATGCGTATCTTCCAATACGCATAGTTCGTCCCATCGAAAAACGGCGGTTTGCCCACGCCGCGATCCATGTCGCCTTCGGTGGATCTGGAACCGGCTAAGGTGGAAGATCCTTAACCTGCTCCGATACCAATTGAAGGACCGAGAATGCAAAAAGCAAGGCGACCAGAGGGGGGGTGAATGGGAGCCAATAAAATCTCTCTCGAAACTTTGGCCAAGTGTCCCAAAATCAATCCCCAAGAGCTACTACCAAAAACGTGATGCCCACGACCCTTGGAAGAGGGTGGATGATCCCTGGGATCACAGCGAGGCACCACAAAAACTTCCTCACCCAAGTTCACGCAAGTCAACTAGTGACGGGATGGGTTTTGGGTAACCTCAACCTCCCCCGAGCAACGCGAGGGGGATTCAGGCTATTTTGTAGAGCGGGAAGCCCAAATTCTGTAGAGCACGAAGTAAGGAATCCAACGCAACAAACGAATCTCGAATCGAAAGACGAACGAACAAACTGCGGATGAAAACGCGTCAAACCAGCACTGACCGGACTCTGCCTGCGTCCGGTCGCTGACCACCGGACGCGTCCGGTCGTGCAAAAACAGTTTTTGGAGCTTACTGTTTCTGACCGGACTCACCAGAGACGAGCGTCCGGTCGAGAGCAGTGCGTCCGGTCACAAAATACAAGCCAAGCGAACAGTACAATGAGCGAGTCCGGTCACTTAGCGAAAGGTGCGTCCGGTCAAGTCACGAACCGATCACAGCGAAGGTGTTCATCGACCGGACTCACTGACAGCGTCCGGTCGTTGAACAGGCAGCGTCCGGTCACCCCGATTCAGGCTGTTCGTTCACCGATTCGACTCGATCTCACCCAAAACAAATCCTCTAGGGATCAAACTTGGTGCGAAGAGTCACAAAGAGTATAGTGAGCTATCTCTAAGAGATCATGGCTCGAACCTATCTCCAAATCGATGAATCGAAGAATTTCGGGGGAAGGGAGAAAACTTGACCCAAAACGAAAAATCGATCGATCTCCTAGACCGTGAGGTTAGAGGATGATTCCTTCGGTGGAAAGAAGTGCCTCACGATCTAGAACAAACCAGTTCAAATGGAATTGCAAAAGATGAACCGAGCAAAGAGATCAAGCGACGGGAAAATCGTGGGGAAAAAGGATTCCGCGAAGAACACGAACAAAACACGAATCACACCCACGAATTGCAAGCCGAAGCGCAAACACACGCTACCACAAGGCGGTTACGGCCTCCTTTCCTCAAAATCAACAGTACACAGAGTTGCAAGTCTCTCTGCGGATCTCAGCTACAACAGGGGATGGGAGAGCAGGAAACCCTAAGTGCAGGAAGCAAATGAGATGGCTAAAACTGAGATATGGGAGGAGGGTGTCTCCCCTGACTACTTATCCTATTCTAGTCTAAGTCTATTTCCTACTCTACCCCTCTCTATTCTAATTACAGAGCGAACCAGCTAAACCCTAAGGTTATTCTGGACCAACTCAAGTGGTAGGTAGATCCAACGGCCACGCCCGCACAACTCGTCCGCGTTGCCTCCACGCAACCTTCCGATTGCCGCCACGTGCCGTCCTCGCTCTGCACCCCCGGTTTTGTGGCCCAAACCGGGAAACCAGCCTTTTCCAGCAACCCCCGGTTTTGAGGCCCAAACCGGGAAACCAGCCCACCAGCCTGAGTTTTGTGGCCCAAACTCAGAAACCCGCAGCGCCCGAGTTTTGAGGCCCAAACTCGGAAACCGGCCCATCGCCCGAGTTTTGTGGCCAAACTCGGAAACCGTCCGCGCCCAGGTTTTGTGGCTCAACCTGGAAACCGAGCACCCGAGTTTTGAGGCCCAAACTCGGAAACCGTCCACCCGGTGGTTTTTCCCTGGCTCAACCACCAAACCGGAGCTGTAGAGGGGATGCACCGCCCGTGCACCCCGTCCACCGACATGTGCCCCCAGGTCCTCGACCCGAGCAACACCGTGCCCCGCAAGTCTCTGCTCGTCGCTGTCCCAGGCTGCCAGCCACCACAGCTGATCCTCAGGCACTCCGGTCCCTCAGTCCAAGCCTCACGTCCGCCCTTCACTGCTCGATCCATCGGCATGGCACGTCCGCCGCACGGCACGCCCATCCTTCATCGCACCCAGTCCATCGGCACGACACGTCTCAACTTGACCTTCACCTTGCCCTCGATCACTGTCTCCGTGCTCGACACCTGCACAACACAAGCCAAAGAACATGCGCATCAAACCCGTTGACAATCACTCATCACTCAGAGACTCGGCATACACCCATGTATCCGCAATAGAGGGTCGGATGCAAACTAAGTTAAGCCGCTCAAACCGAGACAAGAGCTGATTGAATTGGAACTATGTCATGATTTTGGATTTGCTCAAACTGACATGGCACTAGCATAAAGTTGTAGAGAATTTCATTAGCTTTCTGAAAAGTCCAAGATCATCAAAATCAGAGTTTGGAGCTAAAAGTTATTCCCAAAATATGAAAGCCTGTCTCACTCAAAATGGAGCAACGGACGCTCTGATGTCGAGCAACGGACGCGCGTCCGAGGCAGCATCCGATGCCCTCCAAAATCGGCCCAGAATGAATAGTGTTATGGTAGGGTCCGATGCTAGCATCTGATGCTTTACTATAGCGTCCGATGCCCCCGAAAAATAGGTCTAACGACTAGTTTTTCAATGGCTACTCGTCATATGAGCATAGGACACGTCTGATGCCTTCACTGTAGTGTCTGATGCTCTACGGAAAGCTGTTTTCAGCCCCCCCCCCAATGGCTCTATTTGATTGGGGGCCTATATATACCACCTCTAACCGGGCAAATGAGGTGTGAAGGAGTGAGGAAACATACCAAGGGTGTTGCTACACCATATTAGTGCCTCCATATGCATAGTGCTTAGTGATTCACATGGTGATTAGTGTAGGTGCTTTGCGAAGTGCTTAGGCTAGTTAGACCACCGCTCATGCGCTTGCTCTAGGTTTAGGCCTAGTATTTAGTGAGGTTTGCATACCTCTTGCTACTCGGTGCTTGCGTGCACCATTATTGTACATTGGAGGGGCTTGTAGTCTTGCGATACCACACCAACCGCATTTGTGGTGTGGCCACCACCGTGTACCGAAGGGAACAAGGCCCGCGGTGGTTCGGCCAAAAGCTTGATAGTGGAGACGGCGGGGAGCATCCGGGAGAGGCTTTGCCACGAGTGGCTTAATCGGAGACCCACTTGCGCGTGGGGAAGGACCGAAGCTATCCACAGAGTTACCCGACCGGGAGCTTGGCCCTTGCGAGGGATTCCTTGCGAGGGGCTCCAACGAGGACTAGGGGGAAGCTTGCATGCTTCTTGATACCTCGGTAAAAATACCGAAGTCGTCGACGGTAGTTTGCATCTCTACCTTGCTCTTTAGCATCCGCATTTACTTTGCTACCTTCATTATGTACTTTACCTTTCCTACCTTAGTTGATAGGCTAGTTGATAGGATTGGAACTTAGGTCGCATAACTCTTTTGTGGTTGAGATAGCAACACACCTAGCAAAACCATAGTTGCACAATTAGATAGTTTACTTTCTTGAATAGGTTTTGACTAGGTGGTAATTAGAGGTCATAGTTAGAGTAAAGTTTTTAGTTGCCTAATTCACCCCCCCCTCTTAGGCATCACAATCCTTTCAATTGGTATCAGAGCCGGTTGGCTAAATTTTGGACCCTTGGCTTCACCGCCGTTGAGCCGACGCTATTGAGAGTGGTTGGGATGGATACCTCTAGGCCTCCGCACTTTGATGACACAAACTTTCCCTACTATATTGCTAGAATGGCTTGCTACCTAGAAGTAGTTGATCTAGGTGTTTGGAGAGCCACCCGCGACGGGATGAAAACCCTTAAGAATCCTGAGAAGCCTACCGCGGGTGATGAAAAAGAGCTTCATTTTAATGCTAGAGCTAAAAATTGCTTGTTTGAATCTTTTAGCATGGATGTTTTTAACCAAGTTTTTACTTTACAAACATCTCATGAAATTTGGCTAAAACTCCATGAGCTTCATGATGGCACAAGTAATGTTAGAGAGCAAAAACATCACCTAGCTAAATCAAGTTATGATTCTTTTAAAATGAATGAAAATGAGCTTGTTCGTGATATGTATTCTCGTTTGAATCTAATTATCAATGAGTTCAATTCTATTGGAATTACAAAGCTAGGTGATGCGGATATTGTGAGGAAGATCATCTCCATGCTTCCAAAGAACAAATATGCAACCATCATCACCATCCTCCACAACATGGAAGACTTGAGCACAATGACCCCGACCATTGTCATTGGCAAATTGGTGGCATTTGAGATGTCACGCAAGATGGGTCAAGAAGAAGCCACTTCATCAAGCAAAGGCATAGCTCTCACATGTGATGAGCACAAGAAGATGAAGGGCAAGAAGCAAATTGAGACAAGCTCAAGCTCAAGCTCCTCAAGTGAAGATAAGGAAGAAGAGGATGATGAAGATGAAGAATCAAGTGATGATGATCGAGCCTCCACCTCATCCAAATCCTCCTTAGATGAAGAAGAAACAATCAAGCTAGTGCATGGAGTGAAGAGGATGATCCGCAAGCTCAATGTCAAGGGTGTGCTCATCACAATTGAAGATTGTCTCTTCACCAATCAAAGAAGAGAGCAAAGAAAAAATGGATATTATAGATGTGGCAAGAGAGGGCACTTTGTGGAAGATTGTCCAAAGCAAAAGCCCACACCCAAGGACAAGAAAAAGAAGGGATGCAATGCCAAAGCCCTCACAACCATCAAGACATGAGATGATTCAAGTGAAGATGAAACCCAACACAAGAGGCGTGGCCGCAGGCACTCATCATCAAGCTCCTCACATGTGGGCCTTGTGGCACGAGGTAACACAAATTCTATCTCTAGTGATAGTGATGATGAGTTACCTTCTTATGATCAACTTGTGCTAGATAATCTCAACTATGCTAAGGCTTGCACTAGTCAACAAAAGAAAATAAATGCTTTGAAAGAAAAACTAGATAGTTCTCAACAAGCATATAACACTTTGGTTGATCAATATGAAACTTTTGCTAATCTCAATGATGAGCTATCTAGTAAAATTGAGAAACTAGAAGCTAGTGCAAGCATAAGTGATAGCACAAATAATGATGAGCAACTTGTTAAGAAAAATGAAAAACTAAAAACAAAGTTAGCTAGCACACATGATGCTTACAAAAGTTTGCTTGCTAAAATGGAAATCATGTGAAAACATTATGATGAGCTAACTAATAAAGTTGCTAATCTAGAAGCCATCGAAGCAAACCCCTCTGAGGCACCTAAAATTGAAAAATCAATCTTTGATTTGCCTAAAAAGGATGTCTCTACTTCTTGCATTGATTTACTTGATTTAGACTCACCCATGTGCAAACAAGCTTGTGTTGAGGATGTGATTGTAGAAACATGTACACAAGAAGTTGCAAGGGAGAATGAGCTACTAAGGCAAGAAGTGGCTCACCTCACCATGGACTTGACTCAAGCAAAAGGCAAGACAAAGCAAACCCGAACTCATCAAGATAACACCATCAAGGGAGTGAAGAAGCTTGATGAGGAGCAAATCGTGGTTTGTTATGTTTGCCACAAGGAAGGACACAAGTCCTATGAGTGCAAGGTGAAGCATGGGGGAGAGAAAAAAAGGAGAAAGAGAAGAAAAATCAAACAAGCAAGCTCTCCAACACCTACACCAACAAAGGTGAACAAGAAGGCCTTCACATCTTACCTTTTGAAGTAGAAGAAGAATGACAAGGTGGTGGCCATCAAGGTGAACAAGCAAGTCAATAATGGGGCCAAACGCAATTGGGTGCCTAAGGACATTATCTCAACCATGAAGAGCACCAAAAAGGTTTGGATCCCAAAAGGGAAGTGAGTAGCCAAATTGGCTACAGGGAATTTGGAGACTTGGCAAAGGTTGGGTGCATATCATGGGGTGCATCACATTGGATCATGTCATTGTCAAGTGTGTTATTGGAGACTATGGACCCAAATTCCCCCTCCCATGTTAGGTAACTAGATTTACATTCTTGCAATTTCTTTTAGCATCTAGTTCCTTCCATTGCCTAGGTTTGCATTTGCATATTTAAATCTTTTATCATGCATACACTAGGCTTATCATATGGTAATTTTGCTCGGTATCACTCTCATCCTTGGAGCAAACCTACATGGTTTAATTTGCTTAGGAGCACAGCACATATCTTCTCTTACTTATGTTATCTTATATGTGCCAAAGTCCAAATAGTAGATAAACTACCCTGATTACCATCTTCAATTGGTGTCACATTTCTAGTGATGTCAACTTGCAAAATGGTAGTTTGACCTTACAAGTCAATGTGCATGTCTCCTACAAGTATTTCAAACTTGTATGCACACTTTTAGGGGGAGTTTATTCTACAATTTGGAAGCTTTGAGACTAACAATACTTTCAAGTTTATCATGTGTGTAGTAGTCTCATTGCAAGGAAAATGGAGTCCCCGGAGACAAGCATCGTGTGTGGAGATAATCCAATTGGTATCTACATGTGGTATTCCTAACCGGTATCATTATTTGATTTCAATTTGATACTCTTATATGCTTTCTCCATGCATTATATAAATTAAACTCCTTTGTGCATTAATTTGTCGGTTATGCATATGCTTTGTCATACACCATATGTATACATACACTTAGGGGGAGTTTAGTTTATATAATATGAGAGTCAAGTTTTATTATCAATTTCACTCCACATAAAAAGGATCACAAAATTTGACCCTCCCTTGTGCCACTAATGTCCTCATTTTTGGTGTTTGATTCCAAAGGGGGAGAATTTGAAGGAGCAAAAGCAAGCCCAACTCAAAATAAATAACCCAAACCAAAATTCAAAATTTTTGTGGTTATTAATTTGAGAAGCTTCCTATTTTGGGAATGGTCCTAGAAAGGGAGCAAGTGGATTATGGAGTTAGAGGGAGACTTAAGTCCATAATGCCACAAACGAACTCTATGGCAAGGGCAAGATAAGTTATAAAAGTCTTTGCATTGCATCCTAGCAAGTAGATTGCATTTTAAATTTATGTATCTATTATTTGCTTGCTTTGGTTGTGTTGTCATCAATCACCAAAAAGGGCGAGATTGTAAGGAAAATGGACCTCGTCCCATTTAACTTTGGATTTTGGTGCTTGATGATCAACATAACCAAATTGGACTAATGTGTTTGCAAGTGTTTGTTTTGTAGTCCAATAGGATGCGCATGTGACTTGGACAAAGGCAATATGGTGATCAAATGATCAACACCTCAAGCAAGACCCTACAATATGTATTGGAGGCTTACAAAGATCAAGCAAAGTCCAAGGCACAAGAAATAGAGGACCGGACGCAAACCAAGTTAAGCCGCTCAAACCGAGACAAGAGCTGATTGAATTGGAACTGTGTCATGATTTTGGATTTTCTCAAACTGACATGGCACTAGCATAAAGTTATAGAGAATTTCATTAGCTTTCCGAAAAGTCCAAGATCATTGAAATCGGAGTTTGGAGCTAACAGTTATGCCCAAAATATGAAAGTCTGTCTCACTGGAAATGGAGCAACGGACGCTCCGATGCCGAGCAACAGACGCGCGTCCGATGCAGCATCCGATGCCCTCCAAAATCGGCCTAGAATGAATAGTGCTATGGTTGGGTCCGATGCCAGCATCCGATGCTTTACTGTAGCATCTGATGCCCCCGAAAATAGGTCTAACAGCTAGTTTTCCAACGGCTACTCGTCATATGAGCATAGGACACGTCCGATGCCTTCACTGTAGTGTCTAATGCTCTACAGAAAGTTCTTTTCAGACCCCAACGGCTCTATTTGATTGGGGGCCTATATATACCACCTCTAATCGGCCAATTGCGGTGTGGAGGAGTGAGGAAACATACTAAGAGTGTTGCTACACCATATTAGTGCCTCCATATGCATAGTGCTTAGTGATTCACATGGTGATTAGTGTAGGTGCTTTGCGAAGTGCTTAGGCTAGTTAGACCACCGTTCATGCGTTTGCTCTAGGTTTAGGCCTAGTGTTTAGTGAGGTTTGCATACCTCTTGCTACTCGGTGCTTGCGTGCACCATTGTTGTACATCGGAGGGGCTTGTAGTCTTGCGAGACCACACCAACCGCATTTGTGGTGTGGCCGCCACCGTGTACCAAAGGGAACAAGGACCGCGGCAGTTTGGCCGGAAGCTTGATAGTGGAGACAGCGAGGAGCATCTGGGAGAGGCTTTGCCACGAATGGCTTAACCGGAGACCCACTTGCGCGTGGGGAAGGATCAGAGCTATCCACGGAGTTACCCTACCGGGAGCTTGGCCCTTGCGAGGGGCTCCAACGAGGATTAGGGGAAAGCTTGCGTGCTTCTCGATACCTCGGTAAAAATACCAGAGTCATCAATGAGAGTTTGCATCTCTACCTTGCTCTTTAGCTTCCACATTTACTTTGCTACCTTAATTGTGTACTTTACCTTTCCTAGCTTAGTTGATAGGCTAGTTGATAGAATTGGAACTTATGTCACATAACTCTTTTGCGGTAGAGATAGAAACACACCTAGCAAAACCATAGTTGCACAATTAGATAGTTTACTTTCTTGCATAGGTTTTGACTAGGTGGTAATTAGAGGCCATAGTTAGAGTAAAGTTTTTAGTTGCCTAATTCGCCCCCCTCTTAGGTGTCACGGTCCTTTCAACCACATAAGCATGAATATCAAAATAAATAGCTTATACAATGCAATCAATCATATGAGAAATGCACATTTCAAATGCAACATCCATGTTTATGAGCTTCCACCCCCTATTTGTATGCTCAAATTTTAATTGTTCAAGCTCCAATCCCACTTGAAAGCCTACACTCTTGTTATCTCCCCCTTTCACTAACATAGCTTTGTTGCATCATTTTCTCCCCCTTTGTCAACAATTATCATAAAGGTGGAGCAAGTTTTAAAGAAAGGAGACAACATACATCATGAGATTTGCATGAGGGGATCAAACTACGTCAAGTTGTGGCTTAATCTAGCTCATGAGCAAAAGACATTTAACACGGTTTGCTCTAGAGTAAGCTTTTTCACACATCTTGCAATGGTTATCTTACTCACATTGGTTAAACATTTATTCTTCACTTACTAGATCAAGCACTAGAGTTACAAGCTCACAAACAAGTTATATGCTACCACTAGAACAAGTCAATCATAGAAGCAATAGTGGTACCATATATACTTCAAAATCATTTGATTTGCCATGAATGAACATAAATAAGCAATGTGATGGCTATATGAACTAGAGCACAATCCTAATAAGAACGAATGCACATGCCAAACAATTTCACCTTTGCTTTCTTGGAGGAGAGGCATGTCATAAGTGGGAGTGCATTCAACTCACGTTGGAGAAGTCTAGGATATTCAATTCATTCCTTAGCTTGCAAAATCTTCTCTCATCTAGTGGCTTGGTGAAGATACAACAAGTTGATCATCGGTGCCCACAATCTCAATAGATATGTCTTTCTTAGCTTGATGATCTCTAATGAAGTGATGCCTTATATCAATGTGCTTTGTCCTTGAATGTTGAACCGGGTTGGTGGCTATTTTGATGGCGCTCTCATTATCACATAACAATGGGACTTGTCCAAACTTGACTTCATAATCTTGCAATGTTGCTTTCATCCATAGCAATTGTGCACAACAACTACTTGCGGTTATGTATTCGGCTTTGGCGGTAGAGAGTGCAACACTATTTTGCTTCTTTGACGACCATGAAACAAGTGATCTTCCAAGCAACTGACAAGTGCCTGATATGCTCTTCCTATCTACCTTGAATCCCGCATAATCGGAATTCGAGTATCCAATCAATTCAAATTGAGAGCCCTTGGGATACCATAGTCCAACATTTGAAGTGTGCTTCTGCGGATACATGGGTGTATGCAGAGTCTCTGAGTGATGAGTGATTGTCAACTGGGATAATGCGCATGTTCTTTGGCTTGTGTTGTGCAGGTGTCGAGCACGGATACAGTGATCAAAGGCAAGGTGAAGGTCAAGTAGAGACGTGTCATGTCGATGGACCGAGAGTGGCGAAGGGCGGACGTGAGGCTTGGACTGAGGGACCGGTGGCCCGAGGATCAGCTGTGGTGGCTGACAGCCTGGGACAGCGATGAGCGAAGACTTGCAGGTGGACGGGGTGCACGGGCAGTGCATCCCCTCTACGACTCGGTTTGGTGGTTGAGCCACAGCAAAACCACCGAGTGGACGGTTTCCAGGTTTGGGCCTCAAAACCTGGGCGCTGATGGTTTCTGAGTTTGGGCCACAAAACTCGGGCTGAGGACGGTTTCCAGGTTTGGGCCTCAAAACCTGGGTGCTGCGGGTTTCTGAGTTTGGGCCACAAAACTCAGGCGATGGTCGGCTGGTTTCCCGGTTTGGGCCTCAAAACCGGGGGTTGGCTGTGAAGGCTGGTTTCCCGATTTGGGCCACAAAACTGGGGGCGACGTCCGGGAAAAGGACAAGCAGAGCGGTGGCGACACATGGCGGCGATCGGTGAGGTTGCGTCGAGGCAACGCTACCAGTTGTGCGGGCGTGGCCGTCGGATCACCACCTACCATGAGTTGGTCCAGAATAACCCTAGGGTTTAGCTGGTTCGCTCTGTAATTAGTTAGGGGTAGAGTGGGAACTAGAATTAGGATAAGTAGAGGGAGACACCCACCTCCCATCCTATCTCAGTCATTTGCTCTTTGCCTTCTAGGTTTTCCTGCTCTCCCAATCCCCTGCTATAGCAACTGAGATCCGCAGAGAACCATACCTCTGTGCACTAGAGATTTTGAGGAAGTGAGACCGTAATCTCACTATTGTAGCGTGTGGTAGCCACACGGTTGCAAATTTGTGATTGTGATCCATGTTTTGTTCTTGTTCTTCGCGGATTGCTTTTCTCCACGTTTTTCCCGTCGATCGATCTCTTTGTTCGTTACGTCTTTTGCGATTCCATTTGAACAGAGATGTTCTAGATCGTGAGGCACTTCTTTCCACCGAAGGAATTATCCTCTAACCTCACGAGCTAGTAGATCGATCGATTTTCGTTTCGGATCAAGTTTTTCTCCCTTCCCCCGAATTTCTTCGATTCATCGATTTGGAGATAGGTTCGAGCCATGATCTCTTAGAGATAGCTCACTATCCTCCTTGTGACTCATCTCTCCAAGTTTGAACCCTAGAGGTTACGTTTTGGGAGAGTTTGTGTCGAATCGGTGGATGAACAGCTGATTTTCGGGGTGACCGGACTCTGGCGTCGGGCAGACCGGACGCTAGGGTTGAGAGTCCGGTCGTTGAACACACACTGTGTTTTATTCGCGACTTGATCGGACGCTCTGTTCGTTACTGATCGGACGCACTCAACACACTGTTCATCCGCTTGTATTCTTGCGACCGGACGCTTGAGACTTGACCGGACGCACAGGGACAGTGAGTCCAGTCACAAACAGTAAGGGTCCAGAAGTGATTTTCTTTGACCGGACGCGTCCGGTGGTCTGTGACCGGACGCAGGCAGAGTCCGGTCGAGTCTGTCCTGCGCGTTTTTGTCCGCAGTTTGTTCGTCCGACTTACGATTTGAGATCCGCTTGTTGCGTTGGATTCCTGACTTCGTGCTCTATAGAAATCGGGCTTCTCGCTTTACAAAATAGCCGGAATACCCCTCACTTTGCTCGGGGGAGGTTGAGGTTACCCAAAGTTCATCTTGTCACTAGTTGACCTGCGTGAACTTGGGCGAGGGAATTTTTCTGGTGTCCTGCTGTGTTCCTAGGGAACATCCACCCATTCTCTTGGGTCATGGACATCACGTGCATCGGTTTTTGCTCTTGGGGTTGATTTTCAGGACAGAGGTTTAAAGTTTCTAAAAAGAAATTTAAAGCTCCCATTCCCCCCCCCCCTCTGGTCGCTTTCTGGTAGCACTTTCGGTCCTTCAATTGGTATCAGAGCGAGTTAAGGATCTTCCACCTTAGCCGGTTCTAGATCCACAGAAGGCGACATGGATCGCGGCGTGGGCAAACCGTCGTTTTTCGATGGGACGAACTATGCGTATTGGAAGATACGCATGTCGGCCTATCTGCAGAGTATTGGTGCTTCCATTTGGGATATTTGGAACTCTGCCGATTATGTGGTCTTGGCTGCTCGTGTTACTCAGCGTTAGATCGATGAGCACGATGCCAATAGCCAAGCCCGTAATGCTCTTTTCTCTTGTTTGAGCATGTCCGAGTTTGATCGCGTTTCTCACCTCGCTACGGCTCGGGAGATTTGGGCTACCCTTATGCGTTTCCATGAGGGAACCACTCAAGTCAAAACCCGTCTCTACGAGTCATTCAAGCGAGTGTATGAGAACTTTCGACATATGCCTGGCGAGAGCATAGAAAGTTTATTCGCTCGCTTTCAGGTGATTGTCAACAGGATGAGGGCTAACAAGGAGTTGTTGCCTTTCGACGATCATGAGAGAGCTTTGAAGCTTTTGCATACTCTTGATCGATCGGTGTGGGACTCAAAGGTTCAGGCGATCATCGAATCACCTAACTATGAGACCCTCACATGCGACGAGCTCTTTAGTAAGCTCAAGTCCAGTGAGATTGACGCCATGGCGAGGGCTTCTTATGAAAATCTTTCTGGCCCGTCGATGGCTTTGGTTTCTGGCTCTTCTACTAACCCCTCTGGAGGCTTTGCACTTTCTTCTCTTCTTTCTATCACAGAGGAGCAGCTGGAGTTCATGGGGGATGACGAGTTGGCTTTGCTCCACAACCGGTTCTCGTGGTTCCACAACAACCGCATGAACCGTCGCCGCGGAGGAGGACGCTCGGGATGTTTCGAGTGCGGCGACCCCAACCACTTCATCGCCAATTGCTCGAAGAAGAACAAGCAGACCTTAGGCAAGGCGGAACATGGGCCCAAGTATGACTTCGGCAAGCGCAAGGAGAAGTACATCCCCGCGAAGCACAAGCGGAGGGGCGGCTTCAACAAGGAGTACATCAAGACGAAGTACTTGAAGAAGGCCCAGGCAGAGCAGCGTGCGTTCTTCGCCATGCTCAGCGACGTTGACGACTTGAAGGACCGAGAAGCAACCAGAAAGCGACCAGAGGGGGGGTGAATGGGAGCTTCAAAATTTCCTTTCGGAAACTAGTAGCCACTGTCCCGAGAATCACCTCGAAAGACAAACCCTAGAGCTTGCTAGTGTCCACGACCCCAGATGTAGGGTGGATGCTTCCAAGAAGCACAGCGGGATACTACACAACTCTAGAAAGCCAACGCAAAAACCCAAAACCAAATCCGAGATCGCACGAATGAACAGCGAATGAAACTGCGCAGTCACAGCAGCATCGGACGCTGGCAGCGTCCGATGCCTAACCAACGGATGCGTCCGATGCGAAAACTGCAAAACAGAAACCTTACTGGACACCCATCGGACGCTGTGAACAGTAGACTCTAAGCGTCCGATGGACTCACTCCGGCGCGTCCGATGCACAACGGATCGTCCGGTGGCAGCGTCCGATGCCCCTTTGAAAATGTCAGAGACTGACACGTGGCAACGGAGCGTCCGATGCCAAAGGGGTCAGCGTCCGATGCCAAGAATTCGAGCGTCCGATGCCCCTGACGCAGTGCTGTTCTTCCACGAAATCCACTCGATCTCCTCTGAATCAATAGCACTAAGGCTTAGACTTGGTGTGAGGAGTTCCAAGGATGTTGGTGAGCTATCCCTCGGGAATCATGGCTCGAACCTAACTCCCAATCGTGGAATCGGAAGAATTCATGGCAAGGGAGCAAAAACCGATCCAAAACTAAAATCGCTCGATCTCCTAGACCGTGAGGTTAGAGGAGATTTCCTTTGGTGGAAAGAAGTGCCTCACGATCTAGAACAACTCTATTCAAACGGATTTGCAAGAGATGCACTGAGCAAAGAGATCGATCGAAGGGAAAAACGTGGAGAAAAAGGATTCCGCGAAGAACACGAACAAATCGCAAATCACAACCACGAATTGCAACCGTGTGGCTACCACACGCTACAACAGTGAGGATACGGCCTCACTTCCTCAGAATCAACAGTACACAGAGGCAAGTCTCTCTGCGGATCTCAGCTAGCTACAGCAGGGGATGGGAGAGCAGGAAACCCTAAGTGCGAAAGAGCAAATGACTGAGATAGGAAGGGAGGAGGGTGTCTCCCTCTACTTATCCTAATTCTAACCTAAGTCTAATTCCTACTCTACCCCTCTCTATTCTAATTACAGAGCGAACCAACTAAACCCTAGGGTTATTCTGGACCAACTCGGTGGTAGGTGTATCCGATGGCCACGCCCGCACAAACCGAAGCGTTGCCTCGACGCAACCTCCGGATCGCCGCCACGTGCCGCCCTCGCTCTGCACCCCCAGTTTTGTGGCCCAAACCGGGAAACCAGCCTTTTCCAGCCAACCCCCGGTTTTGAGGCCCAAACCGGGAAACCAGTCCACCAGCATCTGAGTTTTGAGGCCAAACTCAGCAAACCCTCAGAGCCTAGGTTTTGAGGCCCAAACCTGGAAACCGTCCTCAGCCCGAGTTTTGTGGCCAAACTCGGAAACCCTCAGCCCGAGTTTTGTGCCCAAACTCGGAAACCGTCCACGCCCAGGTTTTGAGGCCCAAACCTGGAAACCGTCCATCCGACGGTTTTTCCCTGGCTCTACCACCAAACCGACGTCGTAGATGGGATGCACCTCCCGTGCACCCCGTCCACCGAAACGTGTCCCCGAGTCCACGACTCAGGCAACACATGACCGCAAGTCTTCGCTCGTCGCTGTCCCAGGCTGCCAGCCACCACAGCTGATCCTCGGGCCTCTGGTCCCTCAGTCCAAGCCTCACGTCCGTCCTTCGCCACTCTCGGTCCATCGGCACGGCACGTCTCTACTTGACCTTCACCTCGCCGTCGATCACTGTATCTGTGCTCGACACCTGCACAACACAAGCCAAAGAACATGCGCATCATCCCAGTTGACAATCACTCATCACTCAGAGACCCGGCATACACCCATGTATCCGCAATCTCACCCTTGATGAGTGCATTGTCAACTACCAACACAAATCATAATAGAAAGAGAAGAAGGAAGAAGGAGAAGAGAGAACTCGACCAAATGACCCAAAAGCATAGCAAAGCCGAAGAAGGTCAAGTGGAAAGAGCAAGACAAAGCAAAGCTAGCCCTCAAGAAGAGGTAGAACAGGCTCAACACCGCTAGCAAATCCCAATCGAAAATATCGAAGCAAAATGCTAGTCCCTCAAGATAGAGGCACAGAGGCTCAACACAACTAGCAAAGAAAGCTCGATACCGATGACTACCAATGCCTTTCGGCCAGCAAGAGACAGCAAGGACTCCCCCTTAGTTGAACATCCAGGAGACATGCAAACTCTCCCTCAAATGAACACTTGGGAAGCATATACACTCGGCTCGGGAAGCACAAATGATTTGCAAATTCTCCCCCTTAGTTGAAAATGCACTAATCAATTAAGAGACTCTCCCCACCAGAAAAAGGCACCAACAAACAGTGCGAACATGGGAGGTTCTCCCCCTTCCAACATGCATATGAGTCAAAATGCAAGTTAGCAGCTTCAGGCATATATTCAGGAGAACGCAAAGATGCTCTAAACAGTATAACTCCAATGACTCAACAATAGCATACAAGCTCAGCAAAGGCTCAAACTGATCACCAGATATGAAATATGAACATAGGAGCAGAAAAGAGCAGTTTTGAGTCAAAAGGTATTCACCATCAAAATAGCACTAGCAAAGTATAGACAGGAGTCTGAACAAGTGCTAATCATGTATACAAAGTGAACTACCCCTAGCAAAGTTCAATCATCATGCTTAAGAATGAAACATACACTTGTGAATTCAACTTTAGATCAGAGTTGCAGCGGTGAAATTACACAAGGTCAAATATTAGCATGTGATTGCGAGAGGTTGAAAACTTGTCATTGCCTAACTTTTCAACCGAGCGAAGCCTATGCCGAAGCAATCAGAAGCTTAAAGCTGGGGTTTCGGTCATACACTACACGGCTCAAGTTTAACTCAAAGTGCAATGAGAAACCGTCTCGATACCGTGATGTGTTGACAAGCAATCCCATCTCGATCTTTTCAATTCACAAAACTTGGTTCAAATTTTAAACATGATATGTATATACCAAGCAAGTGAATGACTCAGAACTAGAGACATAGCAACCTAGCATAGATGAAAAGCACGAGCAAACTCAACACATCCTACACATGCTAGTTGCATAGCTCAATGGTGAATATTTTCAGGTTCTAAGTTATTAAGCAAATTCACCATTTCAAAAATAGCTCAGCTCACAACATGTACTAGTGATCAGAAAGAGCATAAGCTACAAGCATCAACATAAGCATCGGAGCATACTACATAGAGCATAGTTACATTCTAGTGATTATAAACATGAAGCTCAGAAAGTAAATGCGTATGCTGTAATGCAAAAGAAAAGAAAGATAAAAGAGTCAGTCAAATATACAAGATCCAAAATGTTTCCCCCAACTAAAAGGGGAAACACACACCAAGCTCACCCCTCAACCGATTAAAGGTTGATTCGTCTAAAGGCTTGGTGAAAATATCAGCCAGTTGATGATGAGTATCGACATGGCGAAGGTCGATATCACCCTTCTCCTGGTGGTCTCGCAAGAAATGAAAGCGCACATCAATGTGTTTGGTCTTCGAATGAAGCACGGGGTTCTTAGCAACGCTAATGGCACTCGTGCTGTCACAAAGCAAAGGCACGCGAGAAAAACTCAGACCAAAATCACGTAAAGTGGCCATCATCCAAAGCAACTGGGAGCAGCAGCTAGCCGCAGCAACATATTCAGCCTCTGTGGTGGACTGAGCGACACTAGACTGCTTGCGAGAAGACCACGAAACAAGAGAAGAACCAATAAACTGGCAAGTCCCAGAAGTGGACTTGCGCTCAATACGGCAACCAGCAAAATCGCCATCGGAATAGCCGCAAAGGGAGAGGGTGGAGGAAGCAGAATACCAAATCCCGAACTCAGGTGTGAAACGAAGGTACCTGAATATGCGCTTCACTGCCTGACGGTGAGACGTGCGCGGCGATGCCTAAAAGCGCGCGCACAGACACACCGCGAACTGGATGTCCGGGCGTGTCGCCGTCAGGTAGAGGAGCGACCCGATCATGCTGCGGTACTCCTTCTGGTCCACTGCTTCTCCATCCACATCCGCATCCAGGGCAGTCGTCGTCGACATGGGTGTTGGAAGAGGCTTGGCCTCACCCAAATCGAACCGCTTCAGCAAGTCCTTGGTGTACTTGCCCTGGTGCACGAACGTCCCTTCCCGGGATTGCTTGATTTGCAACCCGAGGAAAAACGTCAGCTCGCCCATCATGCTCATCTCAAACTCCCTGCTCATAGTATCTGCAAACTTGGCAACCAAAGCGTGAGAAGAACCACCGAAAATGATATCATCCACGTAAATCTGGACCAAGAGAGTGTCTTTGCCTTGCCTGAGGAGAAAGATCGTTTTATCTACACATCCCATTTTAAAACCCTTAGCAAGCAAAAAGGTTTTCAACCTATCATACCAGGCTCTAGGGGCTTGTTTCAATCCATATAAAGCTTTGTGGAGTTTAAAAACATGGTTTGGAAACTTGGGATTTTCAAAACCTGGGGGTTGCTCAACATACACTTCCTCTTCTATGTAGCCGTTTAAGAAGGCACTCTTGACATCCATTTGAAAGAGTTTAAAACCTTTGGATGCAGCAAAAGCCAAGAGTATCCTAATAGCCTCCAAATGAGCTACAGGAGCAAACGTCTCTTCAAAGTCTATCCCCTCCTTTTGACTATAACCCTTTGCTACAAGCCTGGCCTTGTTTCTAACAACGTGGCCATCCTCTCCTTGCTTGTTTTTGAAAACCCATTTTGTCCCAATAGGCTTACACTCAGGAGGAGGTGGAACTAGAACCCAAACCCGATTTCGCTCAAAATTTTCTAACTCCTCATGCATGGCATTGACCCAATCCGAATCCGTCAAAGCGTGTCCAACATCTCGGGGCTCAAAATTAGCAACAAAAGCAGAATGAGCGAAGTGAGAGATGTGTTGTGACCTGGACCGAGTAACCCATTCGTCAATGCTGCCGATCATCTGCTGAGGCGGGTGCTGGCGCTGGATGTGTCGTGGCGCCTCCCGAGCTGAAGTAGCCTCCCCCTCAACAGCAGCTGGTGCCTCCCCGGGTACAAAAGGTACCGCTCGGGGTGGCGGATCCCACAGCCCCCAGGAAGAAGATGTGTCGGGACCGTGAGTCATCGTAGAAGCCGCTCTTTGCGGCACAGCAGGTGGAGGGGGTGCTGGATCATCCATACCTTCAGCACCCTCGTCCTCGTCATCAAAAAGAGGCTCACCAACCTCATGATCACCTGCACGCTCAAAACGAGAAGAGGGACAAACCATGGTCTCGTCGAAGGTGACATCTGATGTCTCCATGACTCGGTTAGTATCAAGGTTAAGTACACGATATGCGCGAGTGTGAGTGCCATAACCCAAAAATACTCCGTCAGAAGAACGAGACTCAAATTTGTCCAAGTTGCCCTTTTTGAGTATAAAACAATGGCAACCAAAAACTCGAAAATAACTCACCTTGGGCAGTTTTCCAAAACGCAACTCATAAGAAGTCTTTTTCAAGAAAGCTCGGAGAAAAATGCAATTGGAAATGTAGCATCCAGTGCTCATAGCTTCGGCCCAATATCGCCTAGGAGTCCTATGCTCATCGAGCATCGTCCTGGCCATCTCAACAAGGGTCCGATTCTTCCTCTCTACAACACCATTCTGAGGGGGGGTGTAGGGGGAAGAAAACTGATGCTCTAAACCCAAAGAGTTACAAAATTTCTCAAAATCCGAATTTTTGAATTCAGAACCATTATCACTCTGAATTGCTCACATCGAGTTCAAAGGGAACTCATTCTGAAGACGCAAAATCAGATTGCGAGCAAAGGAGAAAGTCTCGGTCTTCTCAGCTAAAAAGAAGACCCACCAATATCTCGAAAAGTCATCAACAACCACAAGCACATACCACTTCCCCCCAACCGAGCTCACCCGAGCCGGACCAACAAGGTCCATGTGCAAAAGCTCTCCAGGGCGCTTGGTCATGACCTGAGTCACTGGATGGTGGGGAGCGGCAACCATTTTCCCGTGTCTACAAGAGTGGCAAACAAGATCCTTCTCCACATGCAACTTGGGCAATCCTCGGATTAGGCCAAGCGAACTAAGCCTTGCAAGCAAGTCAAAGCTCAAATGTCCAAGTCTCCTATGCCACTTCCAAAGATCAGAGGAGGAAGGTCCAGCCACAAGACAACGAGAAGTGCCAAAAGACTCCGAGAAATTCGCACGAAAGACTTTTCCAAAGGGCGAAATCAAACACACAAGATTGCCCTGAGGATCCAAAATACAACTGAGATTCGGTTTAAAACGAATCTCATAGTCGTCGTCAAAAAGTTGCGAAACAGAAAGAAGGTCAAAATGCAAGTTAGAAACAAGAGCAACATCGCACAACACAAAGTGCTCATTAACTCACACCGACCCGCGAGACAATACCTTACCTTTGTTATTGTCGCCGAAGGTTATGTACTCCGTTCCGGCAACTGGGCTAAGGCTGGAGAACCACTTGACATTTCCGGTCATGTGCCTCGAGCAACGGGAATCCACCAACCAAATGTCCTCCAACCGTTTTACGTACATCAATAAAAAGACATAGGGTGAGCATACGGTCCAACACTGGGGTTAGTGAAGTAAGGGGAATACCAGTGTTGGGCCGGCTGCTCAAAAGAACGGTTAGCAGAAAAACCATTCCTAGCACGTCTACGAGAGGAGCGATCACCACGTAGAGAAAACGTGGTCCGCTAAGGGAGGAGCGTCCATCGCGATACTCAAAACGCGGTGGGGGAAAACGCTCAACTACAAAGCCTCCGCAACGGGGTCCATAGCCTACAACTGCAGGCTCCCGCCGGGCACGCTCTCTACGAGGCCTAGGCCTAGCAACTTGAGGCACTGCGCCTCTAGGCCTAGCATCTTTCCTCGGAGCTCTCTGCTGCCTAGGCCTGGAAACTTGAGGTTCTGGACCTCTGGGCCTAGCTGCTCTCCTCGGAGCACTCCTCTGAACATTCGACACATGTACATCATGGAAGGGATGGTACATGTCCGCATTGTTCATCTCCCTAGCACGGCGCGCCTCTCTCTTGCGCCTAAAGCAGAACTCGCTCAAGTGTCCATCTCTCCCACAGAAGTCACAATGATACCTCACCGCGCGCAAAGGGGGTTGTTGGTACTCATGGCTGTGGGTATGGATCACTTTGCCCTTCTATGGCAACTCCTCCTGGATAGGTGGCATTGTATCCAGCTTGTTTTTCAGATGGTTGGGTTTGGGATGCCACACTTGGTTCTTGGGTGGAGCTCTCGGAGGTTCCTCAAATACCCCATCCTTGGTGGTAGGCTTGACGGGCCCTTTGGGTGGAAGCTTGGTCAGTTTGGGAGTAGTGGTGGAGTTGGGCTTCTCACTAGGATTCAGACCACTCGACTCTCCAATCTTCCCAAAAGCAGAAAGATCAACACCCTGAGCAAGACCTACACCAGAACCTCCAGCAGCTCGCTTAAATTGGGAGATCATCATCCCGAGCTGCGGCTCACTACAAGAGACCCATGACAAGATGGTCCGAAGGTATGTGTTTTCTTCCTCGGTTTGCATCTTGCCATGCTTGACATTCGCAATCTCCATCTCCAAACCTTCACACGAAGCGCACCTAGCCACACAGGTGCTACCTGAGTTGGCCTCTTCAAGAGACACAATCTTGGCATTCTTCTCTGCCAACTCAGATTGCAAGACAGGACAAGTCTTGCACGCACCCAACAAAGAAGGTCTAGCCTTCAGCTCATCCACCTCTCCTACCAACGCAGCATACTTACCTCCCAAGGTGAGAAGGTCAGTCATGTGTGTGGTGCACATCTCACACTCAACCTCCTCTGACATGACCACGGTGGACCTGGCAAACTCAAGCTCTCTCATGATGTCCTCCCACTTCTGCCTAAACTCCTTGCGCTCTCTAGCGGCACGCCTAAGCAGCTTATCCTGACTAAGCAAGGTGGAAGTAAGCTTCTCATTCTCAGCAAAGAGCTCATCGTGGGTCATGGATACCTGGGAGGTGTCGTCGTCGTCGTCGTCCCGAGGGGAGTGCTCCAGCTTGCCGTCGACCTCATCACCAAGCGCCATGGTGCAGAAGCCGTCGTCGTCGGCGAAGAAGTAGAGACCGTTCAGCTTGTCCTCGATCCTCTTCTTCTTCTCGGACTCGTCATCGCTTGAGCAGGCGGAGTCGTCATCCGAGCCGTCGACGTCGCTGAGCGTGGCGAAGAACGCACGCTGCTCAGCCTGGGCCTTCTCCAAGTACTTCTTCTTGATATACTCCTTGTCGAAGCCGCCCCTCCGCTTGTGCCTCGCGGGGACGTACTTCTCCTTGCGCTTGCCGGACTCGTACTTGTGCCCATGATCGCCCTTCCCAGATGATTGCTTCTTCTTGGGGCAGTTGGCGATGAAGTGGTCGGGGTCGCCGCACTCATAGCATCCTGAGCGTCCTCCACCGCGGCGACGGTTCATGCGGTTGTTGTGGAACCGCGTGAACCGGTTGGCGAGCATTGCCAGCTCGTCATCCCCCAACGACTCAAGCTGGTCCTCTATGACAGAAAAGAGAGACGAAAGAGCAAAACCTCCAGAGGGGTTAGAAGAGCCAGAAACCAAAGCCATAGTCGGGCCAGAAGGATTCTCATAAGAAGCCCTCGACATGGCGTCAATCTCACTAGACTTGAGCTTACTAAAGAGCTCGTCGCAAGTGAGGGTCTCATAGTTAGACGATTCGATGATCGCCTGGACCTTTGAGTCCCACACCGACCGATCAAGAGTGTGCAAAAGCTTCAAAGCCATCTCATGATCGTCAAAAGGCAACAGCTCCTTGTTCGCTCTCATCTTGTTGACAATGACCTGAAAGCGAGCGAATAAACTCTCTATGCTCTCGCCAGGCATATGTCGAAAGTTCTCATACTCCCGCTTGTGCGACTCATAGAGGCGAGATTTGACCTGAGTGGTTCCCTCATGGAAGCGCATGAGGGTCGCCCAAATCTCGCGAGCCGTGGGGAGGTGAGAAACACGATCGAACTCGGACATGCTCAAACAGGAGAACAGAGCGTTACGTGCCCGGCTATTTGCCTCGTGCTCATCGATCTGGAGCTGAGAGACACGAGCAGCCAAGACAACGTAATCGTCCCAGTTGCAAATCTCCCAAACAGAAGAGCCCATGCTCTGAAGATAGGCCGACATGCGTATCTTCCAATACGCATAGTTCGTCCCATCAAAGAACGGCGGTTTGCCCACGCCGCGATCCATGTCGCCTTCTGTGGATCTGGAACCGGCTAAGGTGGAAGATCCTTAACCTGCTCCGATACCAATTGAAGGACCGAGAAGCAACCAGAAAGCGACCAGAGGAGGGTGAATGGGAGCTTCAAAATTTCCTTTCGGAAACTAGTAGCCACTGTCCCGAGAATCACCTCGAAAGACAAACCCTAGAGCTTGCTAGTGTCCACGACCCCAGATGTAGGGTGGATGCTTCCAAGAAGCACAGCGGGATACTACACAACTCTAGAAAGCCAACGCAAAAACCCAAAACCAAATCCGAGATCGCACGAATGAACAACGAATGAAACTGCGCAGTCACAGCAGCATCGGACGCTGGCAGCGTCCGATGCCTAACCAACAGACGCGTCCGATGCGAAAAGTGCAAAACAGAAAACTTACTGGACACCCATCGGACGCTGTGAACAGTAGACTCTCAGCGTCCGATGGTCTCACTCCGGCGCGTCCGATGCACAACGGATCGTCCGGTGGCAGCGTCCGATGCCCCTTTGAAAATGTCAGAGACTGACACGTGGCAACGGAGCGTCCGATGCCAAAGGGGTCAGCGTCCGATGCCAAGAATTCGAGCGTCCGATGCCCCCGACGCAGTGTTGTTCTTCCGCGAAATCCACTCGATCTCCTCCGAATCAACAGCACTAAGGCTTAGACTTGGTGTGAGGAGTTCCAAGGATGTTAGTGAGCTATCCCTTGGGAATCATGGCTCGAACCTAACTCCCAATCGAGGAATCGGAAGAATTCGTGGCAAGGGAGCAAAAACCGATCCAAAACTAAAATCGCTCGATCTCCTAGACCGTGAGGTTAGAGGAGATTTCCTTTGGTGGAAAGAAGTGCCTCACGATCTAGAACAACTCTATTCAAATGAATTTGCAAGAGATGCACTGAGCAAAGAGATCGATCGAAGGGAAAAACGTGGAGAAAAAGGATTCCGCGAAGAACACGAACAAATCGCAAATCACAACCACGAATTGCAACCGTGTGGCTACCACACGCTACAACAGTGAGGATACGGCTTCACTTCCTCAGAATCAACAGTACACAGAGGCAAGTCTCTCTGCGGATCTCAGCTAACTACAGCAGGGGATGGGAGAGCAGGAAACCCTAAGTGTGAAAGAGCAAATGACTGAGATAGGAAGGGAGGAGGGTGTCTCCCTCTACTTATCCTAATTCTAACCTAAGTCTAATTCCTACTCTACCCCTCTCTATTCTAATTACAGAGCGAACCAGCTAAACCCTAGGGTTATTCTGGACCAACTCGGTGGTAGGTGTATCCGACGGCCACGCCCGCACAAACTGAAGCGTTGCCTCGACGCAACCTCTGGATCGCCACCACGTGCCGCCCTCACTCTGCACCCCCGGTTTTGTGGCCCAAACCGGGAAACCAGCCTTTTCCAGCCAACCCCCGGTTTTGAGGCCCAAACCGGGAAACCAGTCCACCAGCATCTGAGTTTTGAGGCCAAACTCAGCAAACCCTCAGAGCCTAGGTTTTGAGGCCCAAACCTGGAAACCGTCCTCAGCCCGAGTTTTGTGGCCAAACTCGGAAACCCTCAGCCCGAGTTTTGTGCCCAAACTCGGAAACCGTCCACGCCCAGGTTTTGAGGCCCAAACCTGGAAACCGTCCATCAGATGGTTTTTCCCTGGCTCTACCACCAAACCGACGTCGTAGATGGGATGCACCTCCCGTGCACCCCGTCCACCGACACGTGTCCCCGAGTCCACGACTCAGGCAACACATGACCGCAAGTCTTCGCTCGTCGCTGTCCCAGGCTGCCAGCCACCACAGCTGATCCTCGGGCCTCTGGTCCCTCAGTCCAAGCCTCACGTCCGTCCTTCGCCACTCTCGGTCCATCGGCATGGCACGTCTCTACTTGACCTTCACCTCGACGTCGATCACTGTATCTGTGCTCGACACCTGCACAACACAAGCCAAAGAACATGCGCATCATCCCAGTTGACAATCACTCATCACTCAGAGACCCGGCATACACCCATGTATCCGCACGACTCGGATGATGACTCCGCTTCCTCGAGCGACGACGAGTCCGAGAAGAAGAAGAGGATCAAGGACAAGCTGAACGGCCTCTGCTTCTTCGCCGACGACGAGGGCTTCTGCACCATGGCCCTCGGCAAGGAGGTCGACGGCGAGCTGGAGGACACCCCTCGGAACGACGACGACGATGACGACACCTCCCAGGTATCTCAGACCCCCGACGAGCTTTCCGCAGAGGTCGAGAAACTTACTGCCGCGCTCCTTAGTCAGGATAAGTTGCTTAAGCGTGCTGCTAGAGAGCGCAAGGAGTTTAGGCAGAAGTGGGAGGATACGGTGAAGGAACTTGAGTTTGCCAAGTCCACCGTAGTCGTGTTTGAGGAGGTTGAGTGCGAGATGTGCACCACACACATGACTGACCTTCTCACTTTGAGAAGCAAGTATGTTGTGTTGGTAGGAGAAGTGGATGAGCTGAAGGCTAGATCCTCATTGTTGGGTGCGTGCAAGTCCTGTGCGGGCTTGCAATCTGAGTTGGCAAAGAAGAATGCCAAGATTGTGTCTCTTGAAGAGGCCAACTCGGGTAGCACATGTGTGGCGAGGTGTGTTCTTTGTGAGGTTTTGGAGATGGAGATCGCTAATGTGAAGCATGACAAGATGCAAACCGAGGAGGAAAACACATACCTTTGGACCATCTTGTCATGGGTGTCTAGCAGTGAGCCACAGCTCAGGATGATGATCTCCCAATTCAAGCGAGCTGCTGGAGGTCCAGGTGTAGGTTTTGCTCTGGGTGTTGATGTTTCGTCTTTTGGGAAGATTGGAGAGTCGAGTGGTCTTAACCCATGTGAGAAGCCCAACTCCACCACTGCTCCCAAGCTTACCAAGATTCCACCCAAAGAGCCTCTCAAGCCTAACACCAAGGATGGGGTCTTTGTTGAAACACCGAGAGCTCCACCCAAGAAAAAATCATGGGCTCCCAAACCAAACCACCTCAAGAACAAGCTGGACACCATGCCACCCATCCAGGAGGAGCTTATGCCACAGAAGGGCAAAGTGATTCACAACCACTACCGTGAGTACCAACAACCCCCTTTGAGAGCGGTGAGGTACCATTGTGAGCACTATGGGAGAGATGGACACTTGAGTGAGTTTTGCTTTCGGCGCAAAAGAGAGGCGCGCCGCGCAAAGGAGATGAACAACACGGACATGTACCATCCCTTTCATGATGTACATGTGCCGAATGTTCAGAGGCATGCTGTTAGGCCTAGAGGTCCAGAACCTCAAGTTCCTAGGCCTAGGCAGCGGAGAGCACGTGCCCAGCGGGAGCCTGCAGTTGTAGGCTATGGACCCCGTGGCGGTGGCTTTGTTGTAGAGCGTTTTCCCCCACCGTGTTTTGAGTATCGCGATGGACGCTCTTCTCTTGGCGGACCACGTTTTCCTCAACGTGGTGATCGCTCTTCCCATAGGCGTGCTAGGAATGGTTTTTCTGCTAACCGTTCTTTTGAGCAGCCGGCCCAACACTGGTATTCTCCCTATTTCACTAACCCCAGTGTTGGACTGTATGCTCACCCTATGTCTTTTTATTGATGTAGGTAAAACGATTGGAGAATGTTTGGTTGGTGGATTCCGGTTGCTCGAGGCACATGACCGGAAATGCCAAGTGGTTCTCCAGTCTTAGTCTGGTCGCCGGAAAGGAGTTTATCACCTTCGGCGACAATAGCAAAGGTAGAGTGTTGTCCCGTGGGTCGGTGCGAGTTAATGAGCACTTTGTGTTGTGCGATGTTGCTCTTGTTTCTAACTTGCATTTTAACCTTCTTTCTGTTTCGCAACTTTTCGATGATGACTATGAGATTCATTTTAAGCCGAATCTCAGTCGTATTTTGGATCCTCAGGGCAATATTGTTTGTGTGATTTCGCCCTTTGGGAAAGTATTTGTAACACCTTTGGTGTTAAACAATAATTAAAACCCTAATTAAGTTCATTAGTATGCATAATCATTTGGCATTATGGCATAAAGCATTTCATGTTTTAAGCATAGTTGTGATGCTTCACATGCTTGAATATGAGTGTTGCATAATCTTGTGTGATGCTTTCATAAAGTGATATGGTTAGATGACACATGAAATGATAAGTGTGAGTAAAATCCTAGTTTTAAATGTTCTTTTTATTCTCTTGTCTATAAGTCAAAAAGTAAGTCAAATTTCAAAGTGATTTCAAAGGCAAAGTTGTATCTCTTGTTGAGAGGGACAACTTTGGTATTCAAAGTTTTTAAAGTTTCTGTATAAAAGTTTGAATAAATGTGAAATCATTCAAACCCTAAATTTGACCCCAAAAATAAATTTTAAAAACTAAAAAGAATTAGACTTTGGTCCTTTAATCAAAGTTGTAGAGAGGATTAAAAGAAATAACTTTTATTAAGATAGATTTTCAAGTTACTAAAGAAAATCTGAAGTAATTTGGAAAACAAGTTTGATTTAGTTTCAAATTGAAAATCAATTTCCAAACCTAGTTTTACCCCCTTTTGTGTAGTTCAAAAATTAATCATAATTTTGATATGGGACCAAAAGTGAAGTTATAGATCTTTCCATAAGGAACAACTTTTATATTGGTAAAAGTTGAAGTTGTTGAGAAAATTCAAAAGTAATTTTGAAATTCAGTTTGGTCCAGATTTGAATTTGAACTCTATTTCAAAATCTAAACCGAATTTGACTTTGGTTCTTTAAGCAAGTTTGTAAAGCACAAAATTTGGAGCAATTTTTGTTTTGGGAGTTTTTGTTGTGCAGTACAAATATCTGGAGAAATAGAGAAGGGGGAAATATCTGCCTGCTACAGTAATCTGAGAGAGGGGAAGAGAAGCAGAACACGGTGCTCTGCACTTGCCATGCCCGCGCCGCCGCCGCTTCTGCCGGCCAGGACACGCACCCCCGCCACCTCCTGCTTGCACTGTGGTGACCGCCTTGACGTGCCCATCGCCCCAAGCCCTTGGCCGGCTGTATAAACCTCTCCATCGCCGGCACCATCCCTTTTCTCCTCCTCTGCTCCTCTGAAACCGCCATGCTCCGCCTCCATACCTCGCCGTCGTTACACCGTCTCCGGCCAAATTGGCCGTACCACTGATCCCGCCGCCTCCTGAGCTTTCGTTTGAGCCCTCGCTAGCCTACTCCGGTGAACCGTAGCGCCACCGCCGTGGTCGTCTTCTCCAGCACCGACCGGAGCTCCGCCGCAAGCCATCACCATGGCCAGCCCGTTTCAGTGAGCTCTGAATCCATTCGGCTAGTGTCTAGGCTCCCCCGTGAGGTCGTGGTCGTGGTCGGCTCGTTGGTTCAGTCTCTACCGACCTATCGACGCCGGACCGCCGCAGCCGGACCGGTTGGAGCCGCCGCCGCCGCCATTGCTGCCAACCACCGAGCTCCAGGGCGTCTTCGTTTGTTCTAGTGCGAGCACCGAAACGTGGAGAGCTCCCTTGAGCTTTTCCCGTGCCCATCTCAGTCGCTACCGCCGCTCGCTCGCCGGACCACTGCCGTGCCGGCGTGTTCCACTCGGCCGGGCCGCCATGGCCGTGGTTGAGCATCCTTGGAGCTCTATCTCGCTCAACCAACCCCCTGAGGAGGTGCGCTAGGTCTCAAGGGTCACGCCGACGCTCTCCTCTTCACCGGCGAGGCCACCGCCGGCAAACAGCGCCGCCGACCCGCCGGCGCTCGGCTGGTCAAGGCCGACCCAAGCCTTGTTGACCTCGGGCCCAAGGTGCAGAGAGGGTGGGTAAGTGGAAGCAGGTAAGAAAAGTTTTCTCGTTTTTGTTTTTTTTCAAAAATGTAATGTTTGTGCTGATATTTGATTAATGCATAACTAATTATTCTCTGATGCTAAAATTATGAAATAAATTTTGTTGTGTTCCTTGTGATGTGCTCTATCCATGAAAAATATGAAACCTGATGTTTGGATGATTTTTGTATGTGATTTAAATTATGTCTTTTAATTAATAAATGCATTTTTGATAATTTCTATAGAATGAGCTATAAGTCCAAAAATCATGAAACCAATTTTGTTACTGTTTTCATCATGTAACTAATCTTCACAAAAATTTTGAAGTCATTTGGACAAAATAAATTTCATGCTAGTTCTATGCTTTTGTTTATTAATTAAATAATGCATGAAACTTAAATAATTTGTATAGGCTAAAATAATGATCCAAAAATTATGAAATTTGTTTTGCAACCATGATTTGCTATAACCAACCATCACTAAAAGTTTGATATTATTTTGACAAACTTTAATTAAACCCTATTTTCAATAATTAATTAATAAAGAATGATTAATAAAACTTTGTTAGTTAATTAAGGTGTTTGGTTGGTGATTAGGGTTAACCTTAGTTACCCTAATGACTCTTTTACTTGATAGTTGTATTTCATGATGTTGGTTTGTCATGTTTAATTTTGTGATAGATTAAGTAATGCATTGTTGTTGCATGCATGTGATAATGTGCATCAATCTTACATACATGTAATAACATGGACTTGATCCATGAGAGGAGACCATGGGGTACATTTTCCTCGGTTATTCCATGGCTTGGTTGATATGTTGATAAACCTTAGCCACTTTAGTTAATCCTTTTAATGTTGTTTGATGATAATTGTTTGTTAAGCTAGAAACCCTAGTTGGTAAGTTGCAAGTTGGTTTTGTTGGTTTGCAACTTTACTGTGAAGGAAAGTTGTACTCAACTTTCCTTGTTTGTTTAACTTCTGTTATGCAATTGAATTGTCTTGCACCTTAGTATGCATCCCATAGCATCATACTAAGCATACATCATTTATCGACGTGTAGTATCCGAGAGTGTTGGAGTCGTGTTGATCAAGCTTTGGTGATCACCCTTGTCAAACAAACCTCGGAAGGAGATTCTTGTGGGACAAGCTTCATCGAGAAGACTTAACTTATAAATGAAATAACTAACCTTTGTGGATCATTCTTGGATCTTATCTTCCCTGCAACGAAGGCAAGCCCCGGTTCATTTAACCATTTCCTTGGATTTGCAATTACACTTACTTGCGATAACCTGATGCATTAAATGCTTATCAAATAAATGTTTTAAACCTGTTGATGCATGATCAACCTTGTTATCAGTATATTATACCTTGCTACCTGCTTTATAAAAATGCTAGAAATGCTTAGCCTTGCTTTATGAAGCTTTTGATAAATGTTTTCAATACTTATCGTTTTGGAATGATAATGAGAAAGAATGATGATTAAGACCAGACGGGCACATGCATCGACCCTTAGATCGATGTATGGTGACCTAGATGTGTCGGTTTAGGAATAATCGTTGTTGGCCTGCTGTGATTGAGACCTTTGAGTACAGCCCACATGCGGTGGTAAGCCTCGTCTATAGCTATTCCGATACTTGAGAACGGCCAACCGCGTACTGGGAGTGGAGAGATGGCGAGAGTAGCGTGTACCCTCGGGGCTATGAGATAGTCGGGTTCGAGGTGTACTGTACTCTCGGGTGACGCTGGACCCGTTCTTGTATGGGAGGATCTATAGATAGAGTTGACATATGCAAGATTAAGTTCTACATATGTCGTGTGGTACTGAATCCCCAGCTGGGTTTAAACGATTCGAATCGCCATGTTTCCTCGGATATGGAGCCTCAATCCACTGACCCGCACCGTAGTAATAATTGGATCTTTATGAAATGAGAACTAAAGATGTGGTATGCTTATGAAGGTTTAAGAATCTTTAGATAAGTTATGAAATTTAATCTTGAGTTAAAACTTGAAAGTAGGGTTCTTCTATTAGTAAGCTGTTATGCAAATGAAAAGTACTGTTGAGCCTACCCAAACCAGCATGACCCTGAAGTCTTTTCTGTTGACGGGTAAGTCTTGCTGAGTACCGACAGTACTCAGGGTTTGTTAATCCCCTGTTGCAGGTCTCTAATAGGTGGTGTCAACCACGATCAGGTCAGTGGGCTAGACGTGATCTGGTTACTTCTTCTCCAACTTAGGTACTCCGCCTAAGTGTGGTTCCGTAATACTATTCTACTTCCTCAATACCAGTTATGTTTATGTAAAAAGTAACTTGTTCATGGTTTTGTAAAGTTTATATCTCTTACTTCCGCACTCCGATGGTATTTTGTAACAAATGTTGTAATGTTGTAATTATTCCAACCTTCATGATGATGATCCTGTGGTTCGTGAATAATTCAGGGTTCTCTCGAGGACACTCGACAGATCTTCCCAGTGATGTGGTACATGTGCACAGTCATTAGGGCTCGAGGAGACGATGACATGTGCAGGTGGGCCACATTAATGGGAGGTTCTGCCACAGAATGGTATCGGAGCAGGATTGTCATCTAGGGAAGACTGGTTGCAACATTACTTTCGAAAAACTTCAAAATGATTTCTTAATCTAAAAGTTTTTGGAAGTAACAAGTTAAAAATGATCCTTCCCAAATTTTCTTTCTTGCTGGAAGGCTTCGTGAAGACTATACCAGTGACTCCAACGGAAGATGTTGAGAAGTCAACCTCCCCGTCAAACCGTGATGGAAGAGCTTTCCAACACCTACACCGAGTCGGTGAAACTAAAGTGTAAAGTATAGCCCTATACCTAACTAACATGTGGGAGACAGGAAGCTCCTGTCCATGAGAGGTCGTATAGGACGAGCATATATCATGTCATGCATAATGATAAAATGTGCTTCTTCTCTAAATTCTAAAAGCAGCTATGATCCCCGATAGCTGATCGTCCCTATGATCTGCTACCCTTGATACTTATGTATCATAAGTTCTGATCCTATCTCAGTCATTTGCTCTTTGCCTTCTAGGTTTTCCTGCTCTCCCAATCCCCTGCTATAGCAACTGAGATCCGCAGAGAACCATACCTCTGTGCACTGGAGATTTTGAGGAAGTGAGACCGTAATCTCACTATTGTAGCGTGTGGTAGCCACACGGTTGCAAATTTGTGATTGTGATCCATGTTTTGTTCTTGTTCTTCGCGGATTGCTTTTCTCCACGTTTTTCCCGTCGATCGATCTTTTTGTTCGTTACGTCTTTTGCGATTCCATTTGAACAGAGATGTTCTAGATCGTGAGGCACTTCTTTCCACCGAAGGAATTCTCCTCTAACCTCACGAGCTAGTAGATCGATCGATTTTCGTTTCGGATCAAGTTTTTCTCCCTTCCCCCGAATTTCTTCGATTCATCGATTTGGAGATAGGTTCGAGCCATGATCTCTTAGAGATAGCTCACTATCCTCCTTGTGACTCATCTCTCCAAGTTTGAACCCTAGAGGTTACGTTTTGGGAGAGTTTGTGTCGAATCGGTGGATGAACAGCTGATTTTCGGGGTGACCGGACTCTGGCGTCGGGCAGACCGGACGCTAGGGTTGAGAGTCCGGTCGTTGAACACACACTGTGTTTTATTCGTGACTTGATCGGACGCTCTGTTCGTTACTGATCGGATGCACTCAACACACTGTTCATCCGCTTGTATTCTTGCAACCGGACGCTTGAGACTTGACCGGACGCACAGGGACAGTGAGTCCAGTCACAAACAATAAGGGTCCAGAAGTGATTTTCTTTGACCGGACGCGTCCGGTGGTCTGTGACCGGACGCAGGCAGAGTCCGGTCGAGTCTGTCCTGCGCGTTTTTGTCCGCAGTTTGTTCGTCCGACTTACGATTTGAGATTCGCTTGTTGCGTTGGATTCCTGACTTCGTGCTCTACAGAAATTGGGCTTCTCGCTTTACAAAATAGCCGGAATACCCCTCGCTTTGCTCGGGGGAGGTTGAGGTTACCCAAAGTTCATCTTGTCACTAGTTGACCTGCGTGAACTTGGGCGAGGGAATTTTTCTGGTGTCCTGCTGTGTTCCTAGGGAACATCCACCCATTCTCTTGGGTCATGGACATCACGTGCATCGGTTTTTGCTCTTGGGGTTGATTTTCAGGACAGAGGTTTAAAGTTTCTAAAAAGAAATTTAAAGCTCTCATCCCCCCCCCCCTCTGGTCGCTTTCTGGTAGCACTTTCGGTCCTTCAATTGGTATCAGAGCGAGTTAAGGATCTTCCACCTTAGCCGGTTCTAGATCCACAGAAGGCGACATGGATCGCGGCGTGGGCAAACCGTCGTTTTTCGATGGGACGAACTATGCGTATTGGAAGATACGCATGTCGGCCTATCTGCAGAGTATTGGTGCTTCCATTTGGGATATTTGGAACTCTGCCGATTACGTGGTCTTGGCTGCTCGTGTTACTCAGCGTTAGATCGATGAGCACGATGCCAATAGCCAAGCCCGTAATGCTCTTTTCTCTTGTTTGAGCATGTCCGAGTTTGATCGCGTTTCTCACCTCGCTACGGCTCGGGAGATTTGGGCTACCCTTATGCGTTTCCATGAGGGAACCACTCAAGTCAAAACCCGTCTCTACGAGTCATTCAAGCGAGTGTATGAGAACTTTCGACATATGCCTAGCGAGAGCATAGAAAGTTTAGTCGCTTGCTTTCAGGTGATTGTCAACAGGATGAGGGCTAACAAGGAGTTGTTGCCTTTCGACGATCATGAGAGAGCTTTGAAGCTTTTGCATACTCTTGATCGATCGGTGTGGGACTCAAAGGTTCAGGCGATCATCGAATCACCTAACTATGAGACCCTCACATGCGACGAGCTCTTTAGTAAGCTCAAGTCCATTGAGATTGACGCCATGGCGAGGGCTTCTTATGAAAATCTTCCTGGCCCGTCGATGGCTTTGGTTTCTGGCTCTTCTACTAACCCCTCTGGAGGCTTTACACTTTCTTCTCTTCTTTCTATCACAGAGGAGCAGCTGGAGTTCATGGGGGATGACGAGTTGGCTTTGCTCCACAACCGGTTCTCGTGGTTCCACAACAACCGCATGAACCGTCGCCGCGGAGGAGGACGCTCGGGATGTTTCGAGTGCGGCGACCCCAACCACTTCATCGCCAATTGCTCGAAGAAGAACAAGCAGACCTTCGGCAAGGCGGAACATGGGCCCAAGTATGACTTCGGCAAGCGCAAGGAGAAGTACATCCCCGCGAAGCACAAGCGGAAGGGCGGCCTCAACAAGGAGTACATCAAGACGAAGTACTTGAAGAAGGCCCAGGCAGAGCAGCGTGCGTTCTTCGCCATGCTCAGCGACGTTGACGACTTGAAGGACCGAGAAGCAACCAGAAAGCGACCAGAGGGGGGGTGAATGGGAGCTTCAAAATTTCCTTTCGGAAACTAGTAGCCACTGTCCCGAGAATCACCTCGAAAGACAAACCCTAGAGCTTGCTAGTGTCCACGACCCTAGATGTAGGGTGGATGCTTCCAAGAAGCACAGCGGGATACTACACAACTCTAGAAAGCCAACGCAAAAACCCAAAACCAAATCCGAGATCGCACGAATGAACAGCGAATGAAACTGCGCAGTCACAGCAGCATCGGACGCTGGCAGCGTCCGATGCCTAACCAACGGACGCGTCCGATGCGAAAAGTGCAAAACAGAAACCTTACTGGACACCCATCGGACGCTGTGAACAGTAGACTCTAAGCGTCCGATGGTCTCACTCCGGCGCGTCCGATGCACAACGGATCGTCCGGTGGCAGCGTCCGATGCCCCTTTGAAAATGTCAGAGACTGACACGTGGCAACGGAGCGTCCGATGCCAAAGGGGTCAGCGTCCGATGCCAAGAATTCGAGCGTCCGATGCCCCTGACGCAGTGCTGTTCTTCCACGAAATCCACTCGATCTCCTCCGAATCAATAGCACTAAGGCTTAGACTTGGTGTGAGGAGTTCCAAGGATGTTGGTGAGCTATCCCTCGGGAATCATGGCTCGAACCTAACTCCCAATCGAGGAATCGGAAGAATTCATGGCAAGGGAGCAAAAACCGATCCAAAACTAAAATCGCTCGATCTCCTAGACCGTGAGGTTAGAGGAGATTTCCTTTGGTGGAAAGAAGTGCCTCACGATCTAGAACAACTCTATTCAAACGGCTATGCAAGCTGTGTTTTAATCTTATATGAACATATTCGTTCAGGGCACAGTAAATGTGCTCTTAATATTGTCACAGTCAACAACGCTTCTTGTTTCTAATTTCAAAATAGTTAGGCTCCAAGTACATTGCGGTTTGGCCTGCATCAATGGTTTCAGTTGTGATCCTCTGTAACTTTCCTGCCTTTTATTTTATAAAGTTGCCGGGGGACTCTATCCCACGGTTTTGGTTCAAAAAAAATGGTGAATATAGTTATGATCACAGCCTTTGCATATAGCGTTGACTGCTTATCCTTTATTAATGATTTATCTTTTGTTATCTACTATCGATGGCGACACCGGTGTATTTTCTTGTTGCATGTCAAAGTTGCATATGATGCTGCTGCTTTTATATTTTTAAAAACTATATGCTGTTGTACGATTCATTTATATTGCTACTTCCAAATTTCTGCAAGTATAAATATATTGGTTTGAGTATACGTCGGAGACAATGCTCCATTTGCTCATCTATGGAGGCACTGGTTGTTGTCCTATACACATTTGCAGCTGACGCTCAACTTTAAAGAGACACATCCAGACACAAGGGAATGAGATAAGGACCAAGAGTTAGAGAGTGTGCGCCTTGGAAGATATGACACTTAGGTCGGCCACCGGTGTAGGCTAGACCGCCGTTGCCGAAAGGGCTGATAAGAATTTGTCTTCACTGCTCTTCCAACAGTACCCGTGAATTTGTCTTCACTGATCTTCCATCAGGTAAATACCCGTTGGATAGTTCACTGATCTTCCATCAGGTAAATACCCGTTGGATAGTGCTATTCCATCTCCGTACGCGCAAGATAAAAATTTACCCACTAGAAGACTTTACCCATACCCGTATCCGCGTGGCAAATTTTTTTCCTAACAACAAAATATTGGGAAACTCATAAACAAATACTCGGGGAAAAGACCATCTCAAACAATGTCTTTCATTCATTCCTAAAATACAAAATACAATTTTACATCTGCAATCCTTCTTTGGGTTATTGCTCAAATTCGTAGTCTTTTTATCAACTCTTCTGGTTCTTACTTGTAGCCTCTTCCCCTTTCTCCTCTTCCTCACCCTGCACAATTTCATTGACCTCCTAATCTTAGCACGAAGAACCTTATATGCTTATTATATAATTTTCCCTTTATCTGAATAAAGGTGCATGGATCGACACTCACCGTTATTATCTCAGCCTTGCTTGATCCATTCTCTGCCAATAGTGGTGGTAACTTTCCGTCAATCATACATGATATTTCATACACTTCCATTAAATGCCAATACAACCATTCTGGTATTTCTGCTTCCTTTTGAGATTCAAAACTTTGTTAGTATACTCATCACAAAACTACCAAATTCAATTCAATATAACAAATTCATGCAAGTTATACCTTTCTATGTTTTCCTTTGTCGATGTCCATTCTATTTTGTCCTTTCTGGTCTATTTCTTCCTTGGTAGATGACTTACTGGTTCCCTCCATATCCTGTTATCGTTGGTATTAGTCACCGAGAATGATAGAATTCACACAAATGTGTTCTTGGTGCGTATAACTTTCATGCCTTTTAAAACCACGCCTCACGCCACACTTCTATAGACCCGTGCAGTGGCACAAGACTGTGTCCGCGTGCCCCTTTACACGCGCTCTATTTTTACATAGCATGCAACCACACAATAGGACTCATACATATCTTCGACTTCACAGCATGCAACCGCACAATACCAATTCTTGATCAGATTTGTTCACGCCATCTTGTGCATGTTCAGCCTTGTTCACGCCTTCTTTCGATGCCATGCACGACATGCCGTAGCACATTACCAAGCACAACATGCACGCTATATTTGGACAACATATGAGAGTTGCATGCGCTTTATTCATGCCGTAGCACATTACCAAGCATAACATGCACGCTTTATTTATGAGCTTTTGGACAACTAATATAGTTGCACGCTATATTAGTTGTTTATCATTACCAAGCAAACTGTTTTAACAATTTATTGACATGAGTGGTATGTATATTCCTTACTAAAGGCGTAAATATCAAATAGTTCTCCGAACTCACTTTTGCATGTTCACTATTACAATTTCCATTTAAATTTAAGTTGTCTTGCATATTGAGCATCTCCAACAACTCCCTAAATCAACTTGGTATTCTTATAAACTTGCCAAAAACACAAAAACTCCTCTCCAACAACTTGGTAAATCAACTCGGTATTTTTCCAAAGTTGGTAAACACTGGTGCCGCACGCGGAAATATACGCACGTGGTGTGGCTTGCTATCGCGCGAAGTTCTCTGTGGCCGCGCATGTCCTCTCCCGCGCATGTCCTCTCCCGTGCATGTCCTCTCCCGCGCACATCCGACTCCTTCTCCCGCGCATGTCCTCTCCCGCGAGTCGATCGACCCCCGTCCGCGACGCCCCTCTTCTCCGCATCGCCGCTGTTTTGAAGATCCGCGCCGCCGGCTCTTCTTCGAAGTGAAGCCGCGAGGTCATTGAGGAGATACTAACCTGATTGATGGGAGGACTAAATGGCCGCCTTGCTGCATATTCTCACCGGCGCGGCTTCCCTTGATCTCTTCTGATTTGGGCTCGTCGGAGATCCAGCGTCGAGGAGGAAGAAGTCACTGCGGGGCGGCGTCAGTCGTATTCGCGAGGAGGACCGACACGCGCGGCGCGAGCAGCCGAAAACAAGCGAGGCGGATAGATGTAAACGCAACTTGAGTTGGATCGGTACAAGTGGGCCTATTTTTTTTGTTTTTATGAAGTTGGAATACCAAATTGATGGAGAGAGTTCTTTTTTTGAATTGCCAAATAAAATAACAACTTGCTAAAACTCAAGATATACCAAGTGATTCTTATACTACTAGGTGCTTGTCCGTGCGTTGCAATAGGATCAACTAAAATTGGTATGAAGTGGAGTTACGGATCATCGTGGTCGTGCCCTTCTTGTGCAGCTTCTCCATCACTGATCTGTACGCCATCAACATCGAGTAAGGACGGTGCCATCTCTTTTTGTTTCTAACTGTCTGGTCCACTGCATGTCCACAAATCGGTCACCGCAACCCGGCCATTTGTGCCACACCTTCATAGGCACCCACGTTCACATCATGCGATCCATGCATAGAGGAAGGGATGGAGAGAGTTGTGTCTCTGTCACCCTCTCAGCATCTCGGGCGAGAGTGAGGAACATCATGGTTGACAACAACAGGAAACCATGCACACAATACACACTTATAGATGGAACAATAATATTGTTTTTCCATTGATCATTCCACATTTCAAACAAGAAAATTCTAAATATTTTAAAATCACATTCATGCTTGAACTAATATTTTATTTTACACACAATCGCCTCAAGCACACCTAATTCCATATGCGTCCTCATTGGAGTCATTTTTTTGCTCATTTGCTCCCTTCAAATCCTGCAAGTATGACACAAATTTAATATATGTGCGATAAATTTATCGGCTTTCTCATCAAATATTATATTACACAACTAAAAAATGATAAACAACTTACCTTTTCATCTGCACGCCCATCCATTATAGTTATTGTCTTTTCGAGTTCATCCATGCATCTCTTATACCTTTTTTTTTGTCTTGCTTCCTTCCTTGATGATTTTCTTGGTTTCTTCCATTATCATCCTTGCACGCCACTTCTTCATGACATCCTCGTCTTGGTAAGTCTCTTCTATTTTTTGTTTTCCACTCTCGCTTTGTCCTGCCATCTCCGTCCCTGTTTAGTTTTCATGTATCCATATGCATCACCTATATATATACTTCTCTACCTTGTGTCTAAACACACACATGCAACCATCAACCTCATTCGTACATCTGTTGCTTCTGCATGACCATGTAGTGGCATGAGTCTATGTCACTGTACTTATTCTCACGCCATATTTGTATTTCTTACACATACATGCAACCATCAATCTTGTGTACACATTCACTGTTTCTGCATGACCATGTAGTGGCTCGGGACTATGTCATCGTGCTCATTCTCACACCATATTTGTAGTTCTTGCACACACATGCAACCAACCATCTAGTGGCACAGGACTATGTCAGCATACTCATTCCCACGCCTTATCTATAGTTCATGCAACGGTTTAGAATTGGAATGTGTGCCTATTATCATGCCATCTCTATCGAGCACACCGAGTATATCTAACTCTTCTCATAGCATGTACTCTTCATGCACCTGTACTATATTTACTCATCCCATCGCACTTCACCTGATTCATAGTTTTCTTCTCTCTTGTAACTCCTCTTTCATTTGTATACTCTTTCTTGCATCCACAAATTTACAATGCCCAAGCCCCCTGGTATGTCTCCAAATGGTTACTGGGAGTACTATCGGAACCGGTTTGCGTTAGATGAACATGAAGCTGTAGATACAACATCAAGTAATTCAAGGTACATTTTGCGCAATCAGAAAAATTTGCCTAGCGCACCAGTTAAAGATCAGGCTAATTCATCTCGCATGGCTATAAGTACGAAGCCTCGCCGTTGCTCATGAGAAAAACTCTGATCCTCCATCCATAAACAAGTTCAACAACAAACCCATAAGGATCAACGATGATCCTTATGACGACGATAGTGGTTTCGAGGATTTACCAACCCCTGAAGCGTCGCCTGAACCTTCTGGCACTAAAGATGAAGGTCAAGGATCCAATGAAGTTCATGGTCCAGTTCGCAATGAGCAAAATAGTGTCTCACGTGAAGCTCCCACCGACACATCTGAACCTCAGGCCAAAAGAAAGCTTTTATTCTAGTTCTTATGTTGTCTAGCATTATTGATATATGCATTTACTATTCAATTTTGAATATTTTTGTCAATTCATTGTTTATTTTCTTGACTCATTAGTCATGTGTGTTTTTTTTCTCTTCATCAATTCTCTATTTTGTATTTTCATTATAGATAAATGTTTCAGATATAATTCATTCAACCCTTTTTCTTTGTTGTGTACACCAAAAAGTTGAGCTGGATTATATAACTCCTGACTTTTTTATGCCTCCGTACATGAGTTCACCACATATACCCCAATTAAAATAATCATAATTCAAGATATATCCACATGTACAACAATTCACGTCATAATCTCTATCTCTACAACTAAATCAAATGAAAAGGACATGTCTTCCCGGCCGTGGTGAAGCCTCCCTGCAAAAAGGTTCCCGCTCCCGCAGGCCACGGTGAAACTCTCGTGGAAGAAATTCATTAATCTGCATGCGGGGTAGAGAGGGATTGAAGGAGCGTGAGAGATTCAGAAGGGATGGTTTGGAACGATTTAGAAAAGGACCGAAAGAGAGAGACTGGACGAGATTAGTGTGATTGACCCCTGATTAACGTGATTTGTCCAACGGGTCCACCTTATCACCGGAGGACAACAAGCTTGTAGCGGCTTCATCACGATCCGTACACGGGCCCGCAATCACGATACGTTCTGTTTCACCTTCCTAAATTCCCTCACCTTTTCGACTCCTATATCATGTGCCACCGGTGGACATCCCTCCCGACGATCGTAAAAAAAAACTCATGGAAAAAAAACTACATGCACTCCATCATCGGGTGCGCCAGTGTTGTTGCATGGGCCACCATCGAACTGCCTGCCACCTCCCCCCATCGGACGCACCACCACCTCGATGCTGCCGCATCGACACTGTTTAACGTTTTTTCGCCTCCATGAACTGCCCACGTCACAGCAAACCCCAATTTCTTCAACGCCTCCTACGCCCTCGCTCGCTCGCTGCTAGCGAGGGTGTGCCAACCCTAAGGATGGGGATGGTGCTCCAAATGATTATCCGCGGTTCTCCCCTAGTTCAACTAAATTAACTAAATTGAAAAATGAGGAGAGAAATTATCTAGTTAGTTCTTTAAATTAAACTAGAGAAGAACCGCAGATACTCATTTGGAGCACCATCCTCATCTATAGCCAACCCTTCCTACTATGTCAAACCGATATATATAATCCAACCCTAACTAAATGTGAAACTGATATCTCAAATAGATCATCTCACATCCCACATTTTATTAGTCCACTTATATAATATTTATATTCCAAACATCACGGTTGCAATATCCTTTTCAGATAATTAGATAACACATACACATGTTTATCCATATGTTACTGTGGTATTATGTTTTTTTCCGTTACAACGCACGGACATTTACCTACTAACTCACAATGTTTCTAACTAGGTCAGCACTTCATCAACATTTTCATCGTCAACATTCTCATCGTCCTCTGAACTGCTATGAATTTCTATGTAAGAACGGTCTTCCAACAACCTCCTCCGTTCCGTTGGTCTTTCCTCTTTTTGCTTGTTCTTTGCTCCAGCAGGTCTCCCTCTCTTTTTATTCTTCATCGCTTCTAGGCGGTCTTTATTCTTTTGCAATGTTGGGCATGTCACTGAGTTATGTGTTGAATACATTTTACAAACGCTGCACTTTCTATTTCCCTTCTGCTCGCCTTGTGCTCCAAGAGTGACTTCATTCTTTTCTGATGATGTCTTGCATCGTCCTTTTGTCTGTGCTCGTGGTGGTCGATCCATGGAAATTGTTACGAACCTTTACACGCGCTCTATTTTTACATAGCATGCAACCACACAATAGGACTCATACATATCTTCGACTTCACAGCATGCAACCGCACAATACCAATTCTTGATCAGATTTGTTCACGCCATCTTGTGCATGTTCAGCCTTGTTCACGCCTTCTTTCGATGCCATGCACGACATGCCGTAGCACATTACCAAGCACAACATGCACGCTATATTTGGACAACATATGAGAGTTGCATGCGCTTTATTCATGCCGTAGCACATTACCAAGCATAACATGCACGCTTTATTTATGAGCTTTTGGACAACTAATATAGTTGCACGCTATATTAGTTGTTTATCATTACCAAGCAAACTGTTTTAACAATTTATTGACATGAGTGGTATGTATATTCCTTACTAAAGGCGTAAATATCAAATAGTTCTCCGAACTCACTTTTGCATGTTCACTATTACAATTTCCATTTAAATTTAAGTTGTCTTGCATATTGAGCATCTCCAACAACTCCCTAAATCAACTTGGTATTCTTATAAACTTGCCAAAAACACAAAAACTCCTCTCCAACAACTTGGTAAATCAACTCGGTATTTTTCCAAAGTTGGTAAACACTGGTGCCGCACGCGGAAATATACGCACGTGGTGTGGCTTGCTATCGCGCGAAGTTCTCTGTGGCCGCGCATGTCCTCTCCCGCGCATGTCCTCTCCCGTGCATGTCCTCTCCCGCGCACATCCGACTCCTTCTCCCGCGCATGTCCTCTCCCGCGAGTCGATCGACCCCCGTCCGCGACGCCCCTCTTCTCCGCATCGCCGCTGTTTTGAAGATCCGCGCCGCCGGCTCTTCTTCGAAGTGAAGCCGCGAGGTCATTGAGGAGATACTAACCTGATTGATGGGAGGACTAAATGGCCGCCTTGCTGCATATTCTCACCGGCGCGGCTTCCCTTGATCTCTTCTGATTTGGGCTCGTCGGAGATCCAGCGTCGAGGAGGAAGAAGTCACTGCGGGGCGGCGTCAGTCGTATTCGCGAGGAGGACCGACACGCGCGGCGCGAGCAGCCGAAAACAAGCGAGGCGGATAGATGTAAACGCAACTTGAGTTGGATCGGTACAAGTGGGCCTATTTTTTTTGTTTTTATGAAGTTGGAATACCAAATTGATGGAGAGAGTTCTTTTTTTGAATTGCCAAATAAAATAACAACTTGCTAAAACTCAAGATATACCAAGTGATTCTTATACTACTAGGTGCTTGTCCGTGCGTTGCAATAGGATCAACTAAAATTGGTATGAAGTGGAGTTACGGATCATCGTGGTCGTGCCCTTCTTGTGCAGCTTCTCCATCACTGATCTGTACGCCATCAACATCGAGTAAGGACGGTGCCATCTCTTTTTGTTTCTAACTGTCTGGTCCACTGCATGTCCACAAATCGGTCACCGCAACCCGGCCATTTGTGCCACACCTTCATAGGCACCCACGTTCACATCATGCGATCCATGCATAGAGGAAGGGATGGAGAGAGTTGTGTCTCTGTCACCCTCTCAGCATCTCGGGCGAGAGTGAGGAACATCATGGTTGACAACAACAGGAAACCATGCACACAATACACACTTATAGATGGAACAATAATATTGTTTTTCCATTGATCATTCCACATTTCAAACAAGAAAATTCTAAATATTTTAAAATCACATTCATGCTTGAACTAATATTTTATTTTACACACAATCGCCTCAAGCACACCTAATTCCATATGCGTCCTCATTGGAGTCATTTTTTTGCTCATTTGCTCCCTTCAAATCCTGCAAGTATGACACAAATTTAATATATGTGCGATAAATTTATCGGCTTTCTCATCAAATATTATATTACACAACTAAAAAATGATAAACAACTTACCTTTTCATCTGCACGCCCATCCATTATAGTTATTGTCTTTTCGAGTTCATCCATGCATCTCTTATACCTTTTTTTTTTGTCTTGCTTCCTTCCTTGATGATTTTCTTGGTTTCTTCCATTATCATCCTTGCACGCCACTTCTTCATGACATCCTCGTCTTGGTAAGTCTCTTCTATTTTTTGTTTTCCACTCTCGCTTTGTCCTGCCATCTCCGTCCCTGTTTAGTTTTCATGTATCCATATGCATCACCTATATATATACTTCTCTACCTTGTGTCTAAACACACACATGCAACCATCAACCTCGTTCGTACATCTGTTGCTTCTGCATGACCATGTAGTGGCATGAGTCTATGTCACTGTACTTATTCTCACGCCATATTTGTATTTCTTACACATACATGCAACCATCAATCTTGTGTACACATTCACTGTTTCTGCATGACCATGTAGTGGCTCGGGACTATGTCATCGTGCTCATTCTCACACCATATTTGTAGTTCTTGCACACACATGCAACCAACCATCTAGTGGCACAGGACTATGTCAGCATACTCATTCCCACGCCTTATCTATAGTTCATGCAACGGTTTAGAATTGGAATGTGTGCCTATTATCATGCCATCTCTATCGAGCACACCGAGTATATCTAACTCTTCTCATAGCATGTACTCTTCATGCACCTGTACTATATTTACTCATCCCATCGCACTTCACCTGATTCATAGTTTTCTTCTCTCTTGTAACTCCTCTTTCATTTGTATACTCTTTCTTGCATCCACAAATTTACAATGCCCAAGCCCCCTGGTATGTCTCCAAATGGTTACTGGGAGTACTATCGGAACCGGTTTGCGTTAGATGAACATGAAGCTGTAGATACAACATCAAGTAATTCAAGGTACATTTTGCGCAATCAGAAAAATTTGCCTAGCGCACCAGTTAAAGATCAGGCTAATTCATCTCGCATGGCTATAAGTACGAAGCCTCGCCGTTGCTCATGAGAAAAACTCTGATCCTCCATCCATAAACAAGTTCAACAACAAACCCATAAGGATCAACGATGATCCTTATGACGACGATAGTGGTTTCGAGGATTTACCAACCCCTGAAGCGTCGCCTGAACCTTCTGGCACTAAAGATGAAGGTCAAGGATCCAATGAAGTTCATGGTCCAGTTCGCAATGAGCAAAATAGTGTCTCACGTGAAGCTCCCACCGACACATCTGAACCTCAGGCCAAAAGAAAGCTTTTATTCTAGTTCTTATGTTGTCTAGCATTATTGATATATGCATTTACTATTCAATTTTGAATATTTTTGTCAATTCGTTGTTTATTTTCTTGACTCATTAGTCATGTGTGTTTTTTTTCTCTTCATCAATTCTCTATTTTGTATTTTCATTATAGATAAATGTTTCAGATATAATTCATTCAACCCTTTTTCTTTGTTGTGTACACCAAAAAGTTGAGCTGGATTATATAACTCCTGACTTTTTTATGCCTCCGTACATGAGTTCACCACATATACCCCAATTAAAATAATCATAATTCAAGATATATCCACATGTACAACAATTCACGTCATAATCTCTATCTCTACAACTAAATCAAATGAAAAGGACATGTCTTCCCGGCCGTGGTGAAGCCTCCCTGCAAAAAGGTTCCCGCTCCCGCAGGCCACGGTGAAACTCTCGTGGAAGAAATTCATTAATCTGCATGCGGGGTAGAGAGGGATTGAAGGAGCGTGAGAGATTCAGAAGGGATGGTTTGGAACGATTTAGAAAAGGACCGAAAGAGAGAGACTGGACGAGATTAGTGTGATTGACCCCTGATTAACGTGATTTGTCCAACGGGTCCACCTTATCACCGGAGGACAACAAGCTTGTAGCGGCTTCATCACGATCCGTACACGGGCCCGCAATCACGATACGTTCTGTTTCACCTTCCTAAATTCCCTCACCTTTTCGACTCCTATATCATGTGCCACCGGTGGACATCCCTCCCGACGATCGTAAAAAAAAACTCATGGAAAAAAAACTACATGCACTCCATCATCGGGTGCGCCAGTGTTGTTGCATGGGCCACCATCGAACTGCCTGCCACCTCCCCCCATCGGACGCACCACCACCTCGATGCTGCCGCATCGACACTGTTTAACGTTTTTTCGCCTCCATGAACTGCCCACGTCACAGCAAACCCCAATTTCTTCAACGCCTCCTACGCCCTCGCTCGCTCGCTGCTAGCGAGGGTGTGCCAACCCTAAGGATGGGGATGGTGCTCCAAATGATTATCCGCGGTTCTCCCCTAGTTCAACTAAATTAACTAAATTGAAAAATGAGGAGAGAAATTATCTAGTTAGTTCTTTAAATTAAACTAGAGAAGAACCGCAGATACTCATTTGGAGCACCATCCTCATCTATAGCCAACCCTTCCTACTATGTCAAACCGATATATATAATCCAACCCTAACTAAATGTGAAACTGATATCTCAAATAGATCATCTCACATCCCACATTTTATTAGTCCACTTATATAATATTTATATTCCAAACATCACGGTTGCAATATCCTTTTCAGATAATTAGATAACACATACACATGTTTATCCATATGTTACTGTGGTATTATGTTTTTTTCCGTTACAACGCACGGACATTTACCTACTAACTCACAATGTTTCTAACTAGGTCAGCACTTCATCAACATTTTCATCGTCAACATTCTCATCGTCCTCTGAACTGCTATGAATTTCTATGTAAGAACGGTCTTCCAACAACCTCCTCCGTTCCGTTGGTCTTTCCTCTTTTTGCTTGTTCTTTGCTCCAGCAGGTCTCCCTCTCTTTTTATTCTTCATCGCTTCTAGGCGGTCTTTATTCTTTTGCAATGTTGGGCATGTCACTGAGTTATGTGTTGAATACATTTTACAAACGCTGCACTTTCTATTTCCCTTCTGCTCGCCTTGTGCTCCAAGAGTGACTTCATTCTTTTCTGATGATGTCTTGCATCGTCCTTTTGTCTGTGCTCGTGGTGGTCGATCCATGGAAATTGTTACGAAACAACACGCCTGTTCGGTCCAGGCACCAGTTGATGATCTCATCCATCTATATAAGATTAAAGGACAGGATTAGTTTAGCAGTTAGTCATTAGCAGTTAGACTTATCCCTGTGCGGTTCCAACACAGGCAACCGCATGGGATTATCCAAAGTCGCGTCCGTACGGCGCAACTCCCTTGTATATAAATACTTTTCAAAGATCAATGGATACACAGTTGTTCCCTCTCTGTTCATTTACATTTCACTTCATAATACGTTATCAGCACTTTGTTCTTCCAGAACAGAGAAGAGAAGAAGAGAACGATCGACCGAACGGTAAGTTCCCATGGCGAAGATCGACTTACCGACTGATGTTCTTCGTCGCTTGTTCTGTGCCCTTCGCCGCGCCGGCGGAGTTTGTCGTGGTCCCGCTCGCCACCACGGCCACCATGGTCCGCGCCGCAGCGTCTTCGAGCGCCTTGGGCCTCGCATTCGCCGCGACGTCGTTCATGGCGGCCCTGGACGATTCGGCCGCCTCTTCAACTCTGCCGTGCGCGATCTTCGTGGACAGGCAGTTCCTTCCCGTCGCCGATGGGTCCCTCGCTGGCGCCGTCACGCTTCTCCCAGCATTGTTCGTCTGCAGAGCCAGCCACCGTCTCCTCACCGTGGTGGAGACGGCGCTGGCCCCAGCAACCCGCCCGTGGAGGATGTCGTGGCGCCGCCCGTCGCTGCAGCACCGGTTGCGGTGCCGGCATACGCTCCAATGGAGCCCATGTCCCCGGCACCGGTGACGCCGCCTCCGCGCTTCTGGTGCGACTTCTGCAAGAAGTTCACACCAACCCCGCACTCGCTGGAGTTCGCCGCACCACGCCTACCTCCGCTGGACCCCTGGCTGCTTGCGACGGAGGCCGCCCCTGCGCTGAACACCGAGGAGGCCAAGCCCGCCCTCGGCCTCGGAGACTACTTCAATACCGCGGCACGCATCGGGGCTTCTCCGTACTCACTGATGGCGGGTCGTTCGGCTCCGCCACCACCCTCTCCGCCACGGGCCCCACCGGCGACGCGCGCGGAGGCCGCGGCGAGGATGAAGGCGGCGGCCCTCCCTCCATCTCCACCCCCGGCTGAAGGATCCGCCACCACCCCCAACTCCCTGCGCCGGCTCCTTGGGAAGAGGGCGGCGGCGGTGGATCGGCGCCCGAGCTTCCATCGGCCGGCGATGAGGCCCCCGGTGCTCGGCCTTCCCCGCGCGGAGACGCTCAACGAAGATGGAGGCGGTGGCTTTTACTCCCCCGACGAGGGGGAGTCCTCCTCGAACTGAATCGGACAGCAGCGGCGGCGCAGTGGTGAGGGACGATGGGGCAGTCAAGTGGCGGCGGCGGCGGCTGGCTGTGAGATGTGCGGCGTGGGATAGGGTTACGATCCCTGCTGCCTCTCGATCTGTTTCTATATGCTGCAAAAATGGGCCGCTAGTCCACTTGCCACCCAAGTCCTGACGCCGTTCCTGCTGTGCATGTTCGCATGAGTTGCATGGGCCCAAATCAAAAATGCCGACAGATCCAACTTGGGCACCATAAGCTCTTTGATTTTTTTTTCTTTCCTTTTTCGTCACTTTATATTTCCAGCAATAATTCGAACTTGACTCTTGTTAGTCCTATTAATTATATGCTGTAAAATAGTATTATTCTGTAAAGGTCGCTGACTTTCATAATATGTACTTGTGATGTTTTATATTATTATAAAATATCTATTTGTGATATTATTCCATGTATTTGTCCCGGTATGTATGACAAATCCAATAAATAATATCCTTCCTATTACGACCCTTTTGATCTTGCAGTTATTAATTTATTTCGCAATCGATCATATTATTTCTTAAGCCCATATACGCTTTAAAATTAAAAGCATTATACGCTTAAATATGGGATGCAACATTTTATGTGGATTTTCTCATTATAAATATATAACGTGCATGTTCTATACTTGCTTTGTTGGCCACTCCACAAGGTAGCACCAAAGTTGCTACTACGGGATCTACACTAAGTCTACAACTTAGTGACTATCCTCAACGTGCGTACCCAACATCTCAAGTTAGAACATTTGGTCTACATCTTTTCACAAAGATGATTACCATTAATTTGCATTCCTATTGGCCACTCCACAAGGTAGCACCAAAGTTGCTACTGTAGGGTCTACACTAAGTCTATGACTTAGTGACTACCCTCAACGTGCGTACCCAATTGGTTTACAAATTAACTAAGGTCTACATCATTTTTTGATGATTACCTTCAGACGCGTTCATACAACATGCATAATTACTTGGCATCTACTGTTAACACAGATTATGCCTATTTAGAGGTCTACGCCCCCCTTTGGCGACTACCTCCTAAGTTTTATGATCATGCATATGAGATTTTTACACTATTATTAATACAAGTTTAACTTGTCTCTATTTTGCATCCCATATTACAACACACCACGACATTTTAATAACTTAAAATGTTTCGATGGTTTGCCCCATGTAGGATCAATGACCGTCAAAGAGTTTGATTTGTTAGCTCTAGATGGCCACAACTATCCCACATGGGCCGTGGACGTAAAAGTGAGCCTTGCGTCCCGTGGACTTTACCGAGCAGTGTTACCACCCGAAGAGGGTGTTGCACCACTCGAAGATCAACATGTATACACGGCTTTATATCTCATTAGGAGCCACATTCATCCTGACCTTAAGGCTGAATATTTGTTGGAGGAAAATCCACGAAACCTATGGAATTCTCTTAAGCAACGCTATGAACAGCAAAAGGCCCTCGTTTTGCCTGCGGCAAACTACGAATGGACTCAACTTCGCTTACAGGACTTCAAAACTGTAAGTGACTACAACCATGCTGTCCATAGGATTTGCTCAAAATTGCAATTCTGCGAGAAAGAACCTTCAGATGCGGATAAGATAGAAAAAACTCTGTCTACTATGCTTCCCGCTGAAAGGATTCTTCAACAACAATACCGTGAACGGCGTTTCCAAGTTTATTCTGAGCTTATACAAACTTTACTTGAGGCCGAAAAACATTCCGAACTTATGGTTTGGAATAATCAGCAGCGCCCAATTGGGTCTGCTCCATTGCCTGAAGTACATGCATATACTCAGAATAAACCCAAAAACAATGATAGATCCCCCAAGACCTATCAGCAGGGAAACACCAAGAAGGGTAAGCAACAACGCAGACGCAATAAAAAATTCCAAAATCATGTCACCAACAAGGGTAAGAACATTTCCAAGCACAAAAATGACAAACTTGTGTGCCAAAAATGTGGTTGCTATAGCCACATCACAAAGAAATGTCGTACCCCGAGTCACCTTGTTGATCTATACTTAAAGTCCGTGGGTCGTGAACGCGTTGCAAAAGGACAGAAGTATGAAGCCCACTTCAATCTTCGACCTGATGATACCAGGGGAGAGGCTGGTTGTTCACGATCAGTTCCAGTGGAACCAAGTAACAACAACATACCTAAAGACGAGGATCTCAACAACTCAGGGAATATGATTGTGGAATACGCTTCCAACGACATATTTGGAGACTTTTCTTAAAGCTCCCAATCTCTTAGATTCTGAAGTCCATAGTCCTATGTAACTATAGTTATAAGAAACTTTTTATGTCCTAAGTGTTGTAAATAAGTTTATTATAAGTGCCACTATATTTGTTCGATATCCAATAAATGTATGATACTCGATTAATAAAGTATGTATTCTATATATTGTTCAGAGAATTTCTTATTAAATTCTTTATTCATATATAGTTTTTATACGGGGGTCAAATCGATGGAGGAGGAATTATGTCTAGTGGACAGTGGCACCACTAATTCTATTCTTAGGGAAACAAAATATTTCCAAACTCTTGTTAAAAGACAAGGAAATGTTTTGACAATCGCTGGGCGCGATGCAACGATAGTTGGTTCTGGTCGTGCCACTATCGTACTACCTATGGGTACTCAAATTACAATCGAGGATGCACTATTGTATCCTGATTCAAAGCGTACCTTACTAAGTTATAGAGATATCCGTCAAAATGGTTTCCATATAGAAACCCATTATGAAAATAACGAGGAAATCCTCCTTGTTACTCAAACTAGCGGATATGGCAAACGCATTGTTGAAAAAATTCCATCTTTTCCGTCTGGTTTGTACTACACATACATTAAACCCGTACCACATGTTGCATACAAGGTAATTTTTCAGAATGTTGATGCATTCAAAATATGGCATGATCGCCTTGGTCATCCCGGAGTCGGGATGATGCGGAAAATTATCAGCAATTCTAATGGTCATGAGTTAAATACTGCTAAATTCCCGAAATCTTCAGATTTTATGTGCACTTCGTGCGCTACAGGGAAATTGATTTTACGTCCATCGCCCGTTAAAATCCAAAATGAGCCACTCAAATTTCTTGAACGCATTCAAGGCGATATATGTGGCCCTATTCAACCAACGTCTGGACCGTTCAGGTATTTCATGGTTCTAATAGACGCATCTACTGGTCTCACGTGTGCCTTTTGTCCACACGCAACCATGCATTTGCAAAGATTATTGCCCAAGTTATTCGACTTAAGGCAAATAACCCTGAACATCAAATCAAATCGATTCGAATGGACAATGCTGCCGAATTTTCCTCTAAAGCTTTCAATGACTATTGTATGGCTCTTGGAATTCAAGTTCAGCACTCTGTCCCATATGTCCATACACAAAATGGTTTAGCAGAATCTCTTATAAAGAGAATTAAGCTCATTGCAAGACCCTTATTACAAAATTGCAACCTACCAACTTCTTGTTGGGGTCACGCAGTCTTACACGCTGCTGACTTAATTCAATTGCGACCAACTGCATATCATGTAGTTTCCCCAATGCAATTAGTACATGGGAATATGCCTAATATTTCCCATCTGCGAAAATTCGGTTGCGCTGTATACGTACCGATCTCACTGCCTAAGCGCACCTCTATGGGTCCACATAGGAAACTTGGTATCTATGTGGGATATGAATCTCCATCAATTATCAAATACCTCGAACCCCTTACAGGGGACTTATTCACGGCCCGGTACGCTGACTGCATATTCAATGAGGATCATTTCCCGGCATTAGGGGGAGACTACAAGTACCAAAACGAATGCCAGGAAATCGACTGGAATGCCCAAGGCATTTCCCACTCAGATCCACGTACTCAAGAAACTGAACAAGTTCACAAAATCATAAATTTGCAACATATTGCAAATAACCTGCCAGAAGCATTTACTGATTATAAGGGCGTCACTAAATCCTCTTATCCTGCTCGAAATGCGCCCGAAAGAGTGGAGGTACCAATAAAAACCATTCAGCCCCCACTTCCAAAGAAAAGGGGGAGAAGTACGGCCGCTCCCAAGGATAATGCTTCAAATAAGCGTCCGAGGATACCGAGGACTAAATCCTCGAAATCAGTAAATCCAAACCAACCTCAAGCTGGTAGACACCCGACGGTGGATAAAAGTTCAACGCCAGGACCTAATCCACAACCCGGATCAAAGGTGCACCCAAACACTGATCCTGGAACATCGGAACACCCTGACTCCATAGTTTTGGGAAATGTTGAGTCACTATATGGGGTGAAAGAAATTTCCATCAATTACATTGAAACTGGAGAATCATACGACCGTAAGACTACCGTTATCGACATGTACTTCTCCGCAGCAATTGCAGAAATCTTTCTCAATGAACCAGAACCTAAGACCATGGCAGAGTGCAAAAAGCGCTCGGACTGGGCTCAATGGAAAGAAGCAATCCAAGCTGAGATAGCCTCGCTCACTAAAAGAGGGGTATTCACATCTGCAATGCCCACACCTTCTAAAGTTTTTCCCGTAGGCTTTAAATGGGTTTTCATCCGGAAACGGAATGAACACAATGAGGTGGTGAGATATAAAGCAAGGCTAGTAGCACAGGGGTTCACGCAGAGACCCGGCATTGATTACAATGAAACATATTCTCCAGTAATGAGTGGAATTACTTTCCGATACTTAATATCATTAGCAGTTCAAAATCATCTATCTATGCAGTTGATGGATGTAGTGACAGCATATCTATATGGGTCACTTGATTCGGACATATACATGAAGGTTCCCGATGGAATCCAAATTCCGAATCCAAGCGCAAACCGCAACATGTATTGTGTAAAGCTACAAAAGTCATTATATGGCTTAAAGCAATCGGGTCGGATGTGGTACAACCGACTGAGTGAGTTTCTCCTCAAGAAGGGATACTCCAACAATGATGATTGCCCATGTGTTTTCATTAAGAAATCTCCGACGGGATTTTGTATTATATCTGTATATGTTGATGATTTAAACATCATTGGCAATCCAAAGGATATAAGTGAAGCACGTAATCATCTCACGAAGGAATTCGAGATGAAGGATTTGGGTAAGACCCGGTATTGCTTGGGCTTACAAATTGAGCACCGTCCTACAGGGATTTTAGTGCATCAGTCAGCCTATGTCCAGAAAGTTTTGGAGAAATTCAAAATGGACAAATCATACCCCATCAAAACACCGATGGTTGTTCGTTCCTTAGAAGTAGGGAAAGATCAATTCAGACCACCGGATGTTGGTGAAAAGATTTTGGGACCAGAGGTTCCATATCTCAGTATCATTGGCGCACTTATGTATCTTGCAAATTGCACCAGGCCTGATATCGCATTTGCAGTAAACTTACTAGCTAGGCATAGTGCGAAACCCACTCGTCGTCACTGGACGGGAGCGAAGTGTATCCTCAGATACCTTAATGGCACAAAGGATCTTGGTTTATTCTTCAGAAAGAATCATGATCCCAGTATGATTGGCTACACAGATGCCGGTTACTTATCTGATCCTCATAACGGAAAATCCCAGACAGGCTTTGTATTCCTTCGTGGAGGTACGGCTATTTCATGGAAGTCATCTAAACAGACCATGACGTCCACCTCTACTAATCATTCTGAAATCATTGCTCTATATGAAGCATCACGTGAATGCGTATGGCTTCGCAGAATGATTAACCACATACAACAATCATGTGGCATTGGTTCTATTGAATCACCTACAATTATCTATGAAGATAATTCTGCTTGTGTTACACAGATGCAAACAGGTTATATAAAGAGCAATATCACTAAGCACATTATTCCTAAATTGTTTTATCCCCATGAACTACAAGAAAGTGGGGAAATAGACATCTTACGAATCAAGTCTTGTGATAATCTTGCAGATCTTTTTACTAAGTCCTTACCATATTCTGTATTTCATAAATTGGTACATGGAATTGGTATGCGGCGACTCAGAGACTTGCAAGAATCAGGGGGAGAAATCTCCTAGATATCACCTGTACTCGCATCATGTTATACTCTTTTCTTTAACGAGTTTTACTCACAAGGTTTCTTGTTAAAGTTTTTAATGAGGTAATATTAACATAAGCGTGTGTCATGTTTTCTATTTTCCCCATCGGGGTTTTTATAGTAAATATCAAAGACACATATTGCCCTCACAACTATTCATGTTTTTCTCCGGAAAAGGTTTTTCATGAGAGTTATCTTAGAGGCAATACAAATGATATGTCGTCATATTTTCTCCTGAATTTTCCCACTGGGTTTTTGCAGGAGTTTTAGCGACCTATCCATATTATAATGCTCCTCATATTTTTCCTAAAATGGTTTTTGGAGGAGTCATTAATATGTCGTATCTCCAATATTTCCCCGCTGGGTTTTGTTTGGAATACCAATGACATAGTGATTTATTTAAATCATATACATACATATTCCTCAGATTTTTCCCATAGGGTTTTTCGAGGAATCCAAGCTTACAACATCATTGATCTCAAGGAAGATTCGATCAAGGGGGAGTGTTACGAAACAACACGCCTGTTCGGTCCAGGCACCAGTTGATGATCTCATCCATCCATATAAGATTAAAGGACAGGATTAGTTTAGCAGTTAGTCATTAGCAGTTAGACTTATCCCTGTGCGGTTCCAACACAGGCAACCGCATGGGATTATCCAAAGTCGCGTCCGTACGGCGCAACTCCCTTGTATATAAATACTTTTCAAAGATCAATGGATACACAGTTGTTCCCTCTCTGTTCATTTACATTTCACTTCATAATAGAAATCCCAGTATCATGTGTTACGCCCACCTGTACATGGGTTTTCTCATAAAACTTTGCTCATTCATAAATATACATACTACTCCCTCCATCCAAATTATAAGGCATTCTAAGAATCTCGGAGAGTAAGTTTTTCAAATTTGACCAAATTTATATAATAAGATACTAATATTTACGATACCAATTAAGTACAATTAGATTCTTCATTAGTTATATTTTCATAATATACATCTTTGATGTCATAAATCTTTATATTTCTCTCTAGTATTTCGGCTCCAATATTCTTGTAATATCTTATAATTTGGGATGGAGGTAGTACATAATTATATAGACTACAGTGACTGCCCAGTATCATTTGTTTGCCTGATACCCTATTTTCAAAATGACTCAACAGCATTGATATGGTCAGAATGCCACCTTGTTGAATGTACCAAGTAATAATGAATTACCTGTGTACCATCTACATGTCCCCTCACATCATCCTGACCCCCCCTTTCCCTGTTCGCTTGCCTACATGTTTCCTGTTTTTCAGTAACATTACCACAACATTAATATACATTATTATTTCTTTAAACCATAACCATTCACTCTCGATTTATCATTCAGAAACCTGTCCCGTCGCAGTTGAATTCGGCCCAATATCATGCGGCACGTCTTTTATTTCATTGAACAAGCTATCCATTCCTTCTATTGCTCTATGGAACGCAGCATTCGACATGGTACCTGCTTGCACAACTTTTGTGCACCTTGTCATTAGCAACTTTGCTCTATAGCTTTTTGTTGTGCCATCGGATCCCATCAAAAGCTTGTCTTCCCTGCTAAATGGCAATTCGTTCCTTGCGAACTTTGTGTATCGATTAAGAATGTAATCCGCAGGTATTTTTTCAACTTGAATATGAATGAAGGTTCGTAGCAAATGCACACAAAATAGGCCTACATGTTACAAGTTCAGCATCTTTGTTATTTAAAAGAGTACCACATTATTACCAGATTAAAAGATAAAAAATGATAGTTTCAATTCGTGTAGCTTACCTGTGTGTTCAAACTCCCTGCACTCACAGCTGAAATCCTCTTTCTCTTTGTCTGCCCGAACTTGAAATTTGTGTTGCCCCCACGTTATCTTTGCAGTCTTGTTTGTGTGACACACTAAGTAGCAATTTCTCCCTGCTTCTATATCGTCTTCAATCTTATAGGCAGTGCAGTCTACTATTTTATTCTCAAAGTCCTTAAATACATTTCTAGTGTAAATTCTTCCCATTTGTATCTCAAATTGCCATTTGCTCTTCGTAAGCGTCTTGCTCTGCATCATAAAACAACACACCTATATTACAAATTTGACTGAAACAATAATATATTGGTATATTATGGGTTCAAAATTTTTTTACCGTTCCATGGTAAGTCTCCGCAGATTCCTTCATCTTCCTGGTATGCACAAAATTCAGCACTTGCTTTGCAAACCGGTGCAGTGCAGTTTTCTTCCCCACAAAACATTTCTTCATAATAAAATTGGTGCTTTCGCTGCGTTGTGTCGAAGCCATTCTTCCACAGTATTCACCTTTGAAATACGCTGGGATATACCTGCTGCGCTGATCATAAAGGCTTTGAAGTGCGCTATGTTCTTCTAACTTAAATTCTGTTATTAGCTCCTTCCATGCCGCCTCGAACTCTCTTGGTGTTAGTGGATGGTTCAGCACAGAATTAAATTTTTCCTTGAAGTTCTCTTTCTCATACATGCTATACAATTCATTGAGGTTCGATGATAGCTTGTTGACTACATGCCATCTGCATATTTTATGAGTTATCCCTGGAAACTCCTTATTGATTGCAGCTTCCATATCTGCATCTTGGTCTGCAAGTTTTTCAGAAGCTTTCATTATTTTCATGACAATTATTTGCATATCACCACACCACATTAAATTTGGTTATTCTCAGAAAATAAATCTATCATCGTATAAATAACTTTGCAAAAAAATGGATACCTGTCAGAATACATGCTGTCCGGTTTTTGCCCATGCATTTTTTAAATGCTTTAAAAACCCACTCGAATGTTTCCGTTGTTTCATCTCCGAGCAGCGCACATCCAAAAACAGTGTTATGGAGGTGATGGTCAGAGCCAACAAACATAGCTAGTGGTTTATCATAAACATTTGTTTTATAGGTAGTATCAAATGACATTGCATCTCCGAAATCTACATAGTCCCCTTGCATGCTGGCATGACTCCAAAATATGCTGTGTATGCATCCATTCATGTCAACCTTTGCCTCCCATCTGAATTGGGGGTTCTCTGCCTCACATTCTTTGAAGAAATCCATCAGCTTGTTCACATCATTAGCATGCTCTTAATATATCGAAAATAAAAAATAATAGAAAAACATATTAATTGATGCCACTCACCGGTTTTCCAGATCTCGATCTGTCATCGGTATGTTCTCCTCTCCCCCATGCATATCTCTTAATAAGTTCTTAATGCTATAGCTAGGGACGTCGTTGTTCTGCAAGTCATCAACATAATCTTCGACCAAAGGATCTGTGTGCTTGTGCGCCCTCATCTGTTTTGTCTCTGAAGGTTTTGGGAGCAACACATGGTTATGGGCTAATCTGACATGCGCTATCTCTGTAAATTCTTCATTACTTTCTTTGTCGCGCCTAAACCTTAGCTTTATCCATGCCAGGCACGATGTCTTCTTTGTTGTCTTGCCCCTGACACGTTCTGACTCGTCTTCCTTGTAGTATTTACCTATTCCATTACGATTGCACCTTAAGTACCTAGTACAACCTGCTTGGTTAGCCTTCTTTGGCGCAAAACCTGCCTTCTCAGCATATCTCCAGTAAAATTTACATGCTTCCTCTTCTGTCTTGAAGCACATACCCACTTTAGGAATCAAAGCTTGGTCCATGTCTTCTTTCTGTTAGGAACAAATTTCCATTACTATACACACCACCTTTATGTTACACTTGTTACTTACTACATTACCGACATCTGTAAGGTTTGTCATGAGATTATACTGTGTGTACAACCATTTCAGAATTATATTCTCATCATTAAACCATTGAAACAAATCAATGTTTTTTGGCCATTTGATTAATCGTCCTTATTGGTCCCTAGTGACCGATTCGGGGTACCGATGCGATTAGGTCGACCATAAAGCTGGTCGTCCGATTAGTCGACGACTAATTGTCCCTCTAGGACAGGGACGACCAGTTTGGTTGCTTTGTTTTTTGTGCACGTTTAACCAGACCTATATGTGGTCTTGGGCTTGCAATTTGAGCTGTTAGGGACGGGAATATAGACTTACGGCCCGTGCACAAAAGAGAAGAAAACAACTCCCACATGAAAGTTAGCAGCTACACACTAATACACTGTTTTTAAGATATACTCAACTCAAATTGTAGGCAAGGCCAGTATATTACACTTACATGTGTGTATATATGCCCAACGACCGGTGTCACAACCTCTGATGGGTCAACAGTTGTAGGTGGTGTCAATAAAGTTACGCTACATCCTTCTTGACCTGAAATGATAATATAGATTAAAATACATGAACTATACAAACCTTCAAAAGACATAACAAAGCACTAAGCCACTAACCCTCGGTCAGGCACAATGCTTGTGGTGTGCGGTTTCCTTCGGCCATACAACTCATTCCTCCATTTGAAGCACTAGCCTGGATTCCTTGATTTTCACCAACGATTAAACTACCCACAAATTCACATATTGGAGCGTCAACCTGTTGCATCCCTGAACTGCATATTGTCGACTCTTCGCCATTGAAACCCTCTTCACTTATTACTTCATTAAACTGCAGCCTTCTCGCTGCCATGCTTCTTCACAGAGCCCCAATTGTTTAGGGCCCTTCAAGATTACTCAGGTATCCTCTCACAATCCATTCTGTATTCATTTCATCTGCGCACTCAACTGGAGTCACTAATCAACCGAGTTACTAAAATGTACTGAACTACGCTATTGCATGTAATTCATTGCTTGTCCACAAAAAAAAAAAAAAAAACTGATCTGTAGCTAATGATTATTCAGAATTCAGAATTAACAAAAATATCAAACTGAATCAAACGGAAAAAATGAACAGGGTGGTATCCTGGCCAATTGGAGTCGCAAATTTCATCCATAATTACCTGTAGCTGATTGGAGTTGCAAATTTCATCCGTAATTACCTGGACTCCACAGCCTCTTCACCCCAATCTTCTTGTTTGGGCAATCCACCGCTACGCAGGCCGTGTATCTGCTCGGAGTAGCCGATTCCTTGTGCTCGGGGTAGCCGATTCCTTGTTCTCGGAGTAGATTTCCTGCACGGAGTAGCCGTCGATCGAACTCCGATCCCCTCCGCGGCCCAGATGCGCCGCCACCAAACTCCGTCGGTTGCTGCTGCTGGAAGGACGGACCTGCCGATGGAAGCAAGAGGGCGCGCGAGGAGGAATTGGGGCAGTCGGCGGTCGTCGGACGTCGGTCGGCGTGAAGAGGAGTTCGAGGTCGGCGTGGAGAGGACGGGGGTACGAAGAGGGCGACGTGAGTTCAATGGTCGCGGCGGTCGTCGGTCCTCGAGCGGTTTTGCGTACCTTTTTCGGAGTGGGCTGGGCTGTAGCGGCCCAATAGTGTTCGCGAGTTAGAGTTGGCCGTCGATGGTGTAAAGGTACCGGGTACCAAATAGCGTAGTCTTATATATATATATATATATATATATATATATATATATATATATATATATATATATACAAAGAGCAACAGCTCCTAGAAAGGAAGGCCCATCCACGTCACCACAAATATTTCGACCGTCCGATTCCGAGATCTGCGGCTCTTGTTGCTTTGCGAAGCTAAACCTAGATTCACCTTATGTGCTGAATTGCTTCTATTTCTAGCTTCTAATGGTATTTACGCGCGGCTCCCACTTTCAGCTTCACAGCTTCAGCTTCCACCCGTAATAATTACGGCCTCGGCTTCTGCCTGATCGGTCGGCACACCATTCTTCTCCCTGGCCGCACGACTCCCCGCTCTTGCCTCCTCTCCATGCCCGTGCGCCGCCGCCATTGCTTCTGTCGGCTGCTGCTTGCTGTGCTGCCGCCCCCAAACAAACCAATGTATACCATCTTCCGCTTCTCAATCACAGAAAAAAACACACACGACTCCCTCCATCGTCTCTCTTTCTCTCGGACGCTCTCGACACGGTGGCTGGCGGGGCGATGGTGCCCTTGGCGGGCGGCGCAGCGGCGGTGCGTCCCCGTCCATCCCCAGCGCGGGTGAGTCCCATGAGTCTTTTCTCCTCTCCTCCATCTCTCTGGACGCAGCAGGGCAACGGCGCGAGCAGACCTCCACGGCAGCCGGCACGGGGGCGGAGCGATGACGCATGGCGCGAGCGGCCCTCGGCTGTGGCCGTCACCGGCTAGGGCACCACATCAACGGGCGTCCATGGTGGACGACGGCGTGGCTGCTCCCCAGGCGCCGCCTCCGCAAAACCCTAGCTACCTGTTCTTCCCCAAAGTCCAAGGTATTCCTCTCAATATGTCATCTCGAAACTATATTTTTTTAACATTGTGCTGACGGACATTTTGAACTTTATCAATTACCCAACCCAGCGACTTCTTCAGAAGCAAACGCTTCGTCTGTCTCTCAGGTAATTGGATCTCCTCTATTTTATTTCCAAATTTCACTTTCCATTTCTTTGATTCCATTTCCCCTTCAATTGAATTTGTTCGTACTCTAGGTCTTGGATGTCCATGGCTATTTATTCTAGATTTTCTATATTCGGCACTGCTACTGCAGTTTGGTGTGTGTGAGATTCAGCCAGGTACGGGTCCACATCAGATCAATTTGATGGCTTTCAGTGTACTGTGTTCTTGTCTTCTTGGCCTGTTTGTTTCGTCCGGTTCCAAAAAAAAATTGTTGTTTATTGGTTGTGGACGCAACGATTATTAGTCTGTGCTTTTATAAGATTAAATAGTAGTATATTATCTACTGAATTAAATAATGACTTCTAAAGAACAAATAGCAGACATGTTGTTCTTGTTGGCACTTTCAGTTTTCCCTCTGTTTATTTTCCTTCACTCTCATTATGTTATCTAACGTAACCATGTCTTTTGCTTGCTAAAAATAGTTATATTTTCAACCAAAGAACAAATAGTGGACATGTTGTTTTTATTGCCACTTCTCTGTTTTCCCTCTATTTATTTTCCTTTTCTCTCATTGAGTTATCTAACTTAACCATGTCTTTTACTTGCTACAAATAGTTATATTTTCAAAGAACTACTACATATCTGATGGGCACGTGGCATATTTTTCCAATAACCTTTCTAGCATCTCCTGTCAAAATCTCATTGTCTGATTATTAGCATAAGCATATTTATTTCTATTTTATACAGAAAATCAGAAGAAGGTACATGTGATGCTTGAAAAGAATCTCTGCTGACACAATTTTTGCCTTTCAATTCCATTGCACGAGCAAGTTATGGTAAAAAAAATTATCACATGTTGTACTCTAACATGATTATTAGCCAAATGCCTAACCTACATTCTGTCATAAACTAACATATTTATGCAGATATCACTTGAGAACCTACTTTACGTGTGTAATTGTTCTGATGCTGTCACCGACTTTGTAAGACCAATATTACTTGCTGGTTATCTATAAAAATATATCTCATCTACTGTATGTCAGAGCAACATTACATGAATAGTCTGTGAAGTCATTCCCATTTTCGTTGTGGTACGTATTGTTAGTGTTTCCATTCTCAGCTTACAGTCTTTTCCTTCTATTTGAGTTGTATCAGTGATCCTCAGTGGCGGAGCTTCTCAGAAACCAATAGGGGCCATGACCACCCCTCAACCTACGTAAACTCCGTTAGTTGTACCATATGGCTTGATAAAAAAATAAAGATTAGTCTTATTCTAAAATTAGTGGCTCCTGTTGGATTTATGTCCAAGCTCCGCCATTAGAGACCATCCAACAGACTTCTGATATCAATATTTGAAAGGGTATCGTATGTTGCTAGCTCAAAATAGTACATTATTATGCTCCATTATTTTCTAATGTCTAGAAATGTTTAAGGTTATTACTATTTATCACCATATCCTATGATGCACATAGATCTCCTTCATATCTTTTGATTTGTCTATGTTTTCTTGTGTGATGTATCTTTGATCCTTCCTCTATACTCAACATATTAAAATGCTGATAATTTGCATACAAACAACACTGGTCATTAGTTCATTAGTGTTATTTTGTCGCCTCTTTCATTATTCAAAAAATTAACCTCCTTTTCATGTTTATGTTCTATTTTAGTTTGCTGACTTAGCTGACCCTTATAATGTTGTGTCACATTTCTTATGATCCGTTCATGAGTACACCATAGATCAGTCGCATGTGCTCAGGCTCTGCTGCAGGTTGCTTAAAATGCTGATAATTTGCATACAAACAACACTGGTCATTAGTTCATTAGTGTTATTTTGTCGCCTCTTTCATCATTCAAAAATTAACCTCCTTTTCATGTTTATGTTCTATTTTAGTTTGCTGACTTAGCTGACCCATGTTGTGTTACAATTCTTGTGGTCTGTTCATGAGTACACCATAGATCAGTCGCATGCGCTCGGGCTCTGCTGCGGGTTGTGCTTTTTTATAGTTTAGCGGGCCATTTATTTCGATTTTATCCCCTTCGCCGAATCTGGAGGACCATGGCTTTTCATTGTTGTCTACCATATTTGTTCCTTCACTGAATTGTTGGTGCTCCTCCATGTCTCCCCCTCTCTGTCTCTCCTCCCAACTTCACCTTTCATCATGTGCCTTTTTTGCAAATATTTTCCCAATCAGTATGTTTGAAGATGGTAAAGTTTTGCTTCCTCTATTTTTTCATACCTCTATTTCATTCATAAAAGGGACCTAATAAATCTTCAAGAAGGTTACATTTACTAATTGGAACTATAGGTCCATCATATCCTATTTTGATGCACAGAAGCAGATAAGCTATTGCCTATTGGATTCCTGCTTTATACAATACAGCTACAATGTTTATGTTCCCTACCAGTTGATATTAGTGTAGGATTAGGTACCATTGTCAACTAGCATGAACTGGTAATGTACAACACAAAATTATGCATAAAAGGACCTAAGGTGTCGCCTAGAGGGGGGTGAATAGGCGTTTCTGAAAATTAACAACTTATAATGCGGAAGCAATTAGTATGTGAGTTTCCAATCACTTGGAAACTCCCAATCGGAGTAAAACAATCCCTCAAGAGACAAACTCAAAGTATATGACAAGTATTTAGTACACCTAGAAGCTAACACCCTGCACCACAAAGATTTGATCAAGCGATAAACAAATTGGGCGCAGTCACCAAATACCGGACATGTCCGGTATCAATACCGGACTTGTCCGGTATGCACGTGTTGTGCAGGACTGCTCCTTTTCTTCTCCAATCTCTCACACAACCTGCAAGCGATGTGTATGATGTATATATGATGTTGATTCCCTGCAGGAAGACTAGCACAACGGAGAATAACAAATAACCAAATGTAATGCACAAGAGGAAGACACAGTATTTGTTTTACCGAAGTTCGGCACCCCCTCGGGTCCTACTCTCCGTTGAGCCGGCTGCGAGCTACCACAAAGGTGGGCTCTAGAGGACACCATAGGTCACTCTAGCCGCGGTCTATTTCACCCGCAATGCTCCTTCCACTAGTTGATCTCTTTTGAGGAGAGAACGAACCTTTACAAACTTTCCGAGACACTTCACAAATCTCTTGGGTGCTCAACGGCGATGCCTAACCATCTAGGACCGTAGAGTCCAAGAGTAACGAATGCGCACAACAAGATCGACGATTTGCACAAGTGCTCAAGAGGTGGCTTGCTCTCTAATTTTGAATCTCTCTCAACCCACAAATGGATTTGGCAATTAGAGGACAATCACTCACTAAGAGAGGGTTGGAAAGTGTTTTGAAAGGCTTAGAATGAGTGTGGGAACCAGTAGAATCAACAGCCTCCAAAGGAGGAGGCTTGGGGGTATTTATATGCCCACATTCGAAACTAGTCGTTTTCTAGCCGTTGGCTGAGTCAGCTCATACCGGACATGTGTCCGGTATGACTTCACTGCGTGAGAGACATCCTTAACCAACCAACTTTCAAACCCCGGATAGGATCCCGGTAATACCGACCATCAGGTCGGTAGTACCGCTAGTTAAGAGGGGGTTTCACAACCTCTCTGTGTTGGGCCAATTTTGGCCTACCGGTAGTACCGCTATAAAGCCGGTAGTATCGGTCGGTAGTACCGACCCAAGGGACGGTAGTACCGCCCAACCCAAAGACACTGTCAACCAGAAATCCGCAAATACCGGACATGTCCGGTATGCGTACTGTGACACCCTAGTGTCAAGCACTGCATTAGGAACTACATTTAGCTACTAAAATGCATAAGTAATGCATTGCATCATTTCATGTGCATAAGAGTGCTTTTGCCTTGTGTTTATTTATTTGGATTTTGGATTTCTATTGGACTTGATGGTTAACGTGGATCTCTATCTTGGCAAATAGTTTTATAAAATAAAGGATATTGAGTAGAGTGCTTTTCATGTTGGCATTTTGACCTAGTTCAAAATAGTTTATCAAATAAAAATGAGGCAAGCAAAATGGTTTATGTTTCAAAAATTGGCTTTATTTATGTGGAGGTTATGAAAATGGTTTTCAGAAAAAGTGCCCTATATGAAAGTTGTAGAGAAAATTATTTTGAGCAACTTTTATTTTTGGGTCAAAACCTAGTTTGAAGTTTTTGAAACTGTTTTTGAGTGGTCAAAGTTTGAAAAGTTTTCGGAAAAAGAAAAAGGAAAAGAATTCTTTCCGCGCCCTCACTTTTGGCCCAACCGGCCTTTCGGCCCAGCTCGGCCCGCGCCCGCTCGCCCGCGCTCGCCTGCGCGCCGCGCGCTGCCGCCGCTGACACGCCGCGCCGTACGCCGGCCGCAAGCGCCGCGTGGCCGGCGATCTCTGCGCCGAATCCGTCCTGGTCACTCCCCACTCGATGCTTCCCCACCCGATCACGCCAGAATCGCCCTCGCCCGCTCAGCGCTCACCTCGCTCGCCGCGCACACGCCAGCGCCTGCGCTCGCCTCGCCCGCCGCGCCGCCGTGGCCCCCGCCACGACCACCGGCCGGCCAAGGCCCCGACCAAGACCCCGAGCGCTCTCACCGCTCCCTCACTCACCCGCACACACACTCTCCCACTCTCGCTCGCACTCTCCTCCCCACGCCACCGAGCAAGAACGAGCGCTCTGCTCGCTCTCGCCGTGACCACCCCCGCAGAACCCCTTCGCCGTTCCGGCCACGCCGGAGCCTCGCCGTCCGATTCCTTCTACGCACCACCACACCTTCACCTCAGACACACGGTGCGCACCTCCGCGCCACCCGCCGAGCTCCACCGACGCTGGAGTCCGAAGAGCGCCGCCGCGGACGCCATCAGCGCCGCTTGGAGCCCGGAGCCGTTCGTCCCCAACCAAGCCTCCGTCGAGTCCCCTCTTCTCCGTCGAGCCTCACCGAGCCAAGGCAAGGTGAGAACACCGACTAGCCTCAACGCTACCACTCTCTCCCACCTTTTCTTCCCCGGCCGAGCGCCGCCACCGTCCGCCATGGCCGCACGCGTGGTCGAGCTCCATCGGAGCTTCACCGGCCGAACCAACCCCCTTAGTAGCCTCCCTAGGGTTCACATAGGCCTTCGCCTCCGATAATTTAACCAGCGACCGCCGGAAACGGCGTAGCCGTATGTTGCCGCCGCCGCCGTGCGCCACCACTCGTCGCCGGCACGCTACGGCCGTGCGCTGGCCAAACCATCCACACCACTCGATGCGCCTCGTCGAGACGAGTCCGTCGAGCCTAGCCTCACCACCGGCGACCTCACCGTCGGCGAGCAATCGCCGGTCAACCCTCTCCCCTGCTTTTGTTTCACTAACCAGTGGACCCCGTTGACCACGCGACCCCACACGTCAGTCACCCAGGGCCTATGGACCGAGTTCACGCAGTTTGGGCCGGGAGATTTCAAATGTTTTTCTTTTTGTTTTATTTTCCAGTAAAGCTTGTTATTTTTGTATAGCACGTTTTACAAGTCCAAAGGAAGTGCTTTCAGTTTTGTTAGCTTGTTTATGAGTAGATCTATCACGGAAAAATATGAAAATGTTTTTGGTAAAAGTTTATTTTACCGTTTCTATTTATTTTAGTTTATATGCTTTTGTTGAGATAAATGGTTATATATGTTTTCGGGTTGAGATAATTCCTGGAAAATTTTGTGTAAGTTTATTATCATGTTTTGCACCTATGAAAAATATATGAGGCACTGTTTTTGTGGAAAAAGTTTCTGTTATGGTTTAAAATCCTTTTTGGCTGATTTCTTAGAATAAATGTTAAGGTGTTTTATATGTCGAAATAAAATGTGGGAAAATTTGTGTAGCCTCTGTATGTGATGTTCAAGCTAAGAAAAATGTTAAGCATAGGCTATTGTATGGAAAAATGTGGAGTTGCTTTACAAATGTACTTTTCTGTGTGTTTCTTTGGAAATTCATGTAAGAAATAATATAATGTTTCTGTTCATGGAACTTTCTTGATAAATATGGAATATGGAGTAGAATCTGGGAAAAATATAAAACTGAGTTTAGCACCCTTTTCCAGTAGGGTTGTAGTTCAATGGGACTAATTTGGAATAGATTTGTTTATTTTGTGTAGGCTTGTATGTTTTTGCTCTGATAGCAAGTTTTCTACTGTAGAATGTTTATGTGTAGAAGAAGCCAGAAAAATTATGAAATCTGCTGTTTGACACTTTTTATGTGAAAAGCTAGTTCAAAGTGCCTTTTGAGCAGTTTATTTGTTCTTTTTATATCTGTTGTTCTGTATTTTATTTCTGGCTAAAAATTGTTCAGTGAAGTCCAGCAGGTGTTAATTGCCTTCTGGAATTTTTGTGGATTTTCTGGAGTTCAGGAAAATGCACTTGCAGTTCAAACCTGAGTTCTTTTGATTTATTAAATAAGAAAAAGGAGAATTAATGAGTTTTGTTTTATGAGATAAATAAGTATTTACCTCAATGTCAAAAGTGGTTCAACAAGTTGGTTTTGTTGGTTTGCAAGAAATATTCTTTCATACCTCTACTTTCCGCACCGCATATTATTTATTATTATCCACCGCATTGCAATAGGATCGACAGTCCCGGAGCTCAGTCAGGAGCCGGAAGAAAACGTCGAGCAGGAGATCCAGGAGCTGCCCAGGACCGAGGAAGCCGACCCCGCGGCCGACACTAACCTGCCTGAGTGCCCCTCCCACGAGGCCTCAGTCTTCTCCCAAGGCAAGCCCCGGAGCATTCTAAGTCTCCCAGTATTTACAATTAAATTACTTGAGTACTTTTATACTGTGATGCATTAGGTATAGGAGTTGTTTGAATCCTACTTGATGCATTATCCTTCCTTGATTATTGTTTACACCTGCCTTGTTATCCTGTTACTTATTATAATGTAGAATTGCTTAGTCTGCTTAATAAAAGTAGTAGTTAAGGATGTCCCCGTAATACCTCTGGTGGGTATTTACCGGATCACGGTTGGCTATATTTGCTATCGTGGAAAAGAACATGAGTAGTAATAAAATACGGTCAACTAGAAGGCAAAGCACAGGTTTAGAAACTTGGGGCAGTCCGTCCATTGGATCGTGTAGGTTTGTATCGATGTTGGCCCTCGTTCATTTTTGAACGCGCCCTTTTACTTAGGGATATGTCGGTGCTGTAATCATCGACCCCAAAGCCGGTTAGAAGCTGTTCAGGCCGGTCTCGACCCGTGTCGTGCCCTCTAGTATGGAAATGCGATCTGCCGCGTGAGGCCATCGCCAGGTTCCAATTGGGCGGTCCGTGCTATGAGTCGCGACGATTACCCCCACGAACAAGCATCGAGCGGTTGCCCAATGCATGGACCCAACGGGGAAAGTGTGGGCTGGTATTAAAGGTATTTCACCAGCTGGTTTGGAATTCGATTCGAGTCGCCGTCTCCCCCGGTTAGTGGGAAACTATGGCGAGCTTCACCACGATACAACTCCATGTGATGTTTTAAAGGTTCAACTAAAATGTGGATAAGTCAACTGGATATGGTTATATTATTGCTTGTTAGACTCAAGTGTGTGTTATAGTTCAGGTGCAAACCTAGAATAAGGAATAGGTTTAAAAAGTGACAGCTCATCAATATCATTAATACTCCTTATCTTAAATTTTGAGCTTTTCACAACTAAAGATCCCAGCTCCACCCAAAAAGCCTTGCATATCCTTGGTGTCTTTATTTTCAGTTGGACGGGTAAGTCTAGCTGAGTACATTCCCGTACTCAGGGTTTATCCCGTTGTTGCAGATGGCCAGATCTACTTTGGCTATTGTAAGCACTGCCTCTACCCAGTGGAAGGTGATGAGGAGTAGGCCCAGGGCAGGGTCGTCCAGAAGCTTCCCCTTTTCTTTTGCTGGTCTGAGACTTCTCGTGGCACATTACTTGAAAAAGGAAGAGTGAGTTGTGTTGGGGTGTTGTATCAAACAATGTTTTAATTTGGACCACATGTGTGGTGGTCGTGTTTTAAACTGGTTTAAGCTTCCGCACTTTTAATTTCGGTATTGTAATAACTCCGTCCTAAATTTGTACTCTGATGTTTTAAATTCGGTTTCATTCCTCTGTGATGTATCCTTGCGGGTGTAATTCTTGAACAATGCGATCCTGTATGTTGTATGATGATAGAAATCCTTCGAGATTTCCGGACTACCGGGGTTATATGGGTTCAAGTATGAGTTGATGTCAGACGGATTTGACTAAGACAGTACTTGAGCTCTTATAATCAGGACGGTTCCGCCACAGCTGGTATCAGAGCATGGTTTAAGTTTTTGCATCCACAAGAGCTATTTTCGAACTAAAATGGGTATTTCAAAACTATTTTCGAAACTATTTTCAATTACTAAGTGTGCCCAGTCTCGTCCTTAAGCTCTATACTAGGATTCAGGTGGCTTAACTGCTAACAGGGTTCAGGGATTTGTTCATGTTGGATCTTTATTTGCTGGTCCATTCTTGGGATAAAGAGAATGCGTCGATTGCGAAAACATGCATAAAATGATTTTGTGAGATATGAGAGCGTGATCGTCCAACCGTCGGTCTAGGTGAGAGTTCTTATACCAAGTATGTGCGAGCTCCACGCAGACACATACGAGGGTATCAATGTTTTTGAGGGTGTTTTCTATGTTGGTGCATGGTGTTTAGTGTTGGCTTCTATGTATTTTGCGCATATTAGCCAATGCTCAATTGTTTTATCATTGGGATTGCTTTGGGCTGAAATGAATCTTCTGCAGGTACACTAACTATGCGATCGAGTAGAACGTATAGATAACGCATGAGAGATCGCTCTTGCCACCGACTAGAACGTTAGGACTTACGAGTCATGATTAGTGAGTGAGAACATAAGTACGATCATGCATCATGTTTAAATTCATGCATTTACATTACCTCCCCTTAATTAAAAGTTGTCCCTTTTCTATAAAATTGGCCAACTTAATATCCGTCTCACGAGAGTTCGAAACCTTTTTGTTTCTACAGATGGCCCGGACTAAGTTGACTGCTCGCAAGGCCACCGGAGGAAGAGGAGTTTCGCGTCACCGCTTGGCCACCAAGCTGACCCGGAAGACGTTCTTGTCCTACTTTGGGTTGCCGACCATCCTTTGGAGGATTCTGCAGGCCGTGGGATATGAGGAGGGACAGGAGCCCAGGTACTCATGGCAGAAGGAGATCTACGGGCAGGATTCCTTGGTCATGGTGGAGATCAAGGTCAAAGCCTTGTCTGCCAAGCCTCACTGGACAGGGTGGACAGAGATCACTAGAGGCACATGCGCCAAGGATGGAGCCAACAGGGCAGCATACCTAGTGCTGAAGGACATCATCGCCCGCTTCCCCGCCGACCTAGCTAGTGCTATGGCAGGAGTGTTCCCTCGTGGATCACTTTTTCCATTGCGCTGGAAGCAGACCTTAGAATCGGTTCTGACGGGAAGTGCAGAAGAAAGGTTCTACTGCGAGACGTCTGCGATGAGCGCCACCGGAGCTTTGTTGGGTGTATGTGAGAGTTTGGAGCACACTCTCGAGAGCGTGTCCTTCACCCTCACCGCCACCTACCAGAGCAACAGGAAGCTACAAGAAGAGTTTGATGCCGAGGTAGCTCGCCTTCAGGAGAGGATTCAGCAGATCACCCTTGAGCGTGACGACGCCCGTACTACAGCAGCAGCACAGGCCACTGCCAGGACCGTTGCAGAGCAGATGTACCTGACTACCGCCCTTCAGAGGGATGAGGCCCGCACCGCGCTTGACCAGCTTAGAGAGGGAGCCCACCTCTTGATACAGCAGATCCATGGACAGCAGGCCTACATCGACCAGCTCCATGAGGCAGTACATCAGATGCACCATGCCGCACAGGAGGCCGCTGCCCCAGCCGCCGTCGAGGTCCCCGCAGCCGAGGCCCCGGATCCCCAGGACGGAGAGGTCCTTGGTCCCGACGTCCCACCAGAGGAGGCTCATGCCGATGAGCCTATGTTCGACGCCGACGTAGAGGACGCCGCGTCCGCCGCTGGAGACGCCTGAGCGTTAGCTTGTTAGGGATCGTTTTCTTTTGTATAGCTTGAGCATGCTCGCTAATGATGTAACACCCAAAACATGTGTGGTTTATGTTTATGATGTATGATGGCATGTATGTCTTTTGGACAAAGTCCGGACTTCGATCTGGCATCTTTTATGGAAATTCGTCGTTTGCATGTCTAATTTCGAGCGATTATTCTGTGATGTTGTATGGAAATGAGTAATTATACTTGGTCGTGTGCTAAATTTTTGAATTATGTGCAGCGCAGTATTTATTCATGATCAATGTAACATCACCTAATGATTGCTTATTAATGGGATATGCAGATGCCGGCACACACTCGCAGCCAGCGTGGGCAGGGGTCTGGACAGGAGGAGAATCTGCCACCTCCCCCACCGCCGCCGATGACGCCGGAAGCGTTTTTCGGCCAGTTCTTGGGCAGCCAAAGGAACATGGAAGAGATGCAGTGGCACATGGAGGCCACCCTCCGCAACATCGCTAACAACACAGCGCAACAGCACCAGCAGCGTCAAGGCCCGGAGCCCAACCAGTACAGCTCCTACCGTGACTTCTTGGACACCCGTCCCCCGGTGTTCAAGGAAGCCACCGAACCGCTTGAGGCTGATGAGTGGCTTAACTCCATCACTCAGAAGTTCCGTCTGCTTCGTCTGACAGAAGAGCTCAAGGCATAGTACGCCGCGCACATGTTGGAAGGACCCGCTGGTTTATGGTGGGCCCAGTACCGTGCATCCTTGCCTGCAAATGCACGCGTTCCTTGGGATCAGTTCTCCACCGCCATGCGCAACCACTACATCCCTAGTGGTTTTATGGAAATGAAAGTCACCGAGTTCATGAGGCTATCCCAGGGAACCAGGTCTGTGTCTGAGTATCTCCATAGCTTCAACAATCTGTCTCGCTACGCCCCAGACTTTGTTGACACTGAGGCCAAGAAAATCGCAAGCTTCAAGCGTGGCATGAGTGCCGCCCTGCTTACCAAGATGGGCAACAGTCACCGCACCACCTTCAGTGACTTTATCAGTGACTGTCTGAATCAAGAGGCTAATGACAGCAGGCTGGCGATAGAAACCCGTCGTCGTGCGAACGAAGGAGGTTCGTCTCAACAGAGGACCCCTTTCGGAGCACGCACCCTGTATCGCCCGCCAGTTGCAGGAGCAAGATTCCGTCCCCCGCAGAGGAAGATCACCACCAACCGTCCCCGTCCCAGTTTTCAGAAGCCCTACACCGCTCCCCTGATGAAAAACAAGAATAAGACAGGAAGTGCAGGAGGTCCCAAGACCCCATATGTGATTGGTCCGTGCTACAACTGTGGTCAGACTGGACATCTGTCACGTCAGTGCCCTCGCCCAAAGAAGCAGTACACCCAGCCTCCACCTCGCGCAGGTCATGTGCACCACACCACCGTGGAGGAAGTGCCGGAAGGAGAGCCTGTCACCGCTGGTACGTTTCTTGTTAATCAATGCCCCGCAGTTGTGCTGTTTGATTCTGGAGCATCGCATTCTTTCATAAGTGAGAACTTTGTTTTGAGAAGTAATCTGGAGTTGGTAGAGTTAGATCGGGGATATCAGATAAGTTCCGCCGGAGCTGTTCTCTCCACGCGTAAAATGGCTAAGGGAGTGGAAATGACTTTTGGGGATAAGAAGGCCATAGTGGATCCCATCGTAATCCCTGGTCTGGGTTTGGATGTGATCTTGGGTATGGGTTGGATGAAACTCTGGAAGGTTAATCTTGACGTCGCAGAGCGAGTAGTTTCGATGGTTAGTCCCCGGAGTGGGTCTACTTTTCGGTTTAAGTTACCCCGAAACCCCCACGAGATCGGAGTGTTGTTCAACGTCACCGCAAAACAGATAGCGGAGATCTCAGTAGTGTGTGAGTTTCCGGATGTTTTTCCTGATGAGTTGCCTGGACTACCACCAGATAGGGATGTGGAGTTTGCTATAGAGTTAATCCCTGGAACGGCACCCATTTCTCGGAGGCCGTATAGAATGCACGCTAAAGAGTTAGCAGAGCTTAAGGTTCAGTTGCAAGAGCTCTTGGATAAGGGTTTGATACGCCCTAGTTCGTCACCTTGGGGATGTCCCGCCATCTTTGTGAAGAAGAAGGATAAAACTTTGAGGATGTGTGTGGATTACAGACCGTTGAATGCAGTAACTATAAAGAACAAGTACCCCTTACCTCGAATCGATGTCTTGTTTGATCAGTTATCAAAGGCAGAAGTGTTCTCCAAGATCGACTTGAGGTCAGGATACCATCAGATTAAGATCAGAAGAGAAGATATACCAAAAACAGCCTTCTCCACCATATATGAACTTTATGAGTATCTCGTTATGTCCTTCGGATTGACCAATGCACCGACACATTTCATGTACCTGATGAATTCGGTTTTCATGCCAGAGTTGGATAAGTTCGTTGTAGTGTTCATCGATGATATCTTGGTATACTTTGAGAATGAGAAGGATCATGCTGAGCATCTACGAGTTGTTTTGACCCGGCTTCGAGAGCACAAGTTGTATGCTAAGTTCAGCAAGTGTGAGTTTTGGTTCAAGAAGGTACCTTTCCTTGGTCACATCCTTTCAGAGGAAGGGATCTTTGTAGACCCTTCTAAGGTGCAAGAGGTTATGGATTGGGAAGCACCCACAAGTGTTTTTGAGGTTCGCAGTTTTTTGGGTTTGGCCGGATACTACCGTCGGTTTATTCTGGATTTTTCGAGAATAGCCAAACCTATGACCCGTCTAACGCAGAAAAACAAGAAGTTCGAATGGACTCCAGAGTGCGAAACAGCTTTTCGCACTCTGCGAACGTTGTTGACTTCCGCGCCTATTTTGGCTCAGCCAAACTTGGAGGAACCTTTTGATGTGTTTTGTGACGCATCCAAGATTGGACTTGGATGTGTGCTTATGCAGAATGAGAGAGTTATAGCATATGCTTCGCGTCAGTTGCGACCACATGAAGAGAATTACCCCACTCATGACTTGGAATTGGCAGCCGTAGTGCACGCACTCAAGATCTGGAGGCATTATCTTATGGGAAATCTATGTCATGTGTACACAGATCATAAAAGTCTGAAATATATCTTCACCCAGCCAGAGTTGAACATGAGGCAGAGAAGATGGTTAGAATTGATTAAGGATTACAACCTTGAAGTGCATTACCACTCTGGAAAAGCGAACGTTGTAGCCGATGCATTGAGTCGCAAGACTCATTGCAACTCCCTACAACCACTTTTGGAAGATGGATTCAACCTTATGCACCCTGTTATGCTAAACAATATCACTCTTCAATGCACTCTGGAAAGTGACATCATTGAAGGACAAAAGACCGACGAAGAGATCTGTCGAATCAAGAAGAGATTAGAGATCAGTAGTTCTTTGAACTTCAGAACCGATGAACAGGGAATCTTGTGGTATAACCAGAGGTTGGTTGTTCCGAAGAACACAGAGCTGAAAGAAAGAATTCTGAATGAAGCTCATAATTCAAAGTTGTCTATCCATCCAGGAAGCAGTAAGATGTACCAAGATCTGAGAACAAGGTATTGGTGGTCTAGGATGAAGAAAGAAGTCGCAGCTTATGTTGCAAGGTGTGAAACCTACTGTAGGATAAAAGCTATACACCTGAGACCTGCTGGATTGTTGCAACCGTTACCAATCCCAGAGTGGAAATGGGAAGAAATTAGTATGGATTTCATCACAGGTCTTCCCACTACTCAAAAAGGAAATGATTCTATCTGGGTTATCGTGGATCGGTTATCTAAAGTGGCTCACTTCATCCCGGTTAAGACTACACACCGACCTCATCAGTATGCAGATTTGTACATTCATAATATCTTGAGGTTACATGGAGTTCCGAAACGGATTGTCTTGGATAGAGGACCCCAGTTCATAGCACGTTTTTGGGAACAGTTGCACAAGGAGCTAGGAACTAAGTTGGTAAGAAGCTCCGCCTATCATCCCCAAACCGCAGGACAAACAGAAAGAGTGAATCAGATTTTGGAAGATATCCTCAGAGCTTGTGTTTTATCCTTAGGAGAATCATGGGAGAAATGGTTACGTCTCGCCGAGTTTTCCTATAACAACAGTTACCAAGAGAGCATAAGGATGGCACCATTTGAAGTCTTATACGGACGAAGATGCAGAACCCCGATAAATTGGGTTGAATCAGGAGATCGAGGATTTTATGGGTCAGATTATGTAAAGGATGCTGAAGAGATTGTGCAAAAGGTACAACAACATATCAAAGCAGCACAATCCCGACAGAAAAGCTACGCTGACACACGGAGGAGACCCTTGGAATTTCAAGTCGGAGACTATGTTTATCTTAAGGTCTCACCCATGAGAAAGGTCCAACGTTTTGGAATTAAGAAAAAGCTAGCACCCCGATATGTGGGACCGTATCAGATCGTAGCTAAAAAGGGAGAAGTGGCATATGAAGTGCAGTTACCCCCAGAGATGAGCGCAGTCTTCCCAGTGTTCCATGTGTCCCAGTTGAAGAAGTGTCTTCGAGTTCCAGAACGGGAAGAAGTTCGTATTCCAGATGTTACTATCAGATCAGACCTGAAATACTATGAACAACCTCAGGAGATAATGGATACCAAAACTCGAGAGACTCGCAACCGAATAGTGAAGACTTACAAGATTCTTTGGAGCAACCACGGACCCAACGATGTGACATGGGAAACCGAGGAGTACTTACGCGTAAACTATCAAGCTTTTGTTAAGAAATGGTACGTAACTCAAATCTCGGGACGAGATTTCTTTAAGGGGGGAAGGGTTGTGACACCCTAGTGTCAAGCACTGCATTAGGAACTACATTTAGCTACTAAAATGCATAAGTAATGCATTGCATCATTTCATGTGCATAAGAGTGCTTTTGCCTTGTGTTTATTTATTTGGATTTTGGATTTCTATTGGACTTGATGGTTAAAGTGGATCTCTATCTTGGCAAATAGTTTTATAAAACAAAGGATATTGAGTAGAGTGCTTTTCATGTTGGCATTTTGACCTAGTTCAAAATAGTTTATCAAATAAAAATGAGGCAAGCAAAATGGTTTATGTTTCAAAAATTGGCTTTATTTATGTGGAGGTTGTGAAAATGGTTTTCAGAAAAAGTGCCCTATATGAAAGTTGTAGAGAAAATTATTTTGAGCAACTTTTATTTTTGGGTCAAAACCTAGTTTGAAGTTTTTGAAACTGTTTTTGAGTGGTCAAAGTTTGAAAAGTTTTCGAAAAAAGAAAAAGGAAAAGAATTCTTTCCGCACCCTCACTTTTGGCCCAACCGGCCTTTCGGCCCAGCTCGGCCCGCGCCCGCACGCCCGCGCTCGCCTGCGCGCCGCGCGCGCCGCGCGCTGCCGCCGCTGACACGCCGCGCCGTACGCCGGCCGCAAGCGCCGCGTGGCCGGTAATCTCTGCGCCGAATCTACCCTGGCCACTCCCCACTCGATGCTTCCCCACCCGATCACGCCACAATCGCCCTCGCCCGCTCAGCGCTCGCCTCGCTCGCCGCGCACACGCCAGCGCCTGCGCTCGCCTCGCCCGCCGCGCCGCCGTGGCCCCCGCCACGACCACCGGTCGGCCAAGGCCTCGGCCAAGACCCCGAGCGCTCTCACCGCTCCCTCACTCACCCGCACACACACTCTCCCACTCTCGCTCGCACTCTCCTCCCCACGCCACCGAGCAAGAACGAGCGCTCTGCTCGCTCTCGCCGTGACCACCCCCGCAGAACCCCTTCGCCGTTCCGGCCACGCCGGAGCCTCGCCGTCCGATTCCTTCCGCGCACCACCACACCTTCACCTCAGACACACGATGCGCACCTCCGCGCCACCCGTCGAGCTCCACCGACGCCGGAGTCCGAAGAGCGCCGCCGCGGACGCCATCAGCGCCGCTTGGAGCCCGGAGCCGTTCGTCCCCAACCAAGCCTCCGCCGAGTCCCCTCTTCTCCGTCGAGCCTCACCGAGCCAAGGCAAGGTGAGAACACCGACTAGCCTCAACGCTACCGCTCTCTCCCACCTTTTCTTCCCCGGCCGAGCGCCGCCACCATCCGCCATGGCCGCACGCGTGGTCGAGCTCCATCGGAGCTTCACCGGCCGAACCAACCCCCTTAGTAGCCTCCCTAGGGTTCACATAGGCCTTCGCCTCCGATAATTTAACCAGCGACCGCCGGAAACGGCGTAGCCGTATGTTGCTGCCGCCGCCGTGCGCCACCACTCATCGCCGGCACGCTACGGCCGTGCGCTGGCCAAACCATCCACACCACTCGATGCGCCTCGTCGAGACGAGTCCATCGAGCCTAGCCTCACCACCGGCGACCTCACCGTCGGCGAGCAATCGCCGGTCAACCCTCTCCCCTGCTTTTGTTTCACTGACCAGTGGACCCCGTTGACCACGCGACCCCACACGTCAGTCACCCAGGGCCTATGGACCGAGTTCACGCAGTTTGGGCCGGGAGATTTCAAATGTTTTTCTTTTTGGTTTTATTTTCCAGTAAAGCTTGTTATTTTTGTATAGCACGTTTTACAAGTCAAAAGGAAGTACTTTCAGTTTTGTTAGCTTGTTTATGAGTAGATCTATCATGGAAAAATATGAAAATATTTTTGGTAAAAGTTTATTTTACCGTTTCTATTTATTTCAGTTTATTTGCTTTTGTTCAAATAAATGGTTATATATGTTTTCGGGTTGAGATAATTCCTGGAAAATTTTGTGTAAGTTTATTATCATGTTTTGCACCTATAAAAAATATATGAGGCACTATTTATGTGGAAAAAGTTTTTGTTATGGTTTAAAATCCTTTTTGGCTGATTTCTTAGAATAAATGTTAAGGTGTTTTATATGTCGAAATAAAATGTGAGAAAATTTGTGTAGCCTCTGTATGTGATGTTCAAGCTAAGGAAAATGTTAAGCATAGGCTGTTGTATGGAAAAATGTGGAGTTGCTTTACAAATGTACTTTTCTGTGTGTTTCTTTGGAAATTCATGTAAGAAATAATATAATGTTTCTGTTCATGAAACTTTCTTGATAAATATGGAATATGGAGTAGAATCTGGGAAAAATATAAAACTGAGTTTAGCACCCTTTTCCAGTAGGGTTGTAGTTCAATGGGACTAATTTGGAATAGATTTTTATTTTGTGTAGGCTTGTATGTTTATGCTCTGATAGAAAGTTTTCTACTGTAGAATGTTTATGGGTAGATGAAGCCAGAAAAATTATGAAATCTGCTGTTTGACACTTTTTATGTGAAAAGCTAGTTCAAAGTGTCTTTTGAGCAGTTTATTTGTTCTTTTTATATCTGTTGTTCTGTATTTTATTTCTGGCTGAAAATTGTTCAGTGAAGTCCAGCAGGTGTTAATTGCCTTCTGAAATTTTTGTGGATTTTCTGGAGTTCAGGAAAATGCACTTGCAGTTCAAACCTGAGTTCTTTTGATTTATTAAATAAGAAAAAGGTGAATTAATGAGTTTTGTTTTATGAGATAAATAAGTATTTACCTCAATGTCAAAAGTGGTTCAACAAGTTGGTTTTGTTGGTTTGCAAGAAATATTCTTTCATACCTCTACTTTCCGCACCGCATATTATTTATTATTATCCACCGCATTGCAATAGGATCGACAGTCCCGGATCCGCACCGCATATTATTTATTATTATCCACCGCATTGCAATAGGATTGACAGTCCCGGAGCTCAGTCAGGAGCCGGAAGAAAACGTCGAGCAGGAGATCCAGGAGCTGCCCAGGACCGAGGAAGCCGACCCCGCGGCCGACACTAACCTGCCTGAGTGCCCCTCCCACGAGGCCTCAGTCTTCTCCCAAGGCAAGCCCCGGAGCATTCTAAGTCTCCCAGTATTTACAATTAAATTACTTGAGTACTTTTATACTGTGATGCATTAGGTATAGGAGTTGTTTAAATCCTACTTGATGCATTATCTTTCCTTGATTATTGTTTACACCTGCCTTGTTATCCTGTTACTTATTATAATGTAGAATTGCTTAGTCTGCTTAATAAAAGTAGTAGTTAAGGATGTCCCCGTAATACCTCTGGTGGGTATTTACCGGATCATGGTTGGCTATATTTGCTATCGTGGAAAAGAACATGAGTAGTAATAAAATACGGTCAACTGGAAGGCAAAGCACAGGTTTGGAAACTTGGGGCAGTCCGTCCATTGGATCGTGTAGGTTTGTATTGATGTTGGCCCTCATTCATTTTTGAACGCGCCCTTTTACTTAGGGATATGTCGGTGCTGTAATCATCGACCCCAAAGCCGGTTAGAAGCTGTTCGGGCCGGTCTCAACCCGTGTCGTGCCCTCTAGTATGGAAATGCGATCTGCCGCGTGAGGCCATCGCCAGGTTCCAATTGGGCGGTCCGTGCTGTGAGTCGCGACGATTACCACCACGAACAAGCATCGAGCGGTTGCCCAATGCATGGACCCAATGGGGAAAGTGTGGGCTGGTATTAAAGGTCTTTCACCAGCTGGTTTGGAATTCGATTCGAGTCGCCGTCTCCCCCGGTTAGTGGGAAACTATGGCGAGCTTCACCACGATACAACTCCATGTGATGTTTTAAAGGTTCAACTAAAATATGGATAAGTCAACTGGATATGGTTATATTATTGCTTGTTAGACTCAATTGTGTGTTATAGTTCAGGTGCAAACCTAGAATAAGGAATAGGTTTAAAAAGTGACAGCTCATCAATATCATTAATACTCCTTATCTTAAATTTTGAGCTTTTCGCAACTAAAGATCCCAGCTCCACCCAAAAAGGCCTTGCATATCCTTGGTGTCTTTATTTTCAGTTGGACGGGTAAGTCTAGCTGAGTACATTCCCGTACTCAGGGTTTATCCCGTTGTTGCAGATGGCCAGGTCTACTTTGGCTATTGTAAGCACTGCCTCTACCCAGTGGAAGGTGATGAGGAGTAGGCCCAGGGCAGGGTCGTCCAGAAGCTTCCCCTTTTCTTTTGCTGGTCTGAGACTTCTCGTGGCACATTACTTGAAAAAGGAGGAGTGAGTTGTGTTGGGGTGTTGTATCAAACAATGTTTTAATTTGGACCACATGTGTGGTGGTCGTGTTTTAAACTGGTTTAAGCTTCCGCACTTTTAATTTCGGTATTGTAATAACTCCGTCCTAAATTCGTACTCTGATATTTTAAATTCGGTTTCATTCCTCTGTGATGTATCCTTGCGGGTGTAATTCTTGAACAATGCGATCCTGTATGTTGTATGATGATAGAAATCCTTCGAGATTTCCGGACTACCGGGGTTATATGGGTTCAAGTATGAGTCGATGTCAGACGGATTTGACTAAGACCGTACTTGAGCTCTTATAATCAGGACAGTTCCGCCACACGTACCGGACATGTCCGGTATGGACTCCATGCGCCAGGACTAACTAGAAGACCAGGAGAAGGCCGAACCGCTATAGGTTCATACCCTTCACCAGATACACCATCAGGCCAGAAGGATGGCCGCACTGCTGTGGGCTCATACCGGACATGTCCGGTATGGACAGACAGTGCAGCAGCATGCTGAAAGTTAGTTCTAGCTCTCTCATGACTCACCTAGGTTGGTTTGAGCACTTATGAAGAATCATCTACTATATGTTGCATCCCTCTTAATAGTACGGCTTTCCTATTTACTCAAGATAAATTGAAAAACAAGATTTAAACCTCTTGAGTTGATCTCCATTTGAACCAAAGTCGCTGCTCTTCATTTTCTATATTGAGAGGAATGGTTGTCATGTTTAGAAGTAGATATCCCTCAAGCATAGCCTTCTTGAGCATGTGACTTGACTCCATGTAAGTGATATAATGAAATTCCAAATGTGTCAAGTCACTTCAATCAATATTGTTGCTAGGAATGTTGATTCTCCACTAGATGCGATCTTCAAGCTTGATTGATCCTTCGACTAAATGCAAGTATTTTCTTCTTCACTCTAGCTAGGTTCTTTGGCCGCCAAGCCGTCGCTTGCCCTTCACCCTTGCTTAGTACCTCAAAGACTCTTTCCTTGCTATCTTCACCATCTCAAGCCATTCAACCATACTTCGTTTTGAATCTTTTCGTAGCAATCATATATGAACCATGATTATCCCACAATACGATAGCCTTTTACATCAATATCATTCCCATTGTTGTCATGTGCTAGTGATGTGATCTTCATACAACAATTCAACATTTGAGCTTTGCATTTCATTGCAAGTACACTGTGCATATGATAGCCTTTTTATCAATATCAATCTTATTATTGTCTTGTGCTAGTGACATGATTTTCATACAACAATCCATCATTTTGGCTTTGCATTTCATTTCAAGTACATAGTGAGATAATCATTTCCCTGTGTCACACTTAGCAAACATATTAGATCTTTAATCAACATTGTCATCAAATCAACCAAAATCACAGTTAAGTGCAACATGCACTTTCAATGCAGATAGCTTTTAACTTGGTATCTATGTTACCCTTACTCAGATTGTTTGCTTGGTCTTTTGAGCATCTATGAAATAATCTCAGAGACCGATCTATCATGTTGTTTTTTAAGAATCTGTGAAGTAATCCATTACATGTAAATTTTATGAGCTCCTGCTTCAGTGGTTTGTTATAACTACAACTTCTTTTACATGTTGGACCCTGCTGGCCTCACTATACATCTTACGTCGATTTGTTGTCCTGGAATTATCATTGGTATATTCCTTAAAAAAGTATCTGAGGCAATCAATTTATGCACCCTTACACTTTATATTATCTTCTTTACTAAGGCTGATGAAAGCCCTAGTTTGGTTTTGGTTAATGGATGAAACCTATTTGGTCTAATCCTGTTGCTAAGCATGTGTATAGCCTATAAGAAAGGAATGAGACCAAGCCAAGTGGTGGAGCTAGCAAGGTGGCAACCATGGAGGATGGTGATGGCCACAAGCACTCAAGAGATCAAGTGCTTTACCATTGGTAAAACAAAGAAGAGAAGAGATGAAGCAAAGAGGCCCGAAGGCAAAGGTATAACCTATAGGGCTCTTTGTTTTGGTGATCAAGACACTTAGCGAGTGTGATCACATTTAGGATACATAGCCATACTATTAAGAGGAGTTAATTCACGACTTATGTGATGTTCAAGTGCCACTAGGAGTTCTCTAACATATTGATGCTATAGACCTAGTGAGTGACTAACAAAACCCCTTGGAAAATGCTTTGCAAAATGCTAACACACTTGCATACAATGATGTACACTTGGTGGTGTTGGCACTTTTGGGATAAGGGGATGTTAAGGAGTTGTGGAGAAGTGGGAGAAACTAGTGTATAGTCTCTCTCCCTCCTACCGAGCTTGCGAGGCAGGATTCAGCGGATTTCGGAAGTGAAGTGTCGTGCTTAAGGAGCATCGGACGCTGGTCCGAGGAGCATCGGACGCTGGCTGAGCGTCTGATGGTTAACCCTAGTTTCTATCAGAAGTTGAAGGAGCATCGAACGCTGGCAACGAACGCTGAAGAAACACTGTTGCAGAGTCCGATGCAGGTGACGTGGCGCGAGTTAGTTTTCCAGGGAGCATCGGACGCTGGCCTGCGTCCGATGCAGACCCATCGGACGCGTCCGATGTGATTTGGCCCTCTCTGGAACCTCTCTGCATGGTCATCGGACGCAGGGGTTGAGCGTCCGATGTGAGAGTGCCAGAGCGTCCGATGTGGTGCAGAAAAGTGCTAAATTGAGCAGTGGCATCGGAGCGTCCGATGCCTAGCATCGGCGCGTCCGATGTCACTTTAACCGTGGTGCGAAGGGATATGACCGTTGGGATCTAACGGGCTGAATTCATATCGGGGGGACCCGTGGCTCCATCTGGAGCATGAGCATCGGCGCGTCCGATGCCCCCGATTCTGGACCAACGGCTAGGCCGACTTGTGTGGCCTATTTAAGGGGCTTTGCCGGCTCATATGGACTCACTCTTGCACATTCTGATTCCTAAGCATACTAGTGAGCATTGGCAAGCCTCCCAACTCATCTCCCAAGTTGATTCTATCAAACCAAGTGAGATTGAGTGATCTAGTGCGTAATTTGAAAGAGTTCAATCTAGTGGCACTAGTTCTTCGCATCAGCATTGAGTTTTCTTTTTACTCTTGGCATTTGCCGGTGCCTAGACGGCTTGGAGGTGTTGAGGTGGTTGTTGGCAAGATTGGTGATTGTTCTTGGCCACCACCGATCGTGATTGTGAGAGGTTTTGGAGCCTCACCTCGCCGGAGCGGCAAGAGGCATCCTTAGTGGATTGCTCGTGTCATTGAGCTACTTCACTAGCGGTAGATTCTTGTGGCGCTCTTTGTGAGCTTGGATTTGTGTCAATTAGCCACCGGGTCACCTAGTGTTGGTCGACACAACGGGGAGTAGCGTGCCGGCAAGCACGTGAACCTCGGGATAAATCTTGGTGTCTCGTGTGCTTATTGTGATTGCTTCCACATTTTGGTGATTGGTCTTCATATTCATGTTCTTTGTGATTGGCATCTCAAGTGGATTTCATCGGTGATTGGCTCTCTACTAGACGATCCCGAAGGCTCGATGAAATCACTTCTATCTAGCTCATTTACTTTGTGTATTTACATCAAGCTATTTATTTGTGTACTTACTATCACTTGTTGTATATCTTTTGTCGTATACCTTGTGTAATGATATTGTGATTAGTTTACATAGTTCATTATTTGCACACACTTGTTTTTCTTAGATCATCTTGATCATAGTTGTACTAAAGCTAGTTTATTCCGCATTAGTTTCTAGCTCTAATTGCTTGTATACCATAGTTATATTAGGTAGAATTGTTGGATAGGTGGCTTGCAACACACTATTAGGCTAGCGTAAAAAGCTTCGCCATTTGTTATACTAATAGTGTTTGCCTGAGTAATTTTGTAGAATTTTAATTAGGCTATTCACCCCCCCTCTAGCCAATTCAGACCTTTCAAGTGGTATCGGAGCTGTGGTCACCGTTTGTTTGAGGCTTAACATCCTCCGGTGTTAAAATGGCTCAAATCAACTATATGGGGAAGCCACCACATTTTGATGGCACCAACTTCGATTGTTGGAAGAGGAAGATGTGTGCATTCACAAGAGGAATGAATAGAAAGATTTGGGAAGTGATTGAGAATGATTTTGCGGTAATTGACCCCGCAAGTACCACTCCAAGAGAAGAAGAGAAGCTTCAATGGAATGATGTGGCAATCAACTTATTTTATGAAGCATTTGACACAAAGGTGTTCGAGCAAATCAAGGATCTTGAAAGAGCAAATGAAATATGGGAAAGATTAGAAGAAACATATGAGGGCACCAAAGCGGTCAAGGGTGCCAAGCTATACATTCTCAAGGACAAGCTCGCCATGTTCAAGATGCAAGATGATGAAAGCATACCGGAGATGTTTCACCGATTGCAAGTCATTATCAATGACTTGAAGGCCTTGGGAGAGAAGGTAGAGGACAAGGTCTCACAAGTTCTTGAGATGCTTGCCACCAAGGTTTGATACTTTGGTGACTATCCTAGTGAGGGAAGGATTGGATACGGTAACCCCAAACCAAGTACTAGGTGATGTGGTCACACAAGACACATACCGTGTGGAAAGGGATGGGGGAGCCCAAGAAGAAGAGAAGAAGAAGAAGACCGTAGCATTCAAGGCATCATCCTCCAAGGGCAAGAGCAAGGGCAAAGCAAAGAAAAAGGAAAGTGATGATGAAGCAAGCTCAAGTGGTTGTGAGATAGATGATGAAGAAATGGCTCTATTCGTTAAGAGATTTGGCAAGTTCATGAAGAAGAAAGGCTATGGAGCAAGAAAGAGAAGAGATGGAATCAAAAGCACAACTAAAAGGTGCTATAGATGCAAGAGCAAGGATCACTTCATTGCGGATTGTCCATATTCTAGTGATGAAGATGATGATCATAAGAAGAGCAAGAAGAAAGACAAGAAGGAAAAGAAGGAAAAGAAAGAGAAGAAGAAGGAAAAGAAGAAGGGTGATTTCTATGTTGTGACATGGGATAGTGATGCTTCCTCAAGCGATGATGATGATTCTAGTGATGATGAGAGGAAGACCACCAAGAAGAAGGCTATGGCTAGTCTTGCTATTTCAAGCAAGCCTTCTATCTTCAACACTCCATCGACATGCCTCATGGCTAAGGCCACTAAGGTATCATCCGATGAGAGTGATAGTGAGAGTGATAGTGATGATGATGAGGAATACTCAAAGGAGGACCTCATGAGCATGCTACAAGATGCTCACTCTTACATTGAGACTAAGAGGAAGGAGTGCAAAGAATTGCGCAAGGCCAACAAGACTCTTGAGCAATCCTTTGATGAGCTCAAGCCTACTCATGAGAGGCTAGAGGAAGCCCATGAGAAGCTTGATCAATCTCACACTAGGCTTAAGGAAGCCCACTTCTCCCTCCTTGATCAAAGTAAGATTGAGGATGTAGTAGAGACTTGAAATGTAGGAGTAACATGTGATATACTTGATGAATCTTTTTATGCTCCTATTATTATTGCTCCCACCAATGCATCATCATCATCTAGCTCAACTAAAATGCCTACTTCTACTACATGTGATTCATCATTAGTGGTAGAAAATGAGAACCTTAAGAACAAGGTGTATGAGCTCACTCATGCTTTAGGCAATGCCTATGGTGGAGATGCCCGCTTGCTTAAGTGCTTGGGTAGCCAAAGATGTCCACTCAACAAGGAGGGACTTGGCTATACCCCCAAGAAGGGCAAAGCCGCTTTTGCTCCTCACAAGACTAGTTTTGTGAAGAGCAATGGTCGGTATTGCTACAATTGCAAGCAATCCGGGCACATAGAGCAAAATTGCTTTAACAAGAACAAAAACAAGAACAATGCTCATATTTCATCTATTAGACTTGATTCTTGCTATATGCTTACAAAGGGCACTAATGGTGTGAAGGCTAAGTATATTGATGCACCCATGGTTGGCCCAAAGAAGAAGGCAATTTGGGTGCCCAAGAGCTTGGTGACTAACCTTGGAGGACCCAAAAAGGTTTGGGTACCTAAAAATAATTGACCTCTTTGTAGGTGAATTATAAAGCGGGAGGAAGGCATTGGGTGCTTGATAGTGGGTGCACTCAACACATGACCGGACATGGAAGAATGTTCAAATCAATCAACACTAGTGGCAATGATCATGCGGATGCTATCACATTTGGTGACAACAAGAAAGGCAAGGTTAAAGGCTTGGACAAGATTGCAATATCCAATGACTTGAGCATCTCCAATGTGCTATTAGTGGAATCTCTCAACTTCAACTTGTTGTCCGTGGCACAATTATGTGATTTGGGATTCAAATGCATATTTGGGGTTGATGATGTGGAGATAGTGAGTGTTGATGGAAGTGATTTGGTCTTCAAAGGATTTAGATATGAGAACCTTTATTTGGTGGACTTTGATGCAAGTGAAGCTCAATTGACAACATGTTTATTCACCAAATCAAGTATGGGTTGGCTATGGCATAGGCGCTTGGGACATGTTGGAATGAAGCAACTAAAGAGGCTAGTGAAGCATGACATGGTTAGAGGACTAAAAGATGTTCACTTTGAAAAGGACAAGCTTTGTAGTGCATGCCAAATGGGAAAGCATGTTGGAAACACTCATCCCAACAAAGGAATGATGAGCACTACACATGCACTTGAGTTGTTGCACATGGACTTGTTTGGACCAACTACATATGCAAGTATTGGGGGAAACAAGTATGGCTTTGTGATAGTGGATGACTATACAAGATACACATGGGTCTTCTTTCTTGTTGACAAGAGTGAAGTGTTTGGCGTATTCAAAACCTTTGTCAAGAGAAGCCAAAATGAGTTTGATAGGAAAATCAAGAAAGTGAGAAGTGACAATGGAAGTGAGTTTAGAAACACAAGAATTGATGAGCTATGTGATGAATTTGGAATCAAACATCAATTCTCGGCCAAGTATACACCTCAATCCAATGGGATAGTTGAAAGGAAGAATGGGACACTCCTTGACATGTCAAGATCCATGCTTAGTGAATACAATGTGAGTGATTCCTTTTGGGCCGAAGCAATCAACACGACATGCTATTATAGCAACCGGCTCTATTGTCACCCTCTATTGAAGAAGACTCCATATGAGCTCCTAAATAATAGAAAGCCCAACATTGCATATTTCCGGGTCTTTGGATGCAAGTGCTACATATTGAAGAAGGGCACAAGACTTGGCAAGTTTGAAAAGAAGTGTGATGAAGGGTTCCTACTTGGTTACTCCACTATAAGCAAGGCATATAGAGTATGGAATATCACATCAAGAATAGTTGAAGAAGTCCATGATGTTGAGTTTGATGAAACCAATGGCTCACATGAAGAACAAGACAATCTAGATGATGTGAGAGGAACACAATTGGTGGAAGCTATGAAGAACATGGACATTGGTGATATAAGACCAAAGCAAGTGATTGACATAGAAGATGACAAAGATCAAGTGCTCTCCCCTCCAACCATGCATGGCAATGATGTTGCAAGCTCTAGTGGTTCTCAAGATCAACATGATGCTAGTACAAGTACAAGTGTCCAACCGCAACAAGTGCTCCAACCAACACACATTGCAAGAGATCATCCTTTGGATCAAATTGTTGGTGACATAAGAAGAGGTGTGCAAACAAGATCAAGATTGGCTTCATTTTGTGAACACTACTCATTTGTATCATCTATTGAGCCAACCAAGATTGATGAAGCTTTGATGGATGTTGATTGAGTGAATGCAATGCATGAAGAGTTGAACAACTTCACCCGCAATGATGTTTGGGAGTTAGTGGAAAGACCAAAGAACACGAATGTTATTGGTACAACATGGGTCTTCCGGAACAAGCAAGATGAAGATGGCATTGTTATAAGGAACAAAGCAAGATTGGTAGCACAAGGTTACACTCAAATGGAAGACATTGACTTTGGAGAAACCTATGCACCGGTTGCAAGATTGGAGGCCATTAGAATTCTACTTGCATATGCTTGTTCTCACAACATCAAGCTCTATCAAATGGATGTGAAAAGTGCTTTTCTCAATGGATTCATCAATGAGCTAGTGTATGTTGAACAACCTCCCGGATTTGAAGAATTGAAGAAGCCCAACCATGTGTACAAGCTTAAGAAGGCTTTATATGGGTTAAAGCAAGCACCTAGAGCATGGTATGAAAGATTGAGAGACTTCTTGCTAGCAAAAGGGTTCAAAATTGGGAAGGTTGACACCACTCTCTTCACCAAAAAGATTGGGAGTGACTTGTTTGTATTGCAAATCTATGTGGATGACATTATCTTTGGATCAACAAACCAAGATTTTTGTGAAGAGTTTGGAGAGATGATGGCTAAAGAGTTTGAGATGTCTATGAGTGGAGAGCTTAGTTACTTCCTTGGTCTACAAATCAAGCAAATGAAGAAAGACACATTTGTTAGTCAAGGCAAGTACATCAAAGACATGCTCAAGAAGTTTGGGTTAGATGAAGCAAAAGCAATAACCACTCCAATGGGCACAAATGGACATTTGGATAGTGATTCTAGTGGTGACATGGTGGATCAAAAGCTATATCGGTCAATGATTGGAAGCCTACTCTATGTGACTGCATCTAGGCCAGATGTCATGTTTAGTGTGTGCATGTGTGCAAGGTTCCAAGCTTCACCAAGAGAAAGTCATTTGAAGGCAACCAAAAGAATATTGAGATATTTGAAGCACACTCCTAATGTTGGACTATGGTATCCCAAGGGCTCTCAATTTGAATTGATTGGATACTCGGATTCCGATTATGCGGGATGCAAGGTGGATAGGAAGAGCACATCGGGCACTTGTCAATTGCTTGGAAGATCACTTGTCTCATGGTCATCTAAGAAGCAAAATAGTGTTGCACTCTCTACCGCCGAAGCCGAATACATATCCGCGGGTAGTTGTTGTGCACAATTGCTATGGATGAAAGCAACATTGCAAGATTATGGAGTCAAGTTTGGACAAGTCCCATTGCTATGTGATAATGAGAGCGCCGTCAAAATAGCCACCAACCCGGTTCAACACTCAAGGACAAAGCACATTGATATAAGGCATCACTTCATTAGAGACCATCAAGCCAAGAAAGATATATCTATTGAAAGTGTGGGCACCGATGATCAACTTGCCGATATCTTCACCAAGCCACTAGATGAGAGACGATTTTGCAAGCTAAGGAATGAATTGAATATCCTAGACTTCTCCAACATGAGTTGAATGCACCCCCATTTATGACATGCCTCTGCTCCAAGAAAGCCAAGGTGAAATTGTTTGGCATATGCATTCATTCTTACTAGGTTGTGATCTAGTTCATATAGCCATCATATTTAGGCTCATTCATGGTAAATCAAATGAATTTGAAGTATATATGGTACCACTATTGCTTCTATGATTGACTTAATCTAGTGGTAGCATATAACTCGTTTGTGAGCTTGTAACTCTAGTGTTTGGTCTAGTAAGTGAGCAATGAGAATTTAACCATCGTGAGTAAGATAACCATTGTAAGATGTGTGAAGAAGCTTACTCTAGAGCAAACCGTGTTAAATATCTTATGCTCATGAGCTAGATTAAGCCATAACTTGACCTAGTTTGATCCCCACACATGAATCTCATGGCACAAAGTTTGTCTCCTTTCATTAAAACTTGCCCCACTTTTATAATAATTGTTGACAAAGGGGGAGAAAATGATGACAAAGATATAAAGGAGAAATGCCACTAAAAGATAAAAAGAGACATACTAAGTAAATCTTCAAATGGGATCGGAGAATACAAATACGGGAGCAAGCTCATAAACATGTATGTTGCATTTGAAATATGCATATTCATAAGCTATTTATGTTGATATTCATGCTTATGTGGTGAATGCTAGTGTTAGAACATGATTAATGATATGACTCACTAGCATGAATAGGATGATAGCTAGACATTCTTGTATTCTCGTTTTTTCAAGTGGTTCAAGAGCCTTATTATAATGTTGATCTCACGGGGTTCTTGAGTCTTGCTGTATGTCTAGTGATAAATAGTGCTAAGGATGGTATAACATGTGCACTCCGATTGGTATCACGCTTCAAAGGTCCATTCTTATGCCTTAGCATCGTAATTGATAGTATTGCTCATCCACATTTTATAATCATACATATGTGCCAAATTTAGAACCAAACTCTATAGCACACATGTAGGGGGAGCTAATACAATCAATGTGGTTACTCAAATTTAAATCACATATCTTTGTATAGGTTGTCATCAATTACCAAAAAGGGGGAGATTGAAAGCCCTAGTTTGGTTTTGGTTAATTGATGAAACCTATTTGGTCTAATCCTATTGCTAAGCATGTGTATAGCATATAAGAAAGGATTGAGACCAAGCCAAGTGGTGGAGCTAGCAAGGTGGCAACCATGGAGGATGGTGATGGCCACAAGCACTCAAGAGATCAAGTGCTTTACCATTGGTGAAACAAAGAAGAGAAGAGATGAAGCAAAGAGGCCCGAAGGCAAAGGTATAACCTCTAGGGCTCTTTGTTTTGGTGATCAAGACACTTAGCGAGTGTGATCACATTTAGGATACATAGCCGTACTATTAAGAGGAGTTAATTCACGGCTTATGTGATGTTCAAGTGCCACTATATTGATGCTATAGACCTAGTGAGTGACTAACAAAACCCCGTGGAAAATGCTTTGCAAAATTCTAATACACTTGCATACAATGATGTACACTTGGTGGTGTTGGCACTTTTGGGATAAGGGGATGTTAAGGAGTTGTGGAGAAGTGGGAGAAACTAGTGTATAGTCTTTCTCCCTCCTACCGAGCTTGTGAGGCAGGATTCAGCGGATTTCGGAAGTGAAGTGTCGTGCTTAAGGAGCATCGGACGCTGGCTGAGCGTCCGATGGTTAACCCTAGTTTCTATCAGAAGTTGAAGTAGCATCGAACGCTGGCAACGAACGCTGAAGAAACACTGTTGCAGAGTCCGATGCAGGTGACGTGGCGCGAGTTAGTTTTCCAGGGAGCATCGGACGCTGGCCTACGTCCGATGCAGATCCATCGGACGCGTCCGATGTGATTTGGCCCTCTCTGGAACCTCTCTGTATGGTCATCAGACGCGGGGGTTGAGCGTCCGATGTGAGAGTGTCGGAGCGTCCGATGTGGCGCAGAAAAGTGCTAAATCGAGTAGTGGCATCGGAGCGTTCGATGCCTAGCATCGGCGCGTCTGATGTCACTTTAACCGTGGTGCGAAGGGATATGACCGTTGGGATCTAACGGGCTGAATTCATATCGGGGGGACACGTGGCTCCATCTGGAGCATCGGACGCTGGGGCAGCGTCCGATGATTGAGCATCGGCGCGTCCGATGCCCCCGATTCTGGACCAACGGCTAGACCGACTTGTGTGGCCTATTTAAGGGGCTTGGTCGGCTCATATGGACTCACTCTTGCACATTCTGATTCCTAAGCATACTAGTGAGCATTGGCAAGCCTCCCAACTCATCTCCCAAGTTGATTCGATCAAACCAAGTGAGATTGAGTGATCTAGTGCGTAATTTGAAAGAGTTCAATCTAGTGGCACTAGTTCTTCGCATCGTGTCGGTGTTTCAACCCAGGGGGTATGACACCAACTAGTAATATGATCGCGTGCTCTCTTCCTGGATGGTGATGCAAGATGACACAAGATTTATCCTGGTTCGGGCAAAGAAGGCCCTACGTCCAGCGGGGGGAGGAGATTCTTGTATTACTTGCACCTAAGTGCTTGTACAGGGGGCGAATACAAGCTCAAGGAGCGTGGACCGGAGTCCGAACTCGTGTGTGCGTGGTGTTGTGTGGGCTTGACTGTCTTGCCGTATGTGCGTAACCGAAGGAGTGAAGGGCCCTGGTGTCCCCTTTTATAGAGCAAGAGGAGGCCAGGGTTACATAGGTGTGATACAGGAATCGGGATGTACAATGCCCAATACGGCGAAGGGTAGGGATCCCATCTTGTCGAAGACACTGCAGCCGACGTGGAGGTTGCTGTTGAAGCGTCCTTGAAGCGTGGCCGCCATTCCTGGCGCGGACGTGGAGACGTGGCGACGTGGAGGTCATGCGGCGCCCATCCCGGCACGTACATGACGTGGTAGGGTTCCTCCGGGCCTTGGGGGTACCTGTCCTGCAATAACATGAAAGAAACCAGGGGCTCGAGGGGCGCAGAGTCAGCCTCGAGGTGGCGCCTACGGGGGGCTCGAGTCCCCGCAGGTATGGGTAAGCCCCGGTAAGTCTGGCCGCACAGTGGTAATCCGGGTCTCGAGATGTGGCTCGAGCGTGCTACAGTGCAGGGTATGGCCCAACAGTGCTGTACTTGTGCCCTTTTGACCATGCTTGTGGTGAAAACGAGGTTTGACCCTGACCCCGGTTCGCTGTGGCACGCATCATGTACCAGAGGATGTGACCGGAGTAGGTGGAAGCATTAAATGCGCTGCATGGAGTTGGTACGGTCGTCAGAGCTGAGGAGCAGGAAGCTTCCTCTTCGTGGGAGGCTTCATAGGGTAGTGGCGCGCTCGCCCGAGGCCTGGCGTGGAGGGCTCGGGTGAGCGGAGGTCGGGCTCCAGCTCGAGGCCTGGGGTGTGATGAGCCTCGAGGGATAGGCTATCGTGCTGGAGAGGCTCGAGGTCCCCGCGCGGATACCGAGGGGCGGTGTACGATTGTAGCAGGTTCGAGGCCTACGCGCCGGGGCTCGAGGGGTAGGCTACTAGGAGGCGGTCGGTAAGGCTTTGGCGAGCCTAAGCTCCCTGGCGATGGGTCAGCGTTGCTGGCCTCGAGGGGTTGGTTTTTTTGGAAGGTTAGTCTAGCTGGGTTTATTAATTGGTGCTCTAGGTTTAACCTATTTGTTTTGCGTTGATTGGGGGTACCCCTTTTGCGGTCCCCCGACAGTAGCCCCCGAGCCCTTGTTTGAGTGCTTGCACTCGAGCAGGGGCTCCCGACTGGGATCTCGAGGGTTAGCTAGCCGGTTCTCGAGGGTTTGGTTGCTTTGATTCCGTGGGTGTCGCGCGAGCGACACCCGCGGGTGTAACCCCCGAGGCCACGGGGGAGTGGTTAGGACTCCCTCGTGGGCTTTTTTACGTGTGCGAGTGTGAGTGTTAGTTACGTTTTTTAGGTTCGGGGGTGTCGAGCCCCCGAGTTTTTAGACCCTCTTTCGTCGAGGGGTGCCAGGCTGAACCGACCGGCCGGCTCTTCGAGCTGTCCGGCACGCCGGTTGCCCTGGCTTGTCATCCCGCGAGTCCTTTCGATCGGATGCGAGGGGGGATGCCTCATACTACCACGAGCGGGCGAGTATCGAGGTTCCCAGTGAGCTGGTAACGGGGGAATCCAAGTGAGACCTCGTGCCCCGTTCGATGGGGTCGACTGTAGCCCGGAGGCGATCTCATAAAGCATGGGTGCTCGGTCTGCAGGAATGCCAGATCCATTCGATAGGACCCGGTGGCTCGATGCCTCCCTCCGAGGGGATCTCACTGCATGTCGTGCTCCCTGCCTTGGATACACGTGAGGGGCCTCGAGGGCTTGGCCCTCGAGCGATGCTGCGAGTGGCGCCCCTTGGTTTCCCTGACTCGGGTGCTCGAAGCCGGCTGTCGAACCCTCTTCGAGGGCCAGCCTTCGCTGCTTCGAGGCTTAGGGCCGAGGCCCATTTTTACCTTCTTGAAGAAGCCTCCGTCGCTTGGAATCCTTCTGCCCGTTGGGCGCGCCTTTTTAGGCGAGGTAGTGGAGATCGTGGCGCTAGGGCGACTGACAAGAAGTCGGAGCGGCGGCCGTGGTGGGCCCGGAGGAGCGGAGCGAGTCCGGAGTTGCCGCGTGTACCTGTCGACCAGCTCGAGATGTGCTTAGGTGGGCGCATTAAATGCGTGCGGTTACCTTTTCGCCGCCGTGGGAAACCCCGCCCGTCGGGGTTTTCCCTTATAAATATCGAAAGAGGGGTAAGGGATTCTTTTACTTTGCCTTTGCCTTCACCGCCGCCGTAGCTTCCACACGCCTCGTTCCCGAGCCAGCAATTGGGAATCTTCCCGGCCGCCCGTCCGCCGCTCAGATCCGCGCTGTTGCCGTCATGGCTGCCCAGTCCCAAGTGCTGCCGCCTGAAGATTGGGTCCCAATGAAGATGACGCAGCAGGAGTTGGAAACGCTGGTGGGGCGGGGGCTCCTCCGCCCCAACCCGCAGGAGGGTCCCGCTTGGTGGATTGTCCCGCCGGCGGATCACCGGGAGCCGCACCCGCCGGAGGGGTATGTGGTGAGCTTCACCCGCTACCACCGTATGGGGCTCGGCGTTCCGTCGAGCCGATTTATGCGAGGGCTAGCTCACCACTTCGAGGTGGAGCTGCAGCATTTCTCCCCTAACTCGATTTCGCACGCCGCCATCTACGCCGCGGTGTGCGAGGGGTACCTGAAGATCGAGCCGCACTGGGAGATGTTCGTCCACCTCTTCCGGGGTGAGCTTTTTCTCAAGGCCGCGAAGCCAAGCGGGAGGAGGTCCACGCGCATGGGCTCCCTCACCATCACCGCGAGGACCGGTCCCACGTCGGCCAACGTCCCTCGCGACTACCTCCGCTACAAGCTCTCCACCAACCAGGCGGGGTGGGACGACCACTGGTTCTACCTGCGGAACGAGGGCGGCCTCCTTCCGCAGTACACCGGCAGGGTCATCACCCACCGCCCGGAGAAGTGGAACTGGGGCGTCGCGGCGGACAGGCAGCGCCACCTGGAGCCGCTGATGAACGCGATGAAGGTGCTGGTGGAGGAGAAGAAGCTGACCGTCCAGGCGGTTATCTGGGCGTTCCATCAGCGGAGGGTCCTTCCTCTGGCGGACCGCCCCCTCCTCATGTTCGAGATGGGGCCAAACGCCCCGCTCGAGGTGCTGAATCAGTCGAGGATGGCCGAGGAGAGGCTGTCTCGGAACGAGGCTACCTCTCGGGTGACGCTCACTGTCCAGGGGACGTTCCGCCCAGAGGAGGCCGACCTGATCGCCATGGCACCCGACGAGGGGTGCCTCGACCTGGTAATCCATCCTCGAGTTAGGTTGTCTCGAGCCCCCTCCTCCTTTCTCTTTCTCCGAACCTTGTTTACTCCCTTCGTAGTTTTTCACATCAAGTTTCTTTTTTGCAGGGGGCGTTCACATGCCGCGCGTCTAGGCCCCGGTGAGGGAGGATGCCGCGGAAACACAGGTGAGGCGCCTTTCTGCTCAGAAAGACAAGGAGAGTAAAGATGCCAAGAAGAAGAAAGAGAAAGAGAGAAACTTGCGTCGGGCGGCTCGAGAGCAGAGGCGAGCGAAGGCTCGTCGTAACCAACGGCCTGGAGGGGAATCCCCCGAGCTCAGTTCCATGAGCTCGGAGGAGGAAGACGTTGATGAGGAGGAGAGTGATGACGAGGGGATGGATGCGCGTTTGATGCGCGCGGGGGTCATCGACGTCAGGGCTGACCGCTCCTCTGTGCAGGAGGATGTGTTGGAGGTCCCCCCGGCGAAAAGATCGCGCGGGGCGCAGCCGCGGAAGGCCGCGTCAGACCCAGCCTCGTCGGAGGCTCAGGGCACATCGAGCTCCGTGTCGGACGTGCCCGCTGACGCGAGGAAGCCTCGGACCAGGAGCTCCATCGCCGCGGCGCAGAAGGAGACTACGGCCGCGTCGACCCAGGCGGGGGGTCTCAAGAAGGGCCGGTCCTCAAGGAGCAGCCAGCACGTCGAGAAGGACTCCGGGCCCGTCCGTCGCGAGCCGTCGAGGGCGACATCGAGCCCGCGGAGGAGCGGGCAGCATGAGAGGGCGTCGAGCCCCCGCCCCCATGACCGCCGAGGGGAGAGCCCTCGGTCGTCTCGTGACAGGAGTCGCGAGCACCACCGGAGCCCGTCGCCGCACCGCCACCAGGAGAAGGAAGCAGACGCAGGAGGGCGTGACCTCCAGCACGAGCGCCGGAGCAGGTCCCAGAGCCCGCGCCGGGAAAGGCGCCCGGATGACCGCTCGAAGGAGGCGCGGTCGCCCCCCGGTACAGGAGGCAGAAGGGGAGCTCCCCGCCGGGGTCGAGCCACGGGAAGCATCGGGAGCCCTCCCCCCTCCCGAGTCACGTGGAGACGGCTCAGGGGCGTGGCTCGAGCCAAGGGGCGGGCTCGAAGCCCCCAAGCGGGTCCGGCGGTTCGGGGAAGCAGCCCCGCCGTCACTTTGGGTAAGTAACTGAAGGACCGAGTAGCTAACCGAAAGCGACCAGAGGGGGGTCAATGGGAGCTTCAAAATTTCCTTTCGGAAACTAGATGCCACTGTCCCAAAATCAACCCCAAAAGCGAACCCTAGAGCTTGTTAATGTCCACGACCCTAGATGTAGGGTGGATGCTTCCTAGAAGCACAGCGGGACACTAGACAACCCTAGAAAGCCAACACAAAAGACGGAACTCGAATCCGATCAAGAACGAACGAACCGCGAACGAAAATGTGCGAAACTGGATCGACCGGACTCTGGCCAGCGTCTGGTCAGCAGGGACCGGACGCGTCCGGTCAACAAAAATCGGCTCTAGAACCTTACTGTTCGCGACCGGACTCACGAGTACGGAGCGTCCGGTCGAGAGCAGTGCGTCCGGTCAGAAACGAACAAGCGCGATGAACAGTGGAAGCGATGCGTCCGGTCAAAACGTGAATGGAGCGTCCGGTCACAGTGAAGAACACGGCTACGTGCTGTTCATCGACCGGACTCACAGACCGAGCGTCCGGTCACCCCGACTGAGCGTCCGGTCGACTCGCAGCAGCCCTGTTCGTCCACCGATTTGCCTCTATCTCACCCTAAACAATTCCTCTAGGGATTAAACTTGGTGAGATGAGTCACAAGGAGTATAGTGAGCTATCTCTAAGAGATCATGGCTCGAACCTATCTCCAAATCGGTGAATCGAAGAATTTCGGGGGAAGGAAGAAAACTTGACCCGAAACTAAAATCGATCGATCTCCTAGACCGTGAGGTTTGAGGATGATTCCTTCGGTGGAAAGAAGTGCCTCATGATCTAGAACAACTTGGTTCAAACGAATTTGCAAAAGATGGATCGAACAAAGGGATCAAGCGACGGGAAAATCGTGGTGAAAAAGGATTCCGCGAAGAACACGAACACAACGGAAATCACAGCCACGAATTGCAAGCCGAAACGCAAACACACGCTACGACAAGGAGGTTACGGCCTCCTTTCCTCAAACTCAACAAGTACACAGAGTTGCAAGTCTCTCTGCGGATCTCAGCTACAGCAGGGGATGGGAGAGCAGGAAACCCTAAGTGCAGGAAGCAAATGAGATGGCTAAAACTGAGATGAAGGAGGAGGGTGTCTCCCCGGAGTACTTATCCTATTCTAGTCTAAGTCTATTTCCTACTCTACCCCTCTCTAAACTAATTACAGAGCGAACTAGCTAAACCCTAGGGCTATTCTGGTCCAACCCGAAGTGGTAGGTAGATCCGACGGCCACGCCCGCGCAAGTCGTCCGCGTTGCCTCCACGCAACCTTCCGATTGCCGCCACGTGCCGCCCTCGCTCTGCACCCCCGGTTTTGAGGCCCAAACCGGGAAACCGGCCTTTTCCAATCAGCGCCCGGTTTTGAGGCCCAAACCGGGAAACCAACCCACCAGCCTGAGTTTTGTGGCCCAAACTCAGAAACCCGCAGCGCCCGAGTTTTGAGGCCCAAACTCGGAAACCGGCCCATCGCCCGAGTTTTGTGGCCAAACTCGGAAACCGTCCGCGCCCAGGTTTTGTGGCTCAACCTGGAAACCGAGCACCCAGGTTTTGAGGCCCAAACCTGGAAACCGTCCACCCGTTGGTTTTTCTCTGGCTCAACCAACAAACCGGAGCTGTAGAGGGGATGCACTGCCTGTGCACCCCGTCCACCGACACGTGTCCCCAGGTCCTCGACCCAAGCAACACCGTGCCCCGCAAGTCTCTGCTCGTCGCTGTCCCAGGCTGCCAGCCACCACAGCTGATCCTCAGGTAGTCTGGTCCCTCAGTCCAAGCCTCACGTCCGCCCTTCACCGCTCGGTACATCGGCATGGCACGTCCGCCGCACGGCACGCCCATCCTTCACCGCACCCGGTCCGTCAGCACGACACGTCTCAACTTGACCTTCACCTTGCCCTCGATCACTGTCTCCGTGCTCGACACCTGCACAACACAAGCCAAAGAACATGCGATCAAACCCGTTGACAATCACTCATCACTTAGAGACCCGGCATACACCCATGTATCTGCAATCTCCCCCTTGATGAGTGCATTGTCAACTACACACACAAATCATAAGTGAAAGAAGAAGGTAGGAGGAAGGAGAAGAGAGAACCCAACCAAATGACCCAAAAGCATAGTAAAGCCAAAGAAGGTCAAGTGGAAGAAGCAAAGAACTTGGTCCCCAAAGACATGGGCAACGGCTCGACACAACCAAGCAAAGCAAAGCTAGCCCTAAGAAGAGGTAGAACAGGCTCAACACCGCTAGCAAAAGCCAATCGAAGTCCAGATACCAATTGAGAAATCGGAGCAAAAGACGGCAAAATGCTAGTCCCTCAAGATAGAGGCACAGAGGCTCAACACAACTAGCATGAAAACCACTCCGAACCAATTTGAACATCAAGACAATCGAAAAGTCAAAATCAATACCAATTGAAGAAGGACTTCGACACCAAACGAGGAAAATGTTTGCTGGTCCCTCAAGACAGAGGCAACGGCTCTACACAACTAGCAAACTCCCCCTCGACAAGTGCAAGCAACTAGGAAGACTCTCCCCCTAAGTCAACCAACCGGAGCACACATGATTTGAAAATCTGCCCTCTAGCAAAAAAACTCCCTCTTAGTTGATCACTAGGAGACATATGATTTGCAAGAACTCTCCCCCTTAGTTGAAAATGCACTAATCAAGAAACCAGGGCAAAATTTCTCCCCCTTTGGCAAAGTCTCCCCCTTAACACAAGCTTCCCCTTCCAAAATGCATATGAAGACAGAAATGCAAGTTAGAAGCTTCAGGCATATAATCAAAAGAGTGCAAAGATTCTCTAATCGATATAGCTCCAACAGCACAATTAAGCACTCAAATAGCGAAGGCTCAAACTGATCACACATACGAAATATGAAGCATATGAGCAAGTGAGCAGTTTTTGGCCAAAAGATAGTCACCATCAAAATAGCACTACACATGTATAGGTAGAAATCCAAACAAGTGCTAAGCATATACACAAGGTGAACTACCCCTAGCAAAGTTCAATCATCATGCATAGGAATGAAGCATATACTTGTGATTTCAGTTTATATCGGAGTTGCAGCGGTAAAGAATTCACAAGATCAATTATATAGCATGTGATTGCGAGAGGTTGAGAGCTTGTCATTGCCTAACTTTTCAACCGAGCGAAGCCTATGCCGAAGCAATCAGAAGCTTAAAGCTACGGTTTCGGTCATACACTACACGGCTCAAGTTTAACTCAAAGTGCAATGAGAAACAGTCTCGATACCGTGAGGTGTTGACAAGCAATCCCATCTCGATCTTTTCAATTCACTTATTACTTGGTTCAAATTTTAAACATGATATGAACAAACCAAGCAAGTGAATGACTCAGAACTAGAGACATAGCAACCTAGCATATATGAAAAGCAGGAATGGACTCAATACACCCTACACATGCTAGTTGCATATCTCAATGGTGAACATTTTCAGATTTGTATACATTAAGCAATTTCACCATTTCAAAAATAGCTCAGCTCAAAACATGTACTAGTGATCAGAAGGAGCATAGGCTACAAGCATCAACATAAGCACTGGAGCATACTAAACAAAGCATAATTACATTCTGGTGACTATAAACATGAAGCTCAGAATGTAAGTGCGTATGCTAAAAAGCAAAGAAAAGAAACTCAAAATAAAGAATCAGTCTATGATACACCTCAAAATGCTTCCCCCATCTAAAAGGGGAAACACACACCAAGCTCACCCCTCAACCTATTAAAGGTTGACTCGTCTAAAGGCTTGGTGAAAATATCAGCCAGTTGGTGATGAGTATCGACATGGCGAAGGTCGATATCACCCTTATCCTGGTGGTCTCGCAGAAAATAAAAGCGCACATCAATGTGTTTGGTCTTCGAGTGAAGCACGGGGTTCTTAGCAACGCTAATGGCACTCGTGCTGTCACAAAGCAAAGGCACGCGAGAAAAGCTCAGACCAAAATCACGCAAAGTGGCCATCATCCAAAGCAACTGGGAACAACAGCTAGCTGCAGCAATATATTCAGCCTCTGTAGTGGACTGAGCGACACTAGACTGCTTGCGAGAAGACCACGAAACAAGAGAAGAACCAATAAATTGGCAAGTCCCAGAAGTGGACTTGCGCTCAATGCGACAACCAGCAAAATCGGCATCGGAATAACCACAAAGGGAGAGGGTGGAGGAAGCAGAATACCAAATCCCGAACTCAGGCGTGAAACGAAGGTACCTGAAAATCCGCTTCACTGCCTGACGGTGAGAGGTGCGCGGCGACGCCTGAAAGCGCGCGCACAGACACACGGCGAACTGAATGTCCGGCCGTGTCGCCGTCAGGTAGAGGAGCGACCCGATCATACTGCGGTACTCCTTCTGGTCCACTGCTTCTCCGTCCACATCCGCATCTAGGGCAGTCGTCGTCGACATGGGTGTTGGAAGAGGCTTGGCCTCACCCATATCGAACCGCTTCAGCAAGTCCTTGGTGTACTTGCCCTGGTGCACAAACGTCCCCTCTCGGGATTGCTTAATTTGCAACCCGAGAAAGAATGTCAGCTCGCCCATCATGCTCATCTCAAACTCCCTGCTCATAGTATCTGCAAACTTGGCAACCAAAGCGTGAGAAGAACCACCGAAAATGATATCATCCACGTAAATCTGGACCAAGAGAGTGTCTTTGCCTTGCTTGAGGAGAAAGAGCGTTTTATCTACACATCCCATTTTAAAACCCTTAGCAAGCAAAAAGGTTTTCAACCTATCATACCAGGCTCTAGGGGCTTGTTTCAAACCATATAAAGCTTTGTGGAGTTTAAAAACATGGTTTGGAAACTTGGGATTTTTAAAACCGGGGGGTTGCTCAACATAAACCTCCTCCTCTATGTAGCCGTTTAAAAAGGCACTCTTGACATCCATTTGAAAAAGTTTGAAACCCCTGGATGCAGCATAAGCCAAGAGTATCCTAATAGCCTCCAAACGTGCTACAGGAGCGAAGGTCTCCTCATAATCTATCCCTTCCTTCTGACTATAGCCTTTCGCTACAAGCCGGGCCTTGTTTCTCACAACATGGCCATCCTCTCCTTGCTTGTTTTTAAATACCCATTTTGTCCCAATAGGCTTACAGTCAGGTGGAGGTGGAACTAGAACCCAAACCCGATTTCGCTCAAAGTTCTCTAACTCCTCATGCATGGCATTGACCCAATCCGTATCCGTCAATGCGTGTCCAACATCTCGGGGCTCAAAATTAGCAACAAAAGCAGAATGAGCGAAGTGAGAGATGTGCTGTGACCTGGAGCGAGTAACTCGCTCGCCGATGTCGCCGATCATCTGTTCAGGGGGGTGCTGGCGCTGGATATGTCGTGACGCCTCCCAGGAAGAAGTGACCTCCCCCTCAACAGCAGCTGGTTCCACCCCGGGTACAAAAGGTACCGGGCGAGGTGGAGGATCCCACGGCCCCCAGGAAGAAGAAGTGTCGGGGCCGTGAGTCATCGTCGAGGCCGCTCCTTGCGGCACGGCAGGTGGAGGGGGTGCTGGATCATCCATACCTTCAGCACCCTCATCCTCGTCATCGAAAAGAGGCTCTCCAACCTCATGATCACCTGCACGCTCAAAACGAGAAGAAGGAGAAACAAGAGTCTCGTCGAAGCTGACATCTGATGTCTCCATGACTTGGTTAGTATCAAGGTTAAGTACACGATATGCTCTAGTGTGAGTGTCATAACCCAAAAATACTCCGTCAGAAGAACGAGACTCAAACTTGTCCAGGTTGCCTTTCTTCAATATAAAACAATGGCAACCGAAGACTCTAAAATAACTCACCTTGGGCTGGCGACCAAAACGCAACTCATAAGAGGTCTTCTTCAAAAACGCTCTCAGAAAAATGCGATTCGAAATGTAGCATGCAGTGTTCATAGCTTCGGCCCAAAAGCGCCTAGGAGTCCTATGCTCATCAAGCATCGTCCTGGCCATCTCAACAAGGGTCCGATTCTTCCTCTCTACCACACCATTTTGGGGCGGTGTGTAGGGAGAAGAAAACTGATGCTCCAAACCAAGGCGGTTACAAAACTTCTCAAAATCCGAATTTTTGAATTCGGAACCGTTATCACTTCTAATAGCTCGCATCGAGTTCAAAGGGAACTCGTTCTGAAGACGCAAAATCAGATTGCGAGCGAAGGAAAAAGTCTCGGACTTCTCAGTCAAAAAGAAGACCCACGAATACCTCGAAAAGTCGTCAACAACAACCAAAACATACCACTTGCCACCAACCGAGCTCACCCGAGCCGGACCAACAAGGTCCATGTGTAAAAGCTCTCCGGGGTGCGAGGTCATAACCTTGGTCACAGGATGGTGGGGAGCGGCAACCATCTTCCCATGTCTACAAGAATGGCAAACTAGATCCTTCTCCATTGAAAGCTTGGGCAATCCTCGGATTAGGCCAAGTGAGCTAAGTCTTGCAAGCAAGTCGAAGCTTAAGTGACCGAGCCTCCTATGCCACTTCCAAAGATTGGAGGAAGAAGGACTAGCCAAAAGACATCGAGAAGAACCAAACGACTCGGAGAATTTCGCACGAAAGACTTTCCCAAAGGGCGAAATCAGACATACAAGATCGCCCTGAGGATCTAAAATGCGACTAAGGTTCGGTTTGAAACGAATCTCATAGTCATCATCAAAAAGTTGCGAGACAGAAAGCAACTTAAAATGCAGGTTAGAAACAAGAGCAACATCGCGCAACACAAAGTGCTCATTAACCCGCACAGTCCCACGAGATAATATCTTACCTTTACTATTGTCGCCGAAGGTTATGTACTCCTTTCCGGCGACCGGGCTAAGGCTGGAGAACCACTTGGCGTTTCCGGTCATGTGCCTCGAACAACCGGAATCCACCAACCAAATGTCCTCCAACCGTCTTACCTACATCAATAAAAAAGACATAGGGTGAGCATACGGTCCAACACTGGGGTTAGTGAAGTAAGGGGAAAACCAGTGTTGGGCCGGCTGCTCAAAAGAAGGGTTAGTGAAAAAACCATTCCTAGCACGTCTACGAGGGAAGCGATCACCACGCTGAGGAAAACGTGGTCCGCTAGGGAAGAAGCGCTCACCGCGATACTCAAACTGCGGTGGGGGAAAGCGCTCAACTACAAAGCCTCCGCCACGGGGTCCAAAACCTGCAACTGCAGGCTCCCGCCGGGCACGCTCTCTACGAGGCCTACGCCTAGGAACCTGGGGCTCAACACCTCTAGACCTAGCGTCTCTCCTTGGAGCTCTCTGCTGCTGCCTAGGCCTGGGGACTTGAGGCTCTGGACCTCTGGGCCTAGCAGCTCTCCTCTGGACGTTTGGCACATGCACACCATGGAAAGAGTGGTACATGTCCGGGTTGTCCATCTCCCTAGCACGGCGTGCCTCTCTCTTGCGCCGAAAGCAGAACTCACTCAAGTGTCCATCTCTCCCGCAGAAATCACAATGGTACCTCACCGCACACAAAGGGGGTTGTTGGTACTCATGGCTGTGGGTGTGGATCACTTTGCCCTTCTGTGGCAACTCCTCCTGGATAGGTGGCATTGTATCCAGCTTGTTCTTTAGGTGGTTGGGTTTGGGATGCCACACTTGGTTCTTGGGTGGAGCTCTAGGAGGTTCTTCAAACACCCCATCCTTGGTGGTAGGTTTGAGAGGCTCTTTGGGTGGAAGCTTGGTAAGTTTGGGAGTAGTGGTGGAGTTGGGCTTCTCACTCGGATTCATACCACTCGACTCTCCAATCTTCCCAAAAGCAGAAAGATCAACACCCTGAGCAAAACCTATACCAGGACCTCCAGCAGCTCGCTTGAATTGGGAGATCATCATCCCGAGCTGCGGCTCACTACAAGATACCCATGACAAGATGGTCCGAAGGTATGTGTTTTCTTCCTCGGTTTGCATCTTGCCATGCTTCACATTTGCAATCTCCATCTCCAAACCCTCGCACAACGCGCACCTAGTCACACAAGTGCTACCCGAGCTGGCCTTCTCAAGAGATTCAATCTTGGCATTCTTCTCTGCCAACTCAGACTGCAAGACAGGACAAGTCTTGCACGCACCCAACAAGGAAGGTCTAGCCTTCAGCTCATCCAGCTCTCCTACCAACGCAGCATACTTACCTCTCAAAGTGAGAAGGTCAGTCATGTGCGTGGTGCACGACTCGCACTCAACCTCCTCCGACACGACCACGGTGGACTTGGCAAACTCAAGCTCCCTCACCGTGTCCTCCCACTTCTGCCTAAACTCCTTGCGCTCTCTAGCGGCACGCCTAAGCAACTTGTCCTGACTAAGGAGCGCGACAGTAAGCTTCTCAACCTCAGCAGAAAGCTCGTCGTGAGTGAGGGATACCTGGGAGGTGTCGTCGTCGTCGTCGTCGCGAGGGGAGTGCTCCAGCTTGCCATCGACCTCATCACCAAGCGCCATGGTGCAGAAGCCATCGTCGTCGGCGAAGAAGCAGAGACCGTTCAGCTTGTCCTCGATCCTCTTCTTCTTCTCGGACTCGTCGTCGCTTGATGAAGCGGAGTCGTCATCCGAGCCGTCGACGTCGCTGAGCGTGGCGAAGAACGCACGCTGCTCAGCTTGGGCCTTCTCCAAGTACTTCTTCTTGATGTACTCTTTGTCGAAGCCGCCCCGCTTCTTGTGCCTCGGGGGGACGTGCTTCTCCTTGTGCTTGGAGTCGTACTTGCGCCCATGATCGCCCTTCCCCGAGTGCTTGTTCTTCTTCGGGCAGTTGGCGATGAAGTGGTCGGGGTCACCGCACTCATAGCAGCCCGAGCGTCCTCCTCCGCGGCGACGGTTCATGCGGTTGTTGTGAAACCGCGAGAACCGGTTGGCAAGCAAAGCCAACTCCTCGTCTCCCAAAGACTCCAGCTGATCCTCTGTGACAGAAAAGAGAGAAGAAAGCGCAAAGCCAGCTGAGGGGTTAGAGGAAGAGCCAGAAACCAAAGCCATAGTCGGGCCAGAAGGATTCGCATAAGAAGCCCTCGACATGGCATCAATCTCACTGGACTTGAGCTTACTGAAGAGCTCGTCGCAAGTGAGGGTCTCATAGTTAGGCGATTCGATGATCGCCTAAACCTTGGAATCCCACACAGATCGATCAAGAGTGTGCAAAAGCTTCAAAGCACGCTCATGATCATCAAAAGGCAACTGCTCCTTGTTAGCCCTCATCCTGTTGACAATCACCTGAAAGCGAGCGAATAAACTTTCTATGCTCTTGCCAGGCTGATGTCGAAAGTTCTCATACTCACGCTTGAACGACTCGTAGAGTCGGGTTTTGACTTGAGAGGTGCCTTCATGGAAACACATGAGGGTGTCCCAGATCTCCCGAGCCGTAGCGAGGTGAGAAACACGATCAAACTCACCCATGCTCAAACAAGAAAAGAGAGCATTACGGGCTCGGCTATTGGCATCGTGCTCATCGATCTGTTGCTGAGTGACACGAGCAGCCAAGACCACGTAATCAGCAGAGTTGCAAACATCCCAAATAGAAGCACCCAAACTCTGCAGATAGGCCGACATGCGTATCTTCCAATACGCATAGTTCGTCCCATCAAAGAACGGCGGTTTGCCCACGCCGCGATCCATGTCGCCTTCGGTGGATCTGGAACCGGCTAAGGTGGAAGATCCTTAACCCGCTCTGATACCAATTGAAGGACCGAGTAGCTAACCGAAAGCGACCAGAGGGGGGGTGAATGGGAGCTTCAAAATTTCCTTTCGGAAACTAGATGCCACTGTCCCAAAATCAACCCCAAAAGCGAACCCTAGAGCTTGTTAATGTCCACGACCCTAGATGTAGGGTGGATGCTTCCTAGAAGCACAGCGGGACACTAGACAACCCTAGAAAGCCAACACAAAAGACGGAACTCAAATCCGATCAAGAACGAATGAACCGCGAACGAAAACGCGCGAAACTGGATCGACCGGACTCTGGCCAGCGTCCGGTCAGCAGGGACCGGACGCGTCCGGTCAACAAAAATCGGCTCTGGAACTGTTCGCGACCGGACTCACGAGTACGGAGTGTCCGGTCGAGAGCAGTGCGTCCGGTCAGAAACGAACAAGCGCGATGAACAGTGGAAGCGATGCGTCCGGTCAAAACGTGAACGGAGCGTCCGGTCACAGTGAAGAACACGGCTACGTGCTGTTCATCGACCGGACTCACAGACCGAGCGTCCGGTCACCCCGACTGAGCGTCCGGTCGACTCGCAGCAGCCCTGTTCGTCCACCGATTTGCCTCTATCTCACCCTAAACAATTCCTCTAGGGATTAAATTTGGTGAGATGAGTCACAAGGAGTATAGTGAGCTATCTCTAAGAGATCATGGCTCGAACCTATCTCCAAATCGGTGAATCCAAGAATTTCGGGGGAAGGAAGAAAACTTGACCCGAAACTAAAATCGATCGATCTCCTAGACCGTGAGGTTTGAGGATGATTCCTTCGGTGGAAAGAAGTGCCTCATGATCTAGAACAACTTGGTTCAAACGAATTTGCAAAAGATGGATCGAACAAAGGGATCAAGCGACGGGAAAATCGTGGTGAAAAAGGATTCCGCGAAGAACACGAACACAACGGAAATCACAGCCACGAATTACAAGCCGAAACGCAAACACACGCTACGACAAGGAGGTTACGGCCTCCTTTCCTCAAACTCAACAAGTACACAGAGTTGCAAGTCTCTCTGCGGATCTCAGCTACAGCAGGAGATGGGAGACCAGGAAACCCTAAGTGCAGGAAGCAAATGAGATGGCTAAAACTGAGATGAAGGAGGAGGGTGTCTCCCCGGAGTACTTATCCTATTCTAGTCTAAGTCTATTTCCTACTCTACCCCTCTCTAAACTAATTACAAAGCGAACCAGCTAAACCCTAGGGCTATTCTGGTCCAACCCGAAGTGGTAGGTAGATCCGACGGCCACGCCCGCGCAAGTCGTCCGCGTTGCCTCCACGCAACCTTCCGATTGCCGCCACGTGCCGCCCTCGCTCTGCACCCCCGGTTTTGAGGCCCAAACCGGGAAACCGGCCTTTTCCAATCAGCGCCCGATTTTGAGGCCCAAACCGGGAAACCAGCCCACCAGCCTGAGTTTTGTGGCCCAAACTCAGAAACCCGCAGCGCCCGAGTTTTGAGGCCCAAACTCGGAAACCGGCCCATCGCCCGAGTTTTGTGGCCAAACTCGGAAACCGTCCGCGCCCAGGTTTTGTGGCTCAACCTGGAAACCGAGCACCCAGGTTTTGAGGCCCAAACCTGGAAACCGTCCACCCGTTGGTTTTTCTCTGGCTCAACCAACAAACCGGAGCTGTAGAGGGGATGCACTGCCTGTGCACCCCGTCCACCGACACGTGTCCCCAGGTCCTCGACCCAAGCAACACCGTGCCCCGCAAGTCTCTGCTCGTCGCTGTCCCAGGCTGCCAGCCACCACAGCTGATCCTCAGGTAGTCTGGTCCCTCAGTCCAAGCCTCACGTCCGCCCTTCACCGCTCGGTACATCGGCATGGCACGTCCGCCGCACGGCACGCCCATCCTTCACCGCACCCGGTCCGTCAGCACGACACGTCTCAACTTGACCTTCACCTTGCCCTCGATCACTGTCTCCGTGCTCGACACCTGCACAACACAAGCCAAAGAACATGCGATCAAACCCGTTGACAATCACTCATCACTTAGAGACCCGGCATACACCCATGTATCCGCAGTAACATCTCTCAGTCTCGTGGGTAGCGAAGCTTTACCCTTTTACTTTTGGTGATGTGTGCCACCTCTGGTTTTTCAGGGAAAAGCGCTCCCGTCAGGAGGCGGACTCCACGGTGTCCAAGCGGACCAAGACCTCGAGCTCTGCTGAGGTCCAAGCACCTCGAGGTATGGCTCCTTCTTCCGCTAGAGAGGCTGCTTGGCTGGCGAAGGCTCGAGCAGCCATGGCTCGGGGAAGCCAGATGGCCGTCGCGGATCTTGGTGAGGCCGACGCCGTCGACCACGGGGGTCGAGGTATTTTCTTGATTCTGACGATGTCGTTTTCCTTTTCAGCAAGGACCGCGGCTCCTGGCGCCGCGTCCGCCGCCACCGCGTCAGTCGCGGCACCTCCTCCTCCTCCTCCTCCTCCTCCTCCTCCTCCTCCTCCGCCTCCTCCTCCTGTGGCGCCTACCGAGAGGGCCACTCCTCCCCCCGTCTCGTCAACCATTTTGGGGGGAGCACCGAAGACAAGCACGGCTCCGTCGGTGCCCGGGGCTGAAGAGACGGTGGCCCTCGAGGCCCCAATCGACGCGAGCCGGCCCGCGGAGAAGGGGAAGGAGGGAGAGGCGTCGGTGGAGAGGGTGCCGACGGTGGAGGAGCTCCTGGACGAGCTTGAGCAGGAGCTGTCCCCGGCCGAGGGCTCAACGCTGGAGGAAGTGCTCGAGACGTCGGCCGAGGCCGACAAGACGCCGGAGGACCCGGCGAGGGAGGAGAGCTTGGGGACGAGCCACGTCTCGAGCGTCCCACCACCGCTCGAGTCCTCGCCTCTACGCGAGGCCGTACCGCCGCCTCGGGAGGGGACGGAGCAGCAGGAGGAGACGGTGGAGGGGCGGAGGGAGCCGCAGCCTGCGCCGCTGGTTGGTGGGTCGCAGCTGGCGCCGCTCGAGCTGGAGGAGGAGGACCTGCCCATCGTCGAGATCGATCGACCGGTGTGGCCGTACCCTGACGCACCGAGCCTGACTGGCGCCGTTATCGTCGCCGAGCGGTCGACTCGGCAGGGGGCCCCGCGGGAGGCGCGACTGATCTTCAAGGAGGTGGCCGAGCTCGTGGCGGAGGCGGAGAGGTCCTACGTCCAGGAGGCGGACAAGTCCGCGCGGGTGGCGGCTGCCCTCACGAAGGCGGAGGAGAAGCTCCAGGAGCTCCGCGCCGAGCTGACTCGGAACGAGCAGATGGCGAGCCGGCTCAACACGGCGCAGGCGGAGACCCAGGTTGCTCGTAACGAGGCCGCCCAAGCTAAGCGGGAGGCCACCACCGCTCTGGCCACGGCGGAGGAATTGAGGAAGGAGGCCGCCGACGCCCGTAGCGAGGCCGCCGATGCCCGTAGCGAAGCCGCCACCGCCCGGTCTGCGGCGGAGGCGGCAAAGAAGGAGGCCGAGGAGGCCAAGGGCGAAGCCGCCACTGCTCGGTCTGCAGCAGAGGCGGCAAGGAAAGAGGCCGAGGAAGCCAAAACCGAGGCGGCCACCGCCCTGGCTGCAGCAGAGGCAGCGCGGCGGGAGGTGATCCAGAAGGAACTGGCCCTTGCAGAGATGGGCAAGCTGGTTGAGGGCCTTAGGGGCGAAAAACTCGACGCGCTGTCCCAGAAGCGCACACTCGAGCAGCGCGTCGAGGTCCTCACCAGCGACTTCGCTGCTCTGGGCGTGCACTGTCAAGGTAATCTTCATGCCTCGTCTCGCTTTGATTTCGTGATTCTTACCACGCCGCGGGCTTACTCTTTTCCGTTTGTTGCATAGATGTTGAGAAGACCACCGAGGAGCTCCGCGAGACGAATACGGCTCTCGTGGAGCAACTCCGAGGTGAAACCATGGTGGCGGAGCGAGCGCGCGTCACCCTTGACAGGCTCAGCTCCATGTGGGGTGCCGACCCGGTGGCCGCGGCAAAGGGCGCGGTGGCTCGAGGCGACGCCCTGGTCGACGCCCTGTGCTTCTTCGACGTGGCCGCGCGGGACCGCGTTAGGGGCGCTCTCCACCATGGCGTAAAGCAGGCGTTTGCGGCCGTCCGCTCCGGCTTCCGCTACCCGGTCAACGTTGTTGCCAAGGGCTTCATCAAGATCGAGGGGAAGGACGAGGAGTGGAACAACCGCCGCGTCGACAAGATTTTGGAGAAGGGGGCCGGCGTTCGCCAAGCTCTTCGAGGAGGACGTGCTGCCTCCTGATGCGGACAGTGGTGCAGGCGGCGCCCCTCCTTCTGGTCTGGACGTCGAGGCAGAGCCTGCGGCAGAAGACCTTGGGGAAGAGTACCAGACCGATGAAGAATGAGGCATGCGTGCCAAAATTTGGGCGTCGAGGCCCTTGTAAGATTTATGTTGTGACTTATGGCTCGTCGAGGCCAATATATGAGTATGACTTATTTTGTTTAAAGAAGCTGTTTTCTTTTCAAACTTATTCGATCATTTCTCTTTGTCACTAGCTCGAGCTTTTACCGTCTTGGTCAGTGTTCTTTCGATACGCATCACGAGCTCCTCGAGGGGAGGCGTAGGTAGGGTACCGTAGCCCGGGGGCGTAGGTGGACATCTACATCGACGCCCCCCGACTCTTGGGGGCTCGAGGTATCTACAGAATTAGACATCGCTAGTACGCTCAAGATACAAATCGAAGTAGAGTCGAATTTTTGAAAAGAAAAAACGCATTTTTTCCGGAGTCTGGGGGGAGTTCCCCCTGTCAGCCCCCGAGGGAGGCTTGACCCTGAGCAAGGTAGGGTCGAGGCTACCTTAAGTTGCTAAGCAATATGAAAGACAGTGCACGAGTTTGTTCATTCATATTTGTCATATTCGTACAAAGCAACAAAATGAACAAGGCCTCGAGGCCCTTAAGGGTAGAAGCGACATAGCTGAGAAATGTTCCACGCGTTCGCCAGGATCCTGCCTTGCCCGTCGTAGAGCTTGTATGTTCCTGGCTTGAGCACTTCAGCTACGGTGTATGGGCCTTCCCAAGGGGGGGTGAGCTTGTGGCGCCCTCGATTGTCTTGCAGCCGTCAAAGTACGAGGTCCCCCACCGCCAGGTCCCTCTTGCGCACGTGCTTGTCATGGCAGCGTCGAAGTGTTTGTTGGTAGCGCGCGGAGTTGATGAGCCACGTCTCTAGCCTCCTCGAGCTGGTCCTTGTCGTTGGCGAGCCTCTCGTCGTTTGTTTGCTCGTTGTAGGCTCGAAGTCGAGGGGAGCCGTACTCGAGGTCCGTAGGCAAGACAGCCTCGGCGCCGTAGGTTAGGAAGAACGGAGTGAACCCGGTGGCTCGACTCGGCGTAGTCCTGAGGCCCCACAGCACCGAGGGGGGCTCTGCAGCCCACCCCTTTCCGAAATTCTTGAGGGTCTTGAACAGCCTCGGCTTCAGCCCATGAAGTATCATGCCGTTGGCGCGCTCGACCTGCCCGTTGCATTGAGGGTACGCGACCGAGGCCCAGGTCACGCGGATGTTGTTGTCGTCGCAGAAGTTGATGAACTTTTTGCCCGTGAATTGTGTGCCATTATCGGTGATGATGACGTTTGGCACCCCAAACCGGTACATGATGTCGGCGATGAACTCGACGGCCTTCTCGGAGGTGGGGTCGCCTATGGGCTTAGCCTCGATCCACTTGGTGAACTTGTCGATGGCCACGAGCACATGCGTGTACTTTCCAGTTGTCATCTTGAGGGGACCCACGAGATCGAGCCCCCAGACGGCAAACGGCCAAGTGATGGGGATCATCTGCAGTGCGTGCGCGGGCTGGTGCGTTTGCTTGGCGTAGAACTGACACCCTTGGCAAGCTCGAACCAGGCGCTTGGCGTCCCCTATGGCAGTTGGCCAGTAGAAGCCTTGGCGGAAGGCGTTCCCCACCAAGGTCCTTGGCGCTGCGTGATGGCCGCAAGCCCCCGAGTGCATGTCGTCGAGGAGCCTGTGTCCTTCCTCGAGGGGGATGCAGCGCTAAAGGATTCCTGATGGGCTTCGACGGTAGATCTCTCTTTCGTCGCCGTAGATGACGTAGGTCTTGGCCCTTCGAGCGATGCGCTGGGCCTCCGTCTTGTCTTCTGGTAGCACGCCTTGTGTCAGGTAGTCGAGGAAGGGCGTCCGCCAGTCGAGGGGTCGCGATGAAGAAGAGGCGGATGCGTCGATCTGCATTGCCTCAGCGGACGTCGAGGGGTCGTCTTCGAGGGGTGGCGTTGACGGTCGAGCCCCCGTGTCCGGCTCGAGGGGTGGCGTCGAGGGGCCAGCCCTCGGGCCGATTTTGACAGATGGCTCGAGAATGTCCCTCGAGAAGACATCTGGCGGAACGGTGCCGCACGTGGACGCCAACTTAGCCAACTCGTCTGCGGCCTCGTTGTACTTTCGGGCGATGTGATTGAGCTCGAGGCCGTAGAACTTGTCTTCTAGCCTGCGCACTTCTCCGCAGTATGCTTCCATCTTGGGGTCGATGCAGCTCGAGGCCTTCATGACCTGGTTGATGACGAGCTGCGAGTCCCCTCGAACGTCGAGGCGTCGGGCCCCAAGCTCGAGGGCGATACGCAGCCCGATGATGAGGGCCTCGTACTCAGCGACGTTGTTGGAGGCGGGGAAGTGCAAACGCAGCAGGTAGCGCATGTGGACTCTGAGGGGTGAGATGAAGAGTAGGCCTGCGCCTGCCCCTATTTTCATGAGGGACCCGTCGAAGTACATGGTCCAGAGCTCGGCTTGGATTTGCGTCGGTGGGAGCTAGGTGTCGGTCCATTCAGCAACAAAGTCCGCCAACGCTTGCGACTTGATGGCTTTTCGCGGAGCGTAGGTGATGGCCTCCCCCATTAGCTCGGCAGACCACTTGGCGATGCGCCTGGTGGCCTCCCGATTGTTGATGATTTCTCCGAGGGGGAAGGATGATACCATTGTTACGGGATGAGCGAGGAAGTAGTGCTGGAGCTTGCGCCTTGTGATGATGATGTCGTAGAGCAGCTTCTGGATGTGCGGGTATCGGACCTTGGCCTCGGAGAGTACCTCACTGATGAAGTACACTGGCCGTTGGACCGGTAACGCATGACCCTCCTCGTGCCTCTCGATGACTATGACCGCGCTGACCACCTGAGTGGTTGCGGCCACATAGAGGAGGAGAGGCTCGGGGGGATCATTACCCTGGGCCTGTCGTGGTGGCACGAGAATTGGCGTGGAAGTTAGCATCCCCTTCAACTTGGTTAGGGCCTCCTCGGCCTCGACAGTCCATGCAAAGCGTTCCGTCTTCTTCAACAGGCGGTAGAGGGGTAGTGCCTTTTCCCCTAGTCTCGAGATGAACCTGCTGGGAGCGGCCAGGCAGCCCGTTACTTTCTGTACGCCCTTGAGGTCTCGAATTGGGCCCATCCTCGTGACTGCTGAGATCTTTTTAGGGTTGGCCTTGATCCCCCGTTGTGAGACGATGTAGCCAAGTAGCATGCCTCGAGGCACACCAAAGACACATTTCTCGGGGTTGAGTTTCACATTCTTGGCCCGGAGGCACTCGAACGTGGTCTCGAGATCGCTGATGAGGTCCCCGACTTTCTTGGTCTTAACCACGATGTCATCGACGTAGGCTTCGACGGTTTTGCCTATGTGTTCACCAAAGATATGCTGCATACAACGCTGATACGTTGCCCCGGCGTTTCGAAGGCCGAAGGGCATTGTAACTTAGCAATACATACCAAAAGGCGTAACAAAAGAGGTAGCGAGTTCGTCGGATTCTTTCATTCTAATCTGGTGGTAGCCGGAATACGCATCGAGAAATGAAAGTACTTCACACCCCGCAGTGGAATCGACAATCTGATCAATTCTAGGTAAAGGAAATGGAACTTTGGGACATGCTTTATTCAGACCAGTGTACTCTACACACATCCGCATTTTTCCATTCTTTTACTTGACTAGTACAGAATTAGCTAGCCACTCTGGGTGAAATACCTCCTTGATGAATCCAGCCGCCAAAAGCTTATACACCTCCTCGCCAATGATCCTACGCTTCTCCTCGTCGAAGCGGCGCAGGCGTTGCTTCACCGGTCTGGACCCGGCCTGGATCTCCAAGGCGTGCTCGGCGACTCCCTCGGTATGCCCGGCATGTCCGAGGGGCTCCACGCAAACATGTCGATGTTCGCGCAGAGAAAGTCAACGAGCACTGCTTCCTATTTGGGCTCGAGGCTGGCACTGATGGCCAGCGTCTTGGCATCGGTCGAGGTCGGGTCGACGGGTATCAGCTTGGTGTGTTCTGCTGGCTCGAAGGTGCTGGTGTGGCGCTTTGCTTCAGGGGCCCCCTCGGTGGCCAGGGCAGCCAGGGCCTCGAGCGAGTCGAGATGGACGTTGGCCTCACCACGCTCGACGCACTCCACGTCGCAGTGGTACGCGTGCTCGTAGGAGGTGTCGACGGTGATGACCCCTTTCGGCCCTAGCATCTTGAGCTTCAAGTACGTGTAGTTGGGGACCACCATGAACTTGGCGTAGCCTGGCCTGCCGATGATGGCGTGGTAGGTCCCTTGGAACCTGACCACCTCGAAGGTGAGCGTCTCCTGGCGGAAGTTGGTCGGTGTGCCAAAGCAAACGGGTAGGTCGATGCGCCCGAGGGGGTGGGCCTTCTTCCCTGGCACGACTCCGTGGAACCCCCCGACGCTGGGTCGGAGTTGGTCCCTCGAAATCCCCAGGAGGTCGAGGGTCTCGAGGTATATGATGTTGAGGCTCGAGCCCCCATCCATCAACACCTTGGAGAACCGCACGTCGATGATGACGGGGTCGACGACGAGGGGGTACGCCCCCGGATTCATGACATGGTCCGGATGGTCGTCACGGTCGAACGTGATCGGCGCATCAGACCAGTCCAGGTACCGGGGGGGCGTCGTGGCGGAGTGCGAAGACCTCCCGGCGCTCCTTCTTTCTCTCTCGAGCCGAGAGCCCGACGGTTGGGCCCCTGTAGATCATGAAGCAGTCGCGCACCGGGGGGAAGTCTGCGTTCCCGTCGTCGCGTCGATTGTTGTCCTTTCCCTTAGGCGCGTCCCCCTTCTTATCATCGTGCCTGGAGTAGAAGCCCTTCAACAATCGACAGTCCTTCAACTTGTGATTCACGGGACCCTGATGGTAAGGGCAGGGGTCCTCGAGCATTTTATCGAAGACGGCCCCGTCTGGGGGGTCTCGAGGCTTCTTATGCTCGAGGGCGCCTGCAAGCACTTCTTCATCGTCGTCGTCATCGGCGTCGCGCTTCGCCTTTTGACCTTTGCCCTTGCTCTTCTTCTTTTTGTTGTTGTTGTTGCGGTTCTTGACGTTGTTGCCCTTGCTCGAGCCCTCCGGCGTGGCCACCGCCTTGCCTTTGCCTGTGGGGCGGCCGAAGAAGGCCCCCACTGCCTCGTCGCCTGAGGCGAAGCTGGTGACACGATCCATCAGATCCTCGACCGTCCTGGGACGGTAGTGCCCCAGCTCGTGGACTAGCTCTTAGCATGTCGTGCTCGCGAGGAACGCTGAGATGACATCCTCGTCAGGCACGTGGGGGAGCTCGAGGCGCTGTTTCGAGAATCGTCGAGCAAAGTCGCAGAGGGGCTCATCTGTTGTCTGCCTGCAACGTCGCAGGTCCCAGGGGTTGCCTGGGCGCACGCAAGTTCCCTTGAAATTCCCATCGAAGACCCTGACTAGGTCGGCCCAGTCGTGGATCTGACCCGGCGGGAGCCCCTCGAGCCACCGACGGGCGGTGTCCGAGAGGTAGAGTGGGAGCTGGCGTATGATCACGTGGTCGTCGTTCTTTGCTCCGCCCAGTTGGCAGCCCAGGCGAAAGTTAGAGAGCCATAGCTTGGGCTTGACCCCCCCATCATACTTCACGATGTTGGTCGGTGGTCGAAAGCGGTCGGGGAGGGCTGAGCTGCGGATGGCCCGGCTGAAGACCCTGGGGCCCGGGGGCTCAGGGGCTTGCCGGTCCTCGTCGCTGTTGTAGCGTCCACCTCGATGGGCACTATAGCCACGCTCCTTGGCCCCCTTGTGCTTGCGTCGGGGGTTGTGCCGGAATTGTAGCATGTCCTCTCCGGCCTTGGTGAACGCCTTCCGGAGCCGCGCGAGCTGCGCCGCCTGGTCGTCGTGGTGCTGAGGTGATGCATCCAGTGCCGGGTGCTCGTTGCGGGCGTCGTTGGGGTCTCGAGGTGGCCGGATGTCGATGATCCGCTCCCGGACTGGCCTGGCTCGAGGGGCATCCGGCTGGTGGACAGACATCTCGCGCTCGTTGCGAGGCGTGTCTGCCGGCTTTCCCGAGGCCGCCCCGCGCCGGCGCGAGGCTGAGCTCTCGGCCTGTTGCACAACGGCTGTCTCGAGGAGGTTCTTCATTTCCCCGAGCATGCGCCTGGCGTCAGGGTTGGAGACGGTGGGTAGATCACGGAGCAGCATTGCTGCCGCCACCACATTCTGCCCGGCTCGCGGGAAGCACACCTCGGGGCGTGCTGGCGCCCCGTCCTCAAGGATCTGCCGGTGGACCTCTCGAGCGCGGCCGCGAACGCCGGCGCCTCGAGGCTAGGCTTGCTCCCGCACCAGAGTTTTCTCGAGCTGCAGTAGACGTTGTCGTTCCTCCTCAGCCTTGGCGATTGCTTCCCGCAGCTGCGCAAGCTGCGCTGCCTGGTCGTCGTTGTGCTTAGAGGGAGCAGCCGGTGTCAGAGGTTCGTTCCTCCCCTGAACGCGTGATCCGCCCGCCGCAGCCACGTCGTTAGGCTCTTCGAGGTTGAGCACCGGCCTGTTGTCGTCACCGTCGTCCTCGGTATCGCTCACGACCCCCTCGAGCTGGAAACATTCCCTGGTGGGATCCCAGAGGTCAGGGTCGTGGTAGTCGTACTCGTCAGAGTCGGAGCTGTTGATGTCGCGCCATCCTGGCTCGTGCTGGGACTGCAGCTCGCGGTACCAATCTCCGATGGTGGCTCGCCGGGGTGGCTCGACAGCTCGTGAGAAGCCGCTGTCGATGCGCGCAGGGTAGACGATCTCCAGGTCGGTGATGGCTCGTAGGAGCACGCCTAGACGTTCCTCCCGCTCTGCCGGCGCCTGGTCCTGACGGCGCTCGTCGGGGTGGCGGGCGTAGACAGCTGCGGAGTTGTTGAGGCCGAACGGGAACCGCTGGCGTCGAGCGCGGTACACCCCGTGCGGGAGGAAGCCAGGCGGTGTCGACGGTGCACGGCTCGGGGGCCTCTGGCCAGGCTCCTGGTTCGTGCGCATGACGAACGTGAACTCACCGGGGGAGTGCGCGCGCGCCCTAGGAGTCGCCGGCCGCGCGCCGGGCAGGTTTCCCCTTGGGGACCCTGCGCCGACCGCGGGGAAGTGGGTGTACGCCGTGGGCACCGCCTGTGCCTAGCGACGATGGCGCCGCTCACGGGGTGGCGACGCGTGGTGGTGCGGGCGACGCGCCACGCCGCCCGCGCGTGGTGGCGTGACACGTCCTCCGCTCGGGCCCTCCGTGGAGAGCAGGGTTAGCTCGTTGCCGTTGCCGGTGGCCAGGAACTCGAGGCTCCCAAACCAGATGATGGCACCAGCAGAGAACGAAGGAGTGGAAGAAGCCATCCAGAAAACAACGAGAAGTCAACTCGGACACGCGAAGGCCCCTACCTGGCGCGCCAACTGTCGGTGTTTCGACCCAGGGGGTATGACACCAACTAGTAATATGATCGCGTGCTCTCTTCCTGGATGGTTATGCAAGATGACACAAGATTTATCCTGGTTCGGGCAAAGAAGGCCCTACGTCCAGCGGGGGGAGGAGATTCTTGTATTACTTGCACCTAAGTGCTTGTACAGGGGCGAATACAAGCTCAAGGAGCGTGGACCGGAGTCCGAACTCGTGTGTGCGTGGTGTTGTGTGGGCTTGTCTGTCTTGCCGTATGTGCGTAACCGAAGGAGTGAAGGGCCCTGGTGTCCCCTTTTATAGAGCAAGAGGAGGCCAGGGTTACATAGGTGTGATACAGGAATCGGGATGTACAATGCCCAATACGGCGGAGGGTAGGGATCCCGTCTTGTCGAAGACACTGCAGCCGACGTGGAGGTTGCTGTTGAAGCGTCCTTGAAGCGTGGCCGCCATTCCTGGCGCGGACGTGGAGACGTGGCGACGTGGAGGTCATGCGGCGCCCATCCCGGCACGTACATGACGTGGCAGGGTTCCTCCGGGTCTTGGGGGTACCTGTCCTCCAATAGCATGAAAGAAACCAGGGGCTCGAGGGGCGCAGAGTCAGCCTCGAGGTGGCGCCTACGGGGGGCTCGAGTCCCCGCAGGTATGGGTAAGCCCCGGTAAGTCTGGCCGCACAGCGGGAATCCGGGTCTCGAGATGTGGCTCGAGCGTGCTACAGTGCAGGGTATGGCCCAACAGTGCTGTACTTGTGCCCTTTTGACCATGCTTGTGGTGAAAACAAGGTTTGACCCTGACCCTGGTTCGCTGTGGCACGCATCATGTACCAGAGGATATGACCGGAGTAGGTGGAAGCATTAAATGCGTTGCATGGAGTTGGTACGGTCGTCAGAGCTGAGGAGCAGGAAGCTTCTTCTTCGTGGGAGGCTTCGTAGGGTAGTGGTGCGCTCGCCCGAGGCCTGGCGCGGAGGGCTCGGGTGAGTGGAGGTCGGGCTCCAGCTCGAGGCCTGGGGTGTGATGAGCCTCGAGGGATAGGCTATCGTGCTGGAGAGGCTCGAGGTCCCCGCGCGGGGTCCTGAGGGGCGGTGTACGATTGTAGCGGGTTCGAGGCCTACGCGCCGGGGCTCGAGGGGTAGGCTACCAGGAGGCGGTCGGTAAGGCTTTGGCGAGCCTAAGCTCCCTGGCGGTGGGTCAGCGTTGCAGGCCTCGAGGGGTTGGTTTTTTTGGAAGGTTAGTCTAGCTGGGTTTATTAATTGGTGCTCTAGGTTTAACCTATTTGTTTTGCGTTGATTGGGGGTACCCCTTTTGCGGTCCCCCGACACATCGGCATTGAGTTTTCTTGTTACTCTTGGCATTTGCCGGTGCCTAGACGGCTTGGAGGTGTTGAGGTGGTTGTTGGCAAGATTGGTGATTGTTCTTGGCCACCACCGATCGTGATTGTGAGAGGTTTTGGAGCCTCACCTCGCCAGAGCGGCAAGAGGCATCCTTAGTGGATTGCTCGTGTCATTGAGCTACCTCACTAGCGGTAGATTCTTGTGGCGCTCTTTGTGAGCTTGGCTTTGTGTCAATTAGCCACCGGGTCACCTAGTGTTGGTCGACACAACGGGGAGTAGCGTGCCGGCAAGCACGTGAACCTCGGGATAAATCTTGGTGTCCCGTGTGCTTATTGTGATTGCTTCCACATTTTGGTGATTGGTCTTCATATTCATGTTGTTGGTGATTGGCATCTCAAGTGGATTTCATCGGTGATTGGCTCTCTACTAGACTATCCCGAAGACTCGGTGAAATCACTTCTATCTAGCTCATTTACTTTGTGTATTTACATCAAGCTATTTATTTGTGTACTTACTATCACTTGTTGTATATCTTTTGTCGTATACCTTGTTTAATGATATTGTGATTAGTTTACATAGTTCATTCTTTGCACACACTTGTTTTTCTTAGATCATCTTGATCATAGTTGTACTAAAGCTAGTTTATTCCGCATTAGTTTCTAGCTCTAATTGCTTGTATACCATAGTTATATTAGGTAGAATTGTTGGATAGGTGGCTTGCAACACACTATTAGGCTAGCGCAAAAAGCTTCGCCATTTGTTATACTAATAGTGTTTGCCTGAGTAATTTTGTAGAATTTTAATTAGGCTATTCACCCCCCTCTAGCCAATTCGGACCTTTCAGCTGATGAACTATTAATTGGCACTTTGGGCACCAAGCACCTATAGGCCATGGCTTTCGGGCAGCTCCCTCGGGAAAATGAATAGCGATAGTTGTAATTCAGTCAATGTTATAGATGTTCAGTAATAGCCAAGCCTAGCAACGTGTCTTCCCAGCCTGCGACTTGAGACAACTTTGCCTAAACCAAAATCTAGCTCTTCAGACTTGACTAACAAATTTTGGAGTCAATGTCATCGCAAAATAGTTTCCATCCGCTTTCCTGGTACCAGCAAAACATTCCTCCCAATGATCCAAGGGGCAAAGCATCCGTTTCTTATCATCAAAATTTGGTTCTTAGTTTTAGTACTTGGTACACTAAATTATCATATTCCCTTGTAGCCTATATAGCCTTACCATCTTAGATTAGCTCAGTTCCTTCATGTATCTTTTTACATGCGTACACAAACAAATGTTCATGCTTGTTTACCTCAGTTGTCAAGACACTGTTGGTGTGTCCATGTCACATGTGACGTCGATTTTTGTTGAATTTATTTTCTTCTTGCTGACATGCATGCTTATAACAGAAACTAAATGAATCCTTGGTTTAGCATTTTGGAGAGAGCAGTTTTACATATACTTGGTTTCCTTTTGGGTTGCAATTTTCTATTTACATTCAACAACTTTGTTAGGACACTCCTCTGGTATTTGACACTTACCAGTTTTGTTTTGCAGGAACAAAGGTTTGGATTGTTTGAGACAAAGTATACATATATATGTGTCATATGACTGCTCCTCTCTGAGGCATCAGGTTCTCATTCTATACAAGACAAAGGATATATGTGCCATATGGCTTCTTCTCTGTAAGGCATCAGGTTATGGCTTCCCATATCAATTGACTGCCAATTTTATACCTGCATATTTTTTCGTTGCCAAGCTCCTCTGCAGTTGGTGTAAAGATTTGTTTTCTCCTGCTACCAATTAAGAATAACTTGAATTGTTTAAATTCTGTTTAATAGTTGGTTTACCTGCAAGGCTTAATAAATTCCCTAGAGCCTTCTTCCCCTCTCATGGACACATTAGCTACTCTTTACAAACCGAAGGTGAGAGCCGACAGGGGAGAAATCTTGTGTTGGCTAGCCTCCTGGGAGTGCTGCTGGTACAAATAGTATAAACCAATCCAGCGACATTTGGGTGAGTTCTGTAGCAAAATTTTATTATTTTTCCGTTCCCTGTTTATTTTTTTCGTTCCCTATTTATCATATCAATGGCTACCTTTGAGTCCCATTATTTGTAGGTTAAGGGTTGCTCTGTTTTGGTGTTCAACACAAAGTGGTGGATGTCAAAAGCTTGTGCACATGCTCAACGAGTGCATTGCTGATTGCCTCCAACCTCTTCTAATCATGAGGTAAGGCTGGCCCTAAGTCATATTTTGAGGGATAAATTGATTTGTAATCCATTCAGTGAGGATCTCAGTGATATCAATATGGATTTATTAGTTCAGTGAGAGGAAATGCCATTTATGCGCTACATAGTGAATTAGTAAAGTATATTTAACATTTTCACATATAGTTAACCCATTAATTTGGTGATAGTAGCAATAGTGAGGATTAATTTAGTGAAAGCTAGCCCATTAGTGTATTGATAGCTGACAAACGCCTTACTGTATTGCAAAAGCTCAGTATTAGCAATGAAGCTCAAAATATTTCCTTGTCAGTTTCACAATTTCACGAAATATAGAAAAATATACAGATGTACATTAAAATAACAAAATATAGAACGAATGTGCTTCAGCAACGTCCCTAATATTTTTTCTCCTTTTTCTTTATATGTTCACAACCTGCACTATTTTTGGAGTGGCCCCATATTGTCTACTACTTCCTCCTTTAATCTTGCTAGGTTGTTTTTTTTTACTTCAATTGATCGTGATGTTTTCATCATGATGCTAATTGCTTAGCTATCTTACATGCTAACTAAAGTGACCACCCCGATAATTTCTAGGAAAAAACATAAATGCAGTTGCAGTTCTTATTTACTGTTTGCTTTTTATGGCAGCTGCATGTTTTGATTGTCGTTCTCACGGTGTTCTTGGCTGGTATATGGTAATGTCACACTATACTGTTACTAGCACTAACCCTGTCATTGCTCTGGTGTGAAATGCAGGTGCCGCAACCATCAAAGCAGCCAGGTGGGAACATGGTGCCAAAAAGAACCATATTTATTTAGCGTTGAGGAAACTGTAGTCTGCTATGTAAGTTCACCATATGTTATTGAATTCTCTTTTTTTTTCTTGGTATATATAATGACTTTCTTCTGGGATAATTGGTGACATAAGAAAAGGAAAATTTTAGGTGTAATGTTAATATGTAAAAGGTAGCTTGCCGACCATTTGTTCACAGATGCTGTGATGTAATATTTGCCTGCTTTATTTTGACACGTGCCACTTCTGTATTATAAGGCTTTTCTTTTACATCATACTATTATCTGTATTCACTTCTCAATTCGCTGTGAACCATGTCTTCTCTATAAAGCGAACTTGCTCAGCACCTGCACTTTAACTACCGTTCTTTTTCGTTCTATACACTTATCTCAACAATTAATTTTTATATATTACTTCATTCTACATGAATACCCTAATATAAATTCAGAAAAATAGAAATCTGTAATAAGTTCAGAAAAATGGAAATCTGTAATAAGTTCCACTAAGGCAACACGTCATTAATGGAAAACTGTGAACCTTTGCCTTCGCGCGCGAGGGCGCGCCCTCTACTAGTTTTTAGACTGTCTCCAACAGCAAGAGGCAAACGCAAAAAGGGTCTCGCACAGTGTCTTTAGGTCTTAAGAAAAGCCTCCAACAGATGACTCAATCCCAACATGCATTTTGGGTGAGGGAGGAACCGAGAGCCATATCTGCGTCGCCTTTGGACGAGGACGCAAAGGCCAGCGCCGTAGTGGTGGGCCCGACAGAGGGAGCGAGGGAGGCCGCGCAGGGGGAGGAGCTCGCCGGCGGGGAGCGAGGGAGGCCGCGCAGGGGGAGGAGCTCGCCGGCGGGGAGCGAGGGAGGCCGCGCAGGGGGAGGAGCTCGCCGGCGGGAGGAGCTCCATGCACCGCCGCCGCGGTGGGATGAGCCAGACCAGGAGGGGCGTCGCCGTCGACCGAAGGGGAGGGAGAAGCGTGGTCGCCGGCCGGATCTTGGAGAGCTCCGCGGACGGCGACGGCGAGGTGGATCTGCGGACGACGACGGCGAGGCGGCTCCGGCCCGGCGCAACGGTCCGCCATGGATCCACGAGATCCGCCGGCAAGAGAGTTGGGGAAGAGGCGGGGCCGCACCACCGCGTGGGCCGGAGAAGGGGCGGAGCCGTGCCACCCGCCGAGAAGGAGCGGGGTCAGGCGGCGCGCCGGCGAAGGGGCCGAGCCGCGCCACCGGTCGGGAAGGTTGCGTCTGCGGTTGGGTCTGCTGTTGAAGAAAGTTAGTTTTGGTTCACAAACCCTTTTCCTATACGCTACCCAAACTATGGAATGCGTCTTGTATTTGTCTTGCGTCTGTTGGAGTCAGTCTTATATGTAGCGAGCCTTCGTTGCCCGGCTTACGTCCAGGAAAAACTGGGAGGAAGAGGAAAGGATTTCCGACACCATGCAGGCATAGGCAGGCGGCATGACAAGCGCAGTTGCCAACGGCCGACGCGACGGGAGTGTGTTTGCTACTGGCTCTTCTATTCTACTCCCTGGCCACGTCCCGCTCCTCCGCTCCAAGTTTAAAGTGAGATATTGCTCGGCACAACAATGTACTCGCTGAACGCGTGCGTGACTCTACAGCTAGCAGATCTAAACGTTCCAGTACGTTGTTGGCTGAACAGAAATGTAATCGCACATGTAAAACAGAACTGAAGAGAGCAGAGAGCACCAGAAGAATCCGAAGCTGAAACTGCAACTGGGAAACAACTACTCCCTCCGTCCCAAAATAAGTGCACTTTTAGAGTTTGAATGAAGATGTTAAGGTTAGTGTAAAATTACATTTATACCCCTAGAAAGGTGTAATCATTACGCCTCGAAAAATGAGAAAGTAGAAAAAGACAAATAGTATTAATTTGTCTTTTATGTAAATGTACATTTATTATGGGACAAATTTCGAACTCTAAAAGTGCACTTATTTTAGGACGGACGAGTAACAGAGAGGCTGCCGGGCCGGCTCATGTGTTCCACTCCACCGGTGTCGACTGTCGAGCGTGCTGCGCACGCGCGCGCTACTCTTCTGGGCTTTTGGCTAACTCATTCACAGTTCGCACGGATGCCGATGGCGCGTAGGAGCAAGCAAGCAAACCGACCATGGCTCTGCCACAGTGCCCGACGCGGCGACGCCCGTGCTCCGTGCTCGTAACGTCGGCGGTGGGCCACCCGAACAGATCCTTTGCCCGGACCCACACGTCATCCTCTCCTAAACCTTGCGCCACCTTTCCCGAAGAGCTTTTTACCTATATGGTCTTGTAAAAGATGACTCTTCTTTATGTGACTTTTTTTCTTTTAAGCATACCTCTATGACCCTGAAATAAACTTTCATTACTTCTATGGTCTTCCGTCCGTTTTTGCCACTTGACAGTGTTAATTCAAGGGTAAAAAGACCATTTTGCCCTGACATAAAAAATTACAATTTTGTTTGTTTGTTGTATATTTAGAATAATATTAAATAAATAAATTTATACGTAACAATATTTCTTTTATGTGAAATATTGTCATGTGTGAATTTATTTTTTAATATTCATTTTAATATACAATAAAAATATAACTCTGCAATTTTTTTAAGCTAGGGGTAAAATTGTCTTTTCACCCTTGACTTAACACTATTAAGTAGAAAAAATGGACGGAAGGTCATAGAAGGAATAAAAATTTATTTCAGGACCATAGAAATAAGTTCAAATAAAAAAAAGTCATACAAGGAAGAGCCATTATCTATCACACCATTATAACTAAGAAGCTCTTCCCCGAAAGCCCTGCACTTTTTATGCCCATCCGTCCATCCGCGGCATCCGGAGGACATCGGCAGACGGCAGCCACCCCACCCCACCCCACCCCACCACTACCCCAACAGAGCGCAGACTAGAGCACACCGCACACGGCCACCATGGCGGTGAGCAACAACATCACGGCGTGCGTGACGCTGCTGGCGCTGATCTGCGCGGTGCCCGTGATCGCGTCGGGGATCTGGTTCGCGTCGGCGCAGGGGGAGGAGTGCGCGCGCCTGGCGCGGTGGCCCGTGGCGATCCTGGGCGGCCTGCTGCTCCTCGCCGCGCTGGCCGGGTTCGTCGGCGCATACTGGAACCGGCGCCGGCTCCTGGCCATCTACCTCTGCGCCATGGCGGCGCTCGTCGTGCTCCTCGTCGCGCTCCTCGCCTTCGCCTTCGCCGTCACGCGTGGCTCCGGCGCGTACCCGGTGCTCGGCCGCGCCTACGACGACTACCACCTCGACGGCTTCTCCATGTGGCTGCGCGGGTACGTCTCCGACGACCCCGCCCGGTGGGACAAGATCAGGGCGTGCCTCGCCGTCTCCGACACCTGCAAGAAGCTCGCAAGACAGGCCTTCACCAACGCCGACAAGTTCTATCAGTCGCACCTCTCCCCGCTCCAGGTATGCTTTGCTATCTATCCAAAGATTATCATTATCACTGCTCGTTGAGGTCCATTTTTTCCATATAATTTTCTTACTAAACTAAGCTAGTACTGTTCATTGAAATCCATTTTCCGTAGTTTTCTTACTGATTTAAAATGCACACAAACAACCCTAAGCTTGCTTAGTACTCCTAGTATGTATGTACGGTAGCTTCTAGTGACACTTGCGAGCTAACTGAAGGGACAGAGAGATAGGGAGAAGGAAAAAGAAAAGAGGAATTTTCTAATTGCTTTCCGCTCAATCAACCAAACGATCTGGAGCTCTCCAGAGATGCTACTACTACTAGAGCTAGAAGGGGATAGGAGGAATCAGATGACAAACTTTATGACAGGGCTTAGCAGAAAGATCATGGGCATCTCTACTGTCACTGTGGGGTGGGCCTCCCCTCGCCTTTCGCCACGATGCAAATGCCAAATGGTCCATGTGTAGGACCGTGTCGCCACAATATTTACTTGTTCCTGAATCAAATCAGATGCTGCTGTGACATCGACTGCGAACTTTGCTGCGTGGTGGGCGATCTCTTTGGTCGGAAATGCTAGCTCTTTTTTGGTTACTACTCCCTCCATTCCAAATTATAAGACGTTCCAAGAATCTTGGAGAGTCAAAGTTTTTCAACTTTGACCAAAATTATAGAGAAAAATATAAAAATTTATACCATCAAATATACATATTATGGAAATATAACTAATGAAGAATCTAATTGCACTTAGTTGATATCATAAATATTATTATCTTATTATATAAATTTGGTCAAAGTTGAAAAACTTTGACTCTCCAAGATTCTTGGAATGTCTTATAATTTGGGATGGAGGGAGTAGTAGTTAATTAACGAAACAGAAAAGTGTTTTAAACTTGTCTCAGTTAGACCCATCTCTCGAGAGCAACTGTGCATTTATGTTGTTCTCTGTGAGAAGAACCAAAGGTCGGAGACTGACAGCAGACAGGGGGGGTCTCATGGGACGGTGCATTGGGAGTGATAAAGATGCTCCTCTGTAAGTGTGCGTTTAGCATGGCTGTGGCTGTGGCTGAAACGGCTCCGGCTGTGGCTGTGGTGGTGAAGCAGCTTATCTGGCTAAGCTGAAGCCGTTTTTCAAAAGTATTTGGCAAAACGGCTTTTTCTTGCAAAACGAGAGCACAACTAGAGAGGGGGCCAGTATTTTTGGCTCCACATCCGCCAAACTGCTCCAGAGAGCACGAAATTTGAATGCTTCGTGGCTGGAGCCGTTTTGAAACCATCGTTTGACACAGCTTCTCAATAAGCCGGTGTTGGAGCCGCTTGCGGCTCCGTGCCAAAGGCACCCTAAGTTAGCTGTGGATCTCTGTGCAGTGCTTGTAATCCCTGTTTCCATCACCTCGATCTGGGGGGGTTTTGGTCACCTTGACAGCCGTGTTCTTTGGCTGCTGGCGCGAGTGCAGCTAGCATGGGCGCGAGTTACTGCAGCACTTTCGTTGTTATTTGATAAACTTTATCCAAACATGGATTAACTAGACTCAAAAGATTCGTCTCGACATGAGCAGACCAAAAGTACAATTACTTATATTTTTTACTTACATTTAATGCTCCATGTATGCGTGTAAAGACAGGTACTATGCAAAATATTTTGAGTGATTTCGCGAACTGAACGTGGCTTAAGCTAATTCAATCAGCAAGCTGTAAAACACATCGACCTGACGACGTACTGACAAGCCGCTGGTGTGGTGCTGCAGTCTGGTTGCTGCAAGCCGGCGTCGGTGTGCGGGTTCAGCTACGTGAGCCCGACGGTGTGGACGGCTCCGGCGCGGGCGGCGGCGGACCCGGACTGCGCGCTGTGGAGCAACGACCCGGGGCAGCTGTGCTACGCGTGCGAGTCCTGCAAGGCGGGCCTCCTGGAGGCGCTCCGGGCGCAGTGGCACAAGGCCAACGTCGCCCTCGTCGTCGCCGCCGTCGCCCTCGTCATCCTCTACCTCGTCGGCTGCAGCGCCTACAAGAACGCGCAGGCCGCCGCCATCTTCGGCCGCTACAAGTACTAGTACCATTTATGTGGATTGTGTGTATTTTGACTATCTGTGTGTGTGTCCTGTTCCTGGAGAAGCATGCTGGTGGTGGTGTGTTCTCATCGAGACTCGACTTGGTGTTCATCATGGTAGTGGTAGATGTGCAAGGTAGATCTGGAGCTGTGTTAATGGTGTTTTTCCTATCTGCCAACGAGTAATGTATTCTCTCTGGTTTCTGAAGAAGTGGCCAAGCAAACGTGATTCAGATTCGTACCTTGTTTATCGACATTATTGAGGGGAACTCAGATTTTCTGTGCGTAGCGTAGGTTCAGTCAGATTTTGTCACCATGTGCTCGGACTCTCTGCATCGTACTCGTACGCAGCATTGCTTATTTGCATTGGATGCCATCGTTGAAAACAGTAGCGATTCTGCAAGAAGAAACGTTGGCGGAGCTAGAACGTGGTACACACACGCACGCAATCGATCGATGGCGATGCGCACACACTTGTGCAAAGATCGATCGATCGATGGACGATGGCGATGCCCTTGGTAGTAGTAAGAACAGAAACAACACTGCGGATGACCAAACGCTCGCGCACATCAGTGGTGGTACCTCCCTTGCTCCTCCTGCGCCTGTGCGTGCTTGGGATGGCCGTGGCCGTCGTCAGCGTGAGCGTCAGGCTCAGGCGGCGGCGGATGGCACCTGCTCAACACCCTGAATGCGGAGACGAGGGAGAGCGCGACGAAGCAGGCGAGCGCGGCGGCGTGCAGCGCCAGCGACACCGTGGCCTTGCCGCAGAAGCGGCCGAAGTAGGAGCACACCTCGCCCCACGACACCTCCCGGTCGCCGCGCCGCGCCAGCTGCAGCAGCTCCGCAGCCGCCGACGCCGAAGTCACCAGCAGGTACGCCGACGCCTGCATCCATCCAGATGTTGTTGTTGTTGCGCGTTTCAGTTTTCAGGAGCGTCGCCGCTCTGTTTTCTTCTGATCGAGAGACCCGTACCTGATCCATGACGAGGATCACCCAGTCGTAGTTGTAGCGCGCGAGGGGCTTCAAGGACGACAGCAGGACGGAGGCTACCGCGTACGCAGCTGTGACGGCGTTGGTGCCCACCAAATAGCTGACAACAACATGAATTCAGTCAGATCTGTCGTTTTGTAGCGTGATCGATGACGCGCTTTCAAGGAGAATAATCCAGAATTGCGTTTGAAATCCAGTGGAGAGTTTAGTTCTCCCCTCAATTTCTCATACTTAGGGCCTGTTTAGATCCCAAATTTTTACGTTCTAAAACTTTACAAATATTTTGATTGTAAACTTTACGATCTAAAATTTTACAAGTGCTTGTTTAGTTAGCTGTAAACTTTACTCTTGCCCTCATTGAATGCTGGTTTTTACAAGTCTTGTAAAGTGGGCTGCACGGGACCCCAGACAAAATTACACTCTTTTGGGCCTTAGGGGTTCCAAATTCCAAATTTTTACAAGCCATGTTTACCCACACTTTACAGCCCCATGTTTAGTTCCAAAATTCCAAAAAGTGACACAAATCCAAAATAATTTGGAATTTTGGATGCATCTAAACAGGGCCTTACTGCTGCAAGTCGAGTCTATGGCAGTGAGAGATTATACATATAAGCAGAGACTGCAATTGAGATTAATAATCAACCTGACGATGGATGCTTACAGAGGATGTACCTACCTGAATCCGGAGAGGTCGGAGAAGCTGACCTCCCCGTAGGTGTCGTCCGCCTGCGCGTTGGTGGCCATCTCCCAGAGGGACGCCAAGGCGAGCGGGACGACGCACACCCTCAGCGCCATCTCGGGGACCTTGAGCCCCGCCGCCATGGCCCTGGCCTGGACTGATTAGTGTGCGCTTGCCGTGCGAGCAGGAGGGGGAAGGAAGAAGATGGAGATGAGCACTTTGGGCGCACTCCTCACTAGCGTCCAAAGCGTGGCGACTGGCGAGCTATAGTATAGATAGCCCCGCCCCGTGTGGCCGTGTCCCCGAGAAAAGAAGATGCAGCAGCGCGATGACTGCGCTTGGCCTTGGCGCCCCCTGGCCCACGGAACGGAATGTATTGGGAGGTGTGGAATGGAGTCGTTTCGGTTTCGGCTACGTTCACATGCTGAGAAGGATGATTTGCAATCTTCTTCCCTTCTGGGTTTTTTTTTTCCTGAACAAAAGGGACAGGTGAAGGATTTGCAAACACTGGCAAATTTGTACTACCAGGAGCTGCATTTGCTGCGCAATGCGGATTTGTGTCGAGTTTGTCATGCATAAAGGAGGAGCCAGGAGGAGGGGCTACCAGCAGGCGTAACATCGTCGTGGGTTTGCTTTTGTGTGTAGTTGGCGAGGAGGTTATTATATCGAACAAAATAATAATAATAATAATAAAATCCAATTTGGTGTTGGCCCTTTTCTTTGTGCGTAGTTGGGTTCTCTTTGCGGGCTATGATGATGCTTGAGGCCGTCCACGTCCGGTGTGCGTGAACAACGTCTGATGGAAGTGGAAGGTAAGGTTGATCTTGATCCCCACCAGCCACCAGGCCACCACCACCAGAGACCAGACGCTTGCTTTACACGCCGCAAAGCTGGAGCACGCGCCGGGACTCCGCAGTCCGCACCACCGCACAACGGAGCCACCTACGCTGCGCCGAGAATAGTTTGGTGGTGCTGCCTATGCATATGCATAGTACACGCGCGGCTCACGACAGCAGCCACCCGCGGTGACGTCTCGCTCCAGTCCACCCTCGGCAACTGCTAGAGTCCACCGGGCCTGCACTGGGGTTGGGCGGCGGCCAGACTGCCGTGGCTAAGGCCCCGTGCGCCCACTGTGCTCTTCTGGGCCTATTCTGTATTCTCGGTTGCTGCTCACGGGCCTCTTCCATTCACTCGCTCGCTGGGCCTATTCTCGGTTCCTGCTCACGGGCCTCATCTATTCAGTATTCAGACGTTGTTTAGTTCCATTGGGGGTAAAGTTTTGCCGGTGTTTCACATCGGGAATATTTCTACACTAATTTAAAGTAATACAAATATATAATTAATAATAAAACTAATTACATAGATACAAAAAGTAATTCGTGAGGTAAATTGTTTATACATAACTAATACATGGTTAGCAAGCGCCACATCGTCAAAATGTAGATTAATTAGGCTCAACAAAATCCGCCTCACGAATTACTCGTAATATGTACAATTAGTTAATTTTTTTGTATACTTAATACTTTATTCATGTGTCTAAACATTCAATGTGGTAGGGCAAAGACTTTTGGAGGTGGAAACTAAACAAAGTCTCACTCGCTCGAAATCAGCCAATTTGCAAAAAAGTGAAGGCTCATTTTTTTTTTGTCTTGACAAGATGATTTAGTGGTCCACGAATGAACTGACTAGAGTACTTACGCCAAATCAAAATCTTTTTGAAGGCAACCAAATCAATATTTTCATTTAAGGCTCTGTTTGCTCGAGCAAGAAGCTGTTTCGGCTGATTCGTACGTCAGATTTTTTATTAGAGAAAAATATTATTTCACGACTGATTTGTACGAATTAAAGCCAACAGAGTAGCTCAAGCAAAGCCTAAACCTTGTTAATTAAGAGGGTAATTTTAACAAAAGATCATTTATTAAAAACAGTAAAACACATGGGAGAGAAGATAGACCAATGTCGTTTTTTTGATAATAAGGAAACCATCCAATACCTCCTAAAAGATGTAGCTGCTTGTCATATGTTTGCGAGATTTTACTAAAGAGTTTTTTTTTTTACAATGTCATCTGGTTTGCAACCTCATAAATATGTATGCAGTGGATTTACGTCTCTCAAGTATCATAGGTAAGGAGAGCAAAGTGGGTCCATCACACGCTGGAGATCGACTGGCTAATTGGCTATGGAGATCTTCATAGAGCATGCATATGTGGTCTTCTTTTAAAAGTAGTTCTTCTTTACTCTATCTTTCTCTTGGTTTTGTTTCTTAGAGCTTTTCGTAAAAACATCTTGAGGCTAGAACTATAATAACGTTTACTTTGCAAAGCTCTTATAGAGACCTAAACAAATATACATATTTTTAAAAATAGAAGCTCTAGGGGTGACCCGATTCACCCTTTTCATGGGTCACCATCACATACCTAGGTGGCAGTAGCTCCCTACAATTTTTTTTAGATAATGACTACATCCTACAAATATCTTAAATACAAAAAAGAATGCTAGGAGCCCCAATTAGAGTTCATAATATATTGGGGTTTTGAATGTCAAAGCTTCCTACCAGTAAATAATTGATAATTTTTCAAGAACTTTAAATCTCCATTTTACTAGGAAATTGTAAAATTACAATTGAAGTGGTACAATAATCATTACTTCATTTATCAGCAATAATATCCTCTTTATATCTAATGCCACAACTATATGTACTTCTAAATTAAAAAAAAAAATGGGGTTGGCGGCTGACAGTGAAACATATTACTATCCTTTGTTTTATATATATATAGAAGATGAACAAAACAGGAAAAAGAAAAACTTAAGGAAATCATGAATTGAATTTTATAAAGCTTAGTGGCATTTATCTAAAATTTCGCCAATACTTATCAGTTCTGCGCCCATTGTATTGAATGCAATTATGCAGTATAAATAATTATATAATGACGCAGAATGGTTTGGTTTGCGTATGAGGCCTGCGTTTGTTGGGCTGCTGTGTTGTTCTTACCCTGTTAACGACATGAGGTTGAGCTCCTGTACCATTGGCCGGCCAATGCTAATAAAATAGAACACGCACGCACAGAATGTCAAAACACTCACAAAAACTAGCCCTAAAAACGTGGGACTGGAGGAAGAGATATGCTTTGCTCAGCATATATATAAGAAAAATTTACAGATAAAATGCACTAAAGCCGTTGACCCAAACTTTGCAGCTGCATCAAAAATATAAGGCCTGCCATCAAGGTAGTCTGGCTCTGAGCTCGTGCATGAACCATCATCAGGTAACTTGGCCTTTGTTTTTCTGGCCTTGCAGCTTCTTTAAAGGGCGCGAAACAGTGAGGTGTGTCCACCACTAACCCTTGGATATATTACTCAAGCTGTTGACAAATATGCAGATTTGATTTGGTCTGAAAAATATAGCCCCTCGACATTCATGCATCCTCGCAGCCTTATGTTGCTTCATTCAGTTTTTTTTGTTTTAATACCTTAGTCCTGCAGCCGTCGGAAGGATATATTTTTCTTCAGGCATGGAGATTAAATTTGCGATCTTGACTGCACAACACATGAACTAACAGATATAATATCGTTGAGTTCCAAATTTTTATTTTATTATTTTTTTTAAAAAAAGGGAGCTTTGCTTACCTGTCACTCCCATGCCGGACATCAACAAACCGGAATGTCAATGGAGAGAGGTGGCATCATGAATAGTTCAACTCATTCCGTCTTGCAAATTAAGTGGGAGTCAATTTCCAGTTTACCTTCCTGCATCATTGGTTGGTACGTAGTCAGGATTGTTGCCATGTGACAAAATCTCCTGCCGTCAGTTGATTGATCACTACAGTCACATGCTTCTTGCCAGATTACCGTGGAGTGTTATCTTCTGGGTGGACCCAAGAGCTGTACAATCTGGTGTAATCATATGAATTATATTGACCTGAACATGTGACAGAGTGATTTTCGCAGAACCACAATTGTTTGATCTAATTGTCACAGAACTATGACTATGCAGACATAAATTATATATAGAAGAACAACTATTTTGGCACATGATTTTCTAGAAATACAACTATTTCTTACATAAATTATTTTATTTTTCTTTGATATATACTCCCTCCATACCTGTAAAACAAGTCGTTTTAGACAAGACTTGAATTAAATATTGGGAATATAGATGGTGAATGGGAAGAGAAGCTTTACTTTTATTTGAATAAGAAACTAACACAAAGCTTACATTTTGGCCACTATGTCCCGCCTGAGTATTTCTAAGCCAGTAAAGGCAGAAGAAAGTTTGCTCTGAATCTCTGACCTTTCATGATCATTAAGAAAACAAATAAATTGATCTGACCAACAATCATTTTGATACTCCCAACAAGTCAACATCTCAACCAGAAGATGAGACCTATCAACATAAGTTCACCACAGTTTCGTACTGTCGTTTCAGGTACACGGCTCTTTTTTTTTTTGGGGGGGGGGGGGGGGGGCGGGGGGCAAAAGTCAATAAGCTTTGAAATATTCAGAACAATTTCAATAATACGAAAGGCTGCTGCATCTCCATTTGTCAACGTTTGCGAGGCCAAATGGTACCCTATAAATACCATGGAAGTTCGTGGCCTCTAGGACACACAAGCAAATCTCTCCTTCTAAAGTTTCTATAACCCCCAAAGCAGTCGTCAGGTCTGCAGATCAAATTCGCCACCTCCATTTGCATTGTTGCAGCAAGATAAGCATGGCAAGGACTCATTTCGTGACGATCGCCCTCCTCGCCAGCTTCCTCTCCGTCGTTGCCGGCCAGCTCCGGCCACTGCCTGCCGCGAGCCTCCCCGGCGATCTCTTCGGCCTGGGCATTGCGTCGATGATCCGCACAGATGGCAACTCGACGGCGAAGGCGTCGGCGGACTTCGGCCAGATGGTGAAGGCCGCGCCGGAGGCCGTGTTCCATCCGGCCACGCCGGCTGACATCGCCGCGCTCATCCGGTTCTCCGCCTCGTCGGCGGCGCCGTTCCCCGTGGCGCCGCGCGGGGAGGGCCACTCCTGGCGCGGCCAGGCGCTGGCCCCGGGCGGCGTTGTCGTGGACATGAGCTCGCTGGGGCGCGGTCACCGCGCGCCCCGCATCAACGTGTCCGCGGCCGGCGTGGCGGAGCCGTTCGTGGACGCCGGCGGAGAGCAGCTGTGGATCGACGTCCTCCGCGCGACGCTGCAACACGGCCTGGCGCCACGCGTGTGGACGGACTACCTCCGGCTCACCGTCGGCGGCACGCTCTCCAACGCGGGCATCGGCGGGCAGGCCTTCCGGCACGGCCCTCAGATCGCCAACGTGCATGAACTCGACGTTGTCACAGGTACATATATATATCGACCATTACAGATTTACAGCAGTAAATATAGTAATTATTTCCCAGTGGCAATCGTATAAGCAACTAATCAGGAGTAACACACGCATGTGTTAATAATAGTTTATATATGATGATGAACAATGCAGGGACAGGTGAGATGGTGACATGCTCCAGGGACATGAACTCGGACCTGTTTTTCGCGGCACTTGGTGGGTTGGGCCAGTTTGGGGTCATAACCCGGGCCCGGATTCGGCTTGAGCCGGCGCCCAAGAGGGTGCGTTGGGTCCGGCTTGCCTACTCGGATGTCGTCACTTTCACCAAGGATCAGGAGTTTCTCATATCAAATCGGACTAGTGAGACCTGGTTCGACTACGTTGAAGGTCAGGTCCAGCTCAACCGGTCCTTGGTAGAAGGTCCCAAATCAGCACCGTTCTTCTCTAGCGTCGATCTTGCTAGGCTTGGTAGGCTTGCCTCGAGAACTGGATCTACTGCAGTCTACTACATCGAAGGTGCCATGTATTATTACACCGAGGACACCACCGTATATGTGGATAAGGTACAAATCAGCTAGAACACAAAAGTCGATCGAATTCATATTGTTGTTTCATGATTAAACACTGGCCTGTTGCTTTGGGCGAAAGGAAACTCATCCAATGTATTGTTGCAGAAAATGAAGTCACTCCTGGACCAGCTCAGCTTCGAGAAAGGGTTCGTGTTCACCAAGGACGTGACGTTCGTGCAGTTCCTTGATCGGGTGCGCGAGGAGGAGAGGGTGCTCCGATCCGCCGGCGTGTGGGAGGTGCCACACCCATGGTTGAACCTCTTCGTCCCGCGGTCTCGCATCCTCGACTTCGACAATGGTGTGTTCAAGGCTCTCCTCAAGGATGCCAACCCAGCTGGGATCATCCTCATGTATCCTATGAACAAGGATACGTGGGACGATCGGATGACAACAATGATCCCAACCACCAACGACGATGTGTTCTATGCTGTGAGTATGCTCTGGTCGGCATTTTCCATGGATGATGTGCCTCAGCTTGAGAGAGGGAACAAGGCAGTGGTGGACTTTTGTGATCAGGCAGGCATAGAATGCAAACAATACCTGCCACACTACACATCTCAAGACGGGTGGCAACAACATTTTGGGGCAAAATGGAGCAAAATCAGTGAGCTAAAGGCCAGATATGATCCTCAGGCATTATTGTCACCAGGACAAAGGATTTTTCCGAAGCCAATAGGGGCATCTAGCATTGCTTCTGCGTGATTGCCCATTCTCATAGTCTTAGCAAACAAAAATGATTTTCTTCCGTAGAATGTATATGATAGGTGTTTGACAGTATGATAGACCTATTTGTACATAATTTTTCGTTGTTGTTAGGAAGCAATTGTAGATTGACTTCAATCTTTTAGAGAAGTCTATTTGTAAAAAAATTGTTCTAGGTTGTTAGAGGATAAAAGACGACCAACTAATCTTTTCTTGAATGCCCAAACACTAGTTGTAAAGAAAGCCAATTATAGAAATTGCTTTTTGGGGCCGTTTGGATCCCTTCATTTTAGAGGAATTAGAATCTACTCAATAACTAGGCTATTGGGCTTGGAATCTAACATTCCATCACTTTCCAAAGTTCACATATAACCATATCTCAAATTCATAGGGTGAGAGAGGAATTGAATTCTATAGATCACCATGTTATATTTCTACTTTGCAACTTATAACACTCTTTTCAACTCACTTCCCTATGATAGAAATGTAACATATGAGTATCTGTCTCATATAGCAAACAATAATACACAAAAATAATCCTTATACAACCATATTAGCTTAACTAATATATGTCTAAAATTTGATTTTTAAAATAAATCCAATTCCAAGGATCCAAACGAGCATTCCAAGAAACAACATATATCGAACTATGGTAATTACATTAAGATGATAACGCTGATCCAAAACTACTTCTTGTCTCTGCATTGTTAGGATGCACACAAGCTACGATTATTGAAGGATAATGACATGATATTATGCTATAGTGAGTTACAACTTACATCACACAACATAGTCTTCTTTTGTGCAATACAACAATGCATGGGGACCTTGAAGAAAAAACACCAGAAGTGACACCTAAATAGAAAAAACATACATGCATGTTGTCATTTCCATGATCCATGTAGTATAGGCTAGACCATTAGTTTTCACCATGAGAGAAATTCATAATTATGGACATGCCCAAAAAGGAAGCACACACAATAGCATTTGTGCCATGTACAACCAAGTCCAGACCTAGGGATTTCTCCTAAGTGTTGAGAATTTGGTATCTAAATAGGAACCACAAAATGGAAGCCCTCTATGATTTCTCCCATTTCTTTGAGACAATGATGCCATACCTCTCAGCCTTAACAACTATAATCAGACACTAAGACTTTATTGCACCTAGCATTTAATTGATTTAATTGCACTAAAAAAGACCAAGCACAAAATAAATCCAACAAGTTATTCCCCTAAACTCTTCCCCACTTCATCTACTTCTCTTGGGATGTTCAAGATCTTAAGGTGCTTCCCTTTGTATTCACCATAATCTTCTCTCTCATAGTGGAGGCATGGAAATCCGCATTGTTCCTTCTACCACTCAGTGGAGATGGACTAGCTTGACCAGGCCCCCTTGCTCCATCTTAGATGCTAGTCTTGATCTAAGTCCCCCATGGGTAAGTGCATGCAAATCTTTCCTTGTCTTTCATATAATGTCATTCTTACCACAAACTCCTTTTGAGTCCTTTCTCCATCCTAGAAGAGGTAAGGTAAGCAAAACCCTAACCCATCCTTGTGAAATTAGTTGCTTAGATATAAACTAGAGCACTCTAGGGAAGTCCTAGAGCCAGGCCTCAACCAAGCCCCCAAAACAAAATCTTCGTCGCAAACCCAACAAAGATGATAAGTGGGAGGGAATGCAGGCACAAAGCGTGTGCTACAATTAGGTTGTGTCTCTCTGGTCAGATCAATTTACATCCAATATTGAGACACATAAGTTGTATTTGAAGCAAAAAATTGTTTGAATTAAAGTTACAGGAGGGGTCAAATCAATCATGCAGAGCACATTAACGTATTTACTCAATTGGTTGTTTATCCAATGAAGGTTGAGGTGTGATGATGAAGACAAGAGAATTATTCTTATGTCCATTTCCAAGGCCTTATGAGCACTTGGTTACTATGCTGATGTGTGGCAAGGAGGACATCAGGGTGGAGAGCATTGTTGTTACATTGCTTGCTCATAATCAAAGGAGGAAAAACATTGCAATGGAGGAACCATCTTGTGATGCTTTGCAAGCCAGGAGTGATCATAGCATGGAGCATAATGAGCGAAACCAGAAGGAGCCATTATGCTATAGGTGCAAGGATTGGGAACGTTTAAAGAGAGATTGTTCAGGACTAAAGAATAATGGAGGATCCATAAGTGTGGTAACTGCCAAGAAATATAACTCAAATAGTGATGGTGACATTCTCACGATATTAAGTGAAAATAAGTCTTGTGTAACGTGATTGTTGGATTCAACTACCTCATTCCATGTAATGCCAAACAAGGAGTGACTCTTGTCAGCCACTAAGAAGGACAATGGCTTTGCTTACTTGGGAGATGGCTCAACTTTGTGTCATAGGAGTGGGTGACATCAATTTCAAGTTGTGTGGTGGTAAAGAGATGCTACACAAGGGTGTGAGACATGTGTTGGGCTAACGAGGAATCTAATTTTGCTTGGGTTATTGCATAAAATAGGCTTGTTGTATCAAATGACTCATGATAAGAATAGTCGTGTATGGAGGCAAGATGGTCATGGTTGGTGAGAAAGTCAAGTGCACACCAATAATACAGGCTAAATGAAAATATTGTTGAAGGTAAAGTCATGGATGACAATGCAACTGTGGTGGTATTCTATCCTAAGGACAATTTCAATAAGCTTTGAAATATTCAGAACAATTTCAATAATACGAAAGGCTGCTGCATCTCCATTTGTCAACGTTTGCGAGGCCAAATGGTACCCTATAAATACCATGGAAGTTCGTGGCCTCTAGGACACACAAGCAAATCTCTCCTTCTAAAGTTTCTATAACCCCCAAAGCAGTCGTCAGGTCTGCAGATCAAATTCGCCACCTCCATTTGCATTGTTGCAGCAAGATAAGCATGGCAAGGACTCATTTCGTGACGATCGCCCTCCTCGCCAGCTTCCTCTCCGTCGTTGCCGGCCAGCTCCGGCCACTGCCTGCCGCGAGCCTCCCCGGCGATCTCTTCGGCCTGGGCATTGCGTCGATGATCCGCACAGATGGCAACTCGACGGCGAAGGCGTCGGCGGACTTCGGCCAGATGGTGAAGGCCGCGCCGGAGGCCGTGTTCCATCCGGCCACGCCGGCTGACATCGCCGCGCTCATCCGGTTCTCCGCCTCGTCGGCGGCGCCGTTCCCCGTGGCGCCGCGCGGGGAGGGCCACTCCTGGCGCGGCCAGGCGCTGGCCCCGGGCGGCGTTGTCGTGGACATGAGCTCGCTGGGGCGCGGTCACCGCGCGCCCCGCATCAACGTGTCCGCGGCCGGCGTGGCGGAGCCGTTCGTGGACGCCGGCGGAGAGCAGCTGTGGATCGACGTCCTCCGCGCGACGCTGCAACACGGCCTGGCGCCACGCGTGTGGACGGACTACCTCCGGCTCACCGTCGGCGGCACGCTCTCCAACGCGGGCATCGGCGGGCAGGCCTTCCGGCACGGCCCTCAGATCGCCAACGTGCATGAACTCGACGTTGTCACAGGTACATATATATATCGACCATTACAGATTTACAGCAGTAAATATAGTAATTATTTCCCAGTGGCAATCGTATAAGCAACTAATCAGGAGTAACACACGCATGTGTTAATAATAGTTTATATATGATGATGAACAATGCAGGGACAGGTGAGATGGTGACATGCTCCAGGGACATGAACTCGGACCTGTTTTTCGCGGCACTTGGTGGGTTGGGCCAGTTTGGGGTCATAACCCGGGCCCGGATTCGGCTTGAGCCGGCGCCCAAGAGGGTGCGTTGGGTCCGGCTTGCCTACTCGGATGTCGTCACTTTCACCAAGGATCAGGAGTTTCTCATATCAAATCGGACTAGTGAGACCTGGTTCGACTACGTTGAAGGTCAGGTCCAGCTCAACCGGTCCTTGGTAGAAGGTCCCAAATCAGCACCGTTCTTCTCTAGCGTCGATCTTGCTAGGCTTGGTAGGCTTGCCTCGAGAACTGGATCTACTGCAGTCTACTACATCGAAGGTGCCATGTATTATTACACCGAGGACACCACCGTATATGTGGATAAGGTACAAATCAGCTAGAACACAAAAGTCGATCGAATTCATATTGTTGTTTCATGATTAAACACTGGCCTGTTGCTTTGGGCGAAAGGAAACTCATCCAATGTATTGTTGCAGAAAATGAAGTCACTCCTGGACCAGCTCAGCTTCGAGAAAGGGTTCGTGTTCACCAAGGACGTGACGTTCGTGCAGTTCCTTGATCGGGTGCGCGAGGAGGAGAGGGTGCTCCGATCCGCCGGCGTGTGGGAGGTGCCACACCCATGGTTGAACCTCTTCGTCCCGCGGTCTCGCATCCTCGACTTCGACAATGGTGTGTTCAAGGCTCTCCTCAAGGATGCCAACCCAGCTGGGATCATCCTCATGTATCCTATGAACAAGGATACGTGGGACGATCGGATGACAACAATGATCCCAACCACCAACGACGATGTGTTCTATGCTGTGAGTATGCTCTGGTCGGCATTTTCCATGGATGATGTGCCTCAGCTTGAGAGAGGGAACAAGGCAGTGGTGGACTTTTGTGATCAGGCAGGCATAGAATGCAAACAATACCTGCCACACTACACATCTCAAGACGGGTGGCAACAACATTTTGGGGCAAAATGGAGCAAAATCAGTGAGCTAAAGGCCAGATATGATCCTCAGGCATTATTGTCACCAGGACAAAGGATTTTTCCGAAGCCAATAGGGGCATCTAGCATTGCTTCTGCGTGATTGCCCATTCTCATAGTCTTAGCAAACAAAAATGATTTTCTTCCGTAGAATGTATATGATAGGTGTTTGACAGTATGATAGACCTATTTGTACATAATTTTTCGTTGTTGTTAGGAAGCAATTGTAGATTGACTTCAATCTTTTAGAGAAGTCTATTTGTAAAAAAATTGTTCTAGGTTGTTAGAGGATAAAAGACGACCAACTAATCTTTTCTTGAATGCCCAAACACTAGTTGTAAAGAAAGCCAATTATAGAAATTGCTTTTTGGGGCCGTTTGGATCCCTTCATTTTAGAGGAATTAGAATCTACTCAATAACTAGGCTATTGGGCTTGGAATCTAACATTCCATCACTTTCCAAAGTTCACATATAACCATATCTCAAATTCATAGGGTGAGAGAGGAATTGAATTCTATAGATCACCATGTTATATTTCTACTTTGCAACTTATAACACTCTTTTCAACTCACTTCCCTATGATAGAAATGTAACATATGAGTATCTGTCTCATATAGCAAACAATAATACACAAAAATAATCCTTATACAACCATATTAGCTTAACTAATATATGTCTAAAATTTGATTTTTAAAATAAATCCAATTCCAAGGATCCAAACGAGCATTCCAAGAAACAACATATATCGAACTATGGTAATTACATTAAGATGATAACGCTGATCCAAAACTACTTCTTGTCTCTGCATTGTTAGGATGCACACAAGCTACGATTATTGAAGGATAATGACATGATATTATGCTATAGTGAGTTACAACTTACATCACACAACATAGTCTTCTTTTGTGCAATACAACAATGCATGGGGACCTTGAAGAAAAAACACCAGAAGTGACACCTAAATAGAAAAAACATACATGCATGTTGTCATTTCCATGATCCATGTAGTATAGGCTAGACCATTAGTTTTCACCATGAGAGAAATTCATAATTATGGACATGCCCAAAAAGGAAGCACACACAATAGCATTTGTGCCATGTACAACCAAGTCCAGACCTAGGGATTTCTCCTAAGTGTTGAGAATTTGGTATCTAAATAGGAACCACAAAATGGAAGCCCTCTATGATTTCTCCCATTTCTTTGAGACAATGATGCCATACCTCTCAGCCTTAACAACTATAATCAGACACTAAGACTTTATTGCACCTAGCATTTAATTGATTTAATTGCACTAAAAAAGACCAAGCACAAAATAAATCCAACAAGTTATTCCCCTAAACTCTTCCCCACTTCATCTACTTCTCTTGGGATGTTCAAGATCTTAAGGTGCTTCCCTTTGTATTCACCATAATCTTCTCTCTCATAGTGGAGGCATGGAAATCCGCATTGTTCCTTCTACCACTCAGTGGAGATGGACTAGCTTGACCAGGCCCCCTTGCTCCATCTTAGATGCTAGTCTTGATCTAAGTCCCCCATGGGTAAGTGCATGCAAATCTTTCCTTGTCTTTCATATAATGTCATTCTTACCACAAACTCCTTTTGAGTCCTTTCTCCATCCTAGAAGAGGTAAGGTAAGCAAAACCCTAACCCATCCTTGTGAAATTAGTTGCTTAGATATAAACTAGAGCACTCTAGGGAAGTCCTAGAGCCAGGCCTCAACCAAGCCCCCAAAACAAAATCTTCGTCGCAAACCCAACAAAGATGATAAGTGGGAGGGAATGCAGGCACAAAGCGTGTGCTACAATTAGGTTGTGTCTCTCTGGTCAGATCAATTTACATCCAATATTGAGACACATAAGTTGTATTTGAAGCAAAAAATTGTTTGAATTAAAGTTACAGGAGGGGTCAAATCAATCATGCAGAGCACATTAACGTATTTACTCAATTGGTTGTTTATCCAATGAAGGTTGAGGTGTGATGATGAAGACAAGAGAATTATTCTTATGTCCATTTCCAAGGCCTTATGAGCACTTGGTTACTATGCTGATGTGTGGCAAGGAGGACATCAGGGTGGAGAGCATTGTTGTTACATTGCTTGCTCATAATCAAAGGAGGAAAAACATTGCAATGGAGGAACCATCTTGTGATGCTTTGCAAGCCAGGAGTGATCATAGCATGGAGCATAATGAGCGAAACCAGAAGGAGCCATTATGCTATAGGTGCAAGGATTGGGAACGTTTAAAGAGAGATTGTTCAGGACTAAAGAATAATGGAGGATCCATAAGTGTGGTAACTGCCAAGAAATATAACTCAAATAGTGATGGTGACATTCTCACGATATTAAGTGAAAATAAGTCTTGTGTAACGTGATTGTTGGATTCAACTACCTCATTCCATGTAATGCCAAACAAGGAGTGACTCTTGTCAGCCACTAAGAAGGACAATGGCTTTGCTTACTTGGGAGATGGCTCAACTTTGTGTCATAGGAGTGGGTGACATCAATTTCAAGTTGTGTGGTGGTAAAGAGATGCTACACAAGGGTGTGAGACATGTGTTGGGCTAACGAGGAATCTAATTTTGCTTGGGTTATTGCATAAAATAGGCTTGTTGTATCAAATGACTCATGATAAGAATAGTCGTGTATGGAGGCAAGATGGTCATGGTTGGTGAGAAAGTCAAGTGCACACCAATAATACAGGCTAAATGAAAATATTGTTGAAGGTAAAGTCATGGATGACAATGCAACTGTGGTGGTATTCTATCCTAAGGATGGTGCAAGTGTGGGATTAGTCTCAACAAGATGTTTTAAGTGAGTGATAGAGAAGAAGGCTCATTGTGTACATGGAAGTTGGCACATTGATAGTTTCAAAGTGGCATATTTGGCAAGGCTGAGAATCCCATCGATCCCGCCCTGCATTGAGTTTCATGAACTGCGGTTCGCGATTCGCAAAATACGGTCGCCGACCCTTGTTTGCGATATCACACAACGAAAACAAACATGCCCCAAGTTGAAATTAAATAGGAAAAGTAACTTTTCACAACTCAATCCTTTGTTTCTCTTTCTTAACTATGCATAAAACTGTTTGTGAAGATATTTTACCAAACAATTTTTCAAAAACAACTCAACTTTACCTAAAAAGTTGCTCATAAAGTTATTTAAAAAAACAGCTTTAATAGTAAAGCTGAACTTTGTCAAAAGAAACCTAAATTTCTCATTTGTGCTCACCTCAACTCACAGTTATAGTATCACTGAGTTCAAAACAAAAGAAAGGGCTTACATTCCTGCCACTCCATTATTTATTCCTGCCGGACGGAAATGAACAAACCCCAATGTCTCGTTCGAGTGGAACTGAGATTGCAATCTTATTCACATTTTTTTTTATGATAAACGACGCTTAATGTGAATTAATCATTTTAAAGGACACACGAAACCACGACGAAACTCATTTATTTGAGTTTGACTAACTGTGGGCTTACTGTTTGGCCATTATGTTATATAGCTTATGTATTTTTCAGCCAGCAAGGCAGAAGAAATATTTGTTTTATTCTCTGATGAACAAGCGTGGTCTTCAGAAATGGCTCTGACCAATAATCATTAGGATACTCTCTGCAAGTTAAAAGCTCAAAACCAGTGGATGGAACCCGGCCTATTAGAGCAAAGCTAATAATTTAACCTGCTACTGCAAAATAAAGGTGTCATGGCACATATAGTAAGCAATATAGTTTACTCATATTAGAACCTATAACCGCGGGAGATTCTCTGGCCTCCCAATGTTCTGCCCAGGAGGCTACAACTAATGGCTCAACCTATTTTTGTATTCTTACCGTATTTTTTCATATATACAAAACTAGCCACATCACGAGATGCTTTTTATTTATGCTAGACTACTCCAACATTTTAATAACTAACTAAACTATCTAATAGGAATTCATTAAAAATAAAATACTGTTTTTCATTACTTACTCCTTTGGTCCCGAAATATTCCCACTTTTCAAGAAATAAAGTATTTTTAATTTTGATCAAATATATAATAGATTATTAATATTTATTATGCATATAAGTATCATTATATTAGTAGTTCAATTTAGAGATATAATAAAAGATTTTACCTGCGGAAGGATCTCCGGCCGTAGAGGCCACCTCTACGCTTCCTGACAGAGTGACAATGTTCATTGGACACGTGGCTTGATGAGCCTTTTTTCCCAACGACGGCTTCGTGGGCTCAGCGTTTGGGGATTGTCTGAGTTGGCTCTATTCACTTAGGTCATGTTTAGTTCATAGCCTAAATTTTTTTCACCTATCACATCGAATATTTAGTATTAAATGTAGATTAAAAAACTAATTATATAAATTGCGATAACTTTGCGAGATAATTTTTTAAGCTTAATTAATCCATGATTATTTGACAATGTTGTGCTACCGTAAACATATGCTAATGAAGGATTAATTAGTCTTAATAAATTTGTCTCATGGTTTCAAGACGAAATATACAACTTTTTTATTAGTATATTTTTAACAGACTAAATTAGTGCCGCAACATTCGACGTGACACCCGAAAACTTTTCACACTCCAACTAAACACCCCTTAATAAAAAAATCTCTCTCAAAAAAAGTCTTCAGGGTGTGTTGCCATACTAATTTTTTAATAGACCTCGCGTGCTCTATACGTCACCGTTTGATATATTTGTCATGTTCCTTAGGCTCAAATTTTATACACACCAAACTATTAACTGATTTTTAGAAGCATAATATGAAGCCAAACCAAGTGACTTTGTACATGTTCTTTTAGATAATATAAGCTTCATTATTCTTATCACATGCAAAACAACAATTCCTACTGCCCGTCGGCATGTGAAGCAAGATGGCGCAGCGAAACGCGTATATCTATCTTGTATATAATAGATTGGCTGGAAGGTTATCTGTATAAAATAGATAGGTAGTATTATTTTACAGTTGGAGTCCAACACATGAGAACTGACAGACAAATCCCAGCTAACATCTGTCTGCAAGGCAGATTTTTTGTCTCGTAATCTGTGTTTCAGCCGGCGAGAAGCTTAACGCCCATTTAACCATCTCTTTCCTAAGAGCAAGGTTAATAATACAGTCTGTTGTGGGTTGTAAGAAATCCTTGTAGTCATCTCTTAACTCACTCATATCATGGTTGAGCCTTCACTATTGATACATGACCCACTTGTCTCTCTCACAAAGTTTCTTGGTTCTTGTGCCTACTTGTAAGCTTACAGCTAACTTCTCTTCTCTCTCTTCTCCTCTCTCCTCCACATCAACATTCAACCTTGAAGGGTCGAGATGGCAGACTAGAGGGGGGGTGAATAGTCTTTTCTAAAATTAATCTTACCGGCTAACCGAAACAAATGCGGAATTAAAATTATCGGTTTAGCCAAGACTACACCCCTCTACTTATACTCTATGACACCTTACAAAAGATCCTAATCAATGCAAATAAGGTGTCGGGCTAGCTAGAGCTCACCTAACCAATTATAGAAGCAAGGTCACACAAGCCTATGCAACTAGTACTTCAAGCACGGGGGAGCTCCTACACAATCTAGCAAGCAAAACACAAAGCCTAAGCTCACTAGTAATGCTCAATAACAAGGCTACACAAGCCAAATTAGAGAGCTCAACTTAGCTACACAAACTAAGCAATGTGACTAGCAAGACTACAAGTCAACTAGTCACGCAAGAGAGCTACTTCTAGGCTACACAAACAAAGAAGGTAACTAGCAAGCTACACAAGCTAACTAATTACAAGAGCAACTACACCAGCACAATATATATGAAAGTAATTACAAGCTTGTGTAAAGGGAATGCAAACCAATGGAAAGAATAAGGTTGACACGGTGATTTTATCCCGAGGTTCACTTGGTCGCCACCAAGCTAGTCCCCGTTGAGGCAAGCCCAAGGTTGCCGCCGATCCTCTTGCTAGTGGTGACCCTAGGTCACACTCTCCACGATGGAGTGCTCACCAAGAGCTCTAGCTTCGATCCGGCCGGACCACTTGGCGCTCTTCGCGCCTCTCTCTACTAGAGTTGCTCTTTGCGATCTCCCGCGGGGCGAGCACAATGCCCCTCACAAAGCTTCTCCGGAGCCACACACAATCTTCACGCGGGCTTCACGATGGAGACTCGAACACCAAGCCGTCTAGGAGGTGGCAACCTCCAAGAGTAACAAGCACCACCGGCTTGCAACACGAACACCTAGTGCCACTCGATGCAATCTCTCAATGCAACGCACTAGCGATCACTCACTCGCTATCGATTCGCACACTAGCAAGCACAAGTGAGTTAGAGGGCTCCCAAGCACATCCACACTAGCCACCAAGGCTTTGGAGTGCTCAACCAAGAGCCCAAGGCCGGTTACCAACGTTATTTATAGCCCCAAGGGCTAACTAGCCGTTGCCCCTTCACTGGGCAAACTGCGCTAGCATCGGACGCTCCGGATCGGGACCATCGGACGCTGAGGCCAGCGTCCGATGTACGGATGCTCACTGTAGGGTCGAGATGGCGGACTAGAGGGGGGGTGAATAGTTCTTTTTTAAAATTAAACGTAGCGGCTAACCGAAACAAATGCGGAATTAAAACTATCGGTCTAGCCAAGACTATACCCCTCTACCTATACTCTATGACACCTTATAAAAGATCCTAAACAAAGCAAATAAGGTATCGGGCTAGCTAGAGCTCACCTAACCAATTTTAGAAGCAAGGCCACACAAACCTATGCAACTAGTACTTCAAACACGAGGGAGCTCCTACACAATCTAGTAAGCAAAGCACAAAGCCTAAGCTCACTAGCAATGCTCAATAACAAGGCTACACAAGCCAAATTAGAGAGCTCAACTTAGCTACACAAACTAAGCAACTAAACACTAGCACAAGATATAGAATTGCAATACAAGCTAGTGCAGAAATGGTGCAGTCGGTACTACCGGCCTGATAGGTCGGTACTACCGACGCTGGTACTACCGGGCTTCCAAGCCGATACTACCGAGCACCTGCAGGAAGCTACGAAATCGAAGGGGATGAGATGCAATCTCAGATCTAGCAATTACCCCACTTCCCTAGATGATGTAGATGACGAATGTAGCTTCCCCACGTCTTGGTTCCTTGCCAAAAGGTAGATCGAGTCTTCCCAACCTAAGATAGAGTGAAGGAGGGAGGAAGAACACGAAGAACACAAACAAGCGTAATGTGCAAGGAAACAAGAACAATAAGAGCAACAAGAGACGGGGGACAAACGATTTTATCCCGAGGTTCACTTGGTTGCCACCAAGCTAGTCCCCGTTGAAGCAAGCCCAAGGTTGCCGCCGATCCTCTCGCTAGTGGTGACACTAAGCCAACCTCTCCACGATGGAGTGCTCACCAAGAGCTCTAGCTTTCGATCCGGCCGGACCACTTGGCGCTCTTCACGCCTCTTTCCACTAGAGTTGCTCTTCGCGATCTCCCGCGGGGCGAGCACAATGCCCCTCACAAAGCTTCTCCGGAGCCACGCACAATCTTCACGCGGGCTTCACGACGGAGACGAGCACCAAGCCGTCTAGGAGGTGGAAACCTCCAAGAGTAATAAGCACCACCGGCTTGCAACTCAATCACCTAGTACCACTCGATGCTATCTCTCAAAGCAACGCACTAGGATCACTCTCTCACACAATCGGATGAGCACTAAAGCATATGTGTGTTAGAGGGCTCACAATCACATCCACACAAGCCACCAAGGCTTTGGAGTGCTCCAGCCAACCAGCCCAAAGCCGCCCTCAACGACTATATATAGCCCCAAGGGCCGACTAGCCGTTATGCCCCTTCACCGGGCATTCTGCGCTACGGTCGGTAGTACCGACCCCCTTGGGCGGTAGTACCGACTGCTTCACTTATAGCCGTTACACACGGCGTTGACCTGAGGAACAACCGACCCCCTGGTCGGTACCTCCAACGGTCGGTAGTACCGGCCCTATGGCGGTACTACCGACAGGCCAACCTGGGACTACACAGAGAGCTCCCAGACTTCCTCCCGACCTCAGTACCACCGATGGTCGGTAGTACCGGCCCTTTGGCGGTACTACCGACAGGCCAATCTGGGACTACACAGAGAGCTCCCAGAACTCCAGACCTCGGTCTCACCAACGGTCGGTAGTACCGGCCCTATGGCGGTACTACCGACAGGCCAACTTTGGATCTACACAGAGAGCGTCCAAAACTTCTTCAGACCACAGTACCACCGACCCCCTGGTCGGTACTACCGAGGGTCGATACAACCGACCCTATGGCGGTACAACCGCCAGGCCACTTCAGACCCAACACAGAGAAGGTTGCACGCAGCACCCTTGGGCGGTACTACCGACCACCCTGGTCGGTACTACCGACCACACCCAGAAAACTTCCTTTTCTTCTTTGTGTTGATCCAAATCAACTCCAACAACTTCTCCTTTGCAAATGTGCCAACACCACCAAGTGTACATCATCTTGTGCATGTGTGTTAGCATTTTCACAATTATTTTCAAAGGATTTTCACTTGCACTCACCACGCCACTCGATCCTAGCAACATCACAATGTTAGATCGCTCAAGTGGCACTAGATGACCGATATGCAAACAAGTTTGCTCCTCTTGATAGTACGGCCATCTATCCTAAACCCGGTCATAATCTTCTCTACACACCTATGACCGGTGAAATGAAATGCCCTACACATATACCTTTGCCTTGCGCATTCCATTTCATCTCCTCCGGTGTTGATGCAACACATGCACCAACCTCTTCATCAAATGATATGATCCACTTCATATCATCACATGGCCTCCATGGTCCATCGATCTTGACCTCACTTGCTCTTCACCATTGCTTCGGTCCTTCGGCGCCAAGTCTTGCTTTGATCTTCACCATCTTAGCCACATGACTCCATGTCATGTTTCATGTGCATTAAGCTCCTCCATGATCATCGCATGTGTGAGCCTTTGCAACATTTCCAAGCCATTTCACCTCCATGGCATATGTTGCCCACACATGTACCTGTGGACTAATCCCTGTGTATCTCACATAAACACCATTAGTCCACCTAAAGTTGTCACTCAATTACGAAAACCAAACTAGGACCTTTCACTCGCCATGTGTCCCTCACGTTCAACTTCGGCCGAGCGATCCCAACGGCTATATTACTTCCCGCACCAGTTAAAGTGGCATCGGACGCGCTGATGCCTAGCATCGGACGTGCCGATGCCTAGCATCGGACGCACCGATGCCTCTGCTCAGACCTGCGCAAACCAGCACTCACATCGGACGCGCTGGAACTCTAGCATCAGACGCTCGACCCCAGCGTCCGATGACACACCAGAGAGGTTCCAGAGAGGACATAAACACATCGGACGCGTCCGATGGTTCCACATCGGACGCAGGCCAGCGTCCGATGCTCCCTGGAAAGCACGCTCGCGCCACGTCACCTGCATCGGACTCTGCAACAGTGATTCCTCAGCGTCTGTTGCCAGCGTCCGATGCTCCTTCAACTTCTGACAGAAACTAGGGTTTTCCATTGGACGCTCAGCCAGCGTCCGATGCTCCTCGGACCAGCGTCCGATGCTCCCAGAGCACTTCAGTTCTCCTCCGAAAACTGCTGAATCCTGCCTCGCAAGCTCGGCAGGAGGGAGAGGGACTATACACTAGTTTCTCCCACTTCTCCATGCCTCCTTTCAACACAACTTCTTCTCCAACAACTTCTCCTTTGCAAATGTGCCAACACCACTAAGTGTACAACATCATGTGTATGTGTGTTAGCATTTTCACAATCATTTTCCAAAGGATTTTCACTTGCTCTCACCACGCCACTCGATCCTAGCAACATCGCAAAGTTAGATCGCTCAAGTGGCACTAGATGACCGATATGCAAACAAGTTTGCTCCTCTTAATAGTACGGCCATCTATCCTAAATCCGGTCATAATCTTCTCTACACACCTATGACCGGTGAAATGAAATGCCCTACAAGTATACCTTTGCCTTGCGCATTCCATTCCATCTCCTCCGGTGTTGATGCAACACATGCACCAACCTCTTCATCAAATGATATGATCCGCTTCATATCATCACATGGCCTCCATGGTCCATAGATCTTGACATCACTTGCTCTTCACCATCGCTTCGGTCCTTCAGCGCCAAGTCTTTGCTTAAGCCTCCCGACACTCGGTACCAACGGCTTCAAAGCCTCAACTTGCCCTTCACCTTCGCAACTGGTCCATCAAGCCAAGTCTTGCCTTGATCTTCACCATCTTAGCCACATGACCACATGTCATGTTTCATGTGCATTAAGCTCCTTCTTCACAAGTGTGAGCCTTGCAACATCCTCCAAGCCATTTCACTTCTATGACATATGTTGCTCACACATGATCACCTGTGGACTAATCACCTGTGTAATTCACTTCAAACACATATTAGTCCACCTAAGTTTTCACTCAATTATCAAAACCAAACAAGGACCTTTCAAACCTGCTTATAGCCCCTTATAGTGTACTTGCTCTAACGTGACAACTTTTTTTGACGTGGAATTCATCTCACCGACTCAAACATGTTACTATACCTGCTCTTAACATCACGAACCCTCGGCGGATTGGATGGCGGCAACAGCCTACCCTCCATGGGTAAATTAATGTTGGATGGAGCACCACGTGAGGTTGCTCCTCCTCCGTTGCACGCAGTGGCGGAGCCAGAAATTTTTAGAAGCCTGGGCATTTTTTATTGTACAAAATATTTTTAGCTAGTATTTATATTACTTCTCTTTAATATAGAAGGATTTTTCTTTTAAAAATTCCTCAGGAGCCCGGCCGGCCGCCCGAGGTCGCCGGGCGGTGGCTCCGCCACTGGTTGCGCAGGGAAGCTCGAGCGGCCGGCGATGGCACAGCGAGATGACAAAGAAGCTGCCCCTGGTTGTGCAGGCGAGAGAGGGGAGGAACTGGGCGTCGTGCGCGGACCACGGGAGCGAGCTAGGGGAGGAGGATGGGCGGCGATGCTACGACTCATCAACATCATGAGGCATGCATGACGCGAGAGTCGCTAGACAAGAAATCCAAAACAAACACGGAATTAGGGCTGAAAACGGTCACAAATAATTGGTAGAAGGTCAAATCATTTTCAGTTTCATATTATTTTCTCGAAAATGAAATCACTATGATATTTTTAGAAACGAGAACGACATCGATATTGCGATAAATTTGAAAATAAAACTATTTAAACAAAAGTACATTGATAACAGTAAAAAATTATGAAAGCGATATCTAAAATACAATAAACATCAGTCTGCACAGCATGACAATAGTCGTATAGATTAATTCAGGTCAATATGTGAGGATGAAGACGTGAGGTGTCATAAAAGGTCAATGCCTCAAAGGCTAGGGCCGCTCAGCAGGCTTAGCTAATAGACCTCCTTGGGGTGTGGGGGTGCTCAGCGGAGATAAGATTGAGTTTCTCTGTTTAAGTTCGGTAATTCTTAATAGTATATTATTAATTAAATATAATATTTTTAAAAAACGATCGGAGGAGAGCTAAATCACTTTTATTTTCATTATCAGATGTTTTTAACGTTTTCATTTTCATTTTATCGGTTACCGTTACCGTTTCCATTTAGGTGAAAAAATCGATAATTTTTCTAAAATGACTTCCAATAATTGTGAACTACCTTTTTTGTTTTCAGCCCTACACGGAATGTACCTGCCCTTGGTGGAGGAACCGTGGATTAGTGCAAATGCTGACCTAATGCTGCACGCCAATAAACTCCTCAATTGCGATTCAAAAAAAAAAACTCCTCAATTGGGCTATTACTCTAGAGCCTTTTCCCTGAGTGCCATTACGAAAGATGGCCTATTCCTCTGTGCCCCTCTAAAGTTGGGTCGTCCCTCTGTGCCATGACGTTTTTCTTTTTTTCCCTCCACGCCATTCCGTCTGAAATCGCTCGTAACGGTGGGTAACGGCTATGCGAAAAGACGATATTACCCTTAGGCTCAAGAGACAAAGTGATTTTGGTTATTCCCTACATGCCATTCCCAGGCTTAGAACCGTTGGCGGGAAAGGCCGAGCTGCTTGGCGCCAACTGTCCCTCCCTTTGCCTCTCCTATATATATAGGACCAACTCTTGTGCATCTCCCCATTCTCCCATTTCAGATCTATCTTCTTCTCCTCTCTTCTGTACTGTTCCCTCTCTAGCCCAAGCCATGTCTGAAGGTTGCAGCAGCTATGGTGGTGGAGGTCCTAGTCGTCATGGTGGTGGCCGTGGTGGGGTAAGGCGGGTGTTTTGCCCCAACTGCAACGTTCTTGCCAATTGGTTCACCTCGATGACCGAGAAAAACAACAACCGTGTCTTCCACAAGTGCCCGTACTATGCAGTCAGTGTTTCTTTCTTCATCGTTTTATATTTTTTTGGTTGATTTTTGGTCTAAGTTTTGTCTTGGTTTTCAGGTGGGAGGCTGCCAGTATATGCAGTGGGAGGATGAAATGGGGGTCACAGCAACTGCCCCTGCTCCACTACATGCAGTTCCACTGCAGTCAGTTGCATCCCATGGTGCAATCCCTACTGCAACTCCTCTAGCAATCATCCAGGAAGGTGCACAGGCTGTAGGAAATCAACCAGTGGACAATGGTGTTTTGCAGCAGCTCAAGTGGCTGGAAAAGATGGTCTATGTTTGCATTTTTCTTGCTTTGTATGCTATTTTCAAGAAGTAGGTGCCTATGTGTGTGTGTGTCAATGGTTGTATGCATGGATGGATGAATGAATGAATCAATCAATCAATGAATCAATGAATGAATGAATGGATGGATGGATGAATGGACCAAAGTGAATGACATAAAACTGGCCTAAGCACAGCATTCATAAGTGTTTAACATCACACATAGACTATCATTCACACATGGCATCTACATTACTTGTCCATCTACACAGCAGCTAAGCATCATTCATCATTGTTCATAACAAAAGACTGACACCACAGCAACAAAAGTTTCACCACAGCAACAAAAGTTTCACCACAGCAACAAAAGTTTCACAGAACTTTCAGTCAACCTGAGGCTTATTTTTGCTTCTGGTGTTTGAAGCAGGGCTTTCTGGGCTTGTTGGTGGTGCTATGGGCTTAACTGGTGTTAGCTTCTTCTTTATGGCAATCTTCCTTCTTGGTGTCACCTGGACCTACACTGCCTCAACATGTCCAGGCTCTGGGTCAGTTTGTACTGTCCTGCTAACCTCAGGTTGGAAAGAGGGGGCAACCTGGAGTGGAACTGGATCATTGGATCCAGTTCCCGACCTATTTGTGAAAAGAGACCTATTAGCATTTTGTATCATGAGAGTAGTGGTAATGTTCAAAGAAATAATAATACCTGTTAGAGGCACTAGTTGGACCTGAGCTTGTGGAAGCTGCTCTCTTGCCTTTCTGGGATCCAGATGAAGTACTTGCTGCTCCCTTGGTTGCTCTCTTCCTTTTCTTGCTTCTGGTAGCATTATCCACAACAGCATTGGTTGGGTAAACCATCTGGTTGGCACGAGGGACAGCAATCACAATGGAGGTCTCTGTATTAGCTGGGACTGTTTTCTTCTTTTGTTTTTTCTTTGGTGGACCCCTGCATACAGAATTAGCATTAGCATCACATGGGCATACAGAATTGACATTAGCATCATACAGTGATATACCTTTCAGCTTCCATTGCAGCTATATCAGCAGGATCCCCTTTTTTACAAGTATACCAATGATGTCCTAACTCATGGCAAATGGGGCATTCATGCTTCCTTTTCTTACTCTGGCTGCCTCCTTCTGCACTTGATTTGATCCTATTCTTCCTTCTTCCTCCTCCAGTAGACTTGAGCAATGGAGGGTACATGAAGAAGTCCTTGGGTGGGTTGGGCCACATGCTCTTGTCAGGAATACAAGGGATGGAACCCTCATATGCAGCTCTGAACTTGGCAACTGAGTAGTACTCATCTACATGGTCTTCAAGTTTTGCATCAGGAATGGAAGTGATGTAGGCAATGGCATGTTTGCATGGGATCCCTGACCCCTGCCAAACCCTACATAAGCAGGTTCTCTGTTGCAAATTGACCACAAACCTGAAGCCAGTAGACCCCCTTGCCCTCATTTCTGCAACCCCTTCTGGACTGGCTGTGATGACCTCAATGTCAAGATTATAACTGTCATCCCTTAACTTCTTCATGATATGTGGCAGAATGTTTGCAGTGAACTTAGTGGCCACCTTCTTCCTGTGATTCCACTTGATCAGTATCTTCTGCCTTATTGTGTCCAACAGGTCATCAATGTTCATTGCCTTATCAGCTTTGATCCAGTTGTTGAAAGACTCAGCCAGGTTGTTAGTGACATAATCAACCTTTGACAGATCCAAGAACTGGCTTCTGCTCCAAAGCTTCTTGTGTGTGTCCTTCAGATACTTCATTGCTTCAGGTTTGGCTGCAGCCATACTCTGGTAGTGCTTCTCAAACATATATGGGCTCCATGAATATGAGGCAGCCCACAGATGATCATCAAAAACCTGTCCACTGTACCTCTTCTTGAAGTTCTGTACTAAGTGATACATACACTCCCTATGTTCAGCATCTGGAAAAACTTCACTAACCCCATGGATTACTGCCTGGCCACAATCTGTATGGAATGTAAGGCCTACTGGGGTGCCAATTGCTTCCTTCAATCTTAGCATGAACCACTCCCAGTTCTCATTGGTTTCAGAGTCAATGACTCCAATGGCTACTGGGTACATCCAATTGTGACCATCTACTGCACAAGCAATACACAACTGTCCCCTAAATCTACCAGTCAAAAAGGTGCTATCTACTGCAAGATATGGTCTACAACCTCTTAGGAATCCATCTACACAAGGCCTAAGTGCAAAGAAAAGTCTGTTGAACCTAATCTGGTCCTTGATGGTGTGATGATCAATCACAAGCCAAGACCCAGGACAGGTCTCTTCTAACTGGGCCTTCAGTCTGTACAGATTGTCAAAACAATGAGCCCAAGGCCCATAAATCTGGTCCATTGCAAGATTTTTACCTTTCCACACTCTTTTGTAGGGCACTGTCACTTTAAACTCTTCTTTCAACCTCCTCTGCAGCTCTGTTGCACCCAATGTTCCATCTTCCTTCAGCCAATCAAGTACATGACTGCATACCCAAAACTGAGTTACACCAACACAAATCCCTTTCCTCCTACTGCTTTCACAGTTCTCATGCCCATTGGGAATCTTTTTGACCTACAATATAAACAAGCAAAACACATATGACCTACAATCTTTTTGACCTACAATATAAACAAGCAAATCAATACTAAGAACAACAGTTACCTTAACAGTGTGACCATTCTTTGAAGTAGAGGCAACAAGTCTCCAAGGGCATCCATATTTCCTCTGTGAGCAGTACACCCTATGCCTCCCTGGATCACTCTTCTGAATCAGATAATTGAACTCTTTTCTAAGAGCATGAGTAGCTAAAGCAATCTTAAAAGATTCCATGTCTGAATACACTGTGCCTACTACCATGGGTGGGTTCTTCTTATCATAATGCAGATCAGGCTGGTCATCAGGCTCCCTATCAAACACCATGTCCTCATCATCAGAGGAATCAGAGGAATCAGAGAAGTCTTCTACTTCTACTTCATCATCTGAGGAGTCTGAAGACATCTGCTCAGCTCCAGAAGTATCACCTTCCCTTTCTCCATCTTGTATCTCAAGATTAGGATTGGAATTGGAATTGGGAGCAGAAGGAGGAGGGGGATAGACAAGATCATCCATGTACAAGCCTTCATCATCAATGCCCACATGCTCATGCTCTGGGAATGGGTTCTGGAGATATTCAGGTTTATCATGCTCGGCTTGTACACTACGGCTAAGGGTGTCTGTGCCAAGACTAGGTACTGGTAAAGTGGGAGGGGCATATGCAGGGGTGATTGGGGGTTCAACAGATATTTGTGGGTTGACATTGTTTGAGACAACAAAATCCAATGGAGGAAGGACAGGGGGCTCAGCACTTGGCCTATGATATGCAACACAAATCAAGCAGGTTCTCCTTGCCCTATTTCTATCAAACATTTCTAGCAAATCTTGGTCACTGCATAGATGGATGTGAGCTTTGCTTTGTGGGCACCAATAGAACAAGGACACTGTGTCACCCCCGTAAGCTGGATATCTCTCCAATACATCATCACGAAGCGCAGAAAAGAACAACATGTCAGCATCCACAACTTCACTGAATGTAAACCACTTCGAAACGTCAAGATTCGAAGCAACAATCCGGATTTCTAATTTGAAGCTACTGTCCGGGTCCATCCTACAGATGAACAAGGAGTACGATATCAATACCCTAACTCCAATCCGTGCCCAAATCAAGAGACCTAAGAGACCGCCAAATCAAGAGAGGAGGAAGGGAGAAGCAGTGTACTCACCCGTCACGAAACCAATCTGGCCGCTCGCCGGCGCCGTTCCAGCCCATGGTCCACCCGCGCCAGTCCTCTGGACGCGCGCTCCGCCGGGGCTAGGGCTCCGCCGCCGCCGCTCCGCCGAGGCTAGGGTTCCGCCGCCGCCGCTTGCAGTGATAGTGATAGAGAGAGGAGAAGACTGAGTCGGGGTCAGGTGGGTCGGTGGGCTCGGTCGGTGGGGGTCAAGGCAAGTCAGCCACGGTCCCCATGTCAGTGAGACTGAGGGCAAAAATGACAACTTACAGGGCTGGTCCCACATGTCAGGGCTGGCAAACGGAAGAAAACGAACGGAACGGAGACGGAATGGCGTGGAGGGAAAAAAAAGAAAAACGTCATGACACAGAGGGACGACCCAACTTTAGAGGGGCACAGAGGAATAGGCCATCTTTCGTAATGACACTCAGGGAAAAGGCTCATTACTCTACCTAATGGGCTTGGTGCTTGGCTGCTTGCCCTTGGCGGCCCTTGCGGCTTGCATGGTGGGCTGCTGGGCGCTTATCAACTAAGAAAATAGCAGGGCGTCATCGGGGTAGGCCGACCCAATCCTAGAAAAATATAGGCCTAGTTTAGTTTCCACCCAAAAACTTTTTATCTATCATCGAATATTTGGACACATATATCGAGTGTTAAATATAAACTAAAAAATAACTAATTACATAGATTACGATAACTTTATGAGATATTTTTTTAAAACCTAATTAGTCCATAATTTGACAATGTTGTGCTACAATAAATATGTGCTGATGACGAATTAATTAGTCTTAATAAATTCATCTCACGGTTTCCAGACAGAATATGTAATTTGTTATCGTATTAGTCTATTTTTAATAGACAAAATTAGTATCGGAGCATTCGATTTGATACCAAAAACTTTACACCCACAAACTAAACAAAGCCTTAATCCACGGTTGGTAGATAACCATGTAGATCGAGAAAATTTCTAAACCTCTATTATCTTTATGCAATGTTATCATAGCTCCATGAGATGAGTCGGGTGACATAAATGCCACAAAAGTGAGTCTCTTAGACTGTCTCCAATGATGCACCCCAAACCCAAATTTGCGTATCCAACAGTGTTTTGGGTCTCAAAAATAGCCTCCAACAGATCACCCAAAGAGATGATGCATTTTGCGTACTGAACAAATCATACCCCAAAAAAGCGTCCTCAAAACTGACGATGCAAATCGCCGCTGCTCCTCTCCACGGGCGCTGCTCCCCAACCGGCGGTCCTCCCCCCAGCGGTGCTGCTCCCATCCGCGCTCCCCCCCACCGGCGTTGCTCTCCCACCGGCGCGCATGAGCCCCCTCCCCGTATCACCGGCGCAGACATGGGGTGAGGCGAGCCGCGGACGCCGAGGCGAGGCGGGGCATGGTCGTCGATATCCGGCCGACGGAGCACGGCCACCGGGGATGTCAGGGTCAGGCGAGGCATGGCCGTCGAGGCCCGGCCAGCGCGGACGTCGGGGTCAGGCGAGGCGCGGACGCCAGGGCGAGGCGGGGCATGGCTGTCGAGGCCCGGCCGGCGCGGACGTCGAGGTCAGGCGAGGCGCGAACGTCGAGGCGAGGCGGCGCATGGCCGTCAAGATCTGGCCGACGGAGCACGGCCGCGCGCGGACGTCGGGGTCCGGCGAGGCGCGGACGCCGGGGCGAGGCGGGGCATGGCCGTCGAGGTCCGGCGAGGCTCGGTCGGCAGAGCACGGCTGCTGCTGCCACCGCGCGCGTCGGGTTGGAGGGGCCGCGCGACGCCGTCTGTTGCTGCTGCCCCGCGCGGGAGGAGGGGTCTCGGCGGCGGCGGAGACCTCAGCGGGCGGAGCTCGGCAGCGAGGAAGATGACGCAGGTTATCTTCTTTGCCTTCGCTGTTAGAGAAGAACGGATTTAGGTGAGAGACTCATGTACTGTGCAGTACCCAAATCCTAGAATGGCTATTAGGTTTGCATTCTCCTTGTTGGAGTTAGTCTTAGGACTCCAACTCTGACCACTCTGAAGAGAGGTATCATGTGTTTGGTTCTAGGACCATGTGGGTTGGGATGGATTCAATATTGTTTTCTGAGTTGGGTTGACTCATCTCGTGTTAGGTTAAAAGGTTGGGTTGAACCTAGTTTTTTATTTGGTTGGAGGGATAGAGAAGGATGAAATGGATGACACTTCACACCGTCAACTATATCTATTAGTGGGGTCCACCTGTCACCCTCTTTCTCTCGTTATCTTCTTCCTTATCGTGGTTGGCTAGGATTGTGCTTGTCGTGGCAACCGCTGCACCCCGCCCTGGCGACCGCCGTGCCCAGTCGCGCCCCGTGCCGCGCCGCCATGGTTGGACAACTGAGCCCCACCCTGGCGGTCGTCGTGACCCGTGCTGAGCCACCATGGCCGGAGACCTAGCCCCACTCGGGCAGCTGCCGCACTCAGCACCACGTCGCCATGGTTGGAGGGTCGAGCCCCGCCCAGGCGACCGCAATGCTCCGCCTCGCGCCTCCACCTCTCCGTGCGCCAACCGGCCGCCGCGCCCCGCCCCGCGCTTCCACCTCCTTGTGCGAACCAGCCGCCACACCTCCTCCAGCGGTCGCCACCTCCCTGTGCCCGCAGCACCTTCTTCAGCGCCTGCATCGATCAGTCACACCACGAGATGGAGGAGACGGTGTCGATGTGGGTCGAGCTCGTCCTCTCGATTTGAGCGAACTGCGTCAACCCGTGTCTGAGGAGAATATGCGCCAACCCGGGTGGACCCAGTTGCACTTAACCCCCAATTCAAACAGCAGACCATTGAGTCGAACCCAGGACAAACCCATGATATTCCGCAATCTAAACACACGGGTATCGAGCTAGACTAACCCGCTCCCGATCCTGATGGTATAACGTAGATTCGCCTCAGAGCGTTACATGTGGAACCACAACTACATGTTGCCAACAAAAACCTTGTTATCCCTCCCCCAACCGAAATGCTAAATAGCCAAGCCAACAAACAGTGTCTATATGAAATCATCGATGGACGACTATACAGTACTGATCTGATCTTGAATATAATCCGACCAAAGTGTCCTTGCGCGTATGCACATAGTACAATTATAACGGAGAGGCATTCACAGGTTTTCCGCATAGAATAAGCTGCCAAGTTTAGCTACCAATGCTAGTAGAGGTAACATCACTGTCCTAGTGAACTCCTTGTACACCACCAAGTACTCCCTAGAGAAGCTATACAACAACTTTACTATCCCTGTATGCTTCTCCATGTTTTAATTTCTAGTCACATTTTTTTTTTACTTTTCTAGATACATATATATAGCAAAAGTATATCTAAGGAAACTAAAATGACTTGCAATTTGCAAGTGGACATAACAAAAAATTATACTACCAACTTTCATGTACTTCGTTTGTCCCATTATATAAAGCGTTATTTATGTCCTATAATATAAGTCATGCTCTCTCTAGACACACGTACGGGTAGTACTAGTGTTGAGAGATAGAATTAAATGCATTCCTTAGTCTTTGAATCAGAGGTGGTTACACCTTATATACTAGGACGGAGAGAGTATATATCTAGTTGTAATAAGCTTGTGGTAAGCCCGCTAGTTGCAGCAGTTGTCCATCGGTTATTCTTTTTATTTGTTTGGTTGCATCTAATCTATCCTAATTTATGTATGTTGAGAGAAACAAAGAACAAGTTTTTAAGGGCAGCTCCAATAAATGTGCTAACCACTAAAGTGGTGCTAGAGGGAGAGAGGAGAGAGAAAATAAGGTGCAATAGTTAAATTAGACGGATGCACTTGTGGTAATACATCAGCCACTTTAATTCGTACAAATCAGTTGTGAAACCGTATTTTCCTTTCACAACAAATTAACTATAAAAATCATCAATTAAAACCGCTTGAAGTCATGCCGAACAGACCGAAGTTGTTAGTTTTGTGCTAAACAACGTAAAATCAAATAGCTCAGCCAAGGAGCCTATTACATACAGTGCTCTCACAAAGGATATGTACATGGACGGTGGAGATGAAAATAATGACTCAACTCGGTTTCACCTCGTCGTGGTGGATCCTGCATGGGAATATGGGATGATGTGAAAGCATGTTTTAAAAATTTCTACGAGCGTGAAAGTTATTTTGTCAAAAGGTTCATAGATCCACGCCAGTGTGGAAACTTTTTTGTGTAGCTGAAGCAAGAAAATACAAAACAAGATCTAAGAATTATGAAAAACTAATTCAAAGGAACACTCACTGAAAGTGAAAATTAGAGGTCCGAGAACCAACTCCAATAAATTAATTTTCATTGGTAGAACGTATAGTACTTTTTTGTGTGTGGGTATAGAATAGTACTTCACGTGTGATGTGTCATCATGTGTGAGGGTTAGTTTCTTCTTCCTCGTCCCGACCGGACCCACACACAACAAAATCCTGTGAACCACGCTAATAAGTGCATGCATACACCATGCATGATTCGGAATCCCATCGCCTGACGATTGAGGGGGATGCTGCCGATGGATAATCGACGCCGGCTGTCGGCGATGCTCGCTCTGTCATTATTGCCTGCGCTTGCTTTGCTCGGCTCGTTGTTTGGTTGTTGCTGCAGGACGATGCGTGTTGGGATCGTCGGACTTGCATTGGACATTGAAACAGTACTACAACGACTGTGGATGATGCGGCTGATGTTGTGTGACAAAAAAAACACTATAGTATATTTGATATGTAGAGTGATCGATAAGCGCTGATAAGTCCACGCCAACAGGGGCCATGCATTATAATTCAGGTTGCGGCAAGGACGAAAACCACGCTGCATATATATAGGGAGGTGCACAACGTACCTCATGTCCTCATCTGTTGTGTGAAGAGACAGCCGAGCCCCAGATGCAGCTGCTAGCCGTTCAGTGCAGGCGACCGACCCAAAATGACACCGCACTGCATGCATATCTGAATGGTAGCATCGAGACATGCGGCGCGGGAGATCGAGACAGCCAGGCAAGCGACGACAACCTTGGTGAGGTGGGGCAGCCACGACAACTCTGGGTGGCACAGCACAGGCACAGGCACGCTTCTAGCACTAGCAGGAAGCGGGCTCCAGCCTCCAGGAAGGCAAGGACAACTTTGGCCAGGTGGGGCGACGACGGCAACTTTGGGTAGGCAGGCAGGCAGGCAGGCGGCGCGGGGGGATGTGGGAGCAAAAGCAGTAGCAACAGCAGATCACGTGTTTACGAGAAGAAAACAACACTGTTTTTATTAGACTTCGTTAATAATTATAGTCGTGCTTTTCCTACACATGACCACCGTACACTACAAGCGTGCTTTGCCAACACGAGTGTAGGCCTTGTTTAGATGGAAAAATTTGCAGCGTTTTCGTTGTTATTTGATAAACTTTGTCCAAATATGGACTACGTAGACTTCAAAGATTCGTCTCGACATGTATATACGAAAAGTACAAATATGGACTACGTAGACTTCAAAGATTCGTCCTACATTTAATGCTCCATGCATACGTCCGAACATTGATGTGATGGTTGATGTGATAGGAAAATTTTGGGAAATGAGGGAACTAAACAAACAGGGCCGTAGTGTTTCTACTACATGCGACTGAAATAAGGACATATATATACACAGATCACATACACACAGATATCAAGCAAAAGATATATACGTCCGTTTTTAGCACATTGTTCATCAACTAGCTCATATATCATAGATTAGTCATCTACACTCAACACACAACAATAATTAAAATCACAGTTTTATATGTAGCAATAGCACAACATATATGTATATATCTCTAACTCTCATAGCTCCTAACTCAGTGGCGGAGCTAAGGCCCGGCCAGCCTGGGCATCTGGCCGGTCTCCCCTGCTACAGTGCTATTAGGATAGTACGACATACTAAGATTTAGTAATACTACTGGCTATTACTAGGTAGTAGTGCATACTAGTACAAAGCATGACACAGAGACCGAGCAGAGGATGCTGCCTGCCTACTCTAGGACACAGGGCACAGTAGCAAAGTCTAATAATGAGGAGAGGAAGGCCGAGGCGACACCGTTGTCTACCATCTACCCCTTTGAGTTCATGTTTTAGCATAAAAATTTGTCATTTCACTGTTACTAATCGACACTTGAGTTTATCTTTAATTTTTAGCTCTTCACATGAGCATATTTCAGGTGATTTCAGCTATTTCGACTAGTGTTATATGAGAGAGAATAAGTCGCAGTACGACTGTCATAGGCATCGAACCCTTGGGTAGCTGGACCTTGGCTACGTAGATCGTAGCCGCGATCCGTCTTTTAGGGCGAGGTTATACCCATCTGCTTCCTCGGCTTGAGAGCACGAGAGGAGGAGATAGATTGATTTGATAATATCTTTGCTTAGATTGAAAGGATACATAGCCCCTCTATTTATAGTCCTGAGAAGAGTTAGCCCTCAAGTAATCTAATCAAACCCTAATCTAATCTAATCCGACGGCGGCGGCGACGATGCTACAGTACCACGTGAACAGTACCCGTGACGCTACATTACTCGCGGGTACTGTTCACGTGGGCCTGCTTTGGGCCCAGCGGCCCCACATGACATCTCTCCCCCCTTTGAAGCAGCTCGCCCACGAGCTGCCGTTGCCCTATGTGACGCGACCTAAGGTTAAGCCTTTTACATCTCGGCTTACCTTTGTTATTGAAGACTAAAACATGAAGTAAATTTGGAACTAAAATATGAAATAAATTTCGAGTGCAACAATGTCCTCCTGGGTCCCATGGGAAAAGCGCAACCGCTGGCCGCATGTGGGAGGAAGGGTGGAGGACCAACCAGCCTACTCGTACTCTAGATTTGTCCAGCACCAAGGAAGGTGACAGGACAGCCACCGCCGCCAATGCTTTATGATGGGTGGCGCTGGGCGGTCGCCGCACCAGAAGGACCCATACTTGGACCTCCACTTCAATTGGAGCCATAGGACGGATGTGCGAGCTCGAGTGGTTGAACGCGCATTGCAGCGATGAACTGAGCAGCACCCGCATCTTCCGCACCACTCGTCGGGCAAGGAAGCCTTGCGCTGCTGCTTGCAGGCGTACGACTGCCTGCTCCTCTGGTGATGGCCACGTGATGGTCTTAGAGACAACAGGGACATGCGTCTCCCCACGGAGACAGTGCACATGCCGACGTGCTAGGAGTCCCCGTGCGGCCGCCTGTAGGCATACTGCCGCCTGTTGGTCTATGGCTGCCAGGCGTTCATGCTCCTTCATCGCCTCGAGCAGCGACATGATGCGATCCAGCGTTGTGGACACGTCATGGAGAATGTTGGGATTGCGGGCGATCCAAAGTGCAGGTGTAGCAGCTCGGTAAAGCGACGCCATACCGGTGTGCCCTCATCCTGCACGACTTGGCGGAACCACAGTTGGGCGTCATCTGCCAAAGTACGGGAAGCCATCCATACCTTTTCTTCCTCCATGATGCGCTCCCGGTGGAAGTACGACTCGCAGCAGTTAATGAAGATGAGCGGGTTGAACATGCCGTCGTACTTTGGAAAGTCCATATTCTGGAACCTTGGCGGCCGGTCGTTGTGGTGCTCGCCGGAGCCTGGCTTGGTGCCCGACGTAGAGGAGCGGTCGGCGGTGAGAGCAGCGATGGCCATGGCGTTGGCCGCGACGGACTCCTGCAGCGACTTGAGGGCGTCGGCCAGGGACTTGAGGTCGGTGGAGTCACCCATGGCTGGATTAGGGCACGATGCGACGAACGATGATGGGGACGGCGCGACGGCTGGTGGAGGATCGGCGGCCGGTGATATGATGGGCTGGCGGCTGGTGGTGGGCTGGAACGGGAAGGCGAGGATCTTCTGGAACGTGATACCAGATGTCATAGGTGTCAAACCCTTGGGTAGCTGGACCTTGGCTACGTAGTTCGTAGCCGCGATCCGTCTTCTAGGGCGATGTTATACCCCCGGCTTCCTAGGCTTGAGAGCACGGGAGGAGGAGATAGATTGATTTGATAATATCTTTGCTTAGATTGAAAGGATACATAGCCCCTCTATTTATAGTCTTGGGAAGACTTAGCCCTCAAGTAATCTAATCAAACCCTAATCTAATCTAATCTAATCCGACGGCAGCGGCAGCGCTACAGTACCGCGCGAACAGTACCCGTGACGCTACAGTACTCGCGGGTACTGTTCACGTGGGCCTGCTTTGGGCCCAGCGGCCCCACATGATTGAAAGAATACATAGCCCCTATATTTATAGTCCTGGGAAGACTTAGCCCTCAAATAATCTAATCAAACCCTAATCTAATCTAATCCGACGACGGCAGCGGTGGCGCTACAGTACCGCCTGAACAGTACCCGTGACGCTACAGTACTCGCGAGTACTGTTCATGTGGGCCTGCTTTGGGCCCAGCGGCCCCACATGACAACGACTGCTAAGTTCAAGTGAACAAAGACTATTTTCTGAGTCACTGTGAACTTGTGTTCTAAAAGATTATTTTATTTTGTTCACTATGCTTAGAGGTATTTTTGTCCAATCAGCCAACACAAATTGGTTTCTTTGGGCTTTGGGTGCCACGGTCAAATTTGTTAGGTAAATCCTAGCGTATTATATGTACTATTTTTTTCTGGTATTATGTTTCGCCCAGGCTTCATAAAAATTCTAGTTTCGCCACTGTCCTAAGTCATAGACGTGCATATGCAACAGGTGGACAGAATCAACATAACTGCCTTTCTATATGCCTCTAAAGTATGTAATCTAAGTCATCTTACTCCACTGGTTTACCTGGAGTACAAAAGAAAATCTTCTTCTATGTTGATGACCTGGTCCACAATGAACATGACGATCTTCTCTCTAATGCTCGCTAGGTTGATTTTAGTGAACAACACTTCAAACTCTTAAGACGAATAAAGGTAGGCATAATAATAGAGGAAAAAAGTTTACTAGATGAAGCATATGCAAAACATAACAAGTATGATGAGTTGAAGATAGCACAAAGCATTAGTATGCATGGGTGTAACATGTTATTGGCTGTAAAATAAACTAATAACAACACAGTTATCCACATAATAATAAACTCCAACAAGTGACATTGTCATTCCATGACTCAAACGTTACACATTTGCATGATGCAAGCATTTCAGTTAGCTCAAATGCTAAAGTAACATGACCTTTCTAGTATTCCAGTGCGCTCCAATTAGCTCTATATAGGTATGGCGGCACAAGCACTATATTGCATCATACTCAATTCCATGACCCAAATATCCACAATAGTTTACCTCAGCATGCTCCTTTTTTGGCTTGTCCTATCGCAAACATCAAGTTGTGGGTCATAAAGAGCCCACACATGTTGTCTACACTTTGCTGCTGAGAGACTGTGAATATATGGAACAAATTGGTTAATAACTGAATTGAAACATACTAGTTCCCAGCTGAAAGTGAAGCACTACTTACTAGAATTTTGGTGGCGTGGCTCAACCTCAGTTTGCTCTACTCTTCTTAGCCACCTTGGGTTGGCAACTGGCAAAAGCTCTACACATACATGAGTTGTGTTATCACATTCTTTTAGTAACATAATTAAAAAAGAAATATATGACTCAATTGTAGGTTAGAAAATACTCATTGATCTATCAACGATTTTATAGAGATCAAATTTGTCTCCCTAGCTACCTCTACTGGAGTCAATTGGTACACAACACCTTCTTCCACTTGCGAGCGATGACAATAGCAACAGCTAGTGTCCCCCTGTGTTATGCACAAACATCAAATAATTCTTGCCGGCATATTTTCTTAGGCAAAATTTTAGATAATCCACGCTATATATAACCTCAATCTTTGTTCATGGTCTTTATTAACAATGGATCTGGATCAAGAAGACCAACTGACAAAGTCTTGTCCTTGCTTCTTGAATCAGGCATTTAAGAATAAAGAAGCATACAAAGGTAACTTAGCAAGCAAATATATGAAGAGGCATCTCTGCTAGCTACAAATGAATGAGTTGAAAGCATGCACTCATGTAGTGATTGACTGATGGTTGTGGCATACTATACTAACCCCTATGGTTGAAAGCATATCCTCCACCACCAGTCCATGTCGTTGCCTGTGATCACAGTCACGGTCCAGTCTCTACGCTTGAATCCGAGCAACAGGACGAACTTTGCTTCCAGGGCATGCCTATATTTTTCAAATGATGTCATAAATAGACATGCATGCCCGACGCGCACCACAATGAAGCCAAGGAGACTACGCCAACCTTGCAGAGTATTGTCCGTCAACCGTATATAGCGCCAAATCACTTTTCTTTTCCTGGCAGGTGTTGAATAAATAGGCAACTTCATGATTAATTTCACGTGAAGAAAGCCTGTTCGTGTCCGCCGGTGCATTCATCCTCTAATCACTTCACTCATAAGACACTTGTGTCCATTTAGGATAGTTTTCTTCCTCTCCATTTTATGTTTATCTCATCTCACTACTATATAAATACTTTGTAGGGGCGGCTCTAGATGATTTGTAGGGACGGTTAGGCCAGTCGCTTCTATCCGGCTGCTTCTACAAATTAGTGATTTATAGAGGCGGTTAGGCACCTCTAGAACCTGAAAAAATAGCAAAAAAAATTTAATCTGGGGAGGACTCCACCACCCAGTGCCCGTCCATCTCCGTCATTTTCTACAAGTCACGGTATTTTTCACGCGAAAATCACGCACTCCCATGGCCGACGGGATTCGAACTCACGACCTCACCCTCATGTCATTTTTACAAGCCGTAGCATTTTTCACGCGAAAATTGCGCACTCCACAGCTAAAAATATAGCAAAACATTTTTTTAATCGGGAAAGGACCCCACCACCCAGCGCTCGTCCATCTCCGTCATTTTTTGCAAGTAGTAGCATTTTTCACGTGATTTTTGTGCACTCCACGACTGGCGGGATTCGAACTCACGACCTCACTCTCGCGTCACTTTTTACAAGTCGTAGCATTTTTCACGCGAAAATCACGCACTGCACGACTGGCGGGATTCAAACTCACGACCTCACCCTTGCACGTACCCTTCTCTGCCACTACACCTCACACTCACTTGTGTCTATATTTTGGGTCTACTCATATTATACTAAATCGAGTTTAAATTAAGTGTTTGAGACCCTAAATGAATCCAAATAAAAAGTGGTCAACTATAAAGTTGTGTAACTTTTCAAGATCTACAGCTTTTATTTTGGTCGTTTCTCCATCTGAGGTCGTTTAAAAATTTTAAATTTTAAATTTGACCAATTCAAATGTAGATTTCTATGACAAGATGAATTCAAATGAAAAAAATTATAAACATCAAAGTTCTATAACTTTTTGAGATCGTCTACAACTTTTGTTTTGGTTGTTTCTTCATCCGAGATTATTTTAAAATATAAATTTTAATATTTAATTTAATTATTCAGTATGTATTTGTAGGGGCGACTAAATATAGAACTGCCTCTACAAATAGGATTTGTAGGGACGACTGAATATTGAGCTGACCCTACAAATCCGAGCTATTTGTAGGGACGACTCATAACAACAGCCGCCCCTACAAATGAATTTGTAGGGGGGGCTCGTCGGGGTGTTGGTGTGTGTGTGGGGGGGGGGGATTTGTAGCCCTAAAAAAAGGGAGACATTGCTACAATTTTTTTAGTAGTGTCTGGTTTTAAAATGAGTACTGAACCCTATATGAATTCAAATATAAAAAGTTGTTAACTATAAAGTTTTATAGCTTCTTGATCTACAACTATGAGTTTGGTTATTTCTTCATTCGAGTTTGAAGAATTCAAATTTCAAATGTAAGGAAAATCCCGTGATTTTTTCTATGGATAGATAATTTCAAATGAAAAAGTTTTCAACTATAAAGTTTTATATCTTTTTGAGATCTACAACTTTTGTTTTGGTCATTTCTCCATCTGAGATCGCTAAAGAATCAATTTTTAAATATGAAAGTTCAAACATAATTTTTGTTGGATAGATGATTTCAAATGGAAAACTTGTCAACTACATAGTTGGAGAACCTTTTGACATCTATATTTTTGTTTTGATCACTTCTCCATTATCTAAGATTCTTAACTACCACTACATACTCACTTATGACTATAGAGCATATGGATTCTTCTGGTTTTAACTTGTATAAAATCTTGTGAATCAAATATTTTGGCATCAAAACGATTTCAAATAAAAAAGTTGTGAATTACAAAGTTGCATTTTTTATATCTATAGCTTTTGCTTTGACTATTTCTCCGAGATCCTTTCCTACCACTACACACGCACTTGTGACCAGAGAGCATATGTACTCCTTTGGTATTACCTCTAAATTCTTGTGGTACATATTTGGACATGTAGACGATTTTAAATCAAAAAAGTTTTAACTATAAAATTGTAGTTCTTATTAAGTACTACAACTTTGATATATAAATTTTGTCTTTATCAAATATCATATGAGAAAGTTATGAAGTTTTCATGTAGGCTATCACTACTTGTTCCGGTCACGAGCTAGCAGTGGTACTATCACTCCAGTTTTAGCAAAAAATGACAATAATGGCCCAATTTTACAGCCGGTTTATAGCTAAAACTAATAATGATATGAACAAGTAGTGATGATCTCAATATCACTGTCGGTTCAAGCCACAAACCGGCAATGATGGGCCAACAAAAACTCATTATCGGTCCTAAGAAACCGGCACGAACCGACAATGATGGGCTGGTAGTGAATGTCAGTTTTGTAGTAGTGGATGAAGACAACGTGGCTATTGAGGTGGAAGCATTGTGACTGGTGGAGCAGGAGCTAATGTTGTTGACAACGTTGGTGAATTGGGTTGAAGGAGTCGGCTGAGGAGACGACAGTATATGACACTACCTAACTTGGGTGGAAAACGTGCCATCGTGGAGGTCAAGAGAAATCATGTGAAGATTCCCTAAAAACTTATTTATGATCTTCGGATGCAGGATCTCAAGCATGAGCTATTTTGGAGACCTGCTCTCCCGATTGTCAATCCACGCAAATCCTCAAGGTGGAGAGGACTATGACTATTGTGCATCAGTGAAAGTAGAGGCAAAACCCTAAATAAGTATCTTAACTCGAATAAGTGTGTAACCAATTAGGTTTCCAATTTATAAACTAAATGACCAAGTACAAAACTGGTTATAGGTGCACACAGGCGCTCCAAGTAGAGAGGACTGCGACGGTGACATGTCAGTGTTAAGAGGTAAAACCCTAACTCAAATAAGTGTGTACAATTTGTAGACTTCAAGGCCATGTAAACAAAATCTATAATTGCAAAAGGAGGTTATGTTCCTGCAAGATCATAGAACAAATTTTGGTGGACCACCATTAATGTAGGTACTGCGCGCTCACGGCCATGCCCTAATCAGGAGAGGCAAACACATGCGGAGGTTCCCTGCCATCTCCCCTAACTAGTCTCCACAAAGTGGAGAAGGCATCCATATTTAAGAATGCAACCTTCACTACAACTAGTATGGTGGGTATAAACTCTAAAGTTCTCCATTTTTCTACACATATGAATCTACCTTTGAGATTTATTTGGAATATATGAAAATTTCTAATGGCCTAAAGCCAACATTGCAACCTGGTGTCCACTTGAGCCCTCCAAACTAAATTTGAGGGCTCAAGCCAAAAAATGGGCTTCAACAGGGCCCCTACTAAAAACTCAAATTAGATAGGAGGACTTTAATCCCTCTCCCAGTCCTCATTCCTGGGCGTGTGCTAGAGGCCCTTCCCCTTCCTGCGAGCACACGAAATCATGCACGCTGCCCTCATCTGATGTGGCGTTGCATCTTTCGCCATCCTCGTGAACCTCCTAGCTAGTCTCGTAGCACGGTTCTACACCCCAATAGTGTGGCTCTCCTCCCCTAGCAACACAACTCTCCTCCTCCTGGTGTTCGACATCCATCCAGGCCTACACGCTTGGCGCCTTCCTCCCAGTGTTTGACGTCCTGGTGCTTCGAGAAGTTGTGACACACTCTCTCGAATTCCTCCTGGTGCCTAGAGAACACGTGGCGCGCCCGCGTCAAGATTCCTCTCCCTGAGTGGCCTCTGTGGCTGCTCCAATTGGAGAAACCACGACAGCGCTCACACTCTGACTCCTCTTTCTAAGAGGTCTCGGCTTCCCTTCTACCTAGCCTATGCAATTACTACTCTGGTCAAAGAAGTCGTAATGGCATCCGTGTCTGGCCTCCTCTTCCTAAGTTGCACACCTTCTTCCCTTCCCGAGCGACCTACATGATCAGAGTTTAGTAGATGAGAGCGAAAGAGATAACGAGGAAGGGGATAATAGGAAATGATGAGCGGGTCCCATGTGTTAGTGATTTAAGAACTACTCCCTCCATCCCAAATTATAAGACATTCCAAGAATCTTGGAGAGTCAAAGTTTTTCAACTTTGACCAAATTTATATAATAAGATAATAATATTTATGATATCAACTAAGTGCAATTAGATTCTCCATTAGTTATATTTCCTTAATATGTATATTTGATGGTATAAATCTTTATATTTTTCTCTATAATTTTGGTCAAAGTTGAAAAACTTTGACTCTCCAAGATTCTTGGAACGTCTTATAATTCGGAATGGAGGGAGTACTACATAAGGCTTAACCGCAGCGGGCCTTTTGGCTTTACCGCGACGGGCAACAACGTCCACTGCGGTGCTAAGGCCATGATTAATCGTGGCCATTACCGCAACGGGCGCTGCTGCCCGCTGCGGTAAAAGCCTTAACCGCAGCGGGCAACATAATAAGCCCACTGCGGTTAATAACATTTACCGCAGCGGTCAATTTAGGTTGCCCGTTGCAGTAGTTACGTTTAACTGTAGCGGGGAACTTATGTTGCCCACCACGGTTATTAATTTTGGATTAAAAAAATAAATAATGCAGCCAACAGAAACCCTGCAGGATATGAATTCAAATCAATTGCAGTTTTCAAATCAATTCCAGAATTCCAGATTTCAAACAGAGATATATATATGCACATATAAACCATCTTGACATAACATACAAAGTCACTTAGTTGTTCTTGTCATCATATACACATTGACTTAGTTGATTTCAAATTCAAATTACAATTCATAGTTTAACTTGATGAGTGTAATCTCTGGGACGAAGCATTGTGTTCCATTTTCGGAGCTTCTCGTATTGGGGTAGCAACGCCAGCTCGGATTCGTTGTCGAAGAACGTTTCTCCTTCGAGAATACATTTCTCCATTACAAACTTGCATATGTCCGCCTTGACTTGTTTAAAGCACATCCTGCGGCTCTGTTGCTCTCCCCAATACTTGACACCTTCCTTGAGCTTCTTCCAGCAATTGGTGTACTCCTTGCTTTCCCTTAGAAACTCGCATGTGTACAAGCCACATGTCTTTGATCCTAGTGGCTGTTTGGTGCACTGCACGATTGATACACAAGCACTAGAACCCATATGTATGAAACATGAATTGAACCTTTGAAATACGTACCGGGAAATCTCGTCGAATTTTGAGGTGGTACCTATGCTTGTCCTTGAACTTTTAAGTTCTTCGGTCCCAGAATCCGGGCACCTTTTGGTATTCCTTATAAGCGTTGTACAAAATATAATAGTTTTAGCCACAATTTAAAAATGTATGGTAACCGTAACTGATGAAAAAGCTGGATGAATTACTTTTTCAGACAATCTTCGAATGCCTTGTACCCTTGCTTGTTTGGTACGCTCAAGGAGTCAAACACACAAGCCCTGCCATCTTGAGGGTATATGATAAAAGCGACCCAGTGGCCACCCACGAGGCCCTGGCTGCACCATTGCAACAAAATAGAGTTTATGACGACGAGAAGGCATGATATTCTAGCGACTTAGGTGTACGTACATGTATTTGACTTACCCAAAGTGATAGGCAGCCATTATACACTCTGGCCCGTCCGGCTTGATCTTCTTCATGCATTCTAGTATGTAATTTTTCAACTTAATCTTCTCGGCTTTCATATTTTCTTCATATTTCTTCTCTCGCTATCGAACTGTCATCTCCGGATCATTGATCTCGAAACCCTTGATGACTCTTTCAGCAATATGTGCAGGAGAGAGGTAGAGTACAAGACATGTCTTTTTATTACTTACTGTGACTGTCATGCTGCACGAACAAGTCATCGTGACATAATAAGTATAGAACTATGGAAAATACGAATGTAGTGATCTGTGAAAGTTGCATTCATCGCTTACAGTGTGAAAGGGTGATTTGAACGATGTCTAGGTCTTCTTCTCGCATCAGGTTGTACATGTCGCTAAAGTCGACGGGTAGGTGCATTTCGTTACCAGCGGGCAAGTGGAAGTACTCCGTGGGAATCTTGACGTTAAAACTTGACATCCCAGCTTTTGCAGCTTCCATGTACCATAGATGGAACCTCCTTGTATCCCACTTTTCCTCGTCGATGAGCTGGGCCTTGGGAATCATGAACTTCCCGCACTCATAGTGGCCAGGGTAGTCTTCGGCCTCATCAAATAGTTGACCGATAGTTTCAGGCCTGGCAAACGATGGATAAGAATGTTAGTAGCATATATACTATGGACGTGGTATTATGCTCAATGTTACCATACCTTTTGAATGTGAGCGTGTACAGGAGCTTGTCGGTGGACGTTCTTGGATTCTTGGTGGGCGGAGGAGGACATTGGCTTGTGGTTGATGGGGGAGGTGTCTTCGTCCCTGTTGCTCGTTCATGCTTGGCTGGCTTGTTGTTGTCATGTTGTCGCCCTTATCGGCCTCTGAGCTTCTTGCCTCATTGACCGGGCCGATCGGCGGACTATTTGGAGGTGGGGGAGACACGGTGCCCATGTCCGTGCCCTTTTCCTTTTCCCCGCCATCACCTTCTACTTTTCCTTGTCCCCGCCTTCACTACCGCCTTCTCCTTTGTCCTTTGCCTTGCCCTTGTCCCCGCCCTTTTCTTCGTCATCATCGCTGTCGTGATCTGGATCTTCCGGAGGACAAGATTCGGCGGCTGATGGTTGTGATGTTGGTGTCGGCGTTGGAGTTGGTGTCGGACCAATGATCTCGATGTCCTCGCGGTTCCATAGGATTTCCAATCCAAGTGTCTGCCCTAGGTGCCTGGCCGGTTGTAGGTGGGGATGGTCCAATTCAAAATGTTCCTGGTCGAGAACGTTCCAAAACGGGCTCACGACCACATAGTCTTTAGGGATGTTTTCTTTGTTGAAGTCATGAATATCGTGGGGTGCAAGTATGCATCCCTCGGCCACCACCATCTTCTTGGACCTTCCGAACGGAATGAGGAGTTGGACGTGCTGGTTTTCCTGGAAGTCCTCGTTCGAGACCCTTGGGCGATCCTCGTTCATCGGCAATAAGGCTTTCTTTTCCTTTGCTTGAGGATTGGGTAGGCCATGGTGATCAAACATCTTCGACCTCATCGCGACCATCTCCGGGTCGTTGCTCGTGAAGGCTTCCTTTATTGAGTTTTTGATCATTTTGGCCACGCCTTCATTGAAGCCCTTCTTATATAGCTCATCTTTCTACCTCTGCCTGGACTTGTATGTGGCCGTGTCGGATTGTCATAACTCAACCGACTTCCAGCTCATCTTTGACCCGACACCACGAACGCGGTCGCGGTGCTTGGGGGTTCCCAGGACCTCGGTGAGCAAGTCGTGGCCCTGGCGGACCATGATGTTGTCCTTAAGCTTTGCTTTCTCCATCAAAGTCTTCTCGACGTCCTCGAGGTGGGGCTCGTTAAACTTGGTCGCCCCGGGCTTCAGGCTCTTCGGAATGCGGGCCCTCATGTAGTCCTTTGCCCTTGGGTTGATGCCCTCGTACGGATCTGGAACCCCGATAGCCTGTCTTGCTTGTTCTTCTTGCTGCCACTTGGTCCTATGACCGACAAAGTCAGTCATGCCCAAGTGGTGAGGATTCTTGTTCCTCTTCGCGAGCTCACTGAACTTAGCGCTCTTTTCCTCTGCTTTTTGCGTCTTTCTCATTTCGCAGAAAGCGTCCCATATGTGTGCCTTGAGCATATTGTACTTTAGCAGTGGCGACTTCCCCTTCTTCAGGTAATTTCTGGTCAGCATGGACCTGAAGTTGCGAAGCGCAGTCGGCGCCACGTGCAAAGCCCACTCCTGACACTTCTCCATGTCAACTGAGGGCGGATATCTGAATCTCCTTATCACCTCACCCCATACATTGTTGTCGGTGTTTCGATCCCGGGGGTATTACACCAACTAGTAATATGATCGTGTGCTCTCTCCCTGGATGGTGATGCAAGATGACACAAGAATTTATCCTGGTTCGGGCAAAGAAGGCCCTACGTCTAGCGGGGGGAGGAGGTTCTTGTATTACTTGCACCTAAGTGCTTGTACAGGGGCAATACAAGCTCAACGAGCGTGGACCGGAGTCCGGACTCGTGTGTATGTGTTGTGTTGTAGCTGACCCGTGTGAGTGTGGATTCGCGTGGAACCGTGTGTGTGGCCGCCCTCGCGTGAAGGGCCCTGGTGTCCTCTTTTATAGAGCAAGAGGAGGCCAGGGTTACACAGTAGAGACACGTACAACGCCCAATACGGCGAAGGGTAGGAATTATGTCTTGTCGAAGATACTGGAGCCGGTGTGGGGGTTGCTGTTGAAGCGTCCTTGAAGCGTGGCCTCCATCCCGGGCGCGGACGTGGAGGCGTGGCGACGTGAGGTCGTGCAGCGTCCATTCTGGCACGTACATGACGTGGCTGGGTCCCTCCGAGTCTTGGGGTACCTGTCCTCCAATAGCATGAAAGCTGTCAGGGCTCGAGGGGCGCAGAGCCGGCCTCGAGGTGGCGCCTACGGGGGGCCCAAGCCCCCGCAGGTATGGGCAAGTCCCAGAAAATCCGCCCGCACAGCGGGAATCCAGGTCTCGAGATATGGCTCGGGGGTGCTACAGTGCGGAGTATGGCCGAACAGTGTTGTACTTGTGCCCCTTTGCCCATGCTTGTGGTGAAAACGAGATTTGACCTGGGCTCTGGTTTACCGTGGCTCACGTCGTGTGCCAGAGGACGTGACCGGAGTAGGTGAACACATTAAATGCGTAGTATGAGGCTGGTATCCGATGTCTGGCGCCGCTCGAGGGGGGCGTGAGGTGTCTTGAGGGATAGGTTACCGAGCTAGAGAGGCTCGAGGTCCCCGCGTGGGGTTTCGAGGAATGGTGTATGGCTGTAGCGGGTTCGAGGCCTATGTGCCGGGGCTCGAGGGGTAGGCTACCAGGAGGCGGTCGGTAAGGCTTTGGCGAGCTTAAGCTTCCTGGTGGTGGGCCAGCATTGCAGGCCTCGAGGGGTTGGTTTTTTGGAAGGTTAGTCTAGCTGGGTCTCTTATTAATTGGTGCTCTAGGTTTTGCTTTAGGTTTTGCGTTGATTGGGGGTACCCCCTTTTGTGGTCCCCCGACAGTAGCCCCCGAGCCCTTGTTCGAGTGCTTGCACTCGATCAGGGGCTCCCGACTGGGATCTCGAGGATTAGCTAACTGGTCTTCGAGGGTTTGGTCGTTTTGATTCCGTGGGTGTCGCACGAGCGACATCCGCGGGTGTAGCCCCCGAGGCCACGGGGGAGTGGTTAGAACTCCCTTATGGGCTTTTTCGCGAGTGTGAGTGTTAGTTACATTTTTTAGGTTCGGGAGTGTTGAGCCCCTGAGTTTTTCGACCCTCTTTCGTCGAGGGGTGCCAGGTTGAACCAACCGGCCGGCTCTTCGAGCTGTCCGGCACGCCGGTTGCCCTGGCTTGTCATCCCGCGAGTCCTTTCGATCGGATGCGAGGGGGATGCCTCGTACTACCACGAGCGGGCGAGTATCGAGGTTCCCGGTGAGCTGGTAACGGGGGAATCCAAGTGAGACCTCGTGCCCCGTTTGATAGGGTCGACTGAAGCCCGGAGGCGATCTCATAAAGCATGGGCGCTCGGTCTGCAGGAATGTCGGGTCCATTCGATAGGACCCGGTGGCTCGATGCCTCCCTCCGAGGGGATCTCACTGCATGTCGTGCGCCCTGCCTTGGATACACGTGAGGGGCCTCAAGGGCTTGGCCCTCGAGCGATGCTGCGAGTGGCGCCCCTTGGTGTCCCTGACTCGGGTGCTCGAAGCCGGCTGTCGAACCCTCTTCGAGGGCCAGCCTTCGATGCTTCGAGACTTGGAAGGGCCGGGGCCTATTTTTTCCTTCTTGGAGAAGCCTCCGTCGTATGGAATCCTTCTGCCCGTTGGGCGCGCCTTTTTAGGCGGAAACTGTCTGAAGGCGGAGATCGTGGCGCCAGGGCGACTGACAAGAAGTCAGAGCGGCGGCCGTGGTGGGCCTGGAGGAGCGGAGCGAATGAGGAGCTGCCGCGCGTACCTGTCAATCGGCTCGAGATGCGGTTAGGTGGGCGCATTAAATGCGTGCGGTTACCTTTTCGCTGCCGTGGGAGACCCCGCCCGTTGGGGTTTTATTTTATAAATATCGAGTGAGGGGTGAGGGTTCCTTTACTTTGCCTTTGCCTTCACAGCCGCCGCAGCTCCCACACACTTTCTCCCCAAACTAGCAATTGGGAATCTTCCCGGCCGCCCGTCCGCCGCTCAGATCCGTGCCGTTGCCGCCATGGCCGCCCAGTCCCAGGTGCTGCCGCCCGAAGACTGGAGCCCGTCGAAGACAACGCAGCAAGAGCTGGAGTCGTTGGTGGACCGGGGGCTTCTCCGCCCCAATCCGTAAGAGGGGCCGGCGTGGTGGATGCTCCCGTCGGCGGACCACCGGGAGCCGCACCCGCCGGAGGGGTACGTGGTGAGCTTCGCCCGCTACCACCGTATGGGGCTCGGCGCTCCACCGAGCCGCTTTATGCGGGGGCTGGTTCACCACTTCGAGGTGGAGCTGCAGCACTTCTCCCCCAACTCAATCTCGCACGCCGCCATCTACGCCGCGGTGTGCAAGGGATACTTGAAGATTGAACCTCATTGGGAGATGTTCGTCCACCTCTTCCGGGGCGAGCTCTTCCACAAGGCCGTGAAGCCGGGCGTGAGGAGGCTCGCGCGCGCGGGCTCCCTCACCATCACCGCGAGGACCGGTACCTCGTCGGTGAACGTTCCCCGTCACTACCTCCGCTACAAGCTCTCCACCAACCAGGCGGGGTGGGACGACCACTGGATCTACCTGCGGAACGAGGACGGGCTCCTTCCGCAGTACACCGGCAGGATCATCACCCAGCGCCCGGAGAAGTGGAACTGGGGCGTTGTGGCGGATAGGCAGTGCCACCTGATGCCGCTGATGAATACAATGTGGACGCTGGTGGAGGAGAAGAAACTGACCGTCCAGGCGGTCATTTGGGCGTTCCATCAGCGGAGGGTCCTTCCGCTGGCGGACCGCCCTCTTCTCATGTTCGAGATGGGGCCAAGCGCCCTGCTCGAGGCGCTGAACCGGTCGAGGATGGCCGAGGAGAGGCTGCCTCGGAACGAAGGTGTCTCCCGGGTGACGGTCACGATCCACGGGCCGTTCCGCCCTGAGGAGGCCAACCTGATCGCCATGGCACCCGACGAGGGGTGTCTCGACCTGGTAAGCCATCCTCGAGTCAGGTTGTCTGGAGCCTCCCCTCCTCTCTCTTTTTCCGAATCTTTTTTACTCTCCTTGTGGTTTTTCTCATCAAGTTTCTTTTTTGCAGGGGGTGTTCACATGCCGTGCGTCGAGGCCCCCGGTGAGGGAGGACGCCACGGAAATACAGGTGAGGCGCCTCTCTGCTCAGAAAGATAAGGAGAGTAAGGATGCTAAGAAGAAGAAAGAGAAAGAGAAGAACTTGCGTCGGGTGGCTCGGGATCAGAGGCTTGCGAAGGCTCGTCGTAACCGACAGCCTGGAGAGGAGTCCCCCGAGCTCAGCTCCACGAGCTCGGAGGAGGAAGACGACGATGAGGAGGAGAGTGATGATGAAGGGATGGATGCGCGTCTGAGACGCGCGGGGGTCGTCGACATCAGGGCTGACTTCTCTTCTATGCAGGAGAATATCCTGGAGATCCCCTCGGCGAAGGGATCGCGCGGGACGCAGCCGCGGAAGGCCACGCCAGTCCCCGTCTCGTCGGAGGCCCAGGGCACGTCGAGCTCCGTGCCGGGCGTGCCTCCTGACGCGAAGAGGCCCCGAACCCGGAGCGCCATCGCCGCGGCGAAGAAGGAGGCCCCGACCGCGTCGACTCAGGCGGGGGTCTCGAGAAGGGCCGGACCTCGAGAGGCGGTCAACATGCCGAGAGGGACTCCGGGACCGACCGCCACAAATCGTCGAGGACGACGTCAAGCCCGCGGAGGAGCGGACAACATGAGGGGGCGTCGAGCCCCCGCCACCATGATCGTCGAGGGGGGAGCCCCCGGTCGTCTCGTGACGTGAGCCGCGAGCGATCCCGAAGCCCATCGCCGCACCATCGCCGGGAGAAGGAGGCAGACGCGGGTGGGCGCGACCGCCGGCACGAGCGCCGAAGCAGGTCCCGGAGCCCGCGCATGGAGAGGCGCCAAGGGGACCGCTCGAAGGAGACGCGGTCGCCCCCCGGGACAAGAGACAGAAAGAGAGCTCCCCGCCGGGGTCGAGCCATGGGAAGCACCGGGAGCCTTCCCCGCATCCGAGCCACACGGAGACGGCCCAGGGGCATGGCTCGGGCCATGGGGCGGGCTCGAAGCCCCCGAGCGGGTCCGGCGACTCGGGGAAGAAACCCCGCCGTCGCTTTGGGTAAGTAACGTTTCTCAATCCCGTTGGTAGCGAAGTTTTACCTTTTTACCTTCGGTGATGTGTGTCGTTTCTGGCCTTTAAGGGAAAAGCGCTCCCGGCAGGAGGCGGACCCCGCGGTGTCCAAGCGGCCCAGGACCTCGAGCTCTGCTGAGGTCCAAGCACCTCGAGGTTTGGCTCCTTCTTCCGCTGGAGCGGCTGCTTGGCTGGTGAAGGCTCGAGCAGCCAAGGCTCGGGGAAGTCAAATGGCTGCCGCGGATCTTGGTGAGGCCGACGCCGTCGACCACGGGGGTGAGGCTTTTTCCTGATTCTGACGTCGTTGTTCTCTCTTTCAGCAGGGACCGCGGCTCCTGGCGCCAAGCCCGCCGCCACTGTGTCCGTCGCAGCGCCACCTCCTCCTCCTCCTCCTTCGGTGGCGCCTACCGAGAGGGCCACCTCTCCCCCTATTACGACGACCATCTCGGGGGGAGCACCCGAGACAGGCGCGGCTCCGTCGGCGTCTGGGGCTGAGGGGACGGTGGCCCTCAAGACCCCCGACGATGCGAGCCGGCCCGCTGGACAGGATCCCCCTCCGACGGAGCCTCACGCGCCCACGGAGAAGGAGAAGGAGGGGGAGCCATCCCTGGTCGAGGGCTCAGTGCTGGAGGGGGTGCTCGAGGAGCCAGCCGGGGCGGAGGAGAGCTTGGAGACGAGCCACCCCTCGATCGATCCGCTACCGCTCGAGCCCCCGTCTCCATGCGATGCCGCACCGTCGCCTTGGGAGGAGATAGGGCAGCAGGAGGAGGCGGAGGAGGGGCGGAAAGAGCAGCAGCCGGCGCCGCCGGTTGGTGGGCTGCAGCTGGTGCTGCTTGAGTCGGTGGAGGAGGACCTGCTCATCGCCGAGCCTAGTCGATCGGCGTGGCCATATCCCAACGCGCCGAGCCCGTCCAGCGCTGTTATCCCCGTCGAGCGGTCGGCTCAGCAGGGGGCTCCACGGGAGGCGCGGTCGATCTTCAAGGAGGTGACCGAGCTCGTCGCGCAGGCGGAGAGGTCCTTCATGGAGGAGGCGGATAAGTCCGCATGGGCGGCGGCCGCCCTCGTGAAGGCGGAGGCGGAGCTCCAGGAGCTCCGCGCTGAGCTGGGCCGGAACGCGCAGATGGCGAGCCGGCTCAACGCCGCGCAGGTGGAGGCCTAGGCGGCTCAAGACGAGGCCGCCCGAGCTAAGGGGGAGGCCACCGCCGCTCTGTCCGCGGCGGAGGCATCGAGGAAGGAGGCCGCCGACGCCCGAAGTGAGGCCGCCACCGCCCGATCTGCAGCGGAGGCGGTGAAGAAGGAGGTCGAGGAGGCCAAGAGCGTGGCCGCCACCGCCCTGGCTGCAGCGGAAGCGGCGCGGAAGGAAGCCCAGGAGGCCCTCACTGCCGAGCGCTCGAGGATCCAAGGCCTCGACATCGACATGAATCAGGCCCTCAAAAGAGCTGACGATCTGTCGCTCAAGCTCGAGGCCGCTCGGCAGGAGGTGATCACGAAGGACCTGGCCCTCGCGCAGACGGGCAGGCTGGTCGAGGAGCTCAAGAGCCAAAACCTCGACGTGCTGTCTCAAAAGCATACACTCGAGCAGCGCGTCGGGGTCCTTACCAGCGACTTTGACGCTTTGGGCGTGCACTGCCAAGGTACTGTCATAATCTTCAGGCTTTGTCTTGCTTTGATTTCGAGATTCTTGCCGCGCCGTGGACTTACTCTTTTATGTTTGTTGCACAGATCTGGAGAAGACCGCCGAGGAGCTCCGCGAGATGAATCAGGCTCTCGTGGATCAACTCCAGGGTGAGACCATGGTGGCGGAGCGGGCGCGCGGCACCCTCGACAGGCTCGGCTCCATGTGGGGTGCCGACCCGGTAGCCACGGCGGAGGGCGCGGTGGCTCGAGGCGACGCCCTGTTCGATGCCCTGTGCTTCTTTGACATGGCCGCACGGGACCGTGTCAAGAGCGCTCTCCACCATGGCATAAAGCAGGCGCTCGCGGCCGTCCGCTCTGGCTTTCGCTACCCGGTCAACGTCGTTGCCAAGGGCTTCGTCGAGATCGAGGGGAAGGACGAAGAGTGGAACGACCGCCGCGTTGACAAGATCGCGGAGAAGGTGGAGAGGCCAGGGGCGGCGCTCGCCAAGCTCTTCGAGGAGGACGTGCTGCCTCCCGATGCAGACAGTGGTGTAGGTGGCTCTCCTCCTTCTGGCCCGGACGTCGAGGCTGAGCCCGCGGTAGAAGATCTTGGGGAGGAGTTCCAGACTGACGAGGAATGAGGCCTGCGTGCCAAATTTGGGCGTCGAGGCCCTTGTAAAAATTATGTCATGACTTATGGCCTGTCGAGGCCAATCATATGCGTATGACTTTATTTATTTAAAGAAGTTGTTTTCTTTTCAAATTTATTCGACCATTTCTCTTTGTCGCTGGCTCGAGTTTCTACCGGCTTGGTCTGTGATCTTTCGATACACACCACGAGTTCCTCGAGGGGAGGCGTAGGTAGGGTACCGTAGCCCGGGGGCGTGGGTGGGCCGTCTACGTCGACGCCCCTGCCTCTTGGAGGCTCGAGGTATCTAAGGATTTAGACGTCGCTAGTACGCTCGAGATACGAATCGAGATGAGGGTCGAATTTTTGAAAAGAAAAGCGCGCTTTTTCTGGAGTCTAGGGGGGTCCCCCCTGTCAGCCCCCAAGGGAGGCTCGACCCTGAGTAAGGCAGGGTCGAGGCTACCTTAAGTTGCTAAGTAATATGAAAGATGGTGCACGAGCTTGTTCATTCATTTTTGACGTGTTTGTACAAAGCAACAAAATGTAGAAGGCCTCGAGGCCATTAAGGGTAGAAGCGACGTAGCTGAGATATGTTCCATGCGTTCGCCAGGATCCTGCCTTGTTCGTCGTAGAGCTTGTACGTTCCTGGCTTGAGCACCTCAGCTACGGTGTATGGGCCCTCCCATGGAGGGGTGAGCTTGTCGCGCCCTCGATTATCTTGCAGCCGTCGAAGCACGAGGTCCCCCACCGCCAGGTCCCTCTTGCGCACGTGCTTGTCGTGGTTGCGTCGAAGTGTTTGCTGGTAGCGCGCGGAGTTGATGAGCGCTACGTCTCGAGCCTCCTCAGCTGGTCCTTGACGTTGGCGAGCCTCTCGTCGTTGGTTTGCTCGTTGTAGGCTTGAAGTCGAGAGGAGCCGTACTCGAGGTCCGTAGGCAGGACAGCCTCAGCGTCGTAGGTTAGGAAGAACGGAGTGAACCCGGTGGCTCGACTCGACGTAGTCCTGAGGCCCCACAGCACCGAGGGAAGTTCTGCAGCCCAGCTCTTTCCAAAATTCTTGAGGGTCTTGAACAGCCTCGGCTTCAGCCCGTGGAGTATCATGCCGTGGGCGCGCTTGACCTGCCCGTTGCATTGAGGGTATGCGACCGAGGCCCAGTTCACGCGGATGTTGTTGTCGTCGCAGAAGTTGGTGAACTTTTTGCGCACGAATTGTGTGCCATTGTCGGTGATGATGACGTTAGGCACCCCAAACCGGTACATGATGTCGGAGATGAACTCGACGGCCTTCTCGGAGGTGGGGTTGCCTATAGGCTTAGCCTCGATCCACTTGGTGAATTTGTCGACGGCCACGAGCACATGCGTGTACTTTCCATTTGTCATCTTGAGGGGACCCACGAGGTCGAGCCCCCAGACGGCAAATGGCCAAGTGATGGGGATCATCTGCAGGGCATGCGCGGGATGGTGTGTTTGCTTGGCGTAGAACTGACACCCTTGGCAGGCTCGAACCAGGCGCTTGGCGTCTCCAATGGCGGTTGGCCAGTAGAAGCCCTGGCGGAAGGCGTTCCCCACCAAGGTCCTTGGCGCTGCGTGATGGCCGCAAGCCCCCGAGTGCATGTCGTCGAGGAGCCTGCGTCCTTCCTCGAGGGGGATGCAGCGCTGAAGGATTCCTGATGGGCTTCGACGGTATAGCTCTCGTTTGTCGTCGTAGATGACGTAGGTCTTGGCCCTTCGAGCGATGCGTCGGGCCTCCGTCTTGTCTTCTGGTAGCACGCCTTGCGTCAGGTAGTCGAGGAAGGGCGTCCGCCAGTCGAGGGGTCGTGATGAAGAAGAGGCGGGTGCGTCGATCTGCATCGCCTCAGCGGATGTCGAGGGGTCGTCCTCGAGGGGTGGCGTTGAAGGTTGAGCCCCCGTGTCCGGCTCGAGGAGTGGCGTCGTGGGGCCAGCCCCCGGGCCGATTTTGACGGATGGCTCGAAAATGTCCCTCGAGAAGACATCTGGTGGGACAGTGCCGCGCGTGGATGCTAACTTCGACAACTCGTCTGCGACCTCGTTGTACTTTCGAGCGATGTGGTTGAGCTCGAGGCCGTAGAACTTGTCTTCTAGCTTGCGCACTTGTCCGCATTATGCTTCCATCTTGGGATCGATGCAGCTTGAGGCCTTCATGACCTGGTTGACGACGAGCTGTGAGTCCCCTCGAACGTCGAGGCATCGGACCCCAAGCTCGAGGGCGATGCGCAGCCCGTTGATGAGGGCCTCGTACTCAGCGACGTTGTTGGAGGCGGGGAAGTGCAGGCGCAGCAGGTAGCGCATGTGGACTCCGAGGGGTGAGATGAAGAGCAGGCCTGCACCTGCCCCTGTCTTCATGAGGGACCCGTCGAAGTACATAGTCCAGAGCTCGGCTTGGATTTGTGCCAGCAGGAGCTGGGTGTCGGTCCACTCAGCAACGTAGTCCGTCAACGCTTGTGACTTGATGGCTTTTCGTGGAGCATAGGCGATGGCTTCCCCCATCAGCTCGGCAGACCACTTGGTGATGCGCCCCATGGCCTCCCAGTTGTTGATAATCTCTCCGAGGGGGAAGGACGATACCACCGTCACGGGGTGAGCGAGGAAATAATGCTGGAGCTTGCGCCTTGTGATGACGATGCCATAGAGCAGCTTCTGGATGTGTGGGTACCGGACCTTGGCCTCGGAGAGCACCTCACTGATGAAGTACACCGGCCGTTGGACTGGTAACGCGTGACCCTCCTCGTGTCTCTCGACAACTACGACCGCGCTGACCACCTGGGTGGTTGCGGCCACGTAGAGGAGGAGAGGCTCGGGGGGATCGTTACTCTAGGCTGGTCGTGGTGGCACGAGAATTGGTGCGGAAGTCAGCAACCCCTTTAACTTGGTTAGGGCCTCCTCGGCTTCGACGGTCCACGCAAAGCGTTTCGTTTTCTTTAGCAGGCGGTAGAGGGGTAGCGCCTTTTCCCCTAGCCTCGAGATGAACCTGCTGAGAGCGGCTAGACAGCCTGTCACTTTCTGTACGCCCTTGAGGTCTTGAATTGGGCCCATCCTCGTGACTGCTGAGATCTTTTTGGGGTTGGCTTTGATCCTCCATTGTGAGACAATGTAGCCAAGTAGCATGCCTCGAGGCACACCAAAGACACATTTCTCGGGGTTGAGTTTCACATTCTTGGCCCGGAGGCACTCGAATGTGGTCTTGAGATCGCTGATGAGGTCCCCGACTTTCTTGGTCATAACCACGATGTCGTCGATGTAGGCCTCGACGGTTTTGCCTATGTGTTCGCCAAAGACGTGCTGCATACAACGCTGATATGTTGCCCCAGCGTTTCGAAGGCCGAAGGGCATTGTAACATAGCAATACATACCAAAAGGCGTAATGAAAGAGGTAGCGAGCTCGTCGGATTCTTTCATTTTAATCTGGTGGTAGCCGGAATACGCATCGAGAAATGAAAGTACTTCGCACCCCGCAGTGGAATCGACAATTTGATCAATTCTAGGTAAAGGAAATGGAACTTTTGGACATGCTTTATTCAGACCAGTGTAGTCTACACACATCCGCATTTTTCCATTCTTTTTCCTAACTAGTACAGGGTTAGCTAGCCACTCCGGGTGAAATACCTCCTTGATGAATCCAGCCGCCAAAAGCTTGTGCACCTCCTCGGCGATGATCCAACGCTTCTCCTCGTCGAAGCGGCGCAGGCGTTGCTTCACCAGTCTGTTCCCGGCCTGGATCTCCAAGGCGTGCTCGGCGACTCCCCTCGGTACGCCTGACATGTCCGAGGGGCTCCACGCAAACATGTCAATGTTTGCGCGAAGAAAATCGACGAGCACTGCTTCCTATTTAGGCTTGAGGCTGGCACTGATGGCCAGCGTCTTGCCGTCGGTCGAGGTCGGGTCGACGGGTATCTGCTTGGTGTGCTCTGCTGGCTCGAAGGTGCCAGCGTGGCGCTTTGCCTCAGGGGCCTCGGTGGCCAGGGCAGCCAGGGCCTCGAGCGAGTCGACTTGGACGTTGGCCTCTCCACGCTCGACGCACTCCACGTCGCAGTGGTATGCGTGTTCGTAGGAGGTGTCGACGCTGATGACCCCTTTCGGCCCCGACATCTTGAGTTTCAAGTATGTGTAGTTAGGGACCGCCATGAACTTGGCGTAGCCAGGCCTGTCGATGATGGCGTGGTAGGTCCCTTGGAACCCAACCACCTCGAAGGTGAGGGTCTCCTGATGGAAGTTGGTCGGCGTGCCAAAGCAAACAGGTAGGTCGATGCGCCCGAGGGGGTGGGCCTTCTTTCCTGGTACCACTCCATGGAACCCCCCGACGCTGGGTCAGAGCTGGTCCCTTGAAATCGCCAGGAGGTCAAGGGTCTCGAGGTATATGATGTTGAGGCTCGAGCCCCCATCCATCAACACCTTGGAGAACCGTACGTCGACGATGACGGGGTCGACGACGAGGGGGTACGCCCCCGGATTTACGACATGGTCCGGATGGTCGTCACGGTCGAACGTGATTGGCGCATCAGACCAGTCGAGATACCGAGGGGCGTCGTGGCAGAGTGCAAAGACCTCCCGGCGCTCCTTTTTTTCTCTCTCGAGCCGAGAGCCCGACGGTTGGGCCCCCGTAGATCATGTAGCAGTCGCGCACCGGGGGGAAGTTGTCGTCCGCGTCCCCGTCGTCGCGTCGATTGTTGTCCTTGCCCTTAGGTGCGTCTTCCTTCTTGTCGCCGAGCTTGGAGTAGAATCCCTTCATCATTCGGCAGTCCTTCAACTTGTGATTCGTGGGACCCTTGTGATAAGGGCAAGGGTCCTCTAGCATTTTGTCGAAGACAGCCCCGTCGGGGGGGGGGGGGCTCGAGGCTTCTTATGCTCGAGGGCACCCATGAATACTTCTTCATCGTTGTCGTCATCGGCGTCGCGCTTCGCCTTCTGACCTTTGCCTTTATTTTTCTTCTTTTTGTTGTCGTTGTTGCGGTTCTTGACGTTGTTGCCCTTGCTCGAGCACTCCGGCGTGACCATCGCCTTGCCTTTGTCCGTGGAGCGGCCAAAGAAGGCCCCCACTGCCTCGTCGCCTGAGGCAAAGCTGGTGACACGATCCATTAGATCCTCGACCGTCCTGGGACGGTAGTGTGGGGATATAGACCCCAGGGTACCACACGATGGTACATGGGCCACACCACTGGGGGTCGTCCGGCCCATAGGATGAAGGCGTACGGCGCACGACATGCACCGTATGACAGTTGTAATCTAGATACAGTACCAACTCGGATACTTACCATGTAACTCTGTCCCTTTGGAATATATAAGAGGAACAGGGGTCCTCCGAGAGGACAGGACACAACAGATCATAGACAACAGATCATAGGTCATAAGCCACAAGCCACATCCAATCAATACAACTCGACGCAGGACGTAGGGTATTATGCTAACCTAGCGGCCCGAACCTGGATAAACCTCTGTGTTCATCTACTTTTGCCTTGCGTCAACGTCTGGGTCGTCGTCTTGCGCACCTTCCCCTCTAATCTACCACCTTGGGCATACCCCTAGTTGGACTATCGACCATATTTTGTCGACAGTGGCGCCCACCGTGGGGTGTGTGCGTACGGACGCCATGACGACTCAGATGGTTTCCTTCCTCGTTTCCACGACTCTTCCGGAGGCTTCACGTTCATCGTCGGGTCGTTCTCCTGGACCACCGACGTCGACGACACCGCTAGGGCGTGGAGGCGGTGCAGGCTTCTCTTGTGCCGAACAGATCTGCTTTCGCCACTTCAGCATCGGCGAGACCAGCCTCGACATCTCTTCGAGGTCATCTTCCCCGGCACTCCGACCACGCTTCCCCGCTATCGGGGACGGCGTATCGACAATACCGATCTGATCGAATCCATTGATCGGGTCACGACAGGCATCATCGACACTCTCGCTCTCGTAGATCTGATCAGAGATCGATCTCCCGAGCACAACATCGTTCGTACCTCTCGCTCCGTCCTCCAACCGTGTCGCAATGGTGATCGTCGTAATAATCGGCGCTATGACGACCACGACCGATGACGACCGGGAGGAAAGATCGAGGGCCAGGCAACTCCATCACCGTCGACAAGAAGATATCGTTGGCTCGGCTAATCGACTACGATGAGGATTACGAGAAGCTGCTCGACGACCCGTGCCCTACGCTCGCTCTGATCATCTATGAGCCAGAAGCGAGTCATCACGTCGTCGTCGAGCCAAAGACAAGCCACCGGCGAGCCAACGAGCCACCCGCGAGCCTACGAGCCAAAAGCGAGCCATCATGTCATCGACGAGCCACCGTCGAGCCAACGAGCCAGCGAGCCACCCGCGAGCCTACGAGCCAAAAGCGAGCCATCATGTCATCAACGAGCCACCGTCGAGCCACCAACGAGCCGACGAGCCACAAACGAGTCGTCACGTCATCGTCATCGTCTCACCACCATCCTCACCGACCGCTCGTTGACGACTCATCGCCGTCCTCGACGCCTCTCGTCGACTACTCCGTTCGGACGACAATCAAGCTAAGTATTATCTTTTACACCAATCAAATATTCCTTCAATCGTCATATATCTCTAGATATCATTGTGTGCCTCCGTGGTCACATTATTTCTCACAATCGCTCTTTGTTATTTTTCACCATATACCATCATGAGGATGACATATGTGTCTTCCCGAGAAGCCACGTTTACACTCGTGCTTTCCAGAGACGGCCCTGTCTCCGGCTCCTCCCTACATGTGAATGCAACTCCGCGCTCTGCGTTACGAGTGGTCGGCAGCGGCTCCTCGGTGATGCTGGTGCTCTTACGCGTGCCTGGGATCCGCGCCTTACGCTCCGGAGTTATCGGCTAGCCGGGGCTGGCAACTCAGTTACAAACAAACTGCTCGGGGGAATTTTATTTAATGCTGAGCGTTCAATCTAGCTGTGTGACCGCTGAGCGGCACATGCTGTTTCTTTATCGCTGTTATTTTTTCCATATTTTATTTATACGTCATGTACTACCGTTCTCCGTATTTATTTTTCAGGGTCGAGGTTTAGTCAACGAGCTTATCCTTTACGCTCGGGGACTGGACCAGTCATGAAGAACAAGAAGATCATCGCTTGGGACCAGCTGGTCGCTTCGCTCGGTGCTCATCACCTGGCGCTCGTACTTCGCCGCCGACTAGCTGGTCGCTTCGCTCGGTGCTCACCACCTGGCGATCGGACTTCGCCGCCGACCAGCTCGTCGCTTCGCTCGGTGCTCACCACCAGGCGCTCGAACTTCGCTGCCGATCACCTGGTCGGTCGCTCGGTGCCTACCACTTGGCGCTCGGACGTCATCGCCGACCAGCTGGTCGTACTCTTCGATGCTCATCAACAGCTACACCGAGAGCTCACCAGCTGAGCTGGGGACTCCTCGGTGCTCGGGTTCGTCGACCACCTGGTCGCTTCGCTCGGTGCTCACCACCTGGCGCTCGGAATTTGTCGCCGACCAGCTGGTCGTACTCTTCGACACTCATCGACGACTACACCGAGAGCTCACCAGTTGACCTGGGGACTCCTCGGTGTTCAGGTTCTTCACGCCAACATCGTCAGCAGCGCTGGTCGGATCGCTCGGTGCTCACCGCCTAGCGCTCGGACTTCATCGCCGACCAGCTAGCCAGACTCCTCGACGTTCATCGACGGCTACACCGAGGGGTCACCAGCTAACCTGGGGACTGCTCGGTGCTCGGACTCGTCGTTCGGCAACCTGCTCGGACGACATACTGCTTTCACCATAGTGGATTTATCTTTTTTATAAGCCTGCTACAAGATTTATTCTTCATCTTCTAGCAGCCTTGGGGACTACCGTGTATACATGGCGCTCGACCGCGCATGTATATAAGTCTGATTATTCTCAAGACCCTGGCACCACGTGACCGAGTCACCTGCTGTCAGGCTCGGGGACTAGCTGTGGGGATATAGACCTCAGGGTACCACACGATGGTACATGGGCCACACCACTGGGGGTCGTCCGACCCACAGGATGAAGGCGTATGGCGCACGACATGCACCGTACGACAGTTGTAATCTAGATACAGTACCAACTTGGATACTAACCATGTAACTCTGTCCCTTTGGAATATATAAGAGGAACAGGGGTCCTCCGAGAGGACAGGACACAACAGATCATAGACAACAGATCATAGGTCATAAGCCACAAGCCACATCCAATCAATACAACTCGACGCAGGACGTAGGGTATTACGCTAACCTAGAGGCCCGATCCTGGATAAACCTCTGTGTTCATCTACTTTTGCCTTGCGTCAACGTCTGGGTCGTCGTCTTGCGCACCTTCCCATCTAATCTACCACCTTGGGCATACCCCTAGGTGGACTATCGACCATATTCCGTCGACAGGTAGCGCCCTAGCTCGTGTACTAGCTCTTGGCATGTCGTGCCCGCGAGGAACGCTGAGATGACATCCTCATCAGGCACGTGGGGGAGCTCGAGGCGCTGCTTTGAGAATCGCCGAGCGAAGTCGCAGAGGGGCTCGTCCGTTGTCTGTCTGCAACGTCGTAGATCCCAGGGGTTGCCTGGGCGCACGCAGGTCCCCTTGAAATTCCCATCGAAGTCCCTGACTAGGTCGGCCCAGTCGTGGATCTGATCCGGCGGGAGCCCTTCGAGCCACCGACGGGCGGTGTCCGAGAGGTAGAGTGGAAGCTGGCGTATGATCACGCGGTCGTCGCTCTTCGCCCCGCCGAGTTGGCAGCCCAGGCGGAAGTCGGAGAGCCATAGCTTGGGCTCGACCTCCCCGTCATACTTCACGATGTTGGTCGGTGGTTGAAAGCGGTTGGGGGAGGGTCGAGCTGTGGATGGCCCGGCTAAAGACCCTGGGGCCCGGGGGCCCGAGGGCTTGCCGGTCCTCATCACTGTCGTAGCGCCCCCCTTGATGGGCACTATAGCCACGCTCCTTGGCCCCTTTGTCCTTGCGCCGGCGGTTGATGTTGTTGCGGGCGTCATTTGGGTCTCGAGGTGGCCGGTTGTCGACGATCCGCTCCCGGACTGGCCTGGCTTGAGAGGCGTCCGGCTGGTGGACGGATGTCTCACGCTCGTCTCGGGGCGCGTCTGCCAGCTTCCCCGAGGCCGCTCCGCGTCGGCGCGAGGCTGAGCTCTCGGCCTGCTGCAGAGCGGCTGTCTCGAGGAGGTTCTTCATTTCCCCAAGCATGCGCCTGGCGTCAGGGTTGGAGACGACGGGTAGATCGTGGAGCAGCATCGCGGCCGCCACCACGTTCTGCCCGGCTCGCGGGAAGCGCACCTCGGGGCGCGCTGGTGCTCCATCCATGAGGATTTGCCGGTGAACCTCTCGAGCGTGGCCACGAGCGCTGGCGCCTCGAGGCTGGGCTTGTTCCTGCACAAGAGTTTGCTCGAGCTGTAGCAGGCGTTGTCGGTCCTCCTCAGCCTTGGTGATCGCCTCCCGCAGCTGCGCGAGCTGCGCCGCTCGGTCGTTGTTGTGCTGAGGTGGTGCATCCGGTGCCGGGGGTTCGTTCCTCCCCCGGACGTGTGGTCCGCCCGCCGCAGCCACGTCTTCGGGCTCTTCGAGGTTGAGCGTCGGCCTGGTGTCGTCGTCGCCGTCGTCCTCGGCATCGTCCACGACCCCCTCGAGCTGGAAGCACTCCCTGGTGGGATCCCAGAGGTCAGGGTCATGGTAGTCGTACTCGTCAGAGTCAGAGCTGTTGATGTCGCGTCGCCTTGGCTCATGTTGGGGCTGCATCTCGCGGTACCACTCTCCGATGGTGGCTCGCCGGGGTGGCTCGATGACTCGTGAGAAGCCGCGGTCGACGTGCGCGGGGTAGACGATCTCCAGGTTGGTGGTGGCTCGTAGGATCACGCTCGGACGTTCCTCCCGCTCTGCGGTCGCCCGGTCCCGACGGCGCTCGTCGAGGTGGTGGGCGTAGACAGCTGTGGAGTTGATGAGTCCGAACGGGGGCCGCTGGCGTCGAGCGCGGAACACCCCGTGCGAGAGGAAGCCAGGTGGTGTTGACGGAGCATGGCTCGGGGGCCTCTGGCCAGGCTCCCGGTCCGTGCGCATGACGAATGCGAACTCGCTGGGAGAGTGCGCGCGCGCCCTAGAAGTCTCCAGCCGTGCGCCGGGCAGGTTCCTCCTCGGGGACTCTGCGCCGGCCGCGGGAAAGTGGGTGTACGCCGCGGGCACCGCCTGTGCCTGGCGACGATGGTGACGACGGCGCCGCTCACGAGGTGGCGATGCGTGGTGGTGCGGGCGACGCGCCACGCCCCCCGCGCGGGGTGGCGTGACACGCCCTCCGCTCGGGCTCTCCGTGGAGAGCAGGGTCAGCTCGTTGCCGCTGCCGGTGGCCAGGAACTCGAGGCTCTCGAACCAGATGACGGCACCAGCAGAGAACGAAAGAGTGGAAGAAGCCATCCAGAAAACAATGAGAAATCGACTCTGACACGCGAAGGCCCCTACCTGGCGCGCCAACTGTCGGTGTTTCGATCCCGGGGGTATGACACCAACTAGTAATATGATCGCGTGCTCTCTCCCTGGATGGTGATGCAAGATGACACAAGAATTTATCATGGTTCGGGCAAAGAAGGCCCTACGTCCAGCGGGGGGAGGAGGTTCTTGTATTACTTGCACCTAAGTGCTTGTACAGGGGCAATACAAGCTCAACGAGCGTGGACCGAAGTCCGGACTCGTGTGTATGTGTTGTGTTGTAGCTGACCCGTGTGAGTGTGGATTCGCGTGGAACCGTGTGTGTGGCCGCCCTCGCGTGAAGGGCCCTGGTGTCCTCTTTTATGGAGCAAGAGGAGGCCAGGGTTACACAGTAGAGACACGTACAGCGCCCAATACGGCGAAGGGTTGGAATTATGTCTTGTCGAAGATACTGGAGCCGGCGTGGGGGTTGCTGTTGAAGCATCCTTGAAGCGTGGCCTCCATCCCAGGTGCGGACGTGGAGGCGTGGCGACGTGAGGTCGTGCAGCGTCCATTCCGGCACGTACATGACATGGCTGGGTCCCTCCGAGTCTTGGGGTACCTGTTCTCCAATAGCATGAAAGCTGTCAGGGCTCGAGGGGCGCAGAGCCGGCCTCGAGGTGGCGCCTACGGGGGGCCCGAGCCCCCGCAGGTATGGGCAAGTCCCAGAAAATCCGCCCGCACAGCGGGAATCCAGGTCTCGAGATATGGCTCGGGGGTGCTACAGTGCAGAGTATGGCCGAACAGTGTTGTACTTGTGCCCTTTTGCCCATGCTTGTGGTGAAAACGAGATTTGACCTGGGCTCCGGTTTACCGTGGCTCACGTCGTGTGCCAGAGGACGTGACCGGAGTAGGTGAACGCATTAAATGCGTAGTATGGGGCTGGTATCCGATGTCTGGCGCCGCTCGAGGGGGGCGTGAGGTGTCTTGAGGGATAGGTTACCGAGCTGGAGAGGCTCGAGGTCCCCGCGTGGGGTTTTGAGGAATGGTGTATGGCTGTAGCGGGTTCGAGGCCTATGTGCCGGGGCTCGAGGGGTAGGCTACCAGGAGGCGGTCGGTAAGGCTTTGGCGAGCTTAAGCTTCCTGGTGGTGGGCCAGCGTTGCAGGCCTCGAGGGGTTGGTTTTTTGGAAGGTTAGTCTAGCTGGGTCTCTTATTAATTGGTGCTCTAGGTTTTGCTCTAGGTTTTGCGTTGATTGGGGGTACCCCCTTTTGTGGTCCCCCGACAATTGTTTTTTATGTCAACCGGTACGTCGTGCCAGTTGGGCCAAGTGATCTCCACCTTCTCCTTGGCTATACATGTCACTTGATTGCTGAACTTGCCAATGACTGTATCTGGAGATATTGGGTTTCCCTCTGGCCCCACCTCATCGATGACATGCACCTCGTTTGCTTTGTCCAACTTGTGCCTCCCGTGTTGTCCCCTCACCCTCTTCTGGCCCTTAGATTTGGACGAAGAGGTTGCCGTAGAGGGAGCGGGGGCTTCTGCCTCCCTGACCGCGTCTTCGTCCCCAAACTCGAGCTGACGAGGCACAATCGGCAGCTGTTGAAAAGAGTCTCTTGCCTTTAGTTTTTCACATGCATCATTGTACATGTTAGAAAGCCAGCGTGTGGAGAAAACCTCGAGGTCGTAACTATCTGCTTCGTTCGCCCCCGGTTCGTACGTCGGATCATTGTCCACCTCTGTACGCTGCTTCTTCGGCGGTGGAGTCACGGACGCACCACTCATCAAGCTGGTTGACGAGGAGCTTGGGGTAGGGTCCCTCCACTCATTTGTTTTTGTCTTCCGCCATTTTAGTTCTACATATACACAGAGGTATATAATGTGATCAATTCAAAGCTTTTGAATAAAAAATGACACGTATAAGTTTTTGGCTCAGATTTGCCCCTAGGTCAACACGTCACTGCTAAACTGGTTACTTGTAAAATACAAGCCATCCTAGTCTAGCAACTGACTCAACATAGAAAGTAGGGGGCAATTGATCATCATCGCCACTGCCTCAGCATAGATCGAAGGGGTCACATCATCGCATTTGCCACTACCTCAGCTTACAAGTTCGAAAAAATCATCAATGCAAATGCCATAGTACAGAGGAGTAGTACATGGAGAGAGGAGTAGTATAGGGAGAGAGGAGTAGGGAGAGTAGTAGTATAGGGAGTGGAGAGTAGTATAGAGGAGTGGAGAGTAGTATAGAGAGGAGTAGGGACATTCAGTTATGCCTTAGTTCATTCAGTTTGGTAGATGACATGGTCTCTGTATATGTTCATTCAGTTATCCAGTTATAGAGAGGAGTGGTGTAGAGAGGAATAGTACAGAGGAGTAGTACAGTAGTAGAAGAGAGGAGTAGTACAGGGAGAGAGTACTACTACAAAGAGTAGTAGAACAGAGGACTAGTAGTAGTTTAGAAGAGTAGGAGTAAAGGAATCATAGGCAACATATACAGTAGCATCACAGGGCATCATAGGTAGTGGCAAATGCATATAGTGTAAAAATGCATCAAATTGCATCATCGGCAGGAAAAAAGCATAACCCAAAAGCATTACTAAATGAACATTATCGATGAAATATGGTCGGCAGTCTACCGAGGGGTATGCCCAAGGTAGTAGATTAAGCGGTGGAGGCATGCGAGACGTCTGCAAAGCATGGAAATAGGGACGAGAGACGGCGATTTAGACAGGTTCGGGCCGGCAAGTCGCCGTAATACCCTACGTCCTGTGTTCTGGTGGCTGGTTTGTATTGCTGATTGGATGATCCGATGGGATCTGAGTTGTTTCGAGAGGGGGTCCCTGATCGCCTTATATAGCCGGGGAGCAGGGTTACAACTTGCCGAATTCTAACAGATTACAATCGGTTCCTTTTGGCAAGGAATCCGGGTCTATCTATCTGGATATTCCTTGAAGAGCAAGTCATCGGGAGAGTCCTTGGCGGCTGCGACAGCCTGGTCGCGGACCGCAAAGCCTCCTGGTTGGGCCGTATCTGCAGAGCAGCCCAAGTAGTGCCATGGAGGTATACGGGTGTAATATCCCCACAGCTAGTCCCCGAGCACTTTGCATCCATCGTGCGGGGCGTCGCGAAGTCTTCCGAGCAGGTCGAGTCTGGTCGCATGTCGATGAAGGCGTCTTCCGACCAGGTCGCCTGGTCGCGGGTGCACCTGTAGTAGACTTCCGACCAGGTTGATCTGGTCGCGGACGTCGCGGTCATAGTCGTGGCCGAAGTGCATCCGCGTGAAGTATTCAGCGTCATCCTGCAAGAAGGATGCAAGGTGCTGCATGAAAAAATTTGAAGATCTTTCATCTGGTGAAGTGTATCCACTTGGGACGTGGCTGGACTGTAGGAGCCGACGGCGTTCCAACAGAAGTCCAAGCTAGTCCACGCCAAGCTGCGACAGAAAAGAAAAAAACAATACATTCACTGCAAGGTGAAGTGTATCCACTTAGTCCCCGAGCTTGGGAGTAGGTGCTCTAGGCACGTGGTGCCAAGCTTGCAAAATTTCTGCAACAAAACAAAGTCATTTTATGAAAGAAAAATGACGTGTGTACACGTAGTCCCTGGGCCTGCTGTAAGAAGCAGTATGGTTCTTGTAGCAGGGCCAAAGAAAATACATTGACACGGGTACTTAGGGATAAGGGGGAAGTTTCCGAGGGTGAAGTTGAAGATCTGCAATCCTCGGAAGTAACTGTAGCGCCGACCAATAACTGTAGAGTTTACTGTTTCCCTGAAATGATTATCACAACTAGCAGGAGGGGTCAGTCCCCGTGCATTAGCACCACATTTACTAGCAGAGAGTAATTAAAATCGAGAAAATGATGTAGGCGAACGGGCAGGCCGTTTTGCAAACCGTTGGCCCTGCGGCCCATTAAGAAGAGTGCGGCAGTCGTGCGCGCGTACAGTTGCCGCAGGCGACGTGGCGGTCGTGGAGGTGATGGGCACGGGCTCCCAGGAACCCTAGAGCTGAAGAGTCAGACTGCGCTGTATAAAAGGCGAGGCGGACAGTGGCGGGTCCCCACTTACTCATTCGCTCACTCCTCGTTGCCTTCGTCCGCTTTGTTTCCTTCGTGCGTACGAGTGAATCCGAGTGCAAAATCCCTGTAGCTCCAGCTCTAGATCCGAAAATGACCCTCGTAGCTGTTGATGGCGGGCGGCGGACGCACTCGTAGGGCGACGAGGAAGGGGAAGAAGGAGGCGAAGACGAAGGCCGACGACCGCATCAAGGTGCCGAGCTGGGCGAGCGGGTGGCGCCGGAGTGTTCTTCGCCGGGAGAATCTGGAGGAACTCGTCTTCTGCGGCTTGCTCCTGGATAGCGTGACCGGCGGTTGGAGAGATGCCTACCTAGAGGACTTCCCGACGCCAAACACCGCCGAGCTCATCGTCTTCGAGGCATTCTTCAGGTGCGGCTTCGGCGTCCCCGTCCACCCCTTTCTCCACGGGCTGCTGGAGTATTACCAGGTCGCATTGTGCAACTTGACTCCAAATACAATGTTGCACATTGCGGTCTTCATCCACTATTGTGAGGCGTATTTGAGGATAAAACCCCATTTCGACCTCTTCCGCCACTTCTTCCGACTGAAGATCAACGGTACCGGGTCGTCGAACATCGTCGGATCGGTGTACCTCCAGCTGCGGGACGGGATGGCGGACAAGTATATTGCGATGCCGTTGCCTTCGAAGGCGATGGAGTACAAGCCGAAGTGGTCCTACATCCATCAGGAGGCGCCGAGGCCACCGTGCGACCCGGCCTTCGCGCCGAGGGTGCTGCCGTCGTGATCGGAGCGTCCCGACGCCGCGACGATGGAGCTAGTGGAGGAGCTCCTGAAGCTGGTCGACAAGCGATGCGTCGACGGGGTGGCGGTGGCGTTGAATTTCATCAAGAGGCGCTACCAGCCCTGCAAGGAAAGGGCGCACCCGGCGTATGAGTACGCCGGAGACGAGGACGATCAGATGTGTGAGGCGCCGGAGCCCCTGGAGGCGTCGGAGGTGTTCCTGCGGGTCGACGCTTTGTTTGACCTGTAGAAGAGGGGGAAGCTGGAGTATTTGCGGAAATCGTACTGCCTGGAGTACCCTCCGCCTAAGGTATGCATCGTTGCCCTGCATGAGTTTGTCAGAATGCGCGAGAGAAATGTAGACTGTTATGAGGTTTTAACGCAGGGTCGTGGGGCGTTCGTGTCGCAAGCCCCGCTGAAGGCGATGCTGAAGGGCGTTGACCCGCGGCGGGAAGGCGTCGGCGGCAGCGGTCGCGGCGCGAACGACAAGGCGGAGGTCGACGAGGAGAAGATCGAGACCAGCGGGGAGGAGGGGAGCTGAGTCCCCAAGCCCCAGTCGAGCAGGCAGCGGACGCGCGATGATCCGAAGGGGAAGCGCCAGGCCACCCCTGCAAAGAAGAAGAAGGTGTCGCTGGAGACCGGCGGCGCCTTCAATATTGATGAAGAAGCGGCAAAGCGTCGCCGTGTGGTCCTCGACTGGTCGGACGACGAGTCTGACAGTGACGGCGAAGTCCCACTGAGCGCCCATTTCGGGCAGGGGTCCTCAGCGGGGTGTGGTGGTGGTGCGGCGAGGTCAAAAACAAGGCCGAAGGTGTTCCGAATGCCAGAGCCGCGGCGGTCGAAGCGGGAGGCGGAGCCGCGAGAATCGTTTGGCGGGGCGGCGGGTGCGCCTAGGCCGCGGGAAGAGTCCACGGGAGGTGGAGCGCATCTACGCTCTCGTCGCTTCTCGCGGGAGAGGAAGGTGTCGGGCCTGTAAGTATCCCCTTTTCATCTTGTAGCTTTTACTCTGGTCGGAGTAGAGTGTTGATGACGCGTCCGTGCCCTTTGCAAGTCGGCAGATGCCGAGGAGGTGCCGGACACCGAGGGCGGAGGTTGGAGAGAAGCAAGCACTCCGGTGGATGCTGACGTCGGTGGTACGGCAAAGTCGGCCGCGCCGGAGGAGGCATCGAAGGCGGCGGAGGACATCGAGGCATCCGGAGTCCCGAGCCTCGAAAGGCGGAGTGGCCGACATCCCCAACGCCTGGGGCCAGTTCTGGGGGAGGCGGAGCGGCGGGAGGTGCCGCGGCACCGGTGGCTGGGTCCTTGGGCCGTCGTGTCCGTGGGACGAAGAGGAAGGCGGCGGCGCCTGCCTCACCGGAGATCGAGGAGGTCGAGCGTCCTGAGGTGGACCCGAGCCGGTGTCTTGTCCGTTGTTTTTGCGTCGAGGGCGACGTAGTCGTCGAGGTTGACGACGAGGCGGCGAGCGCGGCGACGGACGCCGTCATCGGTGATGCGTCGAAGTTGCTGGAGAGGATCCAGGTGAGTATGTTCACCTCTTCATGTTTACTTCTAGATGGCTCTTGTTTATGCTGGTCATCGTTTCCCTGAAACACCTGTTGAAGATCGGGGAGGAGTGTAAGCTCGCCATTGACCAGATGGCGCCGATGGCCGAAGAGAACCAGCAGCTCCGGGTGGAGGTAAGGCGCGTCGAGGGCCAGTTCGCTGGCTTAGAGGCGCGGCTAGAAGATGCCCACGCGCGTTCCCGGGAGCTTGAGGAGATCATCCAGCAGTAGGGGCAGGAGAATTTCCAGCTTCAGCTGCGGGCCGACAAGGTCGACGAGTTTGCCTCGCGTAAGTTGGCAATGCTGTATTCCCTTTTGTTTAGCGCGCCATCTGGTCGGAGGCTTGAATCATGTAGGCGTTCTTGCAGAGGCGATGCAGGCGGGCGAGGAGAAACGTCTCCTGGCCGAGGAGAAGGCGAAGTCCGACGAGGAGGTGCGCAAGTGGCAGGCCATGCATGCCAGTAAGTCTTCTCAGTGAAGCGTGGTCGGACTTGGTCGTTTTCTTACCCCTTGCTTTGGCATTTGCAGCTTACCGGGAAAACGTAAAAATACAATTTGCAGATCTGCAGCGACGTATCGAGGGTTACCATGACCGCTTCTGGTCGCTGGCGGAGGAGGTGGCCTCGTTGGTGCAGTGCATCGATGAGGAGCCTTTCTTCCCGGCTGAGAAGGAGCGGAGGATCGGCGACCACGTCGTGCAGAAGGCGCGAGGCCTACGGGGGCGCTTCCAGGCGTACACCAAGGCGGTGGCGCAGAGTGTGGCTGCTCATGGCATCGCCATTCTTCGTTCGCATTATCCGTGGATGGAGATGTCGAGGCTGAGCGTCGGCTTTGCGGCGAACACATCGGAGGCCGAGATGGAGCGCCTGGAGGAAGAGGCTGAGCCTGCTGCTGAAGCCCTCGTCGGAGGTGTAGATTTATTTGGTGTCGGGCACCAATAGTCTGTATGTTAGAAGATAGTCTGTAAAAAGACTCTTGGGCAAACGGAATCAAAACTTGAAGCGAGTCGGCGTGTTTTGTTCGTTCCCCGAATGTCGCAGACCCAATAGTCGTGAGCCGTAGAGATGAACTGTTCGACCTTGGGTTATCCCAGGATCTGTAGCGTAGAGCGCGGAGCTCATTTGCGCGTAGGAGTCAAGGGCGTCGTCCAAGGAACCTCTGCTGGCATCCCATAGCGTAGAGGGCAGGCACTCGTGCACGCGTAGGGAGGTACCACGGTCAGGGTCTCTTCTGAGAGGCTCGATCGTGGCGTGACATGGGCGAATGGAGACCGTTGTCGAGCGCATGGGTGGCGCAGATGCGAGGCACTGAGCATATAGCTTCAGAATTCTCAGCCCAAGTTAGCCTTTCCTTCATAGGGTAGAGGGCGGACACTCATGCACACGTAGAGAGGTCGGGACGTCCCTTGGGAGAGCTGTTGGCCACCGTAGCACAGAGGGCGGGCGCTCATGCACACGTCCGATGGTGACAACAGCCCCAGCTCTGAGTTTTCGTCGGCGTCAGTCAGGCTGCTTGGAGACCGAATCGAGAACATGCGCATAAACGGCACGTACAAGCACTGGACCGTATAGCCTCTGGAGGTCTCAGCCCAAGCTTAGCCTTCCCTTCGTAGCGTAGAGGGTAGATGCTCATGCACGCGTAGAGAGGTCAGGACATCACTTGGGAGGACTACTGGCCGCCATAGCGCAGAGGGTGGGCACTCATGCACGCGTCTGGCGGTGGCAGTAGCCCCTGCTCTAAGACTCCTTTAGCGTCAGACAGACTATTTGGAGAGGTCGGCGAGCCGTCCATAGACGGGTTGGAGAGGTCGGCGAGCCATCCGGAGACGGGTTGGAGAGGTCGGCGAGCCGTCCGGAGACGGGTTGGAGAGGTCGGCGAGCCATCCGGAGACGGGTTGGAGAGGTCAGAAAATCGCCGAGTTGTTATTCATCATCGAAAGTGGGCAGTACAGGCCGCTTAAGCGTAGAACTTCCTAAGGTGCTCAATACTCCAGGAGTTAGGTACGTTGATGCCTTCAAGGTCGGTGAGACGATAGGCGCCTAGTCGGGTGACTTCCTTCACCATGTAGGGGCCATCCGAGTGTGAAGATAGTTTGTGTAGGCCGTCGATCTTGAGTTTCTGCTTGAGGACGAGGTCATCGATGACGAAGAATCAATCTTTTATGTTGCAGTTGTAGTAGCGGCGAACTCCTTCGAGGTACTTGGCGGTGCGGAGGCAAAAGGCCAACCATTCTTCTTCGAGGCGGTCGAGATCATCGCAGCAAGCCTGGTCGGAGGCCTCATCATCATAGTTCTCGAAGCGCGGGGAGCGGAAGATGACATCAGCGGGGATGACGGCTTCAGAGCCGAAGACCATGAAGTATGGTGAAACGCTGGTGTTACGGGTGCGTTGAGTCCAGAGACCCCAGAGTACGGAGGGGAGCTCGTGCATCCAGCGACCAGGGTGCTTCTCATCCTTCTGGTAGAGGTGCTTCTTCAGGGCATCGAGGATCATGCCATTGGCGCGCTCGGCCTGGCCATTGGCTCGGGGATGGGCGACGGAGACGTATTTGACGAGGATGCTGCGCCCTTCGCAGAAATCCCAAAAGACATTGCCGGTGAAGTTGGAGCCGAGGTCGGTGATGATGGAGTTTGGGAGACCGAAGCGATGAATTATTTTGTCGATGAAGGAGACGGCGTTTTTGGCAGTCACCTTGGTTATTGGTTTCGCTTCGATCCATTTGGAGAACTTGTCGACGGCGACGTAGATCCACTTGAAGCTTCCCAGAGTCGGTCGGAATGGGCCGATCATGTCAAGTCCCCAGCAGGCGAAGGGCCACGAGGCCGGTATTGCTTGGAGTTGCTGCGCGGGGACGTAGGTTTGTTTAGCGAAGAATTGGCACCCCTCGCAGGTGCGTACGAGCTTCTCAGCGTCGGCGACCGCTGATGGCCAGTAGAATCCTGCACGGAAAGCCTTTTGTACCAATGTTTTTGCAGCCGCATGGCTTCCGCATTCGCCGGAATGGATGTCGGTTAGGATCTCGAGGCCATCTTCCTTGGAGACGCATTTTTGGAGCACTTCATTTTTGGAGTTTTTGCGCATGAGCACATCGTCGACCAGGATGTAGCTGTTGACGTGGCGAACAAGGCACTCGGCTTCGGTCTTGTCGGCGGGGACGAGGTTCTCGGAGAAATACTTGAGGAAGTCCTCCCGCCAGTCGGATAGTGTTGTGGGGATGACGCCAACTAGCTATCCTGTCGGCAGGGGTGGAGTCCTGGAATTTGTCGATGTAGTGGAGCTTGCGTGGTTGGCGATGGAAGGCTCGAGCAGGTCGTGTACAAATACGCCGACGGGGACCGGAGATCTTGATGACGCCAGCTTGGATAGCTCGTCGGCCGCCTGGTTCCGGTCGCGTGGGAGGTGGTGATATTCGACACCGAAAAATTTGTCTTCAAGCTTCCGGATGGCAGTGCAGTAGGCGTTCATCTTGTCGTTGGAGCAATTCCAGTCCTTGTTGAGCTGGTTGATGACGAGAGCAGAGTTGCCATACACCATGAGGCGCTTGACGCCTAGCTCGCTGGCGATGCAGAGACCATGGAAAGCGGCTTCGTATTCGGTGGCGTTGTTGGATGCTGGGAAAAGTAACCGCAGAGCGTAGCGCAACTTTTCGCCGGAGGGAGACGTGAAGAGGAGACCGGCGCCGGCACCATGCAAAGTGAGGGAGCCATCGAAGAATAGGGTCCAATGCTCTGGCGCTTCCGGCGGTACTGGAGTCTGGAGGTCCATCCATTCCGCGATGAAGTCAGCTAGTGCCTGGGACTTGATGGTCTGGTGACCCGGGAAGGCGATGTCGTAGGAGCCGAGCTCAATGGCCCAATTGATGATACGCCACATAGCGTCCTTGTTGCGGAGGATGTCCCCGAGGAGGGATTCAGTGACGATGGTGACCCGTTCGAAGCTTTGGAAATAGTGGCGCAGTTTGCGTGTAGTGATGAGGACCGCATAAAGAAGCTTCTGTAACTGGGGGTACCGTGCCTTGGAGTAGTTCAACACTTCGTTGACGAAGTAGCAGGGTCGCTGGACGGGGTAGGAGTCGCCGACTTCCTCGCGTTCGACAACGATGATAGATCTGACGACCCGGTTGGTAGCGGCGATGTAGAGCAGCAAAGGCTCCTTCTCCTTAGGTGCGGCGAGCACAGGAGGCTGGGTGAGGTACTTTTTCAGGTTGGAGAAAGCGCGATCGGCTTCAGCGTCCCGGACGAACTTTTTGCCAGCTTTGAGGAGCTTGAAGAAGGGTAGCCCCTTTTCGCCGAGCCTGGAAATGAAGCGGCTGAGGGACGCCATGCACCCGGTAAGCTTCTGGATGTCCTTCACGTTGGAGGGATCTCGCATGCGGAGGACGACCGAAGTCTTGTCGGGGTTTGGGCGGATGCCGTCGCGGCTGATGATGTTGCCGAGGAGGTTTCCGGACAAAACGCCGAAGATGCACTTGTTGGGGTTGAGCTTCCACTTGAACCTGTTGAGGGCCTTAAAGGTTACCTCGAGATCAGCGACGAGCGTATCGGCGGTGCGAGTTTTGACGATGACGTCATCCACGTAGGCTTCGACCTTCTCCGGGATGAGGTTCCTCAAGCAATCCTGGATCGCGCGCATGTACGTAGCCCCAGCGTTCTTCAGACCGAACGACATGGTCGTGTAGCAGTATGCGCCGAAGGGTGTGATGAACGCCGTCTTGATTTGGTCTTCCACCTTCAAGGCAAGTTGATGGTAACCGGAATAGCAATCGAGGAAGGAGAGAAGTTTCGGCAAATGCCTGTGCGGTCGGCTATCTTGCAAAACGGTGACTCTGTTCGAGAAACAAATATGGCAAGTAAAGCCAAGTTACACGAGAAGACACGTGACGGTGAAGGACACCGAGAAGAATAGAAATAGAATTTGTATCTTTCCAAAGTTTCATTATGTAAGTCATAATCATCTAGGACTCATGTTTCGTCCAGGGTATAAATATAAGCCCTCGACCATTATAAAATTGTTCACAACCATATCAATACAAACCGGCCTCGTGCCACCTTCAAGTCCTTAGTCGTGTCGTCGAGTTCTTCGAGAGGAATCATCGATCCGTCGACCTCCGTAAGTTCCGGCAACCTTGCTATCATGTCTAGTATCATGCGGTGGATTTAGATATGATTCAAGTAGTCTCGTATGTTAAGCTTAGTATCGTGCGACGGATTTAAGCTTATGACGGGAAGTTTTTGCTTATGCCTTGTATCGTGCGGCGGATTAAGTCATGAGTAAAAATAGTTATCGGCTCTATTAGATTTGGCAGATCTAATAGATTCATTAAGTTATCATGTGTTATATGTTCTATTTATTTAATTCTTGTAACACTTTTTTGCCCAATCTAGATTGATCTTTGTTCGGCCTTGTCGCACAAGTTTGCTTGTGCTCTCTTTTAATCATAAGATCATGATGGCCGAATCAACTCTCAATCTAGATTGTCACATGTTGTGGGTTCATGCATGTCAATCATGGCTAGGCTTTGATGAAACTAGGTGTCGTGCGGCAGATGCAGGTTTTAGATTAGTTTAATCGTGCTTGCTTGTTTGTTCCTTTTTCATGGACCCCAATTCGGCTGGTTTGCCGATTTTGGTTAAGCTTACATGAGTAATGAGCCTTTATAGATCTGTTCAAATATATGCATGCTTTTAGCTTGTTATAATTAGATTGTATCATGTGGTGGATTAATCTAATTATAAGAAGTGGTGTAGACTTATAGCAAGTGGTATCATGCGGTGGATTAGCTTTGCTTGAGTTTATACCTGACCGGTTTATGAAGACTAAACGTGCGGCAGATTAGTTGGATTAGCCTATGCATGTGTTATTTGAATAGATCTATATTTGTAAGTTACTTGTTTATAATTTTTTTTAATTTGTTCAAGCATGTCTTTCTTTACATATGCATTCGGTAGTTAATATACTTTACATACTCTGTTCTCATACTAGTCGAATGACTTTATAAACGTGCTCTGACAGACAGCTTCTATGGTTGTGTGCCGTCGTGATTGGCTTTCAAAGCCGTACATATGGAACTGTCTGGTTTTATCCGGCATGTTCCAAAGGTATTCTCATGGTTTTTCTCCCTTGTTGGTTTTCAGGTCAAACCGACTGGCACGTCTCCGGGTTCAGCACATTCCGGGCACTCGATCGAAGCTAGCTTTTCGGCTTGCTGTGTGCTTGGCGTGAGGTGTCACATTTTGCGTCAACGCACTTTTTGGCATGCCCAGTGGGACCACTCTGTTTCAAGATGCCTGAGATCAGTGACGATCAGGTTTTGGATGACCATGGATGATTGGTCACCAGAGATGAAAAGTTTAGTACAACAGACTTGTGATGAACTTCAGAGTAAGTGCCTGATGACTTTCTCCAAGAACAAGAGCGGCAAAGTCTTCCAGAAGCAACCGTTCCCAAAGATTCTTCCTCACCACCAACCCGAGCCATTCGACGGCACTAAAGAGGAAGCTATCCAGAAGATGATCGGAATAATGTACAAAGATGTATCGGAAGCCATGACCAATCATCAGTCAGCTTTCTTGAATACCTTTCGTGCTGTCATGGTTAGTACTTTCGGTCCAGCAGTAGATAAACGCTTTGAAGAAGCTGCTAGTCCAATGCAAGGACCACTGTTGTTCCCGGTACCACAACATCGAAGGATTGCCGAAGAGGGCGGAGCTGGCCCAAGCACAGGTGGGATGGTTCCTCATGAGACACAACAACCTCCCCAAACTTATGGCCAGGTCACGTTCGGCACCACAGGGAATGTTCGTCAATCTGCTTCCAGAGTGTCTCCTGCAGCGGACAGGATACAAAGGAATATGTTTGGAGATGGATATCAGGAGTTCATCGATTATAGCTCAATTAATGCTCTTCCAAATCCAGGCTACAAGAGTTCAGCAGGACTACATCCTGGGGGGCAAGCACAAGCGGCTCCTGATTCGAGTATTGATCTCATCATGCACAGGATGACTGATATGATGCAGAATCAATTTGGCCTAAAGCCAAAGAATCAGTCATATGCTTACAAGTCCCCTTACCTAGAGTGGTACAATCGGGTAGCACTTCCTCCAAGGGTGAAGCCTCCCACTGATTTTACCAAGTTTTCAGTCCAGGATGACACCAGCACTATAGAGCACATCGGCCGCTATTTGATGCAACTTGGAGAAGCATCTACGGACGAAGCTTGGAGGATTCGGTACTTCCCGTTGTCATTGATAGGACCAGCCTTCTCGTGGTTCGCTTCTCTGCCAGCAAATTCTATCAATACATGGGCAGAGCTAGAACAGAAGTTCCACTCGTATTTCTTTACGGGTACAAGTGAGAAGAAGTTGGTCGATCTCATGAGCCTAAGGATGAAACCTGGCGAGACGCCACAAGAATATCTGCGCTGATTCAGGGAAACCAAGAATCTTTGCTATTCTCTGAATTTGCCGGATGACCAATTGCTGGGGATAGCCATAGCTGGCATGTTGCCGAGTATCAAAGAGAAACTATTCGGCATGGAGTTTGATGACCTCGGGTAGTTATCACAAAGGTTGGCAACGATGAGTAGTCAAGCCTAGAGATTCAAGAGGAATAATCAATTCCAGAAGGGTGATGTGGCTGCCGAGATGTATCAGGCTTTCTTGGAAGAAGCAACTGAGTACGATGATGAAGATGAAATAGCTGCAGTCGAGATAGTCTGGGCTAAAGAGCCGACTCAAGTCAACTAGCGATGGCTGAGGCAACAAAAAGGTACTTATGACTTTGATGTTTCCAAGTCAGATAAATTATTTGAGTACTTGTTGAAGGAAGGACGCATCAAGTTGCCGGAAGGTCATCCTATGCTGCATCCTGAAGGGGTCAAGAACAAGAAGTATTGTGGTTTCCATAATACTAGATCCCACTCCATAAACGATTGCCAAGTGTTCAGAGTGCGGATCCAGAAAGCTATCCAGGACGGGCATCTGAGGTTTGATGGAAAGATGAAAGTTGATGGTAGCCCTTTTGGACATAATACTGTGTCCTCTGTTAATATGGTCAATGCAGCTAATCCCAGGGGTAAGAACAAGATAAAAGTATTGACCTCTGATAGAGCGAGGGAAGCTGGTACCGTTGACCCTGATCGGCAGATTACAAATAAAGAGCTTCAGCAAAGGGTTCAGTTCCAAAATAGCCGAACTGAGACGGGTGAAACTTCCAGTCCCAGGGTCACAACGCGTATTCTGTTGAATAAATGGCGTCGGGAACAGGAACGGTACCAGAAGCAGAGACTTTATGAAGAACAGAAGTTCCTGGAGAAACGACGAAGGTACGAAGAAGAGATGTACCGAGAAGAACGAGAAGATATGAGGGAGCAAGAACAGTCTCATTGGGAATGCTTGTTCTTCCAGTATTGTTGGAACAAAGGCTTGAAGCTGCCTGTTAAGAACAACTGCCCTGAGTGCAGTAATCAGTACTCCGAGTATAGGCAGTCTCGAGTCAACCGCCGTTCTGTCCATGAAAGGCTTGGGGCACGAATCTCTGAGGACAATCGGCGCTTAAAAATTAATAATTCTGAAAATCGGCAGGGAAAAATTAATAATTCTGAAAATTAATAATTCTGAAGGAGTCGGCTGAGGAGACGACAGTATATGACACTACCTAACTTGGATGGAAAACGTGCCATCGTGGAGGTCAAGAGAAATCATGTGAAGATTCCCCAAAAACTTATTTATCATCTCCAGATGCAAGATCTCAAGCATGAGCTATTTTGGAGACCTGCTCTCCCAATTGTCAATCCACGCAAATCCTCAAGGTGGAGAGGACTATGACTATTGTGCATCAGTGAAAGTAGAGGCAAAACCCTAAATAAGTATCTTAACTCGAATAAGTGTGTAACCAATTAGGTTTCCAATTTATAAACTAAATGACCAAGTACAAAACTGGTTATAGGTGCACACAGGCGCTCCAAGTAGAGAGGACTGCGACGGTGACACATGTCAGTGTTAAGAGGTAAAACCCTAACTCAAATAAGTGTGTACAATTCGTAGACTTCAAGGCCATGTAAACAAAATCTATAATTGCAAAAGGAGGTTATGTTCCTGCAAGATCATAGAACAAATTTTGGTGGACCACCAATAATGTAGGTACTGAGCGCTCACGGCCATGCCCTAATCAGGAGAGGCAAACACATGCGGAGGTTCCCTTCTATCTCCCCTAACTAGTCTCCACAAAGTGGAGAAGGCTTCCATATTTAAGAATGCAACCTTCACTACAACTAGTGTGGTGGGTATAAACTCTAAAGTTCTCCATTTTTCTACACATATGAATCTACCTTTAAGATTTATTTGGAATATATGAAAATTTCTAATGGCCTAAAGCCAACATTGCAACCTGGTGTCCACTTGAGCCCTCCAAACTAAATTTGAGGGCTCAAGCCAAAAAATGGGCTTCAACAGGGCCCCTACTAAAAACTCAAATTAGATAGGAGGACTTTAATCCCTCTCCCAGTCCTCATTCCTGGGCATGTGCTAGAGGCCCTTCCCCTTCCTGCGAGCACACAAAATCATGCACGCTGCCCTCATCTGATGTGGCGTTGCATCTTTCGCCATCCTCGTGAACCTCCTAGCTAGTCTCGTAGCACGGTTCTACACCCCAATAGTGTGGCTCTCCTCCCCTAGCAACACAACTCTCCTCCTCCTGGTGTTCGACATCCATCCAGGCCTACACGCTTGGCGCCTTCCTCCCAGTGTTTGACGTCCTGGTGCTTCGAGAAGTTGTGACACACTCTCTCGGATTCCTCCTGGTGCCTAGGGAAGACGTGGCGCGCCCGCGTCAAGATTCCTCTCCCCGAGTGGCCTCTGTGGCTGCTCCAATTGGAGAAACCACGACAACGCTCACACTCTGACTCCTCTTTCTAAGAGGTCTCGGCTTCCCTTCTATCTAGCCTATGCAGTTACTACTCTGGTCAAAGAAGTCGTAATGGCATCTGTGTCTGGCCTCCTCTTCCTGAGTTGCACGCCTTCTTCCCTTCCCGAGCGACCTACATGATCAGAGTTTAGTAGATGAGAGCGAAGGAGATAACGAGGAAGGGGATAATAGGAAATGATGAGCGGGTCCCATGTGTTAGTGTCTATCAAAAAGGATTTAAGGGCCCTGATTTGAAGGCATCTGTTTGTGTTGATGCAAAAAAAATTAGGCCCTCAAAAATGAGGGGTCCCTCAAATCAAAAGTATTAAGGGCCCTAGTTTGAAGGCTCCCGCAAGAGTTGCTCTTACATCGATCTACACTATGAGAATAGATTCATTAAATCATTGTAAAATATGTTTATAGTAAATTTATTGGTTGAATTTGTGGGCTTGGTCCATATTTCAAAGAAAATTTCAAAAGGTCCATCCATGTGTGCAAAGAGGTAAATTTGGAGAACTTTAGTCCTAGCTTGCTAGTTGGAGCAGAGGTTGTCATACTTAAATATAAAATTTCTCCCTACACCACCAAGTCGAGTGAGGTAGAGAGAAAGGAAACCAACACGCACACACTTGCTTCACCGGGCGTGCAACACCTATGTGAATGGTCGGTGGTATTGTGTTAGTGTGGCATCCTTTTGCACTTTTAGTTTTTGGATTTTCTAGGCCTCTAATTTTGTGTTCCTAAATAGCTTAGATTGTGATCATAACATGATTTCATGATGGACAACCATATATAAACAACATAGCAACCAATGCCATACAACACATCTATTCAAGCTAGGGTTTTGCCTCTTTCCGCTACTGCACCGCCTTAGTAGCTTCTCCATCCCGAGCATCTTTGTGTAGTGGAGATCGGGAGAGCGAGTCTCGGAGACCACTTATCATTGTGATCCTATGCATGAGGAGAAAATGAATAAGGTTTTTAGGAAACGCTTTCATATGACTGCACCCAACTTCGACGATGATTTGTCTTCCAAAAGGTGTGTTTGGACATCGTCTTCACCGGCAGGTTCATCGCATCTTCAATGGTAACATTCCTTCATTGCTAATCAACGACCTTTCATCATCACCGTACTCGTGGTGTCTCTAATTAAGTACAAATGAGAGCTACACCTGCCATGGTTCGATCTGTGATTCTAGCATGTCTTTTGGTTCAATCACATTGCTTTGCTTTGATATTGCTCATGCTATTCAACTAGTATGGTAGGGTTATATTTGCTAGTACCTAAGATGGTCATGATTTGTGTTCTGGAATTAATCATGAAATTAACTAATTCAACATTTATGGATGCTAATACATTTTTCTTGAGTACTATGCATAGATCCTTTTAACATGCATGTATAGTGTTAAATGTGCATATTTCTACTCTGAGAAAAATCTTTAAAAGTAAACTTTTTACATCGTCTAACCTCTTACAACATATTGTATTATGTTAGAAAATTTGGACTTGACCCAAATAAATATTCTAAATAAATCCCAAAGGCCGACTCACACAATGCATGGTATGGAGGGGGACTTTAGTCCTATATCGATACTCTAGAAGTAGAGAGGCCAGATTATATAGTTGAGCTATCTCCAACTAGTTGAAGCTATTGGAGAGAGGAAAAGGAAGAAATCCACACGCGCGCCTGCTCGCCTCACCGAGCCGAGCGGGGCGCACGACATGCGCGTGAATGGTCGAGCGGGCGGGGCGCACAATAGGCGTGTGAATGGTCTGACCCAGGCCTTGCGGGTGTACGTCTTTCTTTTGCTACTTGATATTTTTGCATGCATATAAAAAATTAGGCTGGCTTATTTTGACTAGCAATTATTCTCGTATTAATGGTTATTGAATGATACACTAATGGAAGGTCCAATCGCCTTAATACTGTGATTACGCGACTATTTCTTTCTATAGCTGTGACATGTGCATAAATAGGGACGAGACGTTGTCCTCAACATACAATATTTCTCCTCCTCCTTTTGCCCTAGTGTTGCGCTGCCGCTGTCATCCCCATCCCGCCGCCAACATGCCATCAGTGTCGGGAGAGTAGATCTCCGAAGTCCACGTCTCCTCACGCCCCTGCATGGGGTAGAGGACGTATAATGTTTTTGGGAAGCATCATCGCGACTGCTCACTGGACGTCTTCTTCTCTTCACGCCGACTTCACGGACCTCCATTGACGGTCTGTTTCGTACTTTTGTGATAGTTTCTAACGCCGACAACCCCATTGTAATGATGTCTGCAATCCCTCTGTTTTTTTCTTTTCATGTTCTTCATGTTATTAGTGTTATAAAGCCTGGTTGTGTCTCGAATCATACTGCCAGTGGTAGATTATACATCTACGATACATGTTGTTTCTTTTTTCCTCATTGTCGGAATTAATTTATGTGACACTAAATTGCTATTATTTCCAACATATTACGAATTTATTAAACAACATATAATCTTTAAATCACTTTGAATATTGCAAACCTATTAATATAATGCAATTTTTACACAGACATGCGTGTAAAATTCGATTGTTTGTTGTTTAATTTGCAAAGTTTGATTAAAAATCAATATGCGCCGCCCTAGAGGAGTACACTTGTGCTCTAAAGAATAGATAGCTAAGCAACACGCAAAATAAAGGCATACCTGGGTAGTGTTTGAAATGGACTTGTCGTCTCTCTGTAGGAATTTTTTTGTCCGGGTGGGATTAACCATTTGCATGGTTATCTGTGGTGGTAAAATTCTCTCTGTAGGAATATTTTTGTCCGGGTCAGATTAACCATTTGCATGGTTATTACCAGGATACCAGGGGACATGCAGTGCATGGCCACAGAAAACGCCACACTTGTCTAGCAATCGATACAGTATATATGGTCAGCTTTGTACATCTGAGTACTGGCCGGTGTTAACTTTTACTCCTTGTACCATACACATGAGACGGGCTTGTCAGCGGGGCGGATCTAGCGGGGGGGGGCTGGGTGGGCTCCAGCCCCCTACAGCTGGTACGTCAATGAAAAATTAGGGATAATCTAGCGGGGGGGGCTGGGTGGGCTCCATCCCCCTACAGCTGGTACGTCAATGGAAAATTAGGGATAATTATGAGAAAAATTGGTGAAGAGAAGAAGAAAAAATGAAGAAATAGAGGAAGAAGAAGAGATCAGCCCCTCCTTTGATCGTGTTCTGCATCCGCCACTACTTGTCAGGATTGGGTAATACTACAGTATGTAAAAGAGCAGCTGCAAGCCTGCAAATGCATGCTCTCTTCATGGAAGACGATAGCACGAAACAACATGCATGAAAGATGACAAACTAGTATAGTACCTAATCATGCGTACCATGTTATATGTTTGTCTAGCTACTAGTCAAAGCTAAGGGGAATTCTCAAGTCACGAGGTGCTGTTATATATGACTACCACACACAGTATTTTTTAGAGACATTAAATCACAAATGATATTTAATTAGAGACTGTTTTATTCCCAACAGCCTTTAACCAAGAGTATTTGGAAATTTGTTTCTTGGACAACCGCCGTCCCCAGAAATTGATTCTCAGAGATAATTAGTCCTAGATCATTTTGAACATCAATGATAAAAAATGGCCCTAAAAATAGTAAAAAGAAACAAGTACCAGGAGGAAGCTAGCCCTTTTCTAATAATTTAATCGAGATATGTACTCCATCAGTTCCAAGATAAATGACTTTCTAATGTTTAAAATTTGCACTAAAATAAATAACATTCTACACAAACATGAAATATGAATCTGTCTCCTAACTCGGACGCTAATTATGGGTCCATGCAAATGATAACTACCAAATTCAAGAGACACATAACCTATACTCCCTGGTTCCATACTTCTAAGGGTGCAAATTGGTAACCCTTAAGGGCACTTCCGAACCTTCTTAGTTCAAATATATGTACTACTGAGATCTTATTTTGAAGAAATAGTATAAATATTTGAACTAAAGAGGATCGGGGATGCCCCTAAAGGTTACCCATTTGCAGCCTTGCATACTTCCATCCTAAAATAGACCAATATTTCTATGATCACTCTTAGTAAAAAACCATCTTAAATTTGATTAACTTTATTTATAAAGGATAATAAAATCTATGATACCAAATAAACACATTACAAAAGTATATTTCATGATGTGTCTAGTTATATACTAATCTGGTGTCTTAAATATTAGTGAGATTTTCTAAAAATTTGGTCAAATTTAAAATAGTTTGACCGAGGACAATTTCTAAAGGTTGATTTAATTTAGGGTGGATAGGGATATCATGCATGCATGCACCCACCTTTTCTATAGCACGCATTTTTAATACCAAATAAATGATTGTCGTAGAATCTGCGACATGTTGGAAGGGAACATGTGGAAGGAAATGAATAGAGAAGTGTTCATGCACTCTAGTGATGCTCATATTCGAAGGGGAGGTAAACGTGGCCGCCGGTCGCTCAAGTGCTGGACAGGCGCGCTGACGTCAGTGAAGGCTGCTGCGTCTGGTTCTGGTTGAATTCAGCCTGGGCACTTTCTAACCGAAAACCGTGAACCGAACCGAACCGAACCGAACTGACGGTTTTTCGGTTTTCGGTTTTCGGTTTCGGTTTCTGATTTTGCAAACTCCGGTTTTCAGCTTTTGCGTCGGTTTTGCTTCCAGGAAAACCGAACAACCGAAGGATCCAATCTTTGTTAAACTGAGCAGCCATATGTAGTAACGTGTGTGTGGCCCATCTCACTAACATATTCAGGCCCACGTAGCAAATTAGCACCATCAAGCCCAAGGCCCGCATGTCCTTTAGTCACGCACGCATACCCCTCATCCCCTCCCGTGTGGCAGCTTTCTCCCGCATCGAACACATCCGAGCGGCGGCGCCACGGTGGCCTTCTGGATAGTTCGATTTGGCGAGGAAGGCGATATCTATGACAGAAAGGTTTGGTGCTAGTCTACGACGCCATGGCTGCTTGCTGCTGCCGGATGCATAGCGAGGCTCAACACCCATCTGCGCCATACCGCCATGGTTGCGCCGGCACCGGCTGGCGGAGCTCTCTCCACTTCGGCAAGCAGGGCTACAACTTCACGACGGCAAGGCTCAGCGCTTTCTACCATACCTGCGACGGTGTCTGCGAGAGGGACGAGCAGCCAGGCGAGTGTCGCGGCGACCATCGTGCGAGCGACCGAGCGAACCACAAGTGCAGCACAGGTATGTTTACGAACTTCGGTGGAAACGGAAGCCCGAACCAAAGAAACCGAAATCGAAATCGTCGGTTTCTTGATTTTGCTTGCACCAATCGGTTGTAGCCACTCCTCAAACCGAAATATGCTTTGCACCGAACAAACCGAACCGAAGTGTTGGTTTAAACCGATTGCCCAGTCTGAGGTTGAATCAAACATAGCCGCGGCTAGATTTTTGTTGCCTTGCCTTGTGTAGGATCGGAGTACTCAGCTTCATTGGGTAGCTAGTGCTCTTTAGTTACCCACAAATAATGATAAATTAAGGAGAGAGATAGAGCTCTTTAAATTAGTAAGTATATGCTTGCATACTTACTTAAGATAAACATCGTTTACCTATTAAATGATATAAATGATTGGTAGAGCTCTTTAATTAGTTACCTGATCCTAGTGTAGTGCAACAAATGAAACTTAACTGATCCTAGTGTAGTGCAACGACAAATGAAACTTAACGCATGATGATGAGATCGATGTTTGTTGCAACAATTAAGCATACATATGATTGAATGAGGGGCCTTTTTTCCTTTTCTTTGGCATTGCGCTTTGAACCACATAATAATGTGTTAATGTAGTCATCTATATACGTAGTTAGTATAGCACACTATATATACTGTAGCAGTAATAGTGAGTTGTTGCACTGGACAATCGTTTCCAAACATCAAGAGACATATGCACTGGTTGTCCCACATTATATTCCCATATAGTAGCTGGCATGAATGTTAAAAGGGGATGTTTGTCACAAAAAGTGAGGGTATACGGACGTGTGGGATACCTGGCAGGAAGTAGCTAGAGAAACATACACATTTGTAACAGCGAGAAAAATGCCATAAACCACAGACACGACAACCAATCAACAGCTAGCTAGTATTATATCCTCAATATTTTTATTACCTCCGATGATCCCGTACATATATAACAATACAAATTAATAAGGAATAAATATATAACAATACAAATTAATAAGGAATAAATAAAGTTACATAGCATATATAGTGGCTTGAATATATAATTAGCCGCGACAACTGGGAAAAAGGGTGAAATTAAAAGGCTCACTCTTATAGCAAATTAAATCCTGGTACTAATAATAACTGGCTAGCAGAGAGTTTTTCGCTTATTATTCTTCCTTGGACATGTGATCACTCTATCTCTCCTGGTGATCTCCGATCCTTCGTCTTCCTCAACACAAAATCAAAACAACAAGAAAGCACAAGCGATATGAAGATATGATAGAGGTAGCTAGGGTACTATAGGTGCATAATAATCAGGTTGCACTCATGCATCTCGGCGTGGCTGCTAGTGATCGATTTCTCAGCAGCTAGAAGCCATGGCTAGCTGCGAACGAGCGAGCCCACAGGACAGGGCCATGAGCAACATGGCGGCGTCAGTGATCTCGTCAGCCGGGAAGGCATGAAACGACATCACCTGGGGAGGAGTGGCGACGATCTTGCTCTCCAGACTCGGCGCGGCATGGCCAACCTGCTTGTGACTGGAGACGTGATCCGCCGCCTGATCCTTGGTCGGAGCAGCGGTTTCTTCTGGCTTTGCCGTCGTCGCTTCAGTGGCTGCTGCACCAGCAGCGTGATCGACAACTACCATTTTGCACCGCTTCTTGAACGGCAGCGACGACCGGTCGACGTCTGACCTCTTCTCCTTCTTGGCCGGCTTCGGCTGCTGGGTGGCAACGCTCGCTACTTGTGGAGCGCCTCCTCTGTTGCTGGCAGCAGCTGCCGCGGCCGCCATCGCCCGCCTCGCCTTCCTTTGCCTTATGCCACATGCGTTGCAAAGAGACTGCACCATGCAAAGGGCACATTAACGAAGGGGAAAATAAGGTTGCAAGTGTAACAACTTGTGCTGTGTGAACCTCAAACGAGCACAGATGGGGGCTTTTTATTTCCCAATTGCATTGGTAATTCACCTTGGGGCCACAAGGACCACTCCTCCACAAGGGGGTCTTTGTGGTGTTGCAGTCGGAGCACACTCTAAGGACACCCATAGCCTGCTGCTGCTGCAGTAGCTGGCTCTCGGCATCTTGGTGCGCCTGTGGTCTTCTCCTCCTTGGCTTTCTTGCTGCCCCACCCTCGGGATACTCGCTCGTTGCCTTCCTCCGCATGATCTTCATCTTCGCTGGCGGTGACGACGACACTGTCCAGCCGCCGCTGCGCAATCCTTCGGTGTGCTTATTATTCTCTATATCATATGGATCATACGCAGATCGCTGGATCATGTCACTATCGATGCTTTGGATAGTCTGCCGGAATGGTGATGGCCTAGAAGGGAAGACTTCTGATCCGCTCATCATCATCCGATTGGTGAACTGACAGATTAAAAATGACAACAACAAACAAACTAAATATACTATTATGCTATAAGATACAAATTTAGAGTAGTAGCTTTCCTTGGACGATGCTACACACACATATATGCATCTATATATACTCTAGAAAAAAAGTTGTGATCCGGCCCCTAACCTGTTGAGTAGATTCAGACAAAACATGCTGCCTCAAGTGCTGATCTCCATAGCTGCTGCTTTGCCCTTGGAGCTGATGATCCACAGGGTTTGTGATCATGAACGGGAACAAGATGGGAGGGTCCTTTGCGACATGGAAGGGCGCTGGAAAGAGTCCCTGATCCTGCTCTCCCTCCATCTCCATTAGGGGGAGAGTAGACAGTTGGCTCATGTAGATGGTAGACATGTACGAGCTTGGGGAGAGAGAAGAGAGAGCTAGCTAGAGAGACAGATCTATAGCTAGGAAAGAACAAGCAAGCAAGCACTGTGGCTGCGAAGAGAGAAAGAGATCAGGGATGATAGATGCATGATGCATATAATAAGCTGCAAGGAGATGGAGAGGAGATAGATGTGCAGTTGGAGGGGCAATTTACAAGGGCCCAGGAGGGGGTGATCATGGGCCTGTCCTTTTGTATAAACAGACGCAGGATGGAGGAGCAAGAGCTGCTATCAGTCTCTCTCTTGCTAGGGCCCTATGGGGATTTAGAGAGGTGTCATGTGTGATCCCTTTCCTAGGGCGTGAGAGAGAGAGAGAGAGAGAGAGAGAGAGTGGCCACAAGCAGCACACCAGCACAGGAAAGGGATGATAGAGGAACCAAAGGGAAACAGTTGAACAAACACATCGCACACTGTGGGTGCAAAACATTCATTCCAGATCGAGCACACAACTATAAGATCTGATGCAACTCCACCATGTGGCCCCACCAAGCTAGTACAGATGTCGTGCAATGATTATTTTACAAAATTGTTTCCATGCATGGAACTGAGAAGAACGATATTGCACTGTATTTATTATATTACATATTTGATTAATTATGATCATGTTGCACTTGCAGTACCATGAATATTGTTGTTGTTATACAACCCATATATATGCGCGAATCGCACCCAGCAGCTTACACGAGTAGAGTATTAGCAAATTGCATCCAGATATAATTCAGATTTGCACCAGGTCGATGTTTCACTTGGGATAAAATAGTTAGTTAAGTAATACCTTTAGACTTTGGAGTAGAATTCCTATATATAATATAATGCCAAATGGCTTGTGTTCAAAATAATACCAAATGACTCCAATTAGAAGTAGGTAAGGGTTCAAGTCACCAAAGCGACGAACATAGACATCCCATAGTGCCTTAATTAGGTATATATATGTTCCACAAAATAAGGGTGTTTCAAACCTAGATATATACCTAGTTTTGCCTAAACTAGGGCACCATAATAATTTTGCATGCCTCGCGTGCCAAAATCGATCGCCTGATATCGTTCTTAGGCGCAATTGTCGGTTGGTATACACTTTCGTAAGAATTGGCTTCTCCATAAAAACAGATAATTGTTTGGAGCCCATAAAAACGATCGCCTGAGCAATATATCTGATTTTATGGGGTTGATATGCTAACTTTTGTAGATATATTGGTTGATTATAAAAATGCAAAAAAATGTTTAGCACTTAAATACGCATGAAGTTGCCTGAGAATAAAATCGATCCAACATCATGATAACAATCTGGATCTTGGAGCCACATATAACAAGGCTTCAAAACTTGACTGCACTCGTTTGCAGGCAGGCCCCCTTGAAAAGCTAAATGGGGCAATCATAGTCCTCATACCAAAGCAAGACAATCCAGAGTACGCAAGGGACTTCAGACCTATAAGTTTGGTGCACTCGTTTGCAAAGCTCATCACGAAAACACTGGCCCTCAGGCTATCCAGACATATTGACAACCTAATCTCCCCTTCTCAGAGTGCTTTTATAAAGGGCCGTTGTATACATGATAATTTCATGTATGTGAGAAACTTAGCCCGTGCATACCACCGAACCAAGACACCAGCACTTCTTTTCAAGCTCGACATCTCAAAAGCTTTTGACACAGTCTCATGGGAGTACCTATTGGAAGCCCTGCAGCATACTACTTCGTCCGTGAATAGATGACGTTTTCGGTGTTCGTGCCACAAGTTTGACTAGATTTGTAGAAAACATGTGCAATATTTATATGTCCAAATAATTTTGTTAAAAAACTAGATTCAAAAATCTTTCCAATAATACCAATTATGAGACTAATAGATGATATTTGTTATTTATAAAAATTGCCGGTAGTTGTTTCTCGAGAAGCGAAAACGTCATCTATTTAGGGACGGAGGGAGTAGAGGTTTCAGTGCCAGATGGAGAAATTGGATCACACTGCTCTTCCGTACTTCGCACTCCCAGGTGCTACTAAACGGTGTGACAGGAGAAAGCATCAAGCACCTCAGAGGTTTGAGGCAAGGTGACCCACTCTCACCTTACCTCTTTATTCTAGCGATTGATGCTCTACAGCACATACTGGAGATGGCAACAGAAGAAGGTGTCCTCACGCCCCTCAGAGGAAGATTGGCAAAATTCAGAATTTCGATGTACGCCGATGACGCAGTCATCTTCTTAAATCCAAACCAGCAGGAGGTATCCTCGCTGCTGCAGATCTTAAGCCATTTCGGTGCCGTAACTGGTCTCAGGCTGAATTGGTCAAAATGCTCAGTAGCACCTATTAGATGCAACAATATAGATCTGGACCATGTTCTAAGAGATTTCGAAGGGCAGAAAATTGGTTTCCCAATGACTTACCTGGGCCTCCCACTCACTCTCGGGCGGCTGAAAATCATCCACCTGCAAAGCTACGTGGACAAGGCAAGAAGTCGGCTTGCTGGATGGCAAGGGAAGCTACTAAACCCGGCTAGGCGTCGAGAGCTCGTACGGTCGGTACTGACGAGCATACCGATCTACATGTTGACCTCTATCAAAGCGCCAAAACAAATTCCGAAAGATCTAGACAAGGTGAGACGAAAATTCCTTTGGGCAGGTGATGCTGAGATAACAGGTGGCAAATGTAAAGTTGCATGGCATGCTGTGGCGAAACCGGTGTCCGTCGGCGGTCTGGGCATTCTGGAACTGCAAAAGTTTAATAGAGCGCTGAGACTAAGGTGGCTTTGGATGGAGTGGAGCAGTTCAGACAGACCATGGCTAGGTTCACAGCTGCCTGTGGATGATACTGACCTCGCACTTTTCAGCGCTGCAACCCGAGTAACTATTGGTAATGGGGAAAAGGCATCCTTTTGGTACTCAAGCTGGGTAGACGGTCGATCTCCAGGCTCCATGTTCCCTACGCTCTGTCAACACAGCAGAAGGAAGAAGCGCACAGTAAAGGAGGCCTTAAATAATGGAAAGTGGATCCAGGACATTGCTCATGATCTGAGCCCAGGCATAATTCGAGACTTCTTGCACCTAAGGCGGTCAATCCGCTCCCTGTAGCTCAGCCTACCAGCAGATCAAGCGGACCACATCACCTGGATCCTGGAAAGCTCCGGAACTTATACGGCCAAGTCAGCCTATGAAATCCAGTTCTGCGGCCAAGTACTATCGACCTTCCCAAAGCTTATCTGGCAAGCAAAGGCTACCCCACGCTGCAAATTCTTCGTCTGGCTGCTACTACAAGATCGAATCTGGACCTCGGCCAGACTACAGCAACGAGGCTGGCCCAATAACTATTTCTGCATGCTCTGTGAAAGGAACCTAGAAACACCTTGCCACTTGTTCATCGAGTGCCCCTTTTCAACAAAAGTGTGGAAGCTAGTTGCCGACTGGAGCAGGTGCACAAATCTCCAACCATCAATCTGGACAGAAGCGCAATGCACCTCCAACCATCAATCTGGACAGAAGCGCAAGACATGGAGGACTGGTTTTCGAAGCTGGTTAATCAAGGCTCCAGGGTCGCCCACTCGATCTCCATGATGACACTTTGGCACCTGTGGAAGGAAAGAAATGCAAGGGTTTTTGAAGACACACGAAGCCATGAGGTCGAGGTCCTCTCAAGAATTCAAGATGAATGTTCCAACTGGGCAGCGGCAGGTAATAGGGCCCTTAGTTCTCTTTGGATTGCAATCCAAAACCGCGAGTAGTCAGCTATTTTCTTTCTTGAACACGGTGTGGTGGTCTACCACATTGGGTTAGTGCGCACCTTGCGCCTGTAAGTTGCAACTCCCCTTCTTATTAATTTAATGCCGGGAAACCGGATCTTTCAAAAAAAAAAAAAAACTTGACTGCCAAGAACTGAATTCCCTCGGTTTTACTTTTATCCAGTAACTAGATGAATGAATCCCCTCTCCCTTCTCTTTTCATTTTACTAGATAAAGCATATACACTTAATTTAAATAGTACTACCTCAGTGTTTTTTTTGGAGTGTAACTTGCTTGCTACTAACAACTGATTAAGCTAGGTAAATCTAAATATTTTTTATACATTTCACAGATTTAGCTGCTTCTATGTAAGCTATGTTATTTACCCCAGAAAGTGGTCTTCTGGGCCATGTCAAATGACTAGCTTTGTAAACAAAACAGTGATTTTATTGCAAAGCCAAACAAAATTAAAATGGACTTTTGCAATTCTTGACTAGGCTACAACGACTAAATACATACAAAACCTACACTTCTAGCTTGCGGGCACTGGGGTGTACATGCAGGTATGTGTCTCCATGTACTTACATGGCTTCTAGTAGACAGTGTAAAGAGTGTACCATTCTTTTTTCGTTAATGTGCATACAAATATCTAGATCTATCTTTTAGGTGCTAACTGCATAACGAGTTAAAGATCTACACACCGTTAGATCCTACTTCTTACTGATGAAGACATTCCCACAAAGATGTTTTAATCCATATTTCAATGAAAAGAAACAGTCTTTTATGAATTTCACGTCATTAGGGGGTATTTACTATTTAGTTCCCCCAACTAAATGTAGTCCTTGTCACATCCACTGTTGCGGCACTAATTTAGATTATTAAAAATAGACTAGTTATAAAACTAATTGCACAGATAAAGACTATTTTACGAGTTGAATCTATTAAGTCTAATTAGTCCATGATTTGATAATATAATGCTATAATAAACATGTGCTAATGATAGATTAATTAGACTTAATAGATTTGTCTCGCAAATTAGTCTTTATCTATGTAGTTAATTTTATAATTAATCTATATTTAATACTTTAAATTAGTGTCTAAACATCTAATGTGACAGAGACTAAACTTTCGTCCTTAGAACCAAACACCACCTAGTGGATAAGATAGCTAGTGCATCAGCAATCATTGTACGTCTAGTAGTGGTAGGTCACCAGTACCACGACATGGTCAATCTAGGGCTAGATAGGACTAACTCTCACATGCCATCGATGTTCTCCTGTCTCTCTTGCAATAAGGTCCACGCACATTCCCATACTGTAGTATAAACGACAGATCTGGAGCAATTCAGAGGGAGGCCTTTGTAGGAAGAGTGATTTCAGCAGCAGGATCATGGATAGGTTTCACTAAGGCTAAGGCCATGTTTAGTTGAATAAATTTTTTGGGAAAGTTTCTGTAGCACTTTCGTTGTTATTTGATAACTTGTCCAAATATGTAGACTAACTAGGCTCAAAATATTTGTCTCAACATTTACAAACAAACTATGCAATTAGTTATTATTTTTACTTATATTTAATACTCCATGCATACATCTAAAAATTTGATGTGACAAGAATCTTGAAAAATTTTGGGAAAGCATTGAAGGTGTTGATTGGGAAATTTCTATGTGTTGTGCTTTACTGCACAGACGCTCTCTCCTATTCATTCCCACTATTTGCACAAAGGTCCTTTACAAATATTCCATTTACACCAACAGAAGGTATGAGCAGCAATGAGACACTTCCTGTGCCTTGGGACCCATGCAAGCATGGCTTTTGGATTTAGTGACAGCAGCAAACAGAATAGAGTACTAGCTTTTGCCTCTACCATAGCCCACAGCTAAAGAAGGGAAGAGTGGGTTAGAGCAAGTACCTTGGGATCGGAGACCTATCAAGAAGATGTGATTAGGGGTATTATTAAACTTCACAGAAACCAGGATCAAGTGCGCCCTCTGTTGGCAGAGCATATTAATTGCGGAACAATAACTTGAGTGCTGAAAGAACGACGGAGCTCCTGAGGCTAACCTGAACCAGCACAAGACAGCAACCAGATGTCGTACTAATTAGATTAATTACAAGCAATTGGCAAATTTAATTAAACAGACAAATGATTTGCCTAACTCTACGGATCACGTATGTTATGGCCAACTAACTATATATGTGCCAAAACCTCACCATGAATTTGGAACAGGACAGAGTACATTTGCCAACCGATCTACAGGACAGAGTACATTTGCCAACCGATCTACATCCCTCTGAGGCTCTGACTGTACAAGCAACCAGTAGCTTGCATTGCCCTTTCATCGCTCAAAGAGGGCAAAGCTCATTAGCTATAACGACATCGCAGCATCTCCCTAGCATGCAAGAAAATGGCCATACCTTACTTTTGTTAATCTCACAATCACACAGGATCCATCCAGCCCAGCGCTCCCTCCCTCTCTTATTGCTATGACTAGGCATGAGACAACAGACAAGCAGAAATTGCTTAAACGATGAAAGTGACGGCTCTTCCCACATGACAAGCCCACACCCTTCCATGGGTGTGCGACCAAATTCTGAGCAGCTTGTTCCTCCACACTCTCGTGATCCCTCCCCATTGGGGACAAACCACAGCGGGGACAAGCGGGCTAGCTAATGGTGCAGATTTATGCAAAAGTAGCAGGCAGGCGGGCTGTGGGCAGCAAGGCCGCGCCCACTGATGACCTCTGTATGTACATGCACCACCCTCTCGGGATCAGATGAATTGTATAGATCATCACAGCAATACATGGCATACATACAAAGACAAAAGAGTGCAAAAGTTGACAAGCCTGCCCGATCGACCGATCGGCCTGCAATGCCCATGCAATGCAGACAATCAGAGATCTTCAGGCAAGAGGTAGAGTGGAGCTGGCAATTTAATTTCAAGCGCATTTATATACCTGCAGTGTGCTCTGGAAGAAGTAGGCTCTGTTCGGTTGAACATATCAGCCGTACTTCGGCTTATTCTCTCTCACACATAACACTATTGAAATAGCCGAAGTCAACCGTGAATAAGTTCAAGGCCTTTCCACCTTGCTCTACGCAAGATTTGTCAGGCATGCTTCCAAAGTTCTGAATCATCAGAATTTCAGCCACATTGCAGAGGCTGTCTTTGGGACATTGGATCCGGCGCTGCCCAGAGATTACACAGAGGATCCAGGAACGAGCTGATCTAGTGCAAGAAGAATGAATGTAGCTATGCGCCATGGATCGATTAAGAAATTTGGTCAGTTTGATAAAGCAGCATGATGTCATCTTATGAAATAGCATCTTAATGGACTATTAGCACGAAGTCAGCTCAAAAGGTGAGAAAAATGATGCTCCAATGCAGTGGATGGTACAGCTGCTTCTTCATTCATAGATCTCCATGGTATCTGGCAGAACATGACTTACATATCCATGAAACCTCACTGTACGCCATATATTATTGTCTCACTCTCACTTGAGATGTCCATCAGAAATGACAGAAAATCATGCCAAGAATAAGCGCTATAGATGTAGTATGTAAGCCAAATAACCGCTTTTTGCTAATGTCACTTCAGATAGGCCATACTACATGTTCACAGAAGTAGATGAAATTTTCAGCCTGCGCTCAAACTACCATATATTTGTACTGATGGATAATGTTCGCTCCCATAGAAATTAGAAAGCCAGATTCTGGTTGTATGACGCTTGAGATGCACACGTATGTAGTTTTTCAATCACTCCTAGAGAGAGTGAGTGTGAAAGTAATTCACTCACCGTCACAAGATGTAAGGTGCCCAGCTCAATGATAGACTTGTGCCGAACAAAAATGTAGCTTTCTGAAGGCTCTGCAAATCCAATGGGATCATGGCTTTTGTGCAAAAAGACGCTGTGCTCCATGCTACATGGACCCTCGTGTGTGTGTGTGGGAGGGGGTGGGGTCATGTGAGACGTATATGTGTACAATATAACCATGCAGCCTACACTTGGCAATTGAAAACTAAAACATTACAGAACAAACATAAGAAGGCCAATACAGATAAAGCAAATGCCATCATCATGCTACGATATCAAACAGTAAAGTGTTTAGTTTTGAAGGTGTCACAGTCCAACATCATTTTAAGAACAAAACCTGAAGATGTACTATTAAAAAAAACTTGACCTGCAGGATAAGAATATTTTGCTAAGAAGACCTTCTCACGTAGGTCGACAAAATCTCGAACCCCTGCCCCACCCATACACAGCAGCATTGGAGCCCATGTGAGAACGACCACGACCAGGGTTGTGCCTTAGACTTGATTAGGCATGGGACGGACTACGGGATTTTTTTTTTTTTAACACCAGCCTGGAATTTGCTCCCATGGGGAGTCGAACCTATAGCACCTGAGAAGTGCTAGTAGAGCCACCTAACCAACCAACTAGAGGCCTGTTCGCAGAAGAAGGTGTACTATTAGCTAGATCAAATCGTTCTAAATATTCAAGCGACAAATAACATCTAAGCCAAATAATTATGAATGGAGAACATCAGGTGCAGGTTGTACCGCTTAAGTAAGATAATCAAATTTTAAGGTAATCGCTTCTAACAAAAGAAGAAAATTGCTTGCATAGTCAGTGCATAGTGAATTGATCTTGATAGTGGCACTCGGTTTGATGAAAGTAATAGGAAGATCCAAACTATTGCTTCCTTTTCCACTCTTGCACCTTTCTCTTAGTTATTAGAAAAAAAAATAGGACAGGATATTTAGGAAGAGTATCTCTGGAGTCTTCTAATGTCAAAAAGGAGTTACACAATATGATCAATACAAAACATCAAATTTTACACATAAGTGAGAGAAATCCTACTGGAACACTGGCATGAAAAGTTTCTTTAAAAGATCTATCACAGGTCAAAATGCAAACAGAAAAACACAACCCAAAAAAAAGCTAGAATGAAAATTGCTATTTTCAGATATATGGTCTAATTTAGGGTTTCATATTGGACAAAAAAGTTTTACTTGGATAATATCATAAGATGAGAATGTGATCACCAAAACATGCCCTAAGTGGCTGCAGCACCCGCCTGCAACAACAGGATGCTATTAAAGAACCAACAAAAAGATTGAAAAAAAAAACAGAGAATACGCTAACTGTGAGCTAGTGGATAAGGTAACCTAGGGGTAGGATGGAGGCTTGAGCCACAGCCACTTATTTGGGAACTAAATGCCATGCCACAAGATTTCGAGATTATGTTAGGCATGAATGAAAGCTCAGGTGATGTTAGAAACTAATATTAGTATGGAAAACATCGATTGCCAAGCACAAATCTATCAGTCGTCATAATTTTCTTTTTCGTTTTTTTTGAAAGGGGCACACTGCCCAATCAATTAAGAGAGAAAGGTGAGGCTGAGGCACCTGCACCAGACACCACTCGGGATGCGGGTTGGCTGCCCAGGCAGTGTGCGAACAAGACAACTGAGCCTCCACTAGGTCCTCATCAGTCTGTATTGATTCTCTCTGCATCCAGCCTCTCAGTTGCCATGATGCACAAGAAATCAAAATGGGTGTGGGAGTGAAAATTTTACTACATTATTTACTTCTCTATAAGTTTTTCGAGCTACAGTTGCAATAAAAGTAATATTTTACACCTTCATCGAAAGTCTAATCTGTGAATTGAAAAAAAAATCAGGAACAAGAAACATGAAAATATGCTATTGGTCTGTAGTAATTAGTTGACGCTGAGGCAGTGCTCTGGCGTCAGGCCGGGGCAAAAGCCCTTGGGCTGCTGTTAGCTTACACTTAGCTTCAGTCCCAGCGTATCAGTATGGATCTTGGATCTGGGCATGCGTTGTAGTTGCCATTTTGTAGCCAAACTACTATTTTCTATCTGAATACGAAGATACGCAGCCCTCTTGCGTATTATCAAAAAAAAAAAAAAGCCATGCTATTCATACTTGTCTGGAGAGCATCCTTCATGTGCCAAATGTTTCTATAGCAACAGGCCATAAGCACATTTTCATTTATATTGAAAAGAAGAACCAGCTTAATACTAGGATACAGAACATATACGTCTTTTCTGCCAAACAAATTTTGCAAAACATTCAAAGATTTGAAGAAATGAAAAATTTTAGTACAAGCAGAACCAAGATTTGGATTTGCCAAATAGTTCTGAAACATTTTGAGGCCCTCATATGTGAGTCAAGTTTGTCTGTTTGTGTGTCGATGGTAAACCGAGAAGGGGGCAGTTTGCTGAAAAGAAGCATGACGCTGACAAGTGCAGCTAGTGGATAGGATGTGGAGAATCGTCAGAATTCTAGTTTCCTAGAATATAAATATAATAATAGGAATTCAATCTATGAATAATTCTATTTTCCGATGGGCCAGTACGATACTATATACACTTTTCCATTTTGGTATTTGTATATTTTGTATTTTTGTAAAAAGGGGATCGGGGCACTACCCCTCCCCCCAAATCCCCAACCCAAACACTCACGCACAATGATTTCAGCGCAGGTAACAAATTTATGCATTCTGCTTTTGTCTGGTGGGTTACTTCAAGCTAAGACGATACGCATTGGAAATAAAAAAAAAACATACTTTCTATCATGAGATGGAGTGAAATGTTTGGTGCTTACCACGCGCCACTAGTTGAAGATGTTGGAGATAAGGTTGATAAGACACCAGTGGCTTTGTTGGTAAACTGGCAGATAACTCACCGTTGCCAGATTTTGCAGTAGCAAGTTGTAATCACATAGAAAGTTGCCTTCTCTTGAGCTCTGAACCGTTGCTTTCCGTCTAGGCTCTGCCAAATCTTCACAAACAAACAAGACGCAGCTTAAAGGGTCACTGAAGTTTCATAAAAAATAATAATATATACTACAACTGTTGGTTATGGTGTGTACAAATGAGCAGTGCTATGATATCGATGATCCGGCATTGCACGCGCCATAGATCAGTTGCTATCTAGAACAAAGCAGAAAAATACCGTGGGCATTGTTCCAGTCACCAGTCTTGTATGCGAAACAAAACTAAGCGCAACAAAATTGACTATTGAAAAAGATCTCCCGAATCCTAATCGTGAGTGAGATGCTGGAACCTGCGAAACCTCAAAGCCTCCATGGCGCATTTCGTCGAACACGTGGTGAGCGGCACACAACACGACTCCCGCCTGCTTCCATCGGTCTACCCACTCACAGCATAAGCACGAGGAGGCTGGGACCCCTTGCCTCCGTCCGCTGGATTCTACGTAGACATGCGTCGCCGCCTCTGCCTCTGCTGCCGGCGCGCGCCCAGTGCGGCGCAGAGAGCCAGGCGCGGCAGGGAAACCGCGACTGATCATATATCGAAAAATGTTTCGTGAGCATTCCCCTCATTTTAGGCCCATTACCAAGCCCAGCCCGTAAGACTACTCACTCACGTATGGGCTATTGGACTAAAAAACACACACACACGGCAAGGCTCCATTCAGTCCACGTGGATGGATGATTATAGGCCCTTGCCACGCGAGGCTTAATAGGAAACTTGGGCTTCTGACCTGAAAAATCTGATGGGCCTTGCTCGACGCAGAAGTTCGGGTTAATATGAGCCGTTCAATCAGTTGTTTCCGCTCGAACATCCAACGGCTGAGATCGCGCGCGCGCGCGCGCCCAACCCTAGGCACGATATCCCAAGTAGACGGCTCCGCTAGGGTTTTTGGCTACTCCGCCTCTGTTCTCCCCTGCTGCGCTGCTCACCCGAATCTCGCCGCTGTGGGCAGCGGTAAAATCCACGTCTTAGCTAGAGAATCCGTATGATCTTCTTGATGTGTAGTGTTCGCCTTTCCGTGTTTGATGTCACTGATTTTATTCTTGTTTTGTTGCTGTTGTGCAGATCTAAGATCGAGCGAAAGCTAGCTTCTCATCGAGATGGCGCTTGTAAGTGTTTGTTCAACTAGTTGTTTAAGTAGCCTCTTGCTCTTAGATTTGATATGTTTGTAGTGGTTACGTAGCATGTATTAGTGAGATTGTTGTATTGTAATTTGGACTTATGGTGTGGCATGTTATTTTCTGGTAAATTGATTTCCATTCATGGGCTTCCGTGGATTCTTACTCCACTCGTGGATATGTTTTATCGCTCACATTAACATAAGATTTGGTCGCCAAGTTATTGTTCATGGATGGATATTGTTGATTACCCTTTTGTTGTTGCCTCACCTGCTTGGTTACATGCTTCGTTAGATGTTTTCCTTCTCACCTAGCAAGCGTGTTGTCCATTTGGACTTGTTAGACATTGAGTTCATTTAGACCCTTGCTGAACTTAGGAAAATGGTAACACCTCCCATTTATTCCCATCATCAGACATTCAGACTTCATAATAAGAATGAAGTTGTGAGGTAGCAAACATCTCCTATTTATTCAGATTATCAGATGGTATGATTACAATGAAATTGTGAGGTAGCAGACACCCCCTGTATCATGTGTGATTTTCATTGTGGTTTTCTTTAAACATGTGGTTGTTCCTTGTCGCATGTTTATGCATTCCTTGCTTCTAACACTAGCTAGTCTCTGGTGCTGATTTGCATAGTAGTTTTCTTTTAACATGTTTGGTGTATTTATAATATGCTGCAAGCTAACAAGCATCAAGTGATCGACACTATAATACTTGCTCTGAGCTTATTATTTTGTGTTAATATGTTTGGTGCTTCGGTGTTTGCAATACAAAAACTTTTCCCTGAGATTATAAGCATCAATCAAGTTATTGGCAATGTAATTCTTGCCCATGCTAAGCAGAATACAGTTTAGTTCTTGTGCTTATGAACACGAAAGGCATATTCATCTTTTCATGCCCATTTGAATTTATATTTTCCTAACTACTGGAGATAGGCATCAGTATAAGCAGCATTATTGTTTATCTCATATTGAGTAGTTGTGCTCTTATGATTCCACACTGTTGTCGGTTTCCACCAATTGTCTACTGACTTCAGTTGTGCCAGACTAAAGATTCTACTGCTACCTTTTTATTTTGTTTTTTTTTCTGATTGCCTGTTTGATTCTACAACTTATATTGGTTGTTTTACTTTTATCTTGCCTTTTTTCTGATATTCCAGATTTTGGTATGTTTTGTGTCGGTATGTAAGTATATGACCACCTTTCTGAACTGTGTAGGTACTGCATGCTGGCAGTGGTAACAAAAATGCATTGAAAACACTAATTGCCGCCGAATACAGCGGCATCAAGGTTGAGTTGGTGAAGGACTTTCAAATGGGTGTCTCCAACAAAACTCCGGAGTTCCTCAAGATGAACCCTATTGGGAAGGTATGAAAAATCTTCTGTATATGTTAAGAAGGCTGATAAAATAAAATAGTCCAGGATGTAATTCGTGTACTTCTTTGCAGGTTCCTGTCCTGGAGACTCCTGATGGTCCTATTTTTGAGAGCAATGCAATTGCAAGATATGGTAATTCAAATGTAGCAACCATTGGTTTGTTTAATCTTCTGTATGCATTTATTTGATTGAGCACTGAGTTCTGTCATCTTCCTGAAGTTACTCGCTTGAAGGCTGACAACCCACTTTATGGATCTTCACTGATTGATTATGTGAGTGATGTCTAATATATTCATTTCAAATCATTTAGGGCCTCTTTGGATCCCATGAATTGAAACCAATATCTAGAAAGTGCTTCTCATTTCATTATTAGATTATTTTCTAATTCCTGGGAACCAAACAGGGCATTAATATTTTCTTGCATGCAATTTTTTGCTTAGATGTTTTTGTTGTTTGAACCTGTGCTTAGATGTACTTGTCTGTTTCAGGCCCATATTGAGCAATGGATGGATTTTGCTACAACAGAGGTTGATGCAAACATTGGGAAGTGGTTGTACCCACGTATGGGGTTTTATCCCTATACTGCTGTGGTATGTATTAGCATGTGGATAACACATTTTTTTTCAATAGCTTGATTGTCCCTATGCTGCTGTCTTATATTCCCATTTGCCAACAGACTGAGGAATCAGCCATTGCTGCCTTGAAGAGAGCATTTGGTTCCCTCAATACTCATCTTGCATCAAACACATTCCTTGTTGGGCATTCAGTGACTCTTGCGGATATCGTGCTGACATGCAACCTATATTTGGGCTTTAGCCGTATCTTGACTAAGAGTTTTACCTCAGAGTTCCCTCATGTTGAGAGGTACTTCTGGACCTTGGTTAACCAACCAAACTTCAAGAAGATCATTAGTGATGTGAAGCAGGCAGAAGCTGTGCCACCTGTTCAAAAGAAGGCTGCTCCAGCCAAAGAGCAGAAGCCTAAGGAAGCCAAAAAGGAGGCCCCAAAAGAGACCCTGAAGCCCAAGGCAACTGAGAAACCAGCAGAGGAAGAGGAGGCACCAAAGCCCAAGCCAAAGAATCCCCTTGATTTGCTTCCTCCAAGCAAGATGATTCTTGATGATTGGAAGAGGCTGTACTCTAACACGAAAACCAACTTCCGTGAGGTTGCTATTAAAGGTATGTTTGCTTGTTATTAAATTCCTGTTGAAATTTTGTAACAATGAGTATGGTTACATAGTTTTAACAATGATTATGATTTATAGTTTTAGCAATGATTATGGTTATATTACTGATTAGAAACATAAACCCTTCAGTAACTTTAAGCGAACATGTGCCTCAAGTTAACAAGACAGCTAGTCAAGTTAAATAAGACAGCTGGGTTTGGCTTATCTTTTTGGTGTTTTAAGCAGTTTACAAAATGGTGTTTTGATCTGTTAAGTAATGCAATGCATAAATCAACTGAACTCAATTCCTATGAATTTTCAGGTTTCTGGGATATGTATGACCCAGAGGGCTACTCCCTGTGGTTCTGTGACTACAAGTACAATGATGAGAACACAGTGTCATTTGTAACCCTGAACAAGGTTGGTGGATTCCTGCAGCGGATGGACCTGTGCCGCAAATACGCCTTTGGCAAGATGCTTGTGGTTGGGGCTGAGCCTCCTTTCAAGGTCAAGGGGCTCTGGCTCTTCCGTGGCTCAGAAATCCCCAAGTTTGTCATGGATGAAGTCTATGACATGGAGCTCTACCAGTGGACCAAGGTTGACCTCTCTGATGAGGCCCAGAAGGAGCGGGTCAATGCGATGATTGAGGACCAGGAGCCCTTTGAGGGCGAGGCCTTGCTGGATGCAAAATGCTTCAAGTGAGCCTCATTTCTTTGGAATTGTGCTGAGGAGAGTTGTTTAGGTTTTGGGGTCCAATTCTAAAAACAGCCATAAATGTTAGTTTTGATATGGACTGGTTATTGTCTGCTATATGTTGAGGAGTTTTGGCCTTGTTAAGTGGAGGTTGTACTCGCGTGGAATCTCTGGATTATCTCATTGGAATCGTTTGCCAAATGTGCATCCTATACCCTTCTCATAAACGTGGCATTTACATATAGCTATTCATTTACCGTGTAACTAGCCAATCCAGTGTACGGATGGATTATTTTGTTCAGCATAGGCGCCTGGGGTTGAGATTCATAGTTACTTATGTACTTCCTCGTTATCAAGTTCCGGTGACGAGGAAGTATACCCTTCTCATAAACATGTATAAATTTGATCAAGATAATACTTGTATGTATTTGGCTATTGAAATAAAAATTTAAAGGTAACACAAGAATTAGCTTGTCGCGCTTCCTATATTTAGCTATTTCCGATTGCTTCCTAAAGTCTTTGGTATGGCTCCTTTAGATCCTCCACAAAAGTTGTTACTGGAGTTGGGAGTCAGAATCATGCCAAACGGGCCCTAAAAGATTATATTGTTATACTCCCTTCGTCCACGAATAAATAGATTTTTAGAGTTATCCTAAGTCAAATTTTTTAAACTTTAACCGAATTTTTAGAAAAAAACTATCAAACAATTCATATTATTAGATATATCATAGAGTATATTTTTATAATGTCCATTTTGTACCATAGATGTTATTACTCTTTTCTATAAAGTTAGTTAAAGTTTAAAAAAATTTGACTGAAGAAATTGATTCTTTCGTGGATGGAGGGAGTAGATCAATGGCGCTTTCTTGTCCAAGAGCCTTCAATGTTAAGACGACCCTATCACTTTCCCATAGCCCTTCTAGCACGAACCGCACCGCTGCCAGCCTACCAGGCAAGAGAGAGAAACGATGCTTCACGTCGTCGCGGACTCGCGGAGAGATGATCGGCTGCGTTCGGCCAACAAAAAAGGGAGTTGTAGAGGCCGGAATAAAAATTCTTTTTTTCTAAAAAGCAAAAAAAAGAAGTGAAACGACAAAAAAATATTGAGAAAATATTCCTTACAATCCGTTTGAATGCTTGGAATCGAATTAATTTTAAGAATCATAATTTTAGCATATATTACTTAAGTTAATATGATTATATTTGTATATTATTGTTGCCTACAAGAGAGATATTCATGTCGTATTTCTACCGGGGGTAAGTGTGTTGAAAAGAGTGTTATAAGTTGCAAAGTAGAAATATAATATGATAATCTATAGAATCAATTTCACTTTCCCACCCTATGAATTTGAGATAGACTTTAAACTTTAAAAAGTGGTGAAATATCAAATTTCAAAGCAAATAGTCTAGTTAATTGAGTGAATTCCAATTCCTCTAAAATAAAAGGATCTAAACGGGCCCTTAAAGGAATCACTCCATCCCTAATGTCTGCTCCGCTGCCATTCACCCTCCAACAAAACGCATCCTAAAAGATACAATCAAATTCTAATCAAATAACATTCCGGCTGCACTTGTTGCTACTTATCTCAAGATACAATCAAATTCTAATCAAATAACATTCCGGCTGCACTTGTTGCTACTTATCTTTCAGTATTGCCCTGACACTCCGTTTCATATTGTTGTTTATCCTAAGTTTTTTTCGATACAATATTGTTTATCCCAAGTTAAACTTCTCAAATTTTGACCTCAAATTTTGACAAGTTTCTACTACATAGGTGATAGGTTAACATTTACATGTTTCAATTTAAATAAATGATCTATCAAAACATATTTGATGTTGTAAATGTTGAAAAAAATAGTAATTTGACAAAACAAACAGATGCTGTTTAGTAAATGGATTCTCATGTGTAAGGGTGGTGCGATATCTCATCTACATGACGAGGACGTCAGACTACAGCTGTAGCACTTTTTCCAGGGGAATTGGGATTGAATAGCGTCTATCGAACCAAACCAAATAGTACTTGAATTCAATCAAAATCCAAGTTCCAAGCACTTAGCGAACAAAACTGTAAATTTAGGCGAATCAATAGTGTACTTTCAATCAGGTGTCTCTCGAAGAGAACCAAAAGTATTAAAATGCACATTCACAAAGACGCAAGGTAGCATCTGTATACATGATATACATTTGCACGTGGCATCGGGCTACAACTTTTTGCAGACACCGTGAAACTGACTTATCTTTTCATCTTTTGTAAGAAGGGGAAAAAACTTCAAGATCCTATCTCTGGTGAATTCTGATTTTCAGAATCACCCATTCAAATCCAGAACTGAACAATTATTTACCATGGCACAGAGCACTTCGTGTCGCACCACTTTTCTTCACTTGAGACTACACACTACGCTTTCTCCAGCAGCGCCTTTGCACAGCTTCAGAGACTCACATTTTCACAAGGTGATGTGTAGAACCTTCGCCCAAACACATCTATAACGTAGAGATTCTGAATATACCTCCACGAGCTTCAAAATGGGAATTTTAGCCCTGTAACAGGGCTTAAATACTTGAATATATGTGTCCTGAGATTTGTCTCAGGAAATGTATGTCAGCAACTTTCTGTAACAACTAGACGCTGTAGTTGCTTTAGAGGGGACAAGAGCTGGGAGAATGCCGGCCTTTTGCTTGGATCACTGCAAAAAAAAAAGGGAAAAACGGGTTTCAACATCAGTGGGGCAACCAAGAGAGGAGGGGGGTGGGGGAAGCTATAGATTAAATGAGTCTTACTTATCCCAACATGAAGATATTATACTAGCCACCTGCGGATCCACATCCTTGGGAATGTCTAGTCGTCTGTTCTGGAATCCAACTGCTCCTACAACTTGCATCGGATTCAACCCACTCCATGGTACACGCATGGTTGCTAGTTCCCACAGGATTACTCCAAAACTGTAGACATCACACCTAAAGCCAGCAAAAAACATTCAATTTTCGCTGAAACCAGCAGCAATTGAAAAGAGCAACATGTCCGTGCAACTCAACTACTCACTTCTCATTAGATGGTTCATTTCGTAGTACCTCAGGTGCCATCCACTCTGGCTGCAGGCCAAAAGGAAATGCTTCGTAAAGATGTGATTATAGGTTTATTTATTTATAGGAAACATGCGATGCAGAACAAAAAAACAGAGGGTTAAAACATAGGGCAAAATCTGGAACCAATGTCTATGTATCTGCTTGTTTTTCCATTAAACAAAAGCAGTGATTTTAATTTAAACATAGACACATGAAACAATTATGCTGATGATTAAGTCCCCATTGGACAAGCTGGAGATTTTAAAAATCTGGCCTGTAAATTGTGGATTGTTAAAAGCTGGAAAAGGTTAGGGGGAGACAGATTATGGGATTGTCACAATCTGGACTAGAGACTGTTAAAAGCTGCTTGGATAACTAGAGCTTGTGGATTAAAAACTGCTTCCACAAGCTGACATGTTCAGACCTGAAAGCAATAGGGATTGTGTGGGAATAGTAGATTGATTAATCAAGGTACAGGGGTGCATGTAAATGTAGTCCGGAGATCTTGGGTTTATAGAAACATAACCAAACAAGATTTCATCCCCTATTTATATCCATAACCAACAGAGGAGAAGGCCAGCGGGCTATAGGAGGAGAGGAGGTGCACGGCCCAGGCCCAGTCCAGCTATATACACGCATACATAAACACATATATGTCTTAACAGGATCGGCTAGAGCTTTTAAAGCCACAATACATAAGTTCTAGCTGATCCAAACAGGGTCCACATAACGCATGATGCAGCTTCGTGAGATATGGAACTACGGGAAATATTTCACTTGTGCAGATTTGTGTCCCTATGCAACCAGAAATCAATTTATTCCAAGATAGCTTTGCTATTGCAAAAGAAGATGGTCATTTTCTGTAGTCATATGTTCCCAGATCAAGGGAATGTGCATTTTGGATTGCATGCTCAAATGATATGTTTCGAATAGTCTCCCTTCCCAGCCTATCCCAAAACAAGTACTCTAAAAAAACTCAGTCCCAGAGAAGACAGCCCCTGAGTAGTGCATTAGGAAAGAAGACCTCACGCAGGTCGAGAAAAACCTAGAACCCCTGCCCCACCTATACACAGTGGCACCACGTCCCATGTGAGAACGACCACGACAAGGGCCAGACCTTAGAACGGTACTTTGGCATGGGTCAGACGAGGATTTTTTTAACCCCAGCTTGAAAATTTGCTCCCACGAGGAGTCGAACCCAGGACCTGAGCTAGAGGCCCTTTCGCCAAAACAAGTATTTAATGCTCAACAAAAGAATTCAGTATCCCTTCCTAGCCAATTCCAAAATTACTTTAATGATCTACAAAACAATGATGCATTTTTATGTAGAACATGTGACATGTTTCAGTTCACAATTTAGCATTGAGCAAGAGGATAGTATAATCAGAATCCGCTCATCATGAATGCCAACTACAATTTTCTCACCCTGTCTTAATTAAGTTTGTCTAAATGAGTTGTGTTTGTGTTAATTCTTTCCTGCCTCGCTTAACACCTATTTCCTTTGGTGAATCCATAGTTCATTGCTCTAGCTGTTAGCTGTAGTATATTCTATGTTATTCCTCCCTCCAGTCACAAGTAAGTGAAATTTTGGGCTTAAAGTCAAATATTCCTAAGTTTGGTTAGAAATTACTTCTATTGGGTTTGGATATTTGAAAATGACACAACAAGGTTTGTCTCACAAGAAAGTTTTACTTAAGTAAATTTTTGCTAAGCTTTATAGTCTAAATTGTTTTCCAAAGGTTCAAAGTACACTTTTTTGTGATTAGGAGTGGCATCTCAAATAATAAAACAATCCATATGAAAAAATAAAAACATTAACGGGTGAGGAGTATTACTGTTCCAGCAGTTGACTTGGAGGAAAGAAAAGTATGATGTTTCAACCTTGACATGCCAAAGTCAGACACCTGCCAAGAAAAGGTAGATGTGCATATTATGTTGAGCTCCACAAAAAGTTTTGGTGATAAGTGTAAAATGAATGCATAATGAACATGGATTCCTCCAAAGCAACTACTTCAGAGAGTCTGGGGAAGGTAAGGAACAAGTTACTTGTAACTAAATAATAATAACAAAAGGTAAATAAACAGAAATAATGAACAATGCACGTCTTGTTCTAAACTTATATAAACAATCCTCCCTCTGTTCCAAATTATAGTTCACTAAGTCAAACTTCTCTAATTGACTAAGTTTTTAGGAAAAATATATTACTTATAAATGCACTATAAACATATTACATGGAGAATTTAATGAACCTAATTTGATGTTGTAGGTGTTGGTGCATGTCCCAAGTAAAATGTTTGACTTAGGACAGCCAAAGTGAACTATAATTTGGAGCAGGAGTACTATATTACATATTGGAGACAATGCTAACAAGAAATACCCTGCAGCTAATATACATGGAATCCGGTATTTGCTTAACTGTTAACTCCAATTAAGTCATAATTCAAAGTTTCAGGGGTTTTGTGTATCATTGAGATTGGATAACTGTGCACCATGCAAACTGATCATTGACACTGACTATTAGGAAGAGTATTGAACAGTGCAAGGAATCAATCTATTAGTTACATACACAGAAGCAACAAACTAAATGCAACCTTTAAATCAAACATTTTATCACCACAGTATTTCTGGTATGCAATGACGTGTGGTGAACAGCAATAGGTCTCTCCAGATGAAATACACTAGCAAGAAAATAGCTGTGAGATGGTAGGATTAGAGGGGAAAGTCACCTTAACAACCCAATTTTTATCCACTAAAAGATTGGGTGATTTCAGGTCACGGTGAACAATGGTAGGATGGCTAGAGTGCAGGTAGTTCATCCCTTTTGCCTGAAAGAATACAATATTAAACAGCTGCAAAGAACAAGCCACAATGTATGTTGTATGTATTAAATACAAAAACAACTTGCCCAAGTTTTTACCACATCTAGTGCCATTTTTAGCCTCTGTACTTCATCAATTCGACTATTTGGCCTATGCAACAAGCGATATAGGCTCCCCCTACAAAAAAGATTGTTGTACTGCTGTGAGAACTCTTCGTATTCATAATATCATGTCAAGATAGGTTGAAATTATCATTTGCCATTTTGACTAGAAATAGAGGAGATTGTACAAACCTTGGGAGATACTCAGTTAATATAGAGAGATTAGGCGGTTGTGTCACATATCCCAAGAAAAGAACGACATTGGGATGCCTTAGCCTTGACATTATTCTCACCTAAAATGTAACAAATATAATCTTAGCTGAGGGAAAAGAACCCAATAATAATTAAGCTTCAGTTGGAACACAGACGCATGTGTTAAAATTTAACTTACTTCACATTTAAATTGCTCTAGTGAAACACCTGATAAATCCTGGTCAAGAAATTTCTTCACTGCAACCTCCTGGAATTTACAGGAAAATACATCAGGAGAACGGAAACTCCCAAAAAATCAGAAGTCAAGGGAAGACTGCATATGTTCTGCCATAGAATTGGCCAGCTTAAATATGTATTCTTGAAGATAAGAAAAGACCTTTTGAATGTTTAATCTGAAGGTTCCTACTTTCTAGTAATGTTAAAGCATATGGTGCTCGCAAAAAAAAAAAATGTTAAAGCATATGGACTGTGGTCACAGACAGCTCAATTTGATACACATGCAATCTGTTCATAATTGTTGACTTGTGCATCAACATGATTCCTAGTTCAGTTTTCTCTATAAGCTAATACATACATAAAGGTAAACTTAAACATTTTTTGCCTTATTAGGAGCAAAACCTGATGAACAATGCTTGCCTGCTATCAATTAATGCTTATACACATATAATATAAAGATGGCTCTGTTTAAGAAAGTTATCAAACTTTACAGCTACAGGAATTGCTCAAACGTGTATCGCCATTGCATAATATCTAATCGCATGTGAGCATGCCATTCCATGCTTGGGTACATTTGGTGGAGGGAAGAATGTTAATACAAAAAGTTAGTATGTGTGAGTTCTTCAGAACCATATCTTCAGCAGATACATCACAGTTGAGAGAGAGAAAAAAAAACTTGGCAATGGGGAGAACCATCCTTTGGCTTTGTCATAAGAGAAGTGTATGCCTAACCCTGTAGGGAGGTACTCCCGCAAAACCTACAAGCGCCAGGGTTCAAGCCCCAGTGCGCGATGAGCAGCCTCTGAACTGGAGGCTCTAACAACCAAGCCATTGCTCCATTCTTAATATTATGTCAGCAATTTTGTTTGCTCAAAGGTTCGGTTTACACTTTACAGCCATCAATAATCCAGGCAATAACTGGGGCAGTGAGCAACCTCTGAACTGGAGGCTCTACCAACAGAGTCATCACTAGGTTCTCAATATTATGTCAGCAATTTTGTTTGCCTTGCTCAAAGGTTCGGTTTACAGTTTACTGCCATCAACAATCCAGGCAATAAACTTCAGGAAAATGAAGGTGAAATGCTCAATGAGCTACCAGGTGAAGAGTAGCATGATTTCCCATAACTTACATGGATTTGTCAATCTTAAAAGCGTGCTAAACTTCTAATGTTTCCAATGCCTGTAGCCACAAGCCATAAACTTTGTGTACCCATCAGCTATAGACAGAACACATTTTTACTGATTAAAAAAACTAGAACTAAAGCATAAAGACAACTACTATATAAAAAATTATCAGCATAAGCAACTAAACTATCTCTTGTTATCTTGATCAATAATGTTTATAGTACACTATGCTCAATCCCTAGCAAAATGTCATGCAAGAACGCGCTATCAGAATATCTGACTTACCGTGCCATTCCAGTCCGCGTGATAAACTTCCCCATAGGAACCTGCAACGATATAAATCCTAAGTTTAGGACACGGGATTGCCATAGCCAAGAAATAAATAGAAATAAATAGTACACTGGTAAAGACAAATTAATTGCAAAAATACAAACACAAAAATAAGTTTACTCTAACAATAACAGTAGTAAATGCCAAAAGAAGAGGAACTTCAGAGGAATTAACATGGGAAGCCTCATAGTGAAGTCTAACTAGCTGTTTATCTATGCACAATAATTCTTTTTCACTTTTGCTTTTCATGGCCTTTAAGATAAATTTTGAAAAATGATTGTTAGCTGTAGCTTTATTGATAAAAGTTATTGAATTTAATGCAAAGAGAAGTGTCTTTATTATGTGTCATTTATGTATCTTTGTGTAGTTGTGAAAATTACAGGATTCGAATTTCCATATTTTAGAATTGCACTAGTCTAACATTAGCATGTTAGTATTCTGTATGCCATAGTCATTGTGTTATCCGTGGGGATTCTCCTAGCTCATCTAGAGTTCTGTCACTCGCTAGTGAGTAGCTCAGGTTTGTGGGGTTTGCCAAAGCTAGAGGTGTTTCACATCTCCTTGCTCTGATGCCAAACAGAGGACTAACGTATTTTGGTCGTGGTCATGCTTTTATGTTCTCATAGGTGTGTCGTATGCCGTTTTTCCCTAGGGGTGTGTGACTGTGTGTTCTTCAGGTTCCTCCGTACCGATTTATTCTTCTTAATATAATGACATGCAGCTTTCCTGCGTGTCCAAGAAAGATGTATTTTGTATGCCATTTAGTATTCAGAAGGTTTAAAAATGACAGTGGGATTATGAAATGAAATCAGAAAAGAGAAGTAAAGCTTTAAGAGACAGTGCAGCAAGTCAGCAAAGAAGTGGAGTTCGGGACAAGAATTTGGATCTCTGGACAGTGCAGAAAAGAGAAGGAAACAACTCCCACAAGTAAGTAACCAGCTGAACACTAATGCAGTCTTGATACTTCCTTTATTGTGTATAATATAGTGTATATATAGAGGTGTATATATATAGGTGTATGTCCTGATATATATGGACGACCAGGGTCGACCAGGGACGATTAATCGGCCTGGACGACGACTAATCGCGATTAGTCGTCTGGTCAGTCCCAGGTCGACCAGGTTCGACCAGCCGACCTGAAAACATTGAGAATAAGTACAGGAAAGTTGCCATCACTTAGTTTCAGCAATATAAAATAATCAAAATAACAGTAAGTCATACGAAATGGTTCCACCGGTTTGTAGTAAGAGGAAAAATGAACAGTCAATTATTGTGAATCATATTCAGTAAACATTATTAAAAATGTAATAATTTATAAAGCTTGGCTTTGCAATTAAATAGAAAAGGTACTCTTGACACTGGTGGAAAGCAGTATTTAATCGTCAGGAAGGTCTCTATTAACTAGTAATTCACTGCCTTACTGGTAAAATAAAGGGCTATGAATGAGGCACATACCTAAACCAATACGTTCTCCAATATCAAGATCTTCCCATGGTATTTCAGATTCAGCAACGTCATCTATTACAGAGCTGATAGTTTTCGCACTAGACCAGCTCAACTTGTCCAAATTTCCATTGCTACTTACTGACATGTTCACCAAAGAACCTTCAGCAGCCCTTTGATCCTCGTTGGAAATAGCACTAGCAGTATGACCATGCAAGTCCAAATCTCTGATGACTTCTGTATTTTCCGGAGGATCTTGTGCATCTTCATCAGGTGATGAAGAATCTTCAGCTACAAAAGCATTTGGCAAATTTTGCGTTGTTTGAGCAACTAATAACCATCCTGTACTTTCTTTCTCATGAATGTCGTGACTATTTTGGTCAGATAATAAGTCAGAGGGTAGCAATGCACCACTCTCCAAAAGTAAGTCATGCAAATTTTGTGCAAACTGTGGGTCCACTACTTCAGGCACAATATACTTGGAAACATCATTCGCTTTAACATGCTCAGAAATATCCCCTTCATTTTTTTTCTCAGAGACAACATTTTGTTTAAATTCTGTCTGAGATAAATCTCCCAAATGTGAACTCGTGAGCGCTAAAATAGAACTGTGATCAGATGAGCATCCTCCAATGGTATTTTTGTTCTCATATCCACCATTAATCTGCTCTAGAGCTAAGCACAATTCTGCGACACTCTCTTCAATGGCATCAGTGCTCAGTTGGCTATTGTTGGAGTCCTGAAACTGACTCCCAGAAATGTCTGAAGGGATTAAGGTGCCTGGAGCTCCCATCAGATCAATAATATATTCCGTGCTGCAAGAATCGCAGTACATAAGGTTAATAGTTGTGAACAATATCAAAATATTCAGTGCTGCAACAGTTTTTTTTCTCTTTCTTTCCATTTTTTGTCAGTCACTCATGTTAGGTTTCAAATCTAGCCTACCCCAACTAGCTTGGGACTAAAAAGCTTTAGTGTTGTCATTGTTGTTTCAATCTTAAAATGTGTAAGATCAACTATTTCAAAGATGGTAAAGAAACATGCAGATACCTGTCAAAATCAACTTTGACCAAGTTAACAGCTCCTTCATCTGTTCCGGTATAACATATTCCTTTCACAAGCTTACATGGTAGGTTAACTCGGTCAGCAAGTACCTGAAAACAATTTGGTTAATTGGTGTCGTGGTATATAGTCCTACCCAAATCTCTACTTTTAAGCAATCAAATACATTTTTTTAGAGAAACCCTTCGATTATGTATCTGGCAGACTGGCGCTGTGGTAGATAGTCCTACCCAAATCCCTACTTTTAAGCAATCAAATAAATTTTATGGAGAAACCCTTTGATTCTTCATTATGAATCTGGTGTCACAATACACAACCCACTGGTGCATATTGATAAAATAGGCTGGCTTCTTGAGTTGACTACAACATAGGACTTAAATAAATTATCTCAACTGCAACACGTTAGTGCTACACCATTAACCATAAAAATTCATAACTAGAAGTGCTTCTAGCAACAAAGCTAAGAACACAAAACAAGATGCCTTCAAACCTTCTACAAATAGCATCAATCCTGCACGACAATTATGACCGCGGGCCATGGCCAAGAATGACACGAAGAACTTCTGACTATTCTTCGTCATTCTCATTCTCAAACATCTTCTCCTGTATGCGCTCATGTTAAGTCCCAAATGTCGATGCCGACAATGCTGATAATTTAGCACAACCACTGCAACCTTATCATCTCAGTCCACCATCACTGACCAGAGAGCAGTCAGGAGCCACTACACACTGGCTGAATCAACTCACTGACTAAACTAGAATCAGGCAGCCACAGATGGAAGCTACCAACCCTGGGACCAGGGACGAAGGTAGCGGTGGGGCGGGAGGGGCTCGAGCCCCTCCTACCGCTACCGAGTACATGAAATCCTTATAGTATCCTGCTAAAATTTTAGTCTTAAATATATAAGGTAGGAGGGGCTGAGATTATAGATATACAAGGTAGAAGGAGCTAGAATTTATTAGGAGTAGAAGATGTTCTCTTTTCTTAATTAGACAAGCAATCCAATAGACACAGAGAATTATCTAGCTAAGGCACAAGACCCAATACTAATTTCTCAGTTCCACCCCAACCCATCCCTATAGGGCGTTCCTTCCCCGCGCCCCAACCCATCTCTATAGAGTGTTCCTTCCCCTTCACGCGACGTCACGCAGTTCTTAGTGAGCGACGGACGCGACTACGCCGTGACACAACCAACGGGCCATCGGCTCCTGGGTGCGGTTGTGCGGGGGCAAGCCAGTGGGGCCACGATCAACGACTGACGGGCAGCCAGGCCTGGTCGCGAAGCTGAGAGACGCGGCAAGCTACGAGCGTGCAGCGAGGTGTGGCAGCCAGCGAATGAGCAGGCTGGCAAGGAGTCAGGTGCAGCAAGCAAGCGAGTATTGGCGGCAAGACCGGCGGGCAAGGAGCTAGGCACAACGCTGGTGGACAAGGGCACGCCGCAGTCTGCAGCAGGCTCCAAGCCTCCAAATATCCGGACGAGTAGGCGACTTTTTTTTCGTCAATTTTTGTTCAGCCCCTCCTAAATTTTTTTCTGGCTTCGTCCCTGCCTGGGACATAACTTGGTTTGAAAAAACTTTCTATCCCACTATTTAAATTCTTAGACCCGAAGTTTGAATGCCCACTTATATGCAATCTCATTTGAAAAGATAACATTCAGGGCATGAGTAGGACAATGTTTAAAAAAGATATACACAAAGTGCCAATTGTAAGTTCTGAGAAACCAATTCTAAGTTTCTTAAATCACAGTTAAAGTTCTATTCTTTTGTCTTGAATCTTCCACAGGTAATCTAACATTCAAATAGAAAGATTGGAAAGAGTGAATGTATAGGAACAATAATAGTTGTGCACAAAGCACCAAACTATTGTGCAGTGTCATATGTTAACAATCCAGATACAATCATATGACAAGATAGAAAATATTAGGATCCTTCCCTGCTATCTAACATCATAAGATAATTAACAGATTAAACATAAAGATGATGCAGGATGCCAAGTCACTAACCTTAAATAGCAGTGATCTGTGCCGTGACAGCCCAACCCGAAGCGAACCAAGTGGAAGAACAACACTATTTAGCTGGAGAGACAGCTCACGGCTCTTGATGCTCCATTCCCTGTTCATACCATCAGCATCCTCAACCAGACCGCCCATCACATTAACAATGAGACCCACAATCTTCTGTGCAAGCTCAGCTGAAGCGGCGCCACCGTGTTGTGCCCTAGTCTGGGCAGCAATCTGTGCAGCCCTATCTTCCAGTCGTTTTAGGGCACGATCGTGCTCCCGATCCACCAAGATGGCCAGGAACGTGGCATCGCGCCCAAGCGGGACCGCCCTGAGGTAGTCGAGCGAGGGGAATTTGGCCTGGAAGCCGGGATGCAGCTGCGCGCCACAGACGTCGTAGAAGCCGTCGGGGAGCTGCTCGTCGTAGTTGACTACGCTGTGGTTCCAGTACCGCGCGGATAGTGCCTCCGCGGGGATCCGGTCGTGCCCGCACCCGGCGGCGGCCCCGAGGCTGATGAGCTCGGCCGCGCGGATCTGGACGGAGTCCGCGTCGACGAGCCCCGCGTGGTCCGACGCGGAGATGGCGAGCGCGAGGCGCACCTGGTAGTCCTCCTCCAGCCGCGTCGTGGCCGCCTCCGCCCCGAGCCCCCTGGGCTCCTCCGCCGCGGGGGCAACCGCCACAGCCGCGGCGGGAGTAACTGCCGGCTGCGGCGGCTCGGGGGCCCCCGCCGCAACGACGGCCGCCGCCGCCGCCGGCGGCGGCGGCGGCGGCGTCGGGTGCCCCGAGCGGCGTTGCCTCGGGCGGTGGTGGTCGGGCGCCGCGCCCCCGCCCCCGGCGGGGCCCCCGGCGAGGTGGAGCTTGCGTAGCAAGTGCTTCATGCGTGACATGGACGGCGCTGCGGCGGCATGCGAGGCAGGCACCGAAATCCCACACGCCTCCTCCTCTCCTCTCTCTCCTCTTCCGGCGCCGATCCAATCCGATCCGATCCGAGGCAGCTGCCGAATCGCGCTAGGAATTGTCGGAGCCCGATTATTATTCAATCGGTTCGAGCGATCTACCTATCCATTCGTGACCTGTGGTTTTTTTTTTCCTTTTTTTTTGTATTCTGTTGGGGGACGTCGTCGTGGTCTCGTGGATGCTTCGCGCTCGGGTTCGACGCGGCTGGAGAAGCCTGGAAGAGGAAGGCAGACGCAGGCGGCCAAGCGTCACGGAGCACCAATACCTTGCTCTCTGCGTTTATTATTTCTTCTACTGTTACCAATAATAACACCGTGTGCTGGCCTACAAGTGGTAGAATTGAAATGGTTTGACCAGCGTGGAGGCCAACGGAGAAGATGGAATGGATGGGCATGCTGACGTTGCAGGTTGTCGTGTCTGGATCGAGGGACTAGTCAGGTCTACTGCTTCCCTCCCTAAATAATTGTCTCTAAAAATCCGTATTTCGCTCATAGACACGTTTTTCGGACGACAATTAAAAAGAGACGAAGGGAGTACACGACTTCGTCCCATCACATTCCAGAATAAATGTCCATACAGCACGAGGTCTCATGGCACGACGTGAAGCACGATTTTTTTTTGCCAGCCTAGCACGGTGATAAACGGCCCAGACTGACCCGGCCTGGTGGACCAGGCCGTGTGGGCCACACCCTAGGCACATCGTGCCAGCCCGGTCCAGCTCGATAAGGAGGCCTACCTAAACAGTCCCACTTCCACTACTCCTCTAATTCACGTCGCCCCAATCTCTCCCGACTCCCATCCCCACCCACCTCTCTGCCTCACATCCCAACTCCTCTGCCTACCCATCGCCTTCAACCTCTCTGCCTTCTCTCCGCCTCCAACCTCTCTGGCTCCTATGTCCAAGTGTTGCGCCTTCCCATCGCCCTTAGTCTCTCTGCCTCCCATGTCCCATCTTCAACCTCTCTACTCCCCATCCTGACGACCCGACTGGGAAGTGGCAGCGCGGCCGACGTGAATGGAGGGTGGCGACGGCGTTGCTTCAACGGACGCATGAGGAGGAGGCGATGGAGCGGCCCCATCGACACGCGAGGAGGAGACGGTGGCGCGACCTGAGGAGAGAAGCGGCTGAGCCACGACCATCGCTGGTGTAAGGAAAATGGACGTCAGCCTATTTAACATTGAATTTTGGTGTTTGATGAATAACATAACCAAAATGGACTAATATGTTTGCAAGTGTTTCTTTTGTAGTCCAATAGGTGCAAATAGTGACTTGAACAAAGGCGACGTGATGATCTGATGATCAACATCTCAAGCAGGACATTTGAAGCCCAGTAGAAGACTCTCAAGATCAAGCAAAGTCCAAGGCATAAGATTGGAACTGAGACGGCGCAAGAAATCATGAAGAAACAAAGCAAAAGGTACATCAGATGCTGCCCATACAGGAGTCAGACGCACTGATGGTAAACCCTAGCTTAAGTCAGCGCCAGCAGAAGCATCAGACGCTGAGAACAGGCACATTGGACGCGATGGTAATATTGTGCAATTTGCACAACATACATCGGAAGCGCTGGTGCACATCGGACGTTACAGGACACGTGTGTCTGATGCCTGTGCAGAGAGGCTCTGTGGACATTGGACGCGTCTGATGATGCCACATCGGACACTGGCAGAGTGCGATGTGACTCAGAGTCAGGCTGACAACTAGCCTTTATGTGACATCGGACACGCGTCTGATGCTCTCGTCTGGAGCATCCGATGGTACGCAGAAAAGTCCATCAATGGTGTCCAACAACTCTATTTGCTTGGGGGCTTAGATATACCCCCATATCCGGGCAAATGAAGTGGGTTGGAGCTCAAGAAAGCATACCAAGTGTGGAGACACATATTTAGTTGTTTTAGCCACCAAAGTGCTTAGTGATATATTAGGTGATTAGTTTAGGTGCTTTTGTGAAGTGCTTAGACTAGTTAGACCACCGTTTTGCGCTTGCTCTAGGTGTTATACCTAGTATTTAGTGAGATTTGTATACCTCTTACTTACCGGTGCTTGCGCGCACCGTTGTTGTACATCGAAGGGGCTTGTAGTCTTACGGGACCACACCAACCACGTTTGTGGTGTGGCTGCCATTGTGTACCGAAGGAAACAAGACCCGCAGCAGTTCGGCCGGAAGCTTGATAGTGAAGACGACGGGGAGCATGGCTTTGCCATGAGTAGCTTAACCGGAGATCCACTTGCGCGTGGGGAAGGCCCGGAGCTATCCACGGAGTTACCCGACTGGGAGCTTGGCCCTTTGAAGGGTCGAGATGGCGGACTAGAGGGGGTGAATAGTCCTTTTTAAAAAAATAATCGTACCGGCTAACCGAAACAAATACGGAATTAAAACTATCGGTCTAGCCAAGACTACACCCCTCTACTTATACTCTATGACACCTTACAAAATATCCTAAGCAAAGCAAATAAGGTATCGGGCTAGTTAGAGCTCACCTAAATAATTCTAGCTTGCAAGGTTACACAAACCTAAGCAACTAGTACTCAATCAATCGGGGAGCTCCTACACATGCCACTAAGCAAAAGCACAAAGCCTAAGCTCACTAGCAATGCTCAATAACAAGGCTACGCAAGCCAAATTAGAGAGTTCAACTTAGCTACACAAACTAAGCAACTAAACACTAGCACAAGAATACATATGAAAGCACAAGCTAGTGAAAGAGGAAGGCAGCCGGTACTACCGGCCCTACTGCCAACCACTTGCAGAAAGCTACGAAATTGAAGTGGGTGAGATGCAATTTCAGATCTAGGAATTACCCCACTTTCCTAAGTGTTGTAGATGAAGATTGTAGCTTTTCCATGTCTTGGTTCCTTGCCAAAATGTAGATCGAGTCTTCCCAACCTAAGAAAGAGTGGAGGGAGGAAGAACACGAAGAACACAAGCACAAACGTAATATGCAAGGAAGAAAGAACAAGTAAACGGGACACACGATTTTATCTCGAGGTTCACTTGGTTGCCACCAAGCTAGTCCCCATTGAGGCAAGCCCAAGGTTGCCGCCGATCCTCTTGCTAGTGGTGACCCTAAGTCACACTCTCCACGATGGAGTGCTCACCAAGAGCTCTAGCTTTCGATCCGGTCGGACCACTTGGCGCTCTTCGCGCCTCTCTCAACTAGAGTTGCTCTTCGCGATCCCCGCGGGGTGAGCACAATGCCTCTCACAAAGCCTTCTCCAGAGCCACGCACGATCTTCTTGCGAGCTTCACGATGGAGACAATCACCAAGCCGTCTAGGAGGTGGCAACCTCCAAGAGTAATAAGCACCACCGGCTTGCAACACGAACACCTAGTGTCAACTCTTGCAATCTCTCATGCACCACACTAGAATCACTCTCTCACATAATTGGATGAATACTATCAAGCATATGTGAGTTAGAGGGCTCTCAAGCACTCTCAAGCATGGACACAAAGTCCCTAGGGTGCTCAACCTTTTCCAAGGGCCGGCCACCCCTCTATTTATAGAGGGGAGCGGCCAACTAGCCGTTATCCCCTTTTCCTGAGCTCACACGACTACACCCGGTACTACCGACGAGAGGGCCGGTACTACCGGCGAACAATATGACCGTTAGGACAACCTTCCTAACACATCTGGTACTACAGGGGCCGGTACTACCGACCTTATAGCGGTACTACCGGTAGGCCAAAGCTGCCCCTATATAGAACACCTCCAAACTTCCCTCATACGCCGGTACTACCGAAAGTGGGGGTCTGTACTACCGACCTTATGGCGGTACTACCTTTAGGCCAAAACTGGCCCAACACAGAGAGCCTGCGAACTGCCCACAGAGGGGTCGGTACTACCGACTTCAGGGTCGGTACTACCGGCTGCAGCATCCTAAGCTTTGCGCTAAAACAGCCATAACTCTTAGCTCCGAACTCCGATTTTGATGATCTTGGACATTTTGGAAAGTTTATTCAGAGGGCTACACACACACACATGAATACATGATCCAAAGCACAAAGTATAAATACAGATTTCCAATCCAAGAACCATCACTTCTCTTTTTCAACTCAAGTTTTCTCCCAAAACATCTCCAACTTCTTCTCCTTTGCAAATGTGTCAACACTACCAAGTGAACACCATAAAGTGCAAGTGTGTTAGCATTTTCATAATCATTTTTCAAAGGATTTTCACTTTTACTCACCACGCCATTCGATCCTAGTAACAACGCAATGTTAGATCGCTCAAGTGGCACTAGATGACCGATATGCAAACAAGTTTGCTCCTCTTGATAGTACGGACATCTATCTTAAACCCGATCATCAACTTCTCTACACACCTATGACCGGTGAAATGAAATGCTCTACAAATATACATTTGCCTTGCGCATTCCATTCTATCTTCGTCGTGTTGATGCAACACATGCACCAACCTATCTCCAAATGATATGATCCACTTCATATCATCACATGGCCTCCATGGTCCATCGATCTTGACCTCACTTGCTCTTCACCATTGCTTCAGTCCTTCGGCGCCAAGTCTTTGCTCAAGCCTCCCGACACTCGGTACCAACGACTTCAAAGCCTCCAACTTGCCCTTCACCTTCGCAACCGGTCCATCGAGCCAAGTCTTGCCTTGATCTTCACCATCTTAGCCACATGACTCCATGTCACGTCACATATGAAATAAGCTCCTTCATCACATTGTGAGCCTTTGCAACATCTCCAAGTCATTTCACCTCCATGGCATGTGTTGCCCACACATGATCACATGTGGGCTAATCACCTGTGTAATTCACTTTAAATACATATTAGTCCACCTAAGTTGTCACTCAATTACCAAAACCAAACTAGGACCTTTCACCCTTGCGAGGTATTCCTTGCGAGGGGCTCCAACGAGGCTAGAGATAAGCCTGCGCGCTTCTCGATACCTCGATAAAAATACCAGAGTCAACATGAGTTTACATCTCTACCTCTCTCTCTCTTTATGTTCCGGTTTTACATTGCTACCTTGGTTGTGTGTTTTACCTTTCCTAGCTTAGTTGATAGGCTAGTTAGGAGGACTGGAACGGTTACATATATAACTCTTTTGTGGTAGAGATAGCAACACACCTAATAAAATCATAGTTTGCACATTAGATAGCTTATCTTCATATATAGGTTTTGACTAGGTGGTAATTAGAGGCCATTAGGTGGTAATCAGTGGGGATGAAGATGCGGTGGCGCCTCTATGGATCCATCGCGGGCTCACGACTTCTAGCTGGCCCGTCGGGCCTCCGAGCCGGCTCGACCTTTACTAGGGTCATGCCTAGGCCGATGGCGTGGCACGAAGCACACTCTCAGCCCGGCGGCTAGCAGCACGTCGTGCCATGCATGGCTCGGCCCAACTGGGTCGTGCAGGCCGAGCAACCCGAGTGGCCATCTATACATTCCAGACGCCTTATATATCAATTGACACTTGCTTTCTCCACCCCTTTTGCGGACGTTGGTGTTAATGGCATCTGCCCTTCTCCTTCTCTTCCCACTGCCACCACTTCTCTAGCTCTAACGAGGTCGTCTGTTATCATTTTCTTCAACTCTAGCTAGTTTTTCCCCTTTTTGACCTAGCCCGAGCAACGCCCTTGCTGTCAACTCCCCTAAACCTTCTGATCCTCAACTCCGCCGTCTGATCTACCTATCTCTTTGGGCTCTAGCTGGAGCCGGAGAAGAAAGAGAAAAGCTCATTGGAACCTTATCTGTTGTCGTCATCTTCATCTTCGGTGGGCTTAGATCCAGGAGGATGAGGAAAAGGAGGACAACGAAGAGGCCTACCTCATCGCGATGCTGACGTCGGTCGCCGAAGCTAGCGAAGAAAGAGTCAAGCACGGAGAGAGTGTCAGGCACGAGCGTGCTTTAAGCCAAAAAACATTGTCAAAATCGGCTAAAACACGTTTAGCCTTTCCATATTATAATAGCAAATCAAAAAATTAAACTTTAGTTAAATATATAAGAAAATATTATTAATATTTAAAGTACGTAATTAGTACTATTAGATTAGATGAATTACTATTTGGAGATATAAATATTACTATTTTTTTTATAAATCTAATTAAACTTAAAAGTTAGGTCACCATAAACATATAGCGTCACTTTTTTGAAACAAAGGAAGTATTCTCGAATGGAGCGTGGGGTTAATTTTGAGATATTGTAGACTCTATTTGGCTTGAAAAGCTCATTTATTGGGCATGTTTAGATTCCAAATTTTTACGAGATTCCTCATCACATCTAATCTTTAGACGCATGCATAGAATATTAAATATAGTAAAAAAATAACTAATTGCACAGTTTTCTGTAAATATCGAGATAATCTTTTGAGCATAGTTAGTCCATGTTTGGAAAAAGTTTATCAAATAACAACAAAAATGCTACAAGAACTTTACACCAAAAATCCTTTTAACTAAACATGCCTAATCCATCTGTCGGCGCTCGTGGCTACTATCGGATAGTTAGAAACAAAAACAAACAAATACCCCCAAAAGAAAAGACAAAATATGCTATCCTTCTATTTGTTTAGAGCAAACACAACAACTAGCTTATAGTCTGAAGATGACCGGGCGTTTAAAAGGAGGGTAATTAGGCACCTAAAAACTCTACTCTAAATAATGAGCTATATAATTACCACCTAGACAAAAACTATACAAAAAGTAAACTATCTAATTGTGCAACTATGGTTTTGCTAGGTTATTGCTGTCTCTACCGCAAAAGAGTTATGCAAGCTAGGTTCCAATCCTTTTAACTAGCCTATCAATTAAACTAGGAAAGGTAAAACACACAACCAAGGTAGCAATGTAAATGCAGAAGTAAAGATGAGATAGAGGTGCAACTCCCGTCAAGAAGCACGCAAACTTCCCCTAGTCCTCGTAATTTTCATAAACACGATTTTTATATTAAGATAAATTTCTAAAGTTATACTTTTAGTTGCCTTTTTCAAATCCTATATGTTCTGAAAATATAGAAACTAGTTTGTTCAAAAAGATATAGGAAGTGTAATCCTTGACCCAACCTATCAGTTCACGTATTGTAGGTTAGAAAAGTAAGGTTCTCCATCATTCTTTATCATAGGGAAAACAATTAGTCTCTACTATTTCAATAGACATCATAAAAATCATAGGGAAAAATAATCAGTCTCTTGTGTAGGTACGTATGGGGTTTTTGAAACAAGAATTTATTAAACATTAAGTATATCTATCTCCTCTCCACTACAAAAAGTTGTCATTTTCCTCCAATATGCAAAACTTTCTTATGCATCTTCCATCCCATGCCTTTGTATGTGATGAGTGTATAAATTATAAATATCCTTAATAAATCTGCAAACAATATTTAGACTTAGGTCAATCTCAATGGAGGTTTTATTTGAGTTTCATTTGCATTAAATATGCTACCACATAAGCACTTTTGATGACACACTACTACAGAAAGGGCCTTTAGTCCCGGGTGAAATGGGCCTTTAGTCCCGGGTATTCCAACCGGGACTAAGAATCCGGGACTAAAGGCCCGGACCTTTAGTCCCAGGTGCTTCAAACCGGGGCTAAAGGTCCAGGGAGGAAAAATAAATGTGTGTTGTGTGAGATTCGAACTCAACACATCTAGCCTCAGGCGCGCTTACCAACTGAGCTACACAACCCACGTGATACAGTTCTGGACGTTTTCCTTTTGACCACTCGGGAAGGACCTTTAGCCCCGGTTGGTACCACCAACCGGGCTAAAAGGACAAACACCAACCGGGACTAAAGGTTCACCCTTTAGCCCCGGTTGGGTGTTACCACCGGGACTAAGGTTGAGGACTTTAGTCCGAGTTGGTAATACCAACCGGGACTAAATCATTCACCTTTAATCTCGGTTGGTGTTACCAACCGAGGACTAAAGGTCTTTAGCCCCGGACGCAAAATTTTGTCGAGACTAAAGCTCAGTTGATATATCGTCCAAAGACATGTTCTCTAGTAGTGACATGACATTGTACTTAAGAAGAGAGAAAAGAAATGAGTCCTTGGCATGAATACCAACTTTATGAGTCATGAAATTTAATGCTTATGAAACTTTAGAATAAAACTCTCACTCTCAACGAGAGTTTCATTCAAGTTTCATTTTGTTTCATATGACATGACAGTCTTGAAAACAATAAAATAAAACTCATCATTGAGATTGGCCTTAGAAACAGTTGTACGACGCCCCCCGACGCTTATTAAGTCTACGATGCCCCCGAGTCCCTGACTTATTAGAGCAGGTACAATAATGGCTTATAGTCAAGCAAATGATGATTAAAGGAGAGAATGAAGGAGAGAGAGAGAGGCTTGGCTCCCATGCAAGCACCCAGTTGGGCATGGAAGCATAGATAGCAGTGGGTCTCACTAGAGTTGTATGTGAGGAGGAATAGGAAAGAGAAATAATTGTAGCTAAATAAAAGACTAACTATTATATAGCTTGGCTCTTAAAGCTTGACTATAGCCAAACATTTGGCTCTATTATTGACCATGCCATTAAGGTGGCTTAGCCGACCCTAACTCGAATCGAAAAGGCACCACTTCGGATGGAAGTACGGAGTATTGATAGTGCAGGCCTTCCTTAACCAATGAAATGCCTCCCTAACCTTTGCAAGTTAGGTGCTCTAGTCAACTACTTATCATTTGCTCTAGTATGTCTTGGACTCTAATCCTAAATATCAAACGCTTAGGGTCCTTTTGAATGCAGGATTTTCACATGAATTATGCAGGATTTCACAAGAATTACTTAATTGTTCATGAAGAAAAACTTAAAGGGGAAAATCCCCGCGTTTCAAAGGAGTCCTTTGTAAGGGTCTAGGAGTATCTACCTGTAGCCACCTCTTTTTGTAATTGTTGAGCTCCTTTGACTCATTACTCTCCTATTGAGTTGATCCACCTGTTTGCGCATGCCTAATGAGATAAAAGTCTCATGAAATAGACCTCGGGAGCAAGCAAATAAAGTATTTATCCATGAATACCACCTAATTCTTATTGAAAGATTTTAGAGAAATAGAAGTGAGGTATCATATGCGGAATCTCGAGGGTGGTAAGCCGCAACATCATCATGCTAAAGGGATCACTAGCATCTATAGTACCTCTATAAGCAAGACTTGGCAATATGGTTCACGACGAGAAGTTGCCAGAATATAAAGCTATTCATGCTATATTTTTTAGTCAATTATTTTGGTTTTACTATCGTAACTATAACATACATATATATTGTTTTTAATATCTTGTTCTACGACAGATTAACAAACATTTGGAATAGGGACAAACGGAGAGGAGAGGGAGAATGAAGGAGCCTCCCCGACCCCCCCCCCCCCCCCCGCCCCCGTCTCCCTCCCCCGGACCCGCACTCACTCACTGTCCACCATCCCTAGATCAAACGCCACCATACGCGCTTCTCCTGCATCCTAGGCTGATCCGGCCGCCTTGCAGCCTGATCTACTCCCTAATGGGTCCAAGCTAGCTAGGGAACAAGCTTCGAAGCGCTCCGGCGCTGCTCACGGAGAGGCCCTCGCACCTCGGCGGCCGGGGTCAAAATCTGTTGTCGCGCCGCTGCCACCACCAGCCACCACAACAGCCGACCGATCCTCCTGCCTGCCTCGTCCCAGCCCTCATCCTGGTGCACCCCTCGGCTGGGGCGTCCTTCCTCTGCCGGTGCCGACCATGGATGCATGGTTTATGGACGAGTGAGCGTCATCATCGTTGAGGACGTCTTCGATGACGAAGTCAAGGAGGAATTCGATGTTGACGACGACGGTGAAGCCGATGAAGCCATTCCTCCCCTTCAGCAACCAGATCCACCTCCTCCGCCAGATCTGCCGCGGGTTGGGTCTCTCCCGGCTCAACTTGTCGACGGTTTTCGCCCAAGCCCGGCTTGCGGGTGCTGTGCCACCGCTTGGCCACAACACCTCCACCTCCCAGGCGCTGGTTGCCACCTCTCCAGCGATGACTCTCTCTCTCTGCCAGGTCCTCGCCATCCCGCCTCTCCCCAATGCCCCTCCTTTCTTCCCCACCCGTAAGTCGGCTGGCAGGAGCAAGTTCCTGCGTTGGCAGGAGGACCCCTGCGTGGGCTCCTCAGACAACGAATTCACTTCTTCGGCCACGCGCTTGTCGTACCTGGACCCGCGCTCGCAAGGCTCTCTGGCCACGCCAGCGGGGGGCTTCAAACGCAGCGCAGAGTGCTGCCGCCATGAAGGAACCCACCAGGTGGCTGCCCAAGCCGGAAGCGCGAAGCGGGGGGACGTCGGCGGCTAGGACCAACACTCCCCATCGGCTGTTGGGGCTCCACCACCGCTGCGAGACGTGCGTGTGCCTGCGCAACGTGTCGCCTTGGTCCGCGGTCGGCTGACCGGGATCCTCGGCCGTGCACCAGTGCCTGGCCCCGCGCTGTACAACGTCGGTGCTTGATGCATCTCGGCAAGGCCAGACGTCGATGCTAGGGTTCCAGATCGTCGTGACCCCGTCGTCGCAGGCGCGGTCCAGGGAAAATGGCTCCCAAACTATCAACGAAATATCGCCGATAGTCCACCTAGGGGTATACCCCAGGTGGTAGATTAGAGGGAAAGTGCGCAAGACGATGACCCACGTTGACGCAAGGGCAAAAGTAGATGAACACAGATGTTTATCCAGGTTCGGGCCGCTAGTTTAGCGTAATACCCTACGTCCTGCGTCGAGTTGTATTATTAGATGTGGCTTGTGGCTTATGACCTATGATCTGCTGTCTATGACTTTCTTCTATCTCACTTGTCCTCTCGGAGGACCCCTGGCCCTCCTTTATATATTCGAAGGGACAAAGTTACATGGTAAGTATTAAAGTTGGTACTATCTCTAGATTACAACTGTCATGCGGTGCATGCCGTGCGCCGTACGCCTTCATCCTATTGGCCGGACGACCCCTAGTGGTGAGGCCCATGTACCATCGTGTGGTACCCTGGGGTCTATATCCCACAAGCTAGTCCCCGAGCCTGACAGCAGTGACTCGTCACGTGGTGCCAGGGTCTTCAGAATAATCAGACTTATATACATGCGCGGACGGCGCCGCTAGAAGATGAAGAATAAATCTTGTAGTAGGCTTATAAAAAAGGTAAAACCACTATGACGAAAGCAGCATGTCGTCCGAGCAGGTTGCCCCAACGACGAGTCCGAGCACCGAGCAATCCCCAGGTTGCTGGTGAGCCCTTAGTGTAGCCGTCAATTGTCGGTGTGGTACGAAAAAGGTACACCCCCCAATCAACGCAACCCCGAACGCTCTATCCCCGTCTCGCCCGAGCCCTCCCGGCCAGGCCTCGGGCGAACGCTCTATCTCCGTCTCGCCCGAGCCCTCCCAGCCAAGCCTGGGGCGAACGCTCTATCTCCGTCTCGCCCGAGCCCTCCCAGCCAGGCCTCGGGCGAACGCTCTATCTCCGTCTCGCCGAGCCCTCCCAGCCAGGCCTCGGCGAAACGCTCGTCTCCGTCTCGCCCGAGCCCCTCCCAGCCAGGCCTCGGCCGAACGCTCTTTCTCACGCCTCGCCCGAGCTCTCCGAGCAAGGCCCTCGGGCAAGCACCACGATCGTCTCTCGTCTCGCCCGAGGCCCTCCAGGCCTCGGGCGAACGCGCCCCCACACCTCGAGCCTTAACGCACGGACCTCGAGCTGTACAGACAGCCGTACCAGCCCATTAGACCACGCATTTAATGCCTTCACCTACTCCGGTCATGTCCACTAGTGCACAGCGTGTACCACAGTAACTCGGTGTAAAGGTCAAGTCTCGTTTTCACCACAAGCATGGGCAAAAGGGCCAGTACAGCACTGTTCGGCCAAGCCATGCACTGTAACCCCTCGAGGCCGGCTACGCGCCCCTCGAGCCCTGCACTGTAACCCTCGAGGCCGGCTACGCGCCCCTCGAGCCCTGCACTGTAACACCTCGAGGCCGGCTCCCGCCCCTCGAGCCCCCGTGGCACCACCTCGAAGCCGGCTCCGCGCCCTTCGAGCCCTAACTACTTTCGTGCTATTGGAGGACAGGTACCCGAAGACCCGGAGGGACCCCGCCGCGTACTGTACATTCCGGGATGGGTGTGTACGGCTCCCGCCTTGTCGCGCCACCAAGTCCGCGCCCAGGATGGAAGCCACGACCCAAGGATGCCTCAATAGCGACGATCACATCGGCTCCAGTGGCCCCGACAAGACAGGGTTCCTACCCTTCTCCGTATGGGGCACCATACGCCCCGACACCTGTAATACCTTTATGTAACCCTGGCCTCCCCTTGCTCTATAAAAGGGGACACTAGGGCCCTCATTCAGGAGGACGAACAAAACACACGAGTCCACACATAGGCACGAGTCCGGACTCCGGTCCACGCTCACTGAGCTTGTATTCTCCCCTGTACAAGCACTTAGGTGCAAGTAATACAAGAACATCCCCCCGCTGGACGTAGGGCCTTCTTTGCCCGAACCAGGAAAATCCTTGTGTCCTCTTGCATCACCATCCAGGAAGAGAAGCACGCGATCATATCACTCGTTGGTGTGATACCCCCGGGTACGAAACACCGACAGTTGGCGCGCCAGGTAGGGGACTTCGCGTGTCCGAGCCGATTTCTCGTTGATTCCTGGATGACTTCATCCCCTCTTCCGTTCTCGGCTGGTGCCGTCGTCTGGTTCGGGAGCCTCGAGTTCCTGGCCACAGGCAACGGCAACGAGCTGACTCTGCTCTCCACGAAGGGCCTGAGCGGAGTGCGTGTCACGCCACCCCGCGCGGGGGGCGTGACGCGTCGCCCGCACCACCACACGTCGCCACATCGCGAGCGGCGCCGTCGTCACCGTCGTCGCCGGGCGCAGGCGGTGCCCGCGGCAAACACCTACGCCCCGTAGCCGGTGCAGGGTCCCCAAGGGGAAACCAGCCCGGCGCGGCCGGCGGAGACCTCCAGGGCGCACCCGCGCCCGCCTAGCGACTTCGCATTCATCATGCGTACGGACCAGGAACCAGGCCAGAGGCCTCCGAGCCGTGCGCCGTCGACACCGCTCAGCCTTCTCCCGCACGGGTCGCGCCGCGCTCGACGCCAGCGGTTCCCGGTCGGCCTCGACAACTCTGCGGCTGTATACGCCCACCGCCTCAACGAGCGCCATCAGGACCAGACGGCGGCGGATCGGGAGCAGCGTTCGGGCGCGCTGCTGCAGGCCATGGCCAGCCTGGAAATCGTCCACCCCGCGTGCGTCGACCGCGACTTCTTGCGACCCTTCGAGCCACCTCGGCGAGCCACCGTCGGAGAATGGTACCGCGAGCTGCGGTCCCAGCATCGGCCAAGGCGGCGTGCCGTCAACAGCTCCGACTCCGACGAATACGACTACCACGACCCCGACCTCTGGGATCCACCAGGGAGTGCTTCCAACTCGAGGGAGTCGTATGCGATACCGAGGACGAAGGCGACGACGACAGGCCGACCCTCGACCTAGAGAGGGACTAGCGACGTGGTCGCGGCAGACGGATCACGCGTTCAGGGAAGGGACGAACCGCCAGCACCGGCTGTACCGCCTAAGCACGACGATGGCCGGGCGGCGCAACTCGCCCAAGTGCAAGAGGCAATCACCAAAGCCGAGGAGGAGGAACGGCGACACCTGCTGCAGCTCCGGCAAACCCTGATGCAGGAACACCCCAGCCCCGAGGAGCCGAGCTCGAGGCCGGGGCTCGAGAGGTCCACCGGCGGATCCTCGAGGACGGGGCACCCACGCACGTCCCGAGGTATGTTTCCCGAGAGTGGGCAGAAGCGTGTGGTGGCCGCGGCTATGATGCTCCGTGACCTGCCCGCCGTCTCCAACCCCGATGCCAGGCGCATGCTCGGAGAAATGAAAAACCTCCTCGAGACAGCCGTGGTACAGCAGGCCGAGAGCTTGGCGTCACGCCGACGCGGAGCAGCCTCGGGGAGACCGGCGGACACGCCCCACGACGCTCGCGAGGCATCCGTCCACCAGCCGGACGCCTCTCGAGCTAGGCCAGTCCGCGAACGGATCGTCGACAACCGGCCACCTCGAGACCCCAACGACGCCCGCAACGACATCAACCGACGGCGCAAGGACAAGGGGGCCCAAGAGCGTGGCTATAGCGCCCATCGAGGGGGGCGCTATGACAGCGACGAGGACCGGCAGGTCCTCGAGCCCCCGGGCCCCGAGAGTCTTCAGCCGGGCCATCCGCAGCTCGACCCTCCCCGACCGCTTCCGACCGCCGACCAACATCGTGAAGTATGACGGGGAGGTCGAGCCCAAGCTCTGGCTCTCGGACTTCCGCCTTGGCTGCCAACTGGGCGGAGCGAAGAACGACGACCGCGTGATCATACGTCAACTCCCACTTTACCTCTCGGACACCGCCCGCCGGTGGCTCGAGGGGCTCCCGCCGGATCGGATCCATGACTGGGCCGACCTAGTCAGGGTCTTTGACAGGAATTTCAAGGGGACCTGCGTGCGTCCAGGCAACCCCTGGGACCTACGGCGTTGCAGGCAGGCGGCGGACGAGCCCCTCCGCGACTTTGCTCGACGATTCTCGAAGCAGCGTCTCGAGCTCCCCCACGTACCTGACGAGGACGTCATCTCAGCGTTCCTCGCGGGCACGACATGCCAAGAGCTTGTTCATGAGCTAGGACGCTACCGTCCCGGGACGGTCGAGGACCTGATGGATCGCGTCACCAGCTTTGCTTCGGGCGACGAAGCAGTGGGGGCCTTCTTTGGCCGTTCCACGGACAAAGGCAAGGCGGTGATCGCGCCGGAGGGCTCCAACAAGGGCAACGACGCAAGAACGACAACAATGACGGCAACAAAAGGAAAGAAAAACAAACGCAAGGGCCAGAAGGCGAAGCGTGGCGCCGATGACGACGACGACAAAGAGGTGCTCGCGGGCGCCCTCGAGCCTAAGAAGCCCCGAGGCCCCCCTGACGGGGCTGTCTTCGACCAGATGCTCGAGGATCCCTGCACCTACCACAGGGGCCCCGTAAACCACAAGTTGAAAGACTGCCGACTGTTGAAGGGCTACTACTCCAAGCTCGGCGATAAGAGGGAAGACGCGCCTAAGGGAAAGGATACCGATCGACGCGGCGACAGGAACGCAGATGGCGACTTCCTCCCGGTGCGCGACTGCTACATGATCTACGGGGGGCCGACCGTCGGGCTCTCAGCTCGAGAAAGAAAGAAGGAGCGCCGGGAAATCTTTTCGCTTGGCCACGACGCCCCCCGATATCTTGACTGGTCCGATGCGCCGATCACGTTCGACCGTGACGACCATCCGGACCGTGTCATAAACCCGGGGGCTACCCCCTCGTCGTCGACCCCATCATAATCGACGTTCGGTTCTCCAAGGTGTTGATGGATGGGGGCTCGAGCCTCAACATCATATACCTCGAGACCCTCGACCTCCTGGGGATTTCAGAGGGAGAAGCTCCGACCCAGCGTCGGGGGATTCCACGGAGTAAGTACCAGGAAAGAAAGCCCACCCCCTTGGGCGCATCGACCTGACCGGTCTGCTTCGGCACGCCGGCAAACTTCCGTCAGGAAACGCTCACCTTCGAGGTGGTCGGCTTCCAAGGGACCTACCACGCCATCATCGGCCGGCCAGGCTACGCCCAAGTTCATGGCGATTCCTACTACACGTACTTGAAGCTCAAGATGCGGGGCCAAAAGGGGTCATCACCGTTGACACACCTCCTACGAGCACGCATACCACTGCGACGTGGAGTGCGTCGAGCGGGGGGAGGCCAACGTCCACCTCGACTCGCTCGAGGCCTTAGCAGCTCTGGCCACCGAGGGGGCCCCAGAAGCAAAGCGTCACGCCGGCACCTTCGAGCCGGCTGAGCACACCAAGCAAATACCCGTCGACCCGACCTCGGCCAATGGCAAGACGCTGACCATCAGTACCAGCCTCGAGCCCAAATAGGAAGCAGTGCTCGTCGACTTTCTCCGCGCGAACATCGACATGTTTGCGTAGAATCCCTCGGACATGCCGGGCATACCGAGGGAAGTCGCCGAGCATGCCTTGGAGATCCAGGCCGGGTCCAGACCGGTGAAGCAACGCCTGCGCCGCTTCGACGAGGAAAAGCGCAAGATCATCGGCGAGGAGGTGCACAAGCTTTTGGCGGCCGGATTCATCAAGGAGGTATTTTACCCAGAGTGGCTAGCTAACCCTGTACTAGTTAGGAAAAAAGAATGGAAAAATGCGGATGTGTGTAGATTACACTGGTCTGAATAAAGCATGTCCAAAAGTTCCATTTCCTTTACCTAGAATTGACCAGATCGTCGATTCCACTGCTGGGTGCGAAGTGCTTTCGTTCCTTGATGCGTATTCCGGCTACCACCAAATTAGGATGAGAAAATCCGATGAGCTCGCAACCTCTTTTATCACGCCATTCGGTATGTATTGCTATGTTACGATGCCCTTCGGCCTGCGAAACGCCGGGGCAACGTACCAGCGATGTATGCAGCACATCTTTGGCGAGCACATAGGCAAGACCGTCGAGGCCTACGTCGATGACATCGTGGTTAAAACTAAAAAAGTCGGGAACCTCATCACGACCTCGAGACCACGTTCGAGTGCCTCCGGGCCAAGAATGTGAAGCTCAACCCCGAGAAGTGTGTCTTTGGTGTGCCTCGAGGCATGCTACTTGGCTACATCGTCTCACAACGGGGGATCGAGGCAAACCCTGAAAAAATCTCAGCAGTCACGAGGATGGGCCCGATTCGTGACCTCAAGGGTGTGCAGAAAGTAACAGGCTGCCTAGCCGCTCTCAGCAGATTCATCTCGAGGCTGGGGGAAAAAGCACTACCCCTCTACCGCCTGCTAAAAAAGACGGAACACTTTGCGTGGACCGCCGAAGCCGAGGAGGCCTTAACCAAGTTGAAGGGGTTGCTGACTTCTGCACCAATTCTCGTGCCCCCGCGACCAGCCGAAGGTGACGATTCCCCCGAGCCCCTCCTCCTCTATGTGGCCGCAACCACTCAGGTGGTTAGCGCGGTCATAGCCGTCGAGAGGCACGAGGAGGGTCATACATTGCCGGTCCAGCGACCGGTATACTTCACCAGTGAGGTACTCTCCGAGGCCAAGGTCCGGTATCCGCACATCCAGAAGCTGCTCTACGGCATCATCGTCACAAGGCGCAAGCTCCAGCACTACTTCCTCGCTCATCCCGTGACGGTGGTGTCGTCCTTCCCCCTCGGAGAGATCGTCAACAATCGGGAGGCCACGGGGCGCATCGCCAAGTGGTCCAGCCGAACTAATGGGGGAGACCATCACCTATGCCCCGCGAAAGGCCATCAAGTCGCAAGCGTTGGCGGACTTCGTTGCTGAATGGACCGACACTCAGCTCCCGCCGGCACAGATTCAAGCCGAGCTCTGGACCATGTACTTCGATGGTTCCCTCACGAAGACGGGGGCAGGAGCAGGCCTGCTCTTCATCTCACCCCTCGGAGTACACATGCGCTACCTGCTACGCTTGCACTTCCCCGCCTCCAACAACGTCGCCGAGTACGAGGCCCTCGTCAATGGGCTGCGCATCGCCCTCGAGCTCGGGGTCCGACGCCTCGACGCCCGAGGAGACTCGCAGCTCGTCATCAACCAGGTTATGAAGGCTTCAAGCTGCATCGATCCCAAGATGGAGGCATACTGCGGGGAGGTGCGCAAGCTGGAAGACAAGTTTTACGGCCTCGAGCTCAACCACATAGCTCGGAAGTACAACGAGGCCGCAGACGAGCTGGCAAAGTTGGCAGTCCACGCGCGGCACGGTACCGCCAGATGTCTTCTCGAGGGACGTCTTCGAGCCATCCGTCGAAATCGACCCGGGGGCTGGCCCCTCGACGCCACCCCTCGAGCAAGACACAGGGGCTTGACTCTCAACGCCACCCCTCGAGAAAGACCCCTCGACGTCCGCGGAGGCAATGCAGGTCGACAGCACACGCCTCTTCGTCATCACGGCCCCTCGACTGGCGGACGCCCTACCTCGACTACCTGACGCGAGGCGAGCTACCAGAAGACAAGACGGAGGCCCGACGCATCGCTCGGAGGGCCAAGACCTACGTCATCTACGGCGACGAAGCGGGAGCTATACCGACGAAGTCGACTGGGATCCTTCAACGCTGCATCCCACTCGAGGAAGGGCGCAAGCTCCTCGACGATATGCACTCGGGGGCTTGCGGCCACCACGCAGCGCCGAGGGCCCTGGTTGGGAACGCCTTCCGTCAAGGCTTCTATTGGCCGACCGCCATTGGGGACGCCAAGCGTTTGGTCCGAGCGTGCCATGGGTGTCAATTCTACGCCAAGCAAACGCACCAGCCCGCACACGCCCTGCAGATGATCCCAATCACTTGGCCATTTGTCCGTTTGGGGGCTCGACCTCGTGGGCCCCCTCAAAAGGACAAGTGGAGGGTACACACACATGCTCGTGGCCGTCGACAAGTTCACCAAGTGGATCGAGGCTAAGCCGATAGGAGACCCCACCTCCGAGAGGGCTGTCGAGTTCATCGCCAACATCATGTACCGGTTCGGGGTGCCTAATGTCATCATCACCGACAATGGCACCCAATTCACGGGCAAAAAGTTCACCAACTTCTGCGATGACAACAACATTCGCGTAACCTGGGCCTCGGTCGCATACCCCCAATGCAACGGGCAGATCGAGCGCGCCAACGGCATGATACTCCATGGGCTAAAGCCGAGGCTGTTCAAGACCCTCAAGAATTTCGGAAAGGGGTGGGCTACAGAACTCCCCTCGGTGCTGTGGGGCCTCAGGACTACGCCGAGTCGAGCCACCGGGTTCACTCCGTTTTTCCTAACCTACGGCGCCGAGGCCGTCTTACCTACGGACCTCGAGTACGGCTCACCTCGACTTCGAGCCTACAACGAGCAAACCAGCGACGAAAGGCTCGCCAACGCCAAGGACCAGCTCGAGGAGGCCCGAGACATGGCGCTCATCAACTCTGCACGCTACCAGCAAACACTTCGATGCTACCACGACAAGCACGTGCGCAAAAGGGACCTGGCGGTGGGGGACCTCGTGCTTCGACGGCTGCAAGATAATCGAGGGCGCCATAAGCTCACCCCTCCGTGGGAAGGCCCATACACCGTGGCCGAAGTGCTCAAGCCAGGCACATACAAGCTCTACGACGACCAAGGCAGGGTCCTGGCGAACGCGTGGAACACATCTCAGCTACGTCGCTTCTACCCTTAAAGGCCTCGAGGCCTTGTTCATTTTATCACTTTGTACAAACATGTCAAAATGAATGAACAAACTCGTGCATTGTCGTTCATGTTGCTTCGCATCTTAAGGTAGCCTCGACCCTGCTTTGCTCAGGGTCAAGCCTCCCTCGGGGGCTGACGGGGGCCCCCCCCCCCCCCGACTCCGGAAAAAATACGCGTTTTCTTTTCTAAAAATTTTGACCCTCGTCTCGACTCGTGCCTCGAGTGAACTAGCGACGTCTAAATCCTAAAGTACCTCGAGCCTCCAAGGTGGGGGGGCGTCGACGTAGACGGCCACCTACGCCCCCGGGCTACGGTGCCCTACCTACGCCTCCCCTCGAGGGGCTCGCAACGTATCGAAGGAACACAGACTAAGTTAACAGAAACTCGAACTTGCGACAAAGAGAAGTGGTCAGACGCATTTGAAAGGAAAACAACCCCTTTTAAATAAACAAGTCATATATACATTCGGGTCTCGACGTACCCTCATTCACGTCATAAAATTCTTACAAGGGCCCCGGTGCCCAAATTTGGCGCGCAGGCCCTAGTCTTCGTCGGTGCGGTACTCCTCCCCAAGGTCTTCCGCGGCGGGCTCAACCTCGACGCCCGAGCTCGAAGGAGGAGGGCTCCCGACACCGCTGCTGGCGTCAGGAGGCATCACGACCTCCTCGAAGATCTTCGCGAGCGACGTCCCCGGCCTCTCCATCTTCTCCAAAATTTTGTCGACACGGCGGTTGTTCCACTCCTCATCCTTCCCCTCGATCTCGATGAAGCCATTCGCGACAACGTGGACCGGGAAGCGGAAACCGGAGCGAACGACCGCGAGTGTCTGCTTGACACCGTGATGGAGAGCTTGCCGGACACGGTCCCGCGCGGCTGCGTCGAAGAAGCACAAGGCGTCGACCAAGGCATCGCCCCGAGCCACTGCACCTTCTGCCGCGGTCACAGGAGGAGCACCCCACATGGGGCCGAGCCGGTCGAGAGAAGAGCGAGCCCGCTCCGCCACCATCGTCTCGTCTTGGAGCTAGTCCAAGAGAGCCTGGTTCGTCCCGCGGAGCTCCTCGACCGTCTTCTCGACTCCTGCGCAACAAACAAGGAAGAGTGAGACTGCGGCGTAACAAAGAACTTCGAGACCCAAACAAGAACAAGGTGTAAGCCTCACCGTCGCAGTGTTGCCCCAGTGCGGCGAGGTCGCTGGTCAGGCCCTCAGCACGCTGCTCCAGCCTGCGCTTCTCGGCCAGCGTGAGGAGCTTCTCGGACCTAAGGTCCTCGATCAGCCGGCCCGCCTCTACCAGGGCCAGATCCTTGCGGATCACCTCCTGCCGCGCCGCCCCCTCGGCAGCTCGGGCGGTGGCGGCACCACTCTTGGCGTCTTCGGCCTCTTTTCTCGCCGCCTCCGCTGCGGTTCGGGCAGCGGTGGCCTCGCCACGGGCGTCAGCAGCCTCCTGCTTCGCCGCCTCGGCTTCAGCCCGGGCAGAGGTGGCCTCGCTTCGGGCGTCCGCGGCCTCCTTCCTCGACGCTTCGAGAACGGCGGCGGCCTCCTCCTTGGATCGAGCGACCTCGCCTCGAGCCACCCGGACCTCCGCCTCCGCCTCGTTAAGCCGGCTCGCCATCTGGGCGTTCCGGCTCAGCTCCGCGCGGAGATCTCGAAGCTCCGCCTCAGCCCGCGCGAGGGCGGCTGACACCTGTGCGGACCGGCCCGCCTCCTCGGAGCAGGACCGCTCCGCCTCCGCCATAAGCACGGCCACCTCCCGGAAGATGGACCGCACCTCGCGCGGGGCCCCCCGCTGGGCCGGCTGCTCGATGGGAACCACGGCAAGGGGCGGGCTCAATGGGACGGGAAACGGCCATATCGGTCGGTCGAGCTCGATGTCGGGCAGATCCTCCTCCGCCTCGAGCTGCCCCGACAGCGACCCGCCGCCCGACGGACAACGGGCCCCGACTCCCTCCGTCCCTCCGCCGGCACTTCCTGTTGTGGATCGATCGAGGGAAGGCTCGACCCCGGGCCCTCTTCCCTGGCCGGGCCCTCCGGCGCCTTGTCGGCGCTAGCCGGCACCTCGGGCGCCTCCACCAGTCATCGAGCCCGCGGCGAGGAGCGGCCCCTGCTCCAGCTCGTTCAGGAGGTCCTCCACCGTCGGCTCCTTCTCCGCCGACGCCTCTCCCCCCTTTCCCTCCTCCGCAGCCCAGGCCCGTGCTGGTCGGAGCCACAAGGGGCGCAGTCTCCTCAGCCCCAGACGCCGGCGGGGCCGTGCTCGCCCCAGGCGCTTCCCCAGGAACAGCCGTCGTGGTGAGGGGAAGGATGGCGCTCCCAGTTGGCACCATCGCGGGAGGAGGAGGAGGAGGGGGAGGAGGCAGCAGCTTCGGCAGATAAGGTGGTGGCAGGCTCGATGCCATGAGCTGAGGCCCCTGCAATAACGAGATGACGGAGATATCAGAACCAGGAAGAGTACCTCGACCCCTGTGGTCGATGGCGACGGCCTCACCAAAATTCGCGACGATCATCTGGCCCCCTCGAGCCATGGCAGCTCGGGCCTTCTCCAGCCAAGCGGCTTCTCTAGCGGAGGAAGGTCCCATACCTCGAGGTGCCTGTGCCTCGACGGGGCTCGAGGTCTTGGCCCGCTTGGACGAAGCGAGGTCCACCTCCTGGTAGGAGCGCTTCCCCCTGAGAAGACGGAGATAGCACGCGTCATCAAAAGCAAAGAGGTGAAGCCTCACTACCGACGAGACCCAAGGAAACTACTCACCCGAAGCGGCGGCTGGGCTTCTTCCCGGAATCGCCGGACCCACTCGGGGGCTTCGAGCCCACCCCACGGCTCGAGCCCTGTGCCTGGGCCGTCTCCACAGGGCTGGGATGGGGGGAGGGCTCCCGACGCCTCCCATGGCTCGACCTCGAGGGAGAGCCCTCCTTCCGCCCCACATCGCGAGAGGGCGACCGTACCACCCTCGTGCTGACGTCGTGGCGCTCGCCCCGGCGCGGGCTCCGGGACCTGCTCCGGCGCCCGCGCTGGTGGTCGCGCCCTCCCGCGTCCGCTTCCGTGTCCCGGCGGCGGTACGGCGATGGACTCCGGGGACGCTCGCGCCCCTGGTCACGAGACGCTCGGGGGCTCCCTCCGCGACGCTCGTGATGGCGCGGGCTCGACGCCTCTTCCTGGCGCCCGCTCCTCCGCGGGCTCGACGGCGCCCTTGACGGCTCGCGGGGGTCGGGCCCGAAACCCTTTTCGACCTGTCGACCGCCTCTCGAGGCCCGACCCCTCTCGAGACCCCCCGTCTGGGCTGACGCGGGGGCGGCCTCCGTTGGCGCTGTGGCGGAGGCGCTCCGGGTCCGGGGCTTCCTCACGACCAGGGGCACATCCGGCGCGGAGCTCGACGGACCTCGGGCCCCCGACGAGGCAGGGATCGGCGCCGCCTTCCGCGGCTGAGTCCCGCGCGACCCTTTTGTCGGTGGGACCTCCAGTGTACCCTCCTGCACAGAGGAGCGGTCAGCCCTGTCATCAACGAGCCCCGCGCGCATCAAGCGCACATCCATCCCCTCGTCGTCGCCCTCCTCCTCAGTCACCACTCTCCTCCTCCGAGCTCGAGGAGCTCAGCTCGGGGGACCCGTCCCCAGGCTGACGGTTACGACGAGCCTTCGCCAGTCTCTGCTCCCGAGCTAAGCGACGCAAGTTTTTATTTTTCTCTTTCTTCTTTTTGGCATCCTTGCTCTCCTTGTCCTTCTGAGCAGAGAGGCGCCTCACCTGAGAACCCGCGGCGTCCTCCCTCACCGGGGGCCTCGACGCGCGACAAGTAAATGCCCCCTGAAGAAAGAAGAAGCGTGATGAGACAAACCACAAGACGGATACAAACGGATCGAAGGAGGAAAAAGGGGGAGGAGGCTCGAGATAGCTCGACTCGAGGGAGGCTTACCAGGTCGAGACACCCCTCGTCGGGTGCCATCGCAACCTAGGTTGGAGTATTCAGGGACGAACGGCCCCTGGATCGTGATCGACACCCGGGAGACTGCCCTCGTTCCGGGACAACCTCTCTTCGGCCATCCTCGAGCGATTGAGCGCCTCAAGCTGAGCCTGCGGGCCCATCTCGTGCATAAGAAGGGGGCGGTCCGCCAGCGGAAGAACTCTTCGCTGGTGGAACGCCCAAATGACCGCTTGCACGGTCAGCTTCTTCTCGTCCACCAGCGTCTTCATCATCTCCATCAGCGGGGCCAGGTGGCGTTGCCTGTCCGCCGCAACGCCCCAGGTCCACTTCTCCGGGCGTTGACTGAGGACCCTGCCGGTGTACTGCGGAAGGAGGCCACCTTCGTTCCGCAGATAGAACCAATGGTCGTCCCACCCGGCCTGGTTGGTGGAAAGCTTGTATCGCAGGTACTCGCGGGGGACATTGGCCGACGAGGTCCCCGCCCTCGCGGTAATGGCAAGGGAGCCCATGCGCACGGGCCGCCTCCCGCTGGGCTTCAGGGACTTGATGAAGAGCTCGCCCCGGAAGAGATGGACGAACATATCTCCCAGTGCGGCTCCATCTTCAGGTACCCCTCGCACACCGCGGCGAATATGGCGGCGTGCGAGATGGAGTTGGGGGAGAAGTGTTGCAGCTCCACCTCGAAATGGTGGGCCAGCCCTCGCAAGAAGCGGCTCGGCGGGACGCCGAGCCCATACGGTGGTAGCGCGTGAAGCTCACCACGTACCCCTCCGGCGGGTGCGGCTCCCGGTGCTCCGCCGACGGGATAACCCACCATGCGGGTCCCTCCTCCGGGTTGGGGCGCAGAAGCCCCTGGGCCACCAGCGAGTCCATTTCGCTCTGCGTCACCTTCGACGGGCTCCAATCCTCGGCCGGCAGCATCTGTGTCTGGGCGGCCATGACGGTGGGCGCGCGGATCCGAGCAGCGGGCGGGCGGCCGGAAATCCCCAATCGACTAGCTCGAAGGAGAGGGCGCGTAAAGGCTACGGCGGCGGCAAAGGCAAAGGCAAAGTAAAGGGTTCTTTTCCCCTCTTTCGATATTTATAGGGGGAAATCCAGACGGGCGGGATCTCCCACGACGTAAAAAGGTAATCGAATGCATTCAATGCGCCCACCTAACCACGTCTCGAGCCGGATGCAGGGTACACGCGTTACCTCTCCATTCGCTCCACTACCCGGGCCCGCCACGACCGTCGCTTCGGCTTCGCGCCCGCCGCTCTCCCCGACGGTTTCCGCCTAAAAAGGCGTGCCCAACGGGCAGAAGGATTCCCAGACGACGGAGGCTTCTTCATAAAGGTAAAAACGGGCCCCGGCCCTAAGTCTCGAAGCAGCGAAGGCTGGCCCTCGAAAAGGGTTCGACAGCCGGCTTCGAGCGCCCGAGTCAGGGACACCAAGGGGCGCCACTCGCGGCATTACTCGAGGGCCGAGCCCTCGAGGCCCCTCACGTGTATCCAAGGCGGGGAGCTCGACGTGCAGTGAGATCCCCTCGGAGGGAGGCATCGAGCCACCGGGTCCTATCGAATGGACCCGGCACTCCTGCAGACTGAGCCCCCATGCTTTATGAGACCGCCTCCGGGCCACAGTCGACCCCTAACGAACGGGGCACGAGCTCTCACTTGGATTCCCCGTTACCAGCTCACCGGGAACCTCGATACTCGCCCACTCGGGGTAGTACGAGGCATCCCCCCTCGCATCCGATCGAAAGGACTCGCGGGGACAAGCCAGGGCAATCGGCATGCCGGACAGCTCGAGGAGCCGGCCAGTCGGTTCAGCCTGGCACCCCTCGACGAAAGAGGGTCTAAGAGCTCGGACAGTTACGACTAATCTCTTTTCTTTGTGTAAACATGAGAATTTCAGGCCTCGGCGAGCGCTCGACCTCCATCTCGCCCGAGCCCTCAAGGCCAGGCCTCGAACGATCGCTCGTTCTCCGTCTCTCCGAGCCCTCCAAGCCAAGCCTCGGACGGAGTCTCCCACGACAAAGGAAAGGTAACCGCAAATATTTAATGAGACTACCGAACCACATTCGAGCCTGTTGACAGGTACACACGGCGCCGCGATCTCCGCTCCCTGACGATTTCCGCCTAAAAGGCGCGCCCACTGGGCAGAAGGTTCCCAAGCGACGGAGGATTCTTCAGGAAGCCCACGAGGGAGTTCTAACCACTCCCCCATGGTCTCGGGGGCTACACCCACGGAATCAAATCGACAAAACCCTCGAGACCTGTTAGCTATCCATCGAGATCCCAATCTGGAGCCCCTGCTCGAATACAAGCACTCAAACAAGGGCTCGGGGGCTACTGTCGGTGGTACGAAAAAGGGTACCCCCAATCAACGCAAACACCCGAACGCTCTATCCCCATCTCGCCCGAGCCCTCCCGGCCAGGCCTCGGGCGAACGCTCTATCTCCGTCTCGCCCGAGCCCTCCCAGCCAGGCCTCGGGCGAACGCTCTATCTCCGTCTCGCCCGAGCCCTCCCAGCCAGGCCTCGGGCGAACGCTATCTCCGTCTCGCCCGAGCCCTCCCAGCCAGGCCTCGGGCGAACGCTCTGTCTCCGTCTCGCCCGAGCCCTCCAGCCAGGCCTCGGGCGAACGCTCTTTCTCCGCCTCGCCCGAGCCCTCCGAGCAAGGCCTCGGGTGAGCACGATCGCTCTCCGTCTCGCCCGAGCCCTCCAGGCCTCGGGCGAACGCGCCCCCACACCTCGAGCCTTAACGCACGGACCTCGAGCTGTACAGACAGCCGTACCAGCCCATACCACGCATTTAATGCCTTCACCTACTCCGGTCGTCCACTAGTGCACAGCGTGTACCACAGTAACTCGGTGTAAAGGTCAAGTCTCGTTTTCACCACAAGCATGGGCAAAAGGGCACCAGTACAGCACTGTTCGGCCAAGCCATGCACTGTAACCCTCGAGGCCGGCTACGCGCCCCTCGAGCCTGCACTGTAACCCCTCGAGGCGGCTCCGCGCCCTCGAGCCCCCGTGGCACCACCTCGAAGCCGGCTCCGCGCCCTTCGAGCCCTAACTACTTCGTGCTATTGGAGGACAGGTACCCCAAGACCCGGAGGGACCCCGCCGCGTACTGTACATTCCGGGATGGGTGCTGTACGGCTCCCGCCTTGTCGCGCCACCACGTCCGCGCCCAGGATGGAAGCCACGACCCAAGGACGCCTCAACAGCGACGATCACATCGGCTCCAGTGGCCCCGACAAGACAGGGTTCCTACCCTTCTCCGTATGGGGCACCATACACCCCGACACCTGTAATACCTTTATGTAACCCTGGCCTCCCCTTGCTCTATAAAAGGGGACACTAGGGCCCTCATTCAGGAGGACGAACACAACACACGAGTCCACACACAGGCACGAGTCCGGACTCCGGTCCACGCTCACTGAGCTTGTATTCTCCCCTGTACAAGCACTTAGGTGCAAGTAATACAAGAACATCCCCCCCCGCTGGACGTAGGGCCTTCTTTGCCCGAACCAGGATAAATCCTTGTGTCCTCTTGCATCACCATCCAGGAAGAGAAGCACGCGATCATATCACTCGTTGGTGTGATACCCCCGGGTACGAAACACCGACATCAATGAACGTCGAGGAGTCTGGCTAGCTGGTCGACGACAAAGTTCGAGCGCCAGGTGGTGAGCACCGAGCAAATCGACCAGGTGATCGACGAATCCGAGCACCGAGGAGTCCCCAGCTCAGCTGGTGAGCTCTCGATGTAGCCATCAATGAGCGTTGAAGAGTACGACCAGCTAGTCGACGATGAAGTCTGAGCGCCAGGTGATGAGCACCAAGCGACCCGACTAGGTGATCGATGACGACGAGCATCGAGGAGTCCCCAGCTCAGCTGGTGAGCTCTTGGCGTAGCCATCGATGAGCGTTGAAGAGTACGACCAGTTGGTCGACGATGAAGTCCGAACGCCAGGTGATGAGCACCAAGCGACCCGACCAGGTGGTCGACGACGACAAGCACCGAGGAGTCCCCAGCTCAGCTGGTGAGCTCTTAGCATAGCCGTCGATGAGCGTCGAAGAGTTCGGCCAGCTGGTCAGCGACGAAGTCCGAGCGCCAGGCGGTGAGCACCGAGCGAAGCGACCAGCTGGTCAATGATGAAGTCCGAGCGCCAGGTGGTGAGCACCGAGCGAAGCGACCAGCTGGTTGGCAACGAGGTCTGAGCGCCAGGTGGTGAGCACCGAGCGAAGCGACCAGCTGGTCCCAAGCGATGATCTTTTTGTTCTTCATGACTGGTCGAGTCCCCGAGCATAAAGAATTAGCTCGCAGACCGAACATGGTTCCTGTAAAATAAACATGGAGAATGGTAGTACATGACATACAAATAAAATATGGAGAAAACATCAGCGGTAAAGAAACAGCATATGCCGATCAACGGTCAGTCAGCTGGTATGAACGCTCAGCATTAAATAAAATTCCCTCGAGCAGTTTGTTTGTAACTGAGTCACTAGCTCCGGCTAGCCGATAACTCCGGAGCGTGAGGCGCGGAGCCCAGGCACGCGTAAGAGCACCAGCGTCACCGAGGAGCCGCTGCCGACCACCCGTAACGCAGAGCGCGAAGCTGCATTCACGTGTAGGGAGGAGCTAGAGACAGGGCCGTCTCTGGAAAGCACGAGTGTAAACGTGACTGCTCGGGAAGACACATATATCATCCTCAGGATGGTATATATGGTAAAAAATAACAAAGAGTCGTTGTAAAGAATATCGTGACCACGGAGGCACACGATGATATCTAGAGATAGATATATGATGATCGAAGGAATATTTGATTGATGTGAAAGATAATACTTAGCTTGATTGTCGTCCGAACGAAGTAGTCGACGAGAGGCGTCGAGGATGGCGATGAGTCAACAACGAGCGGTCGGTGTGGATGGCGGTGAGACGATGATGACGACGTGATGGCTTGTCGCGGCTCGTTGGTTGCTCGACGATGGCTTGCTTTTGGCTCGCTGGCTCGTCGATGATGTGATGGCTCGCTTTTGGCTCGTAGGCTCACGGGTGGCTCATAGGCTCGTTGGTGGCTCGTTGACTCGTCGGTGGCTCGTCTTTGGCTCGACGATGACGTGATGGCTCGCTTCGGGCTCATAGATGATCAGAGCGAGCATAGGGCACGAGTCGTCGAGTAGCTTCTTGTAATCCTCATCGTAGTTGATCAGCCGAGCCAACGATGTCTTCTTGTCGACGGTGATGGAGTTGCCTAGCCCTCGATCTTTCCTCTCGGCCGTGGTCGTCATAGCGCCACTTATTATGGCGATCATCATTGCGACACGGTTGGAGGTCGGAGCGAGAGGTACGATGATGTCTGCTCGGAGATCGATCTCTGTGAGAACACAAGGTTGATATGTGCCCTTGTGGTTCCCTTCCTGAGTGATGAGTGATCGATCAACGGGCAACATGTCTCTTGGCTGTGTTGATGTGCAGGTGCGGAGCTCGGGCAGTGGTCGAAGGTGAGGTGAAGGTCAAGTAGGGACGTGCCGTGCCGACGGACCGAGGAGCGGTGAAGGGCGGACGTGGAGCTTGGACCGACGGACCAGGAGACCTGAGGACCAGCTGTGGTAGCTGGCACGTGGCGTTGACAAGCAAGAGCACATGGGGATGTGCGGTGCATCGGCCGAGTCGGGAGGAAGGTGATGGCGTCGTGACACTTGGCGGGAGGCCGAGAAGGATGGCGAATGCACTGTGCCCGGCGTGGAGGCTGGACATGCTCCGGCATCGGTGCTGGAACTCGGGGTGTGCGAACCACATCCCGTCTACGGCACGGGTTCGGTAGCTGAGCCTCGAAAAGCTACCCTCGACGGTTTCCGAGTTTGGGCCTCAAAACTCGGGGTGGCCGGTTTCCGAGTTTGGGCCTCAAAACTCGGCGTGGACGGTTTCCAGGTTTGGGCCTCAAAACCTGGGCTCGCGGGTTTCTGAGTTTGGGCCACAAAACTCAGCCTGAGGACAGGTTTCCCGGTTTCAGCCCAAAAACGGGGGAAGGCCCAGGTTTCCCGGTTTCGGCCTCAAAACCGGGGGAGGTCCGCAAAAAGGACGGTCGACGCGTGGCGGCGTGGAGAGGCTGGCGCGGCGGCGAAGCTATCCACGAGGTAGGCGCGGCGGTCGACTGGGCGGCACGTGGCGGCATCCTGAGGCTTGCGTCGAGGCGAAGCTAAGGATGAGATGGGCGCGTGGCCGTCGGATCGTCAACAAGCAGAGTTGGACCGGGATACCCCTAGGGTTGGCCGCTTCGCTCTTGTATCTAGGAGTAGAAGGGGATTATTGTTTAGGCTATAAATAAGAGAGGCACCCCTCCTCTCTCTCTATCCTTGCAGTCATTTGTTCCTGAGCTCTCTCTCTCTAGCCCCCGCTTAGGTTCTAATCATACCTCGCTGCAAGCGATCCGCAGAGACGGGAATCATACCTCTGTGTATTTGGATCTTTTGAGGAAACGAGACCGTATTCTCGTTGTCTCCTCGTGTGGAGGAATTTCGGCTGGAATCGAATCGAATCGTGTCTTGTGTTTTGTGTTCTTCATGTTTTGGTTTTTCATCTCCCGGGGATTTGCCTCGTTCTCCCTCTTCGTGAGATGATTTTCGATTCCACTTGAATCAATTTGTTCTTGGTCGTGAGCCCTTCTTTCTACCGAAGGAATTCTCTCCTAACCTCACGAATCCATAGATCGGGTTGATTTCGCGTTCGTTCTTCGTTCTTCCCCTTTCCGGTGATCCTTGGATTTCTCTTGATTGACTTGGTTTGGTGCGATGATTTCTTAGGATTAGCACCCCAATACGTAGAGGAACATCTGGGAGGAGTTTGATCGAAGTCCCTTCTTTTGGTTGAGATCAAATCGGATTTGGTTTGAACCCGAGCAGTTTCGTGTTCTCTGTGCATCCGCGGACAGTCCGCACCTGACGGCGGACAGTCCGCGCGTCGGGTTTGGCCGAGTCAGTCAGGCGCAGTCCCCTGACTGTTCACTGTCGAGTGAACAGCGGACAGTCCGCGGTACAAACCCGCGGACAGTCCGGGACTTGTCCAGAACTGTTTCAGAACAGTCTGTTTTTGGGATTTGGCGGCGGACAGTCCGGCTCCCAGTCGCGGACAGTCCGGCAGTCACCGGACAGTCCGGGACCCTGTCCGGACAGTCCAGAAATCTGCAATTTGCAGTTTTGCTCGAGGGCTTTGGCAGTTGTTTTTGGGGTTTCCCGGGGTTTCCGCTGTACCACTAGGACATCTCCTAGGGTATCCACCTACTCGTAGGTCGTGAACTCTTTGGGTCGTTTCGAGTCTTAGCTTTTGGGGTGATTTTCTGGGACAAGGGCCATTCTATTCACGAGTTGAATTTGAGGCTCCCATTCACCCCCCTCTGGTCGCTAATCCGGTCCTTCAATTGGTATCGGAGCCGGTTAAGGATCTTCTCTACCTTAATCGGTTTCGGATCCTAAGGGCGACATGGATCGAGGGAACGACAAGGCTCCCTATTTCGATGGGACGAACTATCCCTATTGGAAGATTCGGATGCGTGCTTATCTCAACAGCATCGGATCTTCTGTCTGGGAGATATGTGAGAATGCTGAGTACGTAGTCCTTGCGGCTCGTGTGGGTCAGATCCAGATTGACCAGCACGAGGCCAACTCCAAGGCTCGTAATGCTCTTTTGGCCAGCATCTCCCTTCCTGAGTTCGAGCGTGTCTCTGAGCTTGAGACGGCACGAGAGATCTGGGTGAAGCTTCAGAGCTATCACGAGGGGACCGCTCAGGTCAAGACCAGACTCTTCGAGACCTACAAGCGAGAGTACGAGAACTTTGTTCAGTTGGAGGGAGAGACGATTGACGCCATGTTCGCTCGTTTCCAAACGATTGTGAACAAGATGCGTGCCAATCGGGCTAACCTACCCTATGACGATCATGAGAGGGCTCTCAAGTTGCTATACCCTGGATCGGAGGGTATGGGAGGTGAAGGTGTCGACCATCATAGAGTCTCCATCCTATGACACCCTCACCGTGGACGAGCTGTTCAGCAAGCTCAAGTCCACCGAGATCGATCACCTGACTCAGGCCAAGCTGAAGAACCCATCTTCACATTCCATGGCTTTGGTCTCAGGCACGGGTGGATCGACTTTCTCTGCTGACGCTTCACCTCCTCTGTTTTCTTTGTCTTCTTTGCTTACAGTCACGGAGGAGCAGTTGGAGGCGTTTGGAGACGACGAGCTCGCCCTCGTCATCACCCGGTTCTCGCGGTTTCACAACAACCGCCTGAACCCGGCGTGGTGGCGCACGCGAGGGCTGCTACAAGTGTGGTGATCTAGACCACTTCATGGCGAACTGTCCCAAGAACGACAAGAGCTTACTTCCCCGGCAAGAACCGCAACTCCAGGCGCAAGGGCAAGCCGGAGAACAAGGGCGGGAAGAAGAAGAAGGGCAGCTATCGCCGAGAGGACATGGAGAAGGCTTTGACGCCGGTCGGCGTGCCTTCCTCGCCACCATCAGTGACGCGAGAAGACCTCCGACGGCGACTCCAGCGACGATGGGTCCGAGCACAAGACAGAAGAACGCTTCAACGGACTCTGCTTCTTCGGCCACTCCTCCAAGGGCCTCTGCACCATGGCCTTGGACGAAGAGGACCACAAGTGCCAGGCAAAGAACGCCGACACCGACGACGACGACGACGATGCTTCCGAGGTATCAACCTCTTCTCTTGTCGATCGTCTTACCGGTGAGCGTGATTCTCTTGTCGACATAGTTCTCAGTCAGGACAAGCAACTCAAGCGAGCTATCCGAGAGCGCAACGAGTTTAAGGCTAAGATGAATGAGGCGCTTAAGGAGCTTGAGTTCGCTAGGTCCGAGGTGAAGGTGACCGATGCAGAGGAGTGTGAGGAGTGCACGATGCATATGACAAACTTTGCCACCTTGCAAACCAAGTATGCCTCTTTGATTGAGGTGTATGATGAGCTGAAGAGTAGGCTAGACTTGGTGGGTGATTGCAAAGAGTGTCCCTCCCTGAAGAAGGAGCTGGAGGAAGTGAAGGCAAGGCCTTCTTTGCTGGGTGCGTGCAAGCTTTGTCCTAGCTTGCGAACTGAGTTGGCAGAAGTTAATGCCAAGCTTGCTGAAGCCATGAAGGCCAGCTCAGTTAGCACCTTGTCCGCTCCATGTGAGCGATGCGTGGGGTTGGAGCTTGAGATTGCCAACTGTCGGCATGACAGGATGCAAACCGGGAGGAAAACACATACCTCCGGTCCATCCTGAGTTGGGTGTCATGCAGTGAGCCGCAGTTGGGCATGATGATCAGTCAGTTCAAGAGGGGAACTGATTGCTCGGGAGTAGGCTTTGCTTCAGGTGGGAAGGGCGCTAGTAGCTTTGGCAAGATCGGTGAGTTTAGTGGAGTGAGCCCTAGTGAGAAGCCATCCGCTATCCCTAAGCTTACCAAGATCACCCCACCTGAGCCTCCCAAGCCTATCACCAAGGATGGCATCCTTGATGAACCTCCCAAGGCTCCACCTCGCAAGCAAGTGTGGGTTCCCAAACCTAACCATCTTAGGAACACACTTGACACCCTTCCTGACGTCTCTAGTGATCCCCTTTCGAGAGGCAAGCAGCCAGCCAGAGTGAACAACCCTCGCAACCCTAGGAACCAACAACCCAAGAGAGTGGTGAGGTTCGAGTGCGAGTACTGTCACCGTGAGGGTCACCTAGCTGAGTTTTGCTTTCAGAGGAAGAGAGACGCTAGGAAGGAGTTGGAGCTGAACAACCAGGCCAGGCACCACCCTCTCCATGGTGTGCAAGGTCGGGGAGTTCAGAGGCAGGGCGCTAGGCCTGGAGGTGCACCCCTCAGGTAGCTAGGCCCCAGGCAGCTAGACCACGGGGTGGTGGTCGTGCCCGTCGCGGTTCTGGTCGTCCTCAATACGATCGTGAGCTGAGTGTAAGAGGCTTTGCTGCTCAGTCCCATAGCGGACCACCTTTTCAGTATGGTGGTGATCGCTTTGCTCAAATGGGACAAGTAGGTCAGTTTGGAGGTTTTCCGTTCCATAGCGGACCACCCTTTCAGGTTGGTGTGTGATCGCTATCCACCCATGGGACGAGGACAGCTGGTGTTGCTACTAACACTTTTTCTGGGCCTATGACACAACACTGGTATCCTTCTCAGTATACTAACCCCAGTGTTGTGCCATATGCTCACTTCCTGCCTTTCTATTGATGCAGGAACTTCGGTTGGAGAACATGTGGCTCATGGATTCCGGGTGTTCGCGCCACATGACCGGAAAGAAGGAATGGTTCTCCAGCCTTAGCCCCGTGATGCACAAGGAGTACATCACTTTCGGGGATAATAGTAGAGGTAAGGTTGTTTCTCATGGAGCTATTCGGCTCAATGAGAACTTTGTTCTTAAGGATGTTTCTTTGGTTTCTAATTTGCATTACAATTTGCTTTCTGTTTCGCAACTTCTTGAGGATGATTGTGAAGTGCGCTTTAAGAAGGGTTTGAGTCGTGTTTTAGACCCTCGGGGAGATTGTTTGTTGGATCGTCCCTTTTGGCCGTGTTTTCAGAGCCGATTTTCTCGTTTTTCGGCTCTGCTAGATGTTTGATGGCTGGTCCTTCTTCTGATTTGTGGAAGTGGCATAGGAGGCTCGGTCACTTGAGTTTTGACTTGCTTGCAAGACTTAGCTCACTTGGCCTAATCCAAGGATTGCCCAAGCTTAAGTTTAGAAGGACCTTGTTTGCCATCCTGTCGTCACGGGAAGATGGTTGCTGCTTCTCACCCACCTGTTAATCAGGTGATGACAAAGCGACCGGCGAGCTTTTACACATGGACACAGTTGGTCCAGCTCGGGTTTGCTCAGCGGGTGGGAAGTGGTACGTTCTAGTGATCGTTGACGATTTTTCGAGGTACTCTTGGGTGTTCTTTATGGAGGGTAAGGATGAAGCTTTTCCTTTGCTCGTGATTTGATTCTGAGGTTGAAAACTGAGTTTCCCCCTGATACCATTAGAGCTATTCGTAGCGATAATGGTACTGAGTTTGATAACTCTCAGTTTGCCTCTTTCTGTTCTTCTAATGGAATCGAGCATCAGTTTTCTTCTCCTTATGTCCCCCAGCAGAACGGTGTTGTTGAGCGCAAGAACCGGACCCTTGTTGAGATGGCCAGGACGATGCTCGATGAGCATAGGACTCCTAGGCGTTTTGGGCCGAGGCGATCACAACCGCTTGCCATGTTTCAAATCGCATCTTTCTTCAGGCTTTCATGAAGAAAACTTCTTATGAGTTGCGTTTTGGACGGGTACCCAAGGTGTCTCATTTTCGGGTGTTTGGGTGCAAGTGCTTTATCCTGAAGCAAGGCAATTTGGACAAATTTGAATCTCGCTCTGCTGATGGGGTGTTTTGGTTATGCTTCTTATTCACGTGCTTATCGAGTTCTTAACCTGGAGACTAACCGGATAGTGGAGACCTGCGAGGTCACATTCGATGAGACTATGCCTTGTGTTTCTTCTGCTTTTGATGTTGCAGGAGAACAGGAGCTGGGAGAGACCATCTTTGTGGAGGAGGAGCAGGAGAATGCCGATTGGGGTGATCCGAGCCAACTCCACTGGCTGCCCCCGTCGACCTGCGACGACTACTTAGCTCGAGGACCTGATCCCACGAACGTCTTCTTCTTGGGGTCCTCTAGAGCAACCTCTTCCACGAGGCACCCGTGTTGACACCTCGTGGTGGCACGCAGAAAAACTGCAGCGCACGACTGTTAGTTGTAGCTTTTCACCTCAGAGTATTCTGGGGTATCGAATCCACGAGGAACGCGAAGTGATTTTGAGAAAACTAGGGGGGTAAGGATATCTAGGATAGATGAATGGAACGGGCACTATCTACTGGGGTAGATCCTAGTTCTATTAGACTTCTAGTGATTTAAGTTCTTTACTAGTGTACTGTGGGCGTACTAGCCTTTACCACTGACTTAGGTTGAACGCTAGCACAACGAGCCCTACTGTTAAACTAGACCAACTACGTGGTGGAATTCAAGGCGCACAGGGCTGTCACCACCTGCTTGCTACCACAGCTATCCGGGGGCCTAGCCGTATTCACTGGCAATATATAGCCTAAGTACCACACTTAATCTATATATTACTACTACTAGCCCTGTACTAGAACTAGAGCACTTGAAACTAATATCAAGCAATGAAACGAGCACAGAAGCACTGAAAGTAAATACTTGAAGATAAAATAGATACTAAGTTACCAAAGTTGAAGCGTAGAGCAGAGAGAAGCAGAGGTCTCCGACAACTCCGGAACTCTCCAGACTTCTACTCTTCTCCTCTCCAGCTCCTCTTCTAGTGAGGCACTCACACTCTCTCTAATCTCTCTAGCATAGCAAGTGTGCTAACCTAACCAAATGGTGAGGAATGATGTGAGGCTCCTCCGAATGAGAGCTCAAGGGGCCTATTTATAGTGCTAGGAAGCTAGGGGTACTTATAGAGTGAAGGGAGGTCGGTTAGGATTTAGGGGGTGGCGCCCGCCACCAAACCCTGGCGCCCGCCACCTCTCTGTCGTCCATTGCAACCGCCATTCATCCAACGGTCTTCATTGCTCTCCTAAGTCGGTTTGAGGGTCGGTTAGGGTTTAGACACGTGTCCAAAGCCCACTATCCAGGTGATACTCTTCTTAGCCCTTGGATCAAACCGTCTTAGTGTGCAATGGCCAGGATTTGAGCTTGAGGTGACTCCCACGGATCGATGACGTGGCTTGGGACACTTTTGGCATGAGTGACATGGCGGCCGCCAGTAATAGGTGGCGGCCGCCACCTTGCTCAGGCCCAAATGGGCTAGAGTGGCTTGGCCTTGCTCCTGGTACTCTTGTTTGGCCCAAATTCCATCATTTCCTGCATTAAGATAAGAAACTATGCACATGTGGAAATAGGTTAGTTTAAACCAAATCCTACAATCTTCTACCTTTTATGTTGTTTTACCTTGGTTTTGGGTGAAATGTTGATGGTGAAATGATGCTTTAAGCACCATCAACAAGCTCCCTCACACTAACCTCTTGCTCATCCCGAGCAAGCATGGATTTTAAGAATTGCAACAATTTTATTGAACTAAGCATTCACACAAGATGTTCAACTACCTATAGTCATGTTGTAACCTTTCCAAGTGGCTAATAAATCATACCTATGGCAGTTGAGAGATAGAATAGCTTGCAAATAAGAGAAACACACTTTCCTCTTTTACATACCTTGGGGTTTCAGGATATTTTCAAAAAGAAAATCATGGTTCATTGAATCTCTCTTTAAATCTCAAGGCACTCATGGTGTATATCCTTACTTTGTGGCAAAGAAAATGCCAGAGTCTATCCTATGGTTTATGTGGAGTTTATAGGGAAAGGAAGGAATGTAAGGCACTTCTATCTCTCTTTTATTGCTAAGTCAAGTTTAGGATCATGGGAGAGTATAGTCATGCACTAGCCAAGGTATAGGGTGGACTAACTCAACTCCTTTGTTCTTTTTGAAACTCTTCTCTTACCAAGGATCATGGCTATATGCATCTCTCTTTTTTTTGAATACTTGGACACTTGTCCTTTTGAGAGCATTTGCTCTTTTTTTGAATACTTGGACACTTGTCCTTTTTAGAGCATTTGCTCTCTCTTTTTTTAGATACTATATAGCCATGTCCTTTGAAGGAATGAGGAAATTTATTCTATTCTTTTAGAACAAAATTTTGGAGGAGAACTACATGAGTATACTCTCAGTGTGAGAGTTGTCTCAAAAAGGCATGGTTTGCCTTGGCTTTTAGAGCATGACTAAACTCTTCTACCTAGATCAACTATTCTTGACAAAGCTAAAGATTGATTTAGAAGGCTTTATGGGTTGTTTTCCTATACTCTAATATTTTGGCTTTGGTAGGTGGATAGGAAAGAAAGATCATGAACCATGGTAATTTTGGTTTTCAAAATAAAAACTCCAAAGTTGTAGCAGAGTACTAATGCAATTTCAATTACTACTTCTATATCTTATCAAACAACAACCTAGGCTGATTTCCCTATCAAAATGAGTAGGCTACTACACATGAATAAAAGGTAGAAAAACATGTCGTGTAAACACTCAATTCAAAAGAAATTGTTTCAGCATTTTTATTTCCTAGCTGCATTTTTAGTTCAAACCGAGACATCCAGTGATCCAAATTGTACAGAATTTAAAACAGGTTTAGGGGTTCACCGGGGGTGTTTCGGTGCAGAGTGGCCTGGCGGCCGCCAGAAATGGGTGGCGGCCGCCATGGTCTTTGGCCCACGCGGCTTGCAAACAACGTGGTAGCTACCTTGCTAGGTTCAGGTTACAGTTTTGAACATTCTATCACGTTTAAAGAGGTGTTAGAGAGGGGATTTCCCCCACACTAGGAGTTTTGGTACTTTTTTATTTGAACAAACTTGATGAAGGAAAAAAAAGGGTGTCTTTTTATTCATTATATAAAAATTGAAATTAAACAACCTAAAATTTAAATCAAGCAAAATTAAATTAAACTAAATCAAACTAAAAATCTAACTAGACACCCTAAATCTATCTAATCTAATCTAGTGAAGGAGCCTCGTAGAAATCTTTGAAGCCCGTCTCTTTGAAGAGACGCTTGATCTTCGAGGTGCAGCCCTTGCGGAGGATGGTGAACCATCCTCCATATCCATCTGCATAGGGCTCTCTCGACTTGATCCTCCAAGGCACTCTTCTCCTTGCGCAGCTTCTTCACCTCGGCGGCGAGTTTTTCGAGGGTTAACCCTCCTCCCCACCACTCGCTCGTGCTCCATCTCCGTGGGATAGGCGATGTTGGACGAGCGGCTGCTCACTCACTCACCTATCCGCTGGCCTCGTGCTCATTGCGAAGTCATCGCCATCATGCCCTCGCGGCGCCCAATCCTCTATCCTCACGCCATCCTCTAGTTTAGCCCCTAGCTTAGGATTGGGGCTGTACTACGGGTGCGGCTATCCGAGCCAAAGCTGACCCGGATTTCACCCTTGACGGAGTGGGCGTCTCATCGCCCCTGGTTTTGACGGCCGGAGACTTCCTCGGGGTGATCTCCCCCGTGGTCGGCCTGGTGGGCGTCCTCAACTTCTTCCCGGGTGGCGTCATCGGAGGGGGATGAAGACGGAGCAGAGGCTAGGTCAGGGGGTGCTTCACCCCTGGCGGCCGCCCAGCAGGGGTGGCGCCCGCCACTGGAGTGGTGGCCGATGCCTTCCCCGTACCCTCCGGTGGTGTCCCCTCGACATAAGTGCTGTCAGGCAGCACCATCGCTAAAGGGGGTACAGCAAGCACCGCCATGTCGTCATCGATCAGAGACCGGATGATGGCTTTGGTGGAGGACGAGATGGATCCTTGAGGGTTATAGGACACAGATTTCCGCGGAGACGACATGGTTTTGGAGGAGGCTTGGCTAGGCTTTGTGAATAGATGGAGGGAGAAGAAGTTCTTCTTCTTTTAAGAAGGGGGAGAAGTGGAGGGATAAGCTTTAGATGAACTAACACGTCCTCATCTCCTCCTTATTTCACTCTCCCGAGCTCGGGATTAGTTGCCACATGGAGGGGGGCCTCTAAACTGCCACCTAGCGTGGCGGGCGCTAGGGATTAGTGGCGGCCGCCAGTTGAGAGTGGCGGCCGCCACTTCTCTTTCGCCGGGCATCGAGCGGGAGAAGGTAAGCCTCCTAAAATTCAAAGTTCCGAGATCGAAATGGCTTGGTTGGGCCTAAAGAGGCCTTTCTCGGGGTTTGGATGGACTAGGTGCATGAAATGGACAAGGGATGAACTGGGTCCTTCCATTAATTGTCATGGGCTTGAGCTACTTCAAAGTTAATTATATCAATTTCATTTAGCTCATTTTTATCAAGGTCATAAAATATTTTTAATCTTTGTCCATTGACTTTGAAGATTTGCCCATCGTCACTTTCTAATGTGACGGCTCCATGGGAAGAGGTTGCAACAACCTTGAAAGGTCCTTCCCATTTGCTTCGGAGTTTACCATGTCCGAAAAGTCGAACACGAGAGTTAAAGAGTAAAACTTTATCTCCTACTTCAAACTCTTTCTTTTTGACCCGTTTATCATGCCATCTCTTAGTCTTCTCTTTATAGAGCTTGGCACTATGATAGGCTTTCTCTCGCCATTCTTCTAGTTCAGAAATTTGCATCTTCCTATTTTGGCCAGCTTGGTCAAGGTTCATGTTCCATTTCTTAATGGCCCAATGAGCTTTGAACTCAAGCTCAACAGGAAGATGACAAGTTTTCCCATAAACTAGTTGGTATGGGGACATTCCAATCGGGGTCTTATAGGCGGTCCGATAGGCCCACAGAGCTTCGGGTAACTTATGTTTCCATCCCTTTCCCATTTCTTCTACTACGTCTTTTGCAAGATATTCTTTATTTGTTTATTGGATGTTTCGGCCTGTCCACTTGTTTGGGGTGGTATGCAGTGGCTACATTATGTTGGATTCTTTGACTAGCTAAGAAATGTCGGAAGCTCTTATCTATGAAATGAGGGCCTCCGTCACTAATGACTAGTCTAGGACTCCAAAACGAGGAAAGATGTTTTCTTTGAACATTTTCTTCGAATGTTTAGCATCTGCCGCTCGACAGGGTATGGCTTCTACCCATTCAGACATAATCCACCGCCACAAAATGTACTCGGCGTCATAGGATTTAGGAAAGGGGCCCATGAAATCTATACCCCACATCGAACAACTCAACTTGGAGATTGTTCACGAGTGGCATAACATCTCGGGCATTAATGTTACCATGCTTTTGGCAACGAGGACAACGTCTCACATAATTCTTTGCGTCCTCGTACATGGATGGCCAATAAAAACCACTTTGCCATATTTTAGCATGTGTCCGAAAAGCTCCATAGTGTCCTCCATATTCGGCGGAGTGACATCTATCTATGATTTTTGTTGCTTCTTCTATGGGGACACATTTTCTCAAGAGTCAATCTGCACAGACCTTATAGAGATATGGTTCATCTCACAGGTGCGTTCTGCTTTGATATAGCAGTTTCTTTTTATTCTCCCTCGGCGGAACATAGTCGATGACTATAAAATTCACGATGTTTGCATACCAAGGTTGGTATACGTGACTTTTAGAAGGTATCATCGCGAAGGAAGTCATTTATTGGGAGATTGTCCGAATTATTGACTTGTAGTCTAGACAAGTGATCAGCTACTGAATTCTCTACTCCTTTCTTGTCTCTTATTTCCAGGTCAAATTCTTGAAGGAGTAGGATCCAGCGGATCAACCTTGGCTTAGCATCTTTCTTAGTGAAGAGATATTTTAGAGCAGAGTGATCGGTATAAACAATCACCTTAGCTCCCACTAAGTAAGATCTAAACTTGTCTATGGCAAAGACTACGACCAAAAGTTCTTTTTCTGTGTTGCATAGTTTAGCTGGGGGCCAGTCAGGGTCTTACTAGCATAAGAAATAGCATAATGCTTCTTATCTTTAGTTTGACCAAGGACGGCTCCCACAGCATAATCACTAGCATCACACATGATTTTGAATGGCACATTCCAATCTGGGGGTTGGATGATTGGTGCAGAGGTTAGAGCCTTTTCAAAATATTGAAAGCTTGTAGACAATCCTCGTCAAATTTGAACGGGACGTCTTTTGCTAACAGGCTCGTTAAGGGTCTAGCGACCTGTGAGAAATCCTTAATAACCTTCTATAAAAGCCGGCATGGCCCAAGAAGCTTCGGATTTCTCTCACATTAGTCGGTGGTGGCAATTGTTCAATTATATTGATTTTGGCTTTATCCACTTTATCCCACGTTCTGAAATTCGATGGCCTAGGACAATTCCTTCCCGCACCATGAAGTGACACTTTTCCCAGTTAAGAACTAGGTCCTTCTCTTCACAGCGTTGGAGGACTTTGTCTAAATTGGCTAGGCAATCGTCAAAGGTTTTCCCATAGACCGAAAAGTCGTCCATGAATACCTCCATGATTTGTTCAATTTTCATATCGGAAAAGATGGACATCATACCCCGTTGGAAAGATACCGGCACATTGCAAAGTCCAAAGGACATGCGTCTATAGGCATAAGTTCCATACGGGCATGTGAAATTGGTCTTACTTTGGTCATCTAATGGATTGAGATTTGGTGATAACCAGAATATCCATCCAGGAAGCAAAAGAAGGAATGGTTTGCCAATCTCTCTAGCATCTCATCATCTATAAAAGGAAGTGGGAAATGATCTTTCTTTGTGGCTTTATTCAGCTCCTATAGTCTATACACATCCTCCACACAGTGATAGTGAGTTGAGGGATTAACTCATTTTTCTCATTCTTAAGACTGTCATGCCTCCTTTCTTTGGAACTACTTGCACGGGACTTACCATTCACTATAAGGAACTGGATAAATAATTCCCGCGTGCAAGAGTTCAGAACCTCTTTTTCACGACTTCATGCATAGCATTATTAAGTCGTCTTTGTGGCTCTCTTGAAGAGGGTATCTCAGGATTGAGAGGGATACGATGGGTGCAGAGATTTGACTAATTCCCTTCAAATCTTGAAGTGAATAGCCAAAGACAGATTGGTGTTTTTCTAAGACAAGGGTCAACCTACGGACTTCCTCTTCAGATAGCTTACTGCTAATGATTACGAGAGTCTCGGGGTTTTTTGTTTAGAAAGATGTATCTCAGGCCTTCAGGCAGAGGTTTAGCTCTATGGAAGGTCGAGATGGCTTTTCCAATTCGTCTAAGCGAAACGGTTCATCTGTTTCGGCTTCTTCTTCGACAAAGAACTCAAATCTTCTTCAAAATTAGGCTGAGCCAACTCATAAAGAGTAGAGGTTCTAGCTTGATCGAGAAGATCTGGTTCTGGTGGTTGTTCGGCAATAGAATTTAATGCACGAACGAAAGGTACTGAGTACTCTTTTCCACCGATTGAGCATTAATGTGCTCTTGACATGGTCCTTGCAAGGCAAGTATGGACCACGGTTGTCCTAAGAAGACGTCAAAAAGGACTACATTGAAATGTAGAAATCTAAGACCATGTCCGCTCCATCTACTTGGATGGGGACCATCTTTAGGATTCCTTCACTTTCCAAGATGTCACCATTTGGGTCTCTTAAACACCATTTAGTTGGTGTCGTTGAAGGTCGGGGAATGTTCTGGATACCTAATTACTAGCAAGACATTAATCCCACGACAGGGTCGTAAAGGCCAAGGCCCTTTCTCCCCTAATTCGACAATCTATTATGCTAGGTACTTTATCTATGCGAGGGATGTTTTTGATACTTCGGCTTCCATTGTCCATTCATGACTCATGACAGCTGAAAGTTCCAAAAGATGCTCTCGGCTATAGATTCCATCAGAGGACTTAGGAAGTGGTTTGTCGGATGGGAGAGCTTGAACGGAGTAGTTCATAGCATTTCCGTAATCCTCAAACACATCATCCTCTATCTCACCCAAAAATTCTGGAAGAATTTCTCTACTAGATGTGGACGGAATAGGTTCCGCTAAGTCCAGCGAGCTAGACTCGGGCTCTTCTTGTTGTTCTACGGTCAAAACTTGGGTTTCTACGACTTCTTTCTGTAACACCTATGGTGATTAATATGTAATTAACCTGACATGTTATCATCTTTAGTCTTTAATCTTTCTTGCCATGCATTTATGTTTGCCTAATGCTTGCTTTGCATTTACCTTTTTCTGAGGTGACTTGTGTGTGATCTCTTTTTTTCAAAAACCCTAAAGGCCAAATCTTCCTTTAAGGGCAAAATGGTAATTTCATCTCTGTGTCTAGCTTTGTGTAAATCTTGTTCAGTGAGTGTCTTGATGTTTTGTAGTGTTGATCAAAGTTAAAAAATCAGAAATAGAATTTAAATACCTTTTGAAAAACCCTAATTTCCAAACCCTGGTTTTTACCCCTCTTTATTAATTTAAAAAAAAACTATTCAAAATTTGAGGTTGGTCCTTTTAGCAAAGTTGTAGATTTTGTCAAAGGAACAACTTTGGTATTTGCAGATTTTCAAGTTTCAATACAAAATCAGAAGTAATTTCAAATCCTTCAAACTTCAATTTTGTCCCTTTTTTGGTTTTCAAAATTATCTCAAAAACTTTTGAGTTTTCGAAAAAGTTATATTGGCAAAGTTGTAGATCTCAAAATTTTAAGCAACTTTGGTGTTTTGAGTTTTCTTTGTGTAGTTCAGTTTTGGGAGTAATTTAAGATTTCAGAAAGGGGAAGTTTTGCTTTAAGTGTGTCACGGTGCACGAGCTTTGAAGCCAGGGGGCCCCGGCCACCGGCAAGGCCGCCGCGCCGCGCGCGAGCCTCGCCGCCCATGCCGAGCCCGGCTGACCCGCGCCCGTGCCGCGCGCGGCCAAGCGCTGGCGCTCGTTTTTCCTCTCGGCCCCTACTCCCTAGCCTGCCTTCGCCGTTCCCTACCCCTCCCTTTCCCTACGGCCGCGGACAGCGCGCAGTGCCGGCCGCCGGCAAGCCGCCCCGCCGCGCGCGCGTTCCCCGCCGCACCGAGCCGTCCTACCATGTTCCCTACCTCCTTTAATGTCGCGCGAGCGCTCTCACCCCTCGCCCGGACCCCTCCCCAGCTCCGCCCGCGGCTATAAGAAGCCGCCGAGTTCCGCCATTGCCGCCACCACGGCGCCCCGAGTCACCAGACCCGCCGGCACGCCGCTCGCCGCTGAGAGAGCTCCGCCGAAGCACCGCCAACATCGAGCTCCCTCCTTCGACCCTTGTTCCGCCCCGCCGAGCCTTGCCTCCGACCCGTGGTAAGCACTCAGAGCCCCCCGGTCTCTGCTTTCACGGCGTAAAGCTCGAGCCAAGCCTCGAGCGGATGCACGTTCACCGTTAGCTCGAGCCAGGCCTCGAGCACACGTTTTCCGTCTCGCTCGAGCCAGGCCTCGAGCGGACACACTCACCGCCTCGCTCGAGCCAGGCCTCGAGCGAACACACACCCTCACCGTCTCGCTCGAGCCAGGTCTCGAGCGGACTCACACACCCACACCGCTTCGCTCGAGCCAGACCTCGAGCAAGCACTCACACACTGTCTAGCTCGAGCCAGGTCCTCGAGTAGACACACACCCTCACCACTTCACCGAGCCTAGCCTCGAGCAAGCGTGCACCCTCCGCTTTGCCCGAGCCACGAACGAACCCGCGTTTCCGTCTCGCCCGAGCCTCCCAGCCAGGCCTCGGACGGACGATTGTTTCCGTCTCGCCCGAGCCTCCCAGCCAGGCCTCGGACGGACGATCGCTTCCGTTTCGCCCGAGCCCTGCGTCCACCGCGCGTTTCGCCCGAGCCTTGCGAGGAAGGAGCACAGCGCTCTTTTCCTTTTTAGGAAGTTGTGAATAGTGTTCCTTTTTCTTCTTTTTGTATGATTTTCTGTGTTGCTCCAAAAATTCTAAAAAATTCATGGTAGACTCTTTATACCTTGAAGTGTTTTATAAAATATAAAACTTGACTTTTCTGCAAGAATTTGAAAATGTAAAATCCCTCTTTAATTAATAAATGGATGGTTTTAGATTTTTAGAAAATCATGTGTAGCTCCAAAAATCATGAGATAAATTTTTATGTGCTAGTTATGGCATGTTTAGTCTCTGGTGAAATTTCGAGGCCTTTTGGAGCAAGTTGATTTTTGGGTATTTATTTAATTGTTAAATAGTACCTTTTGTTAATTGAATGTTTGATTTTGTTAAGCACCTTAATGATCTCCAAAATTTATGAAATTTGTTTTGACATCTATTATATACCATAATGAATCCATAAGATTAATTGGGTAAATTTTGGAGCAACTGCATAAAATGACCTTTTATATATAATTAGGAAATAGAAAAAAAATCAAGTAGAGTTCATGTTGTATGCCCTGTGAGTGACTTTTTGGGATTGTTTGCTGTTCATAGACCCCCACCCTTTTGGTCTATGATGTTTGTGATGCCATGCTTGTTTTGTGTTTAGGTTGGATAAATGATGCTTAATAGGTTTGATTAATTTTGTTTAGAGATCAAGATAAGTAACTTTGTGTCTGTTCTAGAAGTTAATTACACGATAGAAAGTTGTACTCTAGAATTAATAGGTTTTGTCCTATGCTGTTTTTGATCATGTCAGCATCCTCTTAAGCATACATCATTGCATTCGTATAGTGACCGAAGGAGAAGGCGTCAAGTTGAGGCAGCCGCTGACGAACCTACCCCTGAGGCGACCCCGAGCTCCGACACCTGCACTGCCGACCCCGAGCCCGTCCTTTTTGCTCTTCAAGGCAAGCCCCGGTGCATTTTAACCCTACCTCGCTTTTACAAAAAGTTTTCTTAAAATGCTTTTGAGTTAAACTACTGCATTAGGTTATAGGAGTTGTGTGATGACCTATTACCTGCATTGTTTACCTCCACCAGAAGATCACCTGCCCTGTTTTAAAACTATTTGCAAAATGCTTAGTAATGCTATACAATAGATTTGCAATAAAAATGCCAATTTCAAAAGTGTGATCACTTAAAGAATTTTTATAGGAATTTGGCTTTTACTCTCTGCCTGTTGGCTAAGTATCTGATCCGTACCTAGTCAACAGCAAGAGAGGTTGTCCGAGCGTACGGTGCCGTCATGTTGTAGTCCGGGACTCAACAGTTGACACCGACCGGACAGAGTTGAAAAACCGACAGAACCTGTACTCTTGGGTTAGAGTCCCGAGGTGCTTGTCGCTGGCGGAAAAATTTAGGGACCATCCGTATGGGGGCCTGCTGGCCAAGACTTGCAACTATTCACATACTTCGGAAAGCTCTGGCTCCGAGGAATCCTTTATTGGACCGACAACCGCGCACTGGGAGTGGAGAGATGGCGGAAGTAGCATGTACCCACGTGGTCGTCGTACCTGGATAGAGTGGTGTACTGTACTTCCGGGTGGCGTAGAGGACCGGCCCAATCTTGGAGGAATCGTGGTAGACGGGTTGGCATATGCAAGCTTGGGTGCTACATATGCAGTGTGGATAGGCATCCTCAGCTGAGTATTATTTATCCGGATTAACGTTGCTCCTCGGTTATGGAGACTTGGTCACTGACTGTCAACGGAGAGTGGTTCTCAACTAGGTATGTTTTTGAAAGGTAAAATGAATCATGACAATGGAGAATTGAGAAATACTGGAATCTTCCAAAAAAATAAAACAAGGATTTCAAAATGCTTTTTCTGCAAAATACTTGATCTTGCTTAAGCCTTACCTCGACTACCTAAGCCTCTCATTCCTGAGTCTTCTCCCCTTTTTCTTTAGTCGGGTAAGTCTTGTTGAGTACCCTCGTACTCAGGGTTTGTTACCCATGCTGCAGGTATGACTGAGTCTCCGGTGTGTCTTGCGCCCTGCTGCATGACCATCGCCCAGGAAGAGGCCGATGAGGCCGAAGAGTAAAGTGTACACCCTCGAGCTGGGTGATTGCAAGTATCTTAATTTGTTGTACTCCGCTACGTTGCCTATTTTCTATCTCCCGAACTTGGTTTGTATTAACTGCACCTTTAATTTTATCTGGAACCTCGTTTGTAAAACTAATGTTATTTAAGTCTTCCGCTCTGTATTCCGATGTTATTTGTAAAAGTATCCAATGCTGTAACCGAATTGTGAGATGATCCTGCGGACGATGGGCGCTGATGCAGCCCAGTGACGAACAGTCTTAATCACACGGAACATCAGTTCGGCTGTCAGTGGATGACAGGGACCGGTGGGCCATGGGATTAGCGCCGTTTTGCCACACGTCCTCAGGGATTTCATCGGAAACTCCACTATAAGGAATATTCTCGAGAATTCTATCAAGAACCTCCTTTCCACCTCGTGGAGAAAGATGAAGAAACGCTCCACCTGACGAATGATCAAGGTGAAGAGCGCTCTCTTTCTCTAAACCGACAAAAAAATGCTGAAGGAGCACTGGATCGGGTATGGCTAAATCGGGTCCTGAATTGATTAAACCAATAAAACGGTCTCAAGCCTCCCCTAATGTCTCCTTATCATTTTGTCTAAGGTGAACACTTCTACTCGTAGTCGTACCATCGGTGGACAGGGAAATACTTCAAGATAAACTTGGTCTGTAAAGTTCCCCAGTCTCCTCTGGCACTTCCACGGTTCGAGCATGCCATGTTTTAGCTGCTCCGTCAAAGTGAACGGAAACAACTTCCACTTGACAGTGTCAGGTAAAATGCCCGAATGTTCAAGCTGCACAGACTTGCTCAAACTCACGTAGATGTGTGTAGGGATTTTCTGATCCCGTAAACATGCTCTCCTGAACTTGTTAATAAGTCAGGGCACAATTCGTAACTATCGGCATATAGGTTGTGTGATGATGAATGTGGCTCTAATCGTGAACTCTTAGGAGCTGTGAATTGTAAGATAGATTGGTTCTCCATGCGGAGAGGGTAAAGATGATCCTAACTCTAGTCTCAAAAATCAGCTACCGTCCCCGGCAACGGCGCCAGAAAAGCTTGTTGACACCTCGGGTGGCCCACGCAGAAAAAACCACAAGCGCTTTTACGACTGTCTGTTGTAGCTTTTCACCTCAGAGTATTCCGGGGTATCAACTCCACGAGGAAGCGAAGTGCTTTGAGAGAAACTATACGGGGTAAGGATATCTAGGATAGATGAAGGGAACGGGCACTATCTACTGGGTAGATTGTGGCAGAACCTCCCATTAATGTGGCCCACCTGCACACGTCATCGTCATAAGGAGCCCAATGACTGTGCAAATGAAGCACATTACTGGAAAGATCTATCGGATGTCCCCGAGAGAACCCCAAATTATCCACGAACCACAGGATCATCATCATGAAGGGTGGAATAATCGCAACATTACAACAGTTGATACAAAATACCATCGGAGTGCGAAAGCAAGATAGATAATCTTTACAAAACATGATTAAGTTACTTTTTACATAAACATAATTTGTATTGCGGAAGCAGAATAGTATTACAGAACCACACTTAGGTGGAGCACCTAAGTTGGAGAAGAAGAACAACCAGATCACGTCAAGCCCACTGACATGATCATGATCAACACCACCTATTAGAAACCTGCAACAGGGGATTAACAAACCCTGAGTACTGTCGGTACTCAGCAAGACTTATCCGTCAACAGAAAAGACTTCAGGGTCATGCTGGTTTGGGTAGGCTCAACAGTACTTTTCATTTGCATAAAAGCTTACTAGAGTAATCCTAGATTCAAATTTTACTTAATCATTTAAGTACATGTTAAGAACTGAAAGTGAACACTAGTGAAAGATCATTATCATTCTTTCTTAAACAAGTTCCATTTTATGCTACACTGCGGGTCGAAAGATTGAGTCTCCTTAACCGAGGAGCACGACGATTCGAACCGATTAAACCAGATCTGGGAGTTTTCCACGATCATACGATATATGTAGACCCTTGATCACACATATATCAATCCCCAATATTGGATCCTCCAAACAAGACCGGGTCCGCGCCACCCGAGAGTACTTGTACACCTCCAATCCGGGACTTTAACCCACGAGGGTAGCTAGTACTCTCGCCATCTCTCCACTCCCAGTGCGCGAGTAGCCGTTCTCATTTAAGAACCACCAAGGCAGGGCTTACCGTAGCATATGATAGGTACTTCACAGTTTCTCAATCTAGCAGGCCAACAACGGTTAACCCTAACTCGACACATCCGGGTCACCCTACACCAACCCAAGGTTCGATGCATGTGCCCGTCTGGTCTTAACCATAATTCTTTTTCATCATCCTTCCAAAACGATAAGTATCGAAAACATTTATCAAAAGCTTCATAAAGCAAGGCTAAGCATTTCTATCATTTGCATAAATTAGTCAAGGAATGATATATCGATAACGAGGTTGATCATGCATCAACAGGTTTAAAGCATTTATTTGATAAACATCTAATGCATCAGGTTATCGAAAGTAAGTTTAATTTAAATCGAAATCGAAGGAAATGGTTAAATGAACCGGGGCTTGCCTTTGTTGCAGGGAAGACTAGGATCCAAGGATGATCCACAAAGGTTAGTTCTTTCATCTAGAAGTTAAGTCCTGTCGATGAAGCTTGTTTAACAAGGATTTCCTTCCGAGGCTTGTTCGACAAGGGTGATCACCAAAGCTTAATCAACACGACTCCAACACTCTCGGATACTACACGTAGATAAATGATGTATGCTTAGTATGATGCCATGGAATGCATGCTAAGGTGCAGGACAATTCAAAAGTACAACGGAAGCTAAGTACAAGATAAGGAAAGTCGAGTACAACTTTCCTTCGCGGTAAAGTTGCAAACCAACAAAACCAACTTGCAACTTACCAACTAAGATTTCTAGCTATACATACAACTTCCACCAAGCACCTTTAGGAAAGCAACTAAGGATGGATAAGGTTCATTAAAACATCACCCAAGCCATAGGATCACAAGATGAGAGGTGTCCCATGGTCTTCAAGCAATAACCCAAAGTCACTCAAGATGTAAAACCTGTTGCCCAAACTTTGGACAGATTATATGTTTTATGCTAACTAAGCCATAACCAAAGCTATCAAGATCCAAAAGGGGTGATCCTAGACAATTTGAAAAGCGTATCCAATTGTCTACAAACTTGATAAAATCACCCAGGGTTGGTTCTATAGGCAACTAGGTCAAACAGTTGGGACAAACATTTCTGTCCAGAGTTATGACAGATTTGCTGACCCAACTTCAAATAGCTATAACTGGAGCTCTGGGTTACCAAAAAGGGTGATCCTTGACAATCTAGAAAGCTTATGAAAAACTCTAAAACTTTCCTATTATACTTAATAGGTGATTTACAACCTAAAGAGCTCAAACAACACAAAACCTCAGATCTGTCCAAAAGGTAGGGCAGATCTGTCCTGCTGACTTATAATAGCTATATCTCCTAATCTAGCAGGCCTAAAATCATGAAATTTAGGATAAGCTACAGACAGAAGTTAACTACAACTTTTGTATACAACTTATTTACAGAAAATATAAACTTAATCATGAAAACAGTCCATTAAAGAGGACTGGTCCAGCAACTAAATCAACATAATGCATTAACACTTAAATGCATAACTTGAACTATAACAAGTCAACCATGATTAACTAACTACATAAACATAACTGTCAAATAAAATATTACTGAAGATACAAAGATTAATCATACCTTCTTATGAACAATAAGTTACCTAATTATTTAAATAAAACTCTTTTAACCATTTCTTTATAAATTAAACATAGGGAAAAGGACATAAATTAAAGTTTGTCAAATTGAACCCAAACTTTTTGAGATGATTCATTATATAAAATAACAGTGGCAAAACAAATATCACAATTTTTGAACAAACATATACACCTGCAGAATTAAATCAAATTATAACATTTAATGATTAAATAAAGCATAGAAATAAGAATAAAATTTATTTTCTCCAACCGAGCTCAAAATTTTTGTGAAGATACCTTTTCAGCTAAAAACAGTGACAAAATTAGTTTCAAGATTTTTGGACATTTAAATAAGCCTACAAAAATCATCAAAGATCATTTATTAAAAAAATACCTATTTAAATCACTTTCAAAATTTGATCAAAACTCAAATTTCCTATTTTTCATAAATACTAGATAGCTTGAGGAAGCTACTCAAAAATTTTCATAAATTTTGGAGCTTCCTACAAAAACATATCAAAAGACAAAACATAACACTATTTACTTAAACTGGAAAAAGGAAAAACCCCTTGCTCTCACTGACAGTGGGCCCCAGATGTCAGCGTCTTCTCCTTCACTCCCACGCCCAGGACCAAAGGCTCGACGCCTTGACCGGCCACTCGACCGGGTTGACCACCCTCCGGCCTCCTCACCGGCGAGGTCTCCGGCGACGGCGAGGACTCCAAACCCTACCCCTTGACCTGGCGCCCCGATCCCACCTCTCATCTGGACTAGGATGGACATGGACCAGCACTGGCGACGGCCATGGCGGCTCGGCCATGGCGAGAACGGCGGCGATGCGGCGTTCCGACCTCTAGGGCTCGGTAGGGACCAAAACCAAAAGCGGCACCACACTTAAGCACTTTCTGCGACCATGATGCGCACCCAAACTCACTCGAAGATGACTCCGAACGACATGGACCATGATGGCGGCCATGGCGGACAATCATGCCGATGGCAACCCACGCAGACAGACCACAAAGACACGGTAGAGACCAAACTCAGGGACGCAACACACTTAGGGACTCATCTCGACCATGATGCGCGCGCTAGATTCGAAGGAGGAGAACTCGACCAAGGTTGGCCATGGCGGTGACGAAAGCAGAGCTTGCGCCAATGGCAAACCTCGCGGACCGGTCGACCCACGACGGTAGAGACCCAAAATGCGAGCCGACCATGATCAGCAACGCAAGGCGGAGCTATTGGTGCGACTGGTTTGGCCGGAGAGGCTCCGAGCTAGGCTGGCTACGGCAAAGGGTTGTGCGGCGGCCGGCTACCGGCAGTGGGGAAGAAGGTGGTGGTTATGGTGATTGGGAGCACTAGAGCTTGCGCTGACTAGCTCAAGAGAAGCGCAAGAGAAGGGCGGAGAGGATTGGGAGATGGAGGCGACAGAGACGCAGCGACGGGCGGCGGAAAACGCCGACGGAGGTGGCGCGGCCTCGGCCGGAAAACAGAACAGGCGAGAGAGACGCATAGAGCGGCGGCTGCTGCGTGGCTCAACCCGAAGGCGCTAGCGCACTCATGCACTCCACGTCGCGCACAGCTTAGCAAGCACGCAGCTGCGTGGACAGCGGCGTGGCATGCGGGCAGACGGCGGCGGCCCGAGGTGCAGAGCACCTCGCTCTGCTTTCACTCCCCTCCCTCCCTAAATCTACTGTAGCGATCCTAATCTCCCCCTTTCTGATTACTCCCGATTTTCGTACTGCATGACAAAAACCCTAAAAACAAAAGTTGCTCCAAATTTTGCATTCTACAAGTTTGCTTTAAGAACCAAAGTCAAATTCTGCCTGGATTTTGAAATGGAGTTCAAATTCAAATTTGGACCAAACTGAATTCAAAATTACTTTTGAATTTTCTGAACAACTTCAAATTTTTCCAATATAAAGTTGTTCCTTATAAAATTATCTACAACTTTGTTTTTGGTCCCATGTCAAAATTATGCTAATTTTTCAAACTATAGGAAAAGGGGTAAAACTGCTTTTGGGAATTGATTTCAATTTGAAACCCTAATCAATCTAGTTTTCCAAATTACTTCAGATTTTCTTTAAGAACATGATAATCTATCTGAATAAAAGTTGTTTATTTAAAAACTTCTCTACAACTTGATTAAAGGACCAAAGTCTAATTTTTTTGGTTTTTGAAATCTAGTTTAGGGGTCAAATTTAGGGTTTGAAAGATTTCGAATTTATTCAAACTTTTGTACAGAAACTTTGAAAGCTTTAAATACCAAGTTGTACCTCTCAACAAGAGCTACAACTTTGCTTTTGAAATCACTTTGAAATTTGACATACTTTTTGACTTATAGAAAAGGAATAAAAAGGATATAGAAAATTAAGGTTTTCTACTCACACTTGTCAATTCATGTGACACCTAACCACATCACTTTATGAAAGCATCACACAAGATCATGCAACACTCAAGCCAAACATATGAAGCATCACAACTATGCTTAAACACATGAAATGCTTTTATGCCATGATGCCAAATGATTATGCATACGAAACATATTGATTAGGATTTAACTACTGCTTAACACTAGGGGTGTTACATAGATCCTAGTTCTATTAGACTTCTAGTGATTTAAGTTCTTTACTAGTGTACTGTGGGCGTACTAGCCTTTACCACTGACTTAGGTTGAATGCTAGCACAACGAGCCCTACTGTTAAACTAGACCAACTACGTGGTGGAATTCGAGGCGCACAGGGCTGTCACCACCTGCTTGCTACCACAGCTATCCGGGGGCCTAGCCGTATTCACTGGCAATATATAGCCTAAGTACCACACTTAATCTATATATTACTACTACTAGCCCTGTACTAGAAACTAGAGCACTTGAAACTAATATCAAGCAATGAAACGAGCACAGAAGCACTGAAAGTAAATACTTGAAGATAAAATAGATACTAAGTTACCAAAGTTGAAGCGTAGAACAGAGAGAAGCAGAGGTCTCCGAACAACTCCGGAACTCTCCAGACTTCTACTTCTCCTCTCCAGCTCCTCTTCTAGTGAGGCACTCACACTCTCTCTAATCTCTCTAGCATAGCAAGTGTGCTAACCTAACCAAATGGTGAGGAATGATGTGAGGCTCCCCGAATGAGAGCTCAAGGGGCCTATTTATAGTGCTAGGAAGCTAGGGGGGTACTTATAGAGTGAAGGGGAGGTCGGTTAGGATTTAGGGGTGGCGCCCGCCACCAAACCCTGGCGCCCGCACCTCTCTGCCGTCCATTGCAACCGCCATTCATCCAACGGTCTTCATTTGCTCTCCTAAGTCGGTTTGAGGGTCGGTTAGGGTTTAGACAGGTGTCCAAAGCCCACTATCCAGGTGATACTCTTCTTAGCCTTGGATCAAACCGTCTTAGTGTGCAATGGTGAAAGGTCCTAGTTTGGTTTTGGTAATTGAGTGACAACTTTAGGTGGACTAATGGTGTTTATGTGAGATACACAGGTGATTAGTCCACAGGTACATCATGTGTGAGCAACATATGCCATAAAGGTGAAATGGCTGGCTTGGAAGATGTTGCAAGGCTCACACATGTGATGAAGGAGCTTAATGCACATGAAACATGACATGTGGTCATGTGGCTAAAATGGTGAAGATCAAGGCAAGGCTTGGCTTGATGGACCGGTTTGCGAAGGTGAAGGGCAAGTTGGAGGCTTTGAAGCCGTTGGTACCGAGTGTCGGGAGGCTTAAGCAAGACTTGGCGCCGAAGGACCGAAGCGATGGTGAAGAGCAAGTGATGTCAAGATTGATGGACCATGGAGGTCATATGATGATATGAAGTGGATCATATCATTTGATCAAGGTTGGTGCATGTGTTGCATCAACAAATGGAGGAGATGGAATGGAATGCGCAGGCAAAGGTATACTTGTAGGGCATTTCATTTCACCGGTCATAGGTGTGTAGAGAAGATTATGACCGGGTTTAGGATAGATGGTCGTACTATTAAGAGGAGCAAACTTGTTTGCATATCGGTCATCTAGTGCCACTTGAGCGATCTAACTTTGCGATGTTGCTAAGATCGAGTGGCGTAATGAGTGGAAGTGAAAATCCTTTGAAAAATGATTGTGAAGATGCTAAGACACATGCACATGATGGTGTACACTTGGTGGTGTTGGCACATTTGCAAATGAGAAGGTGTTGGAGTTGATTTGGATCAACTCGGAGAAGTTTCGGACAAAGCTTTGGTTGGAAAAAGAGAAGTGATGGATCTTGGATTGGAAAACTGTACTAATCCTTTGTGCTTTGGATCTTGTATTCATGTGGGTTGTGTAGCCCTCTGAATAAGCTTTCCAAAATGTCCAAGATCATCGAAATCGGAGTTCGGAGCTAAGAGTTATGACCGTTTTAGCGAGGAGCTCAGGTTGCTGAAGTCGGTAGTACGCCATAAGGTCAGTAGTACCGACCCTACTACCGACCCCTTGTGTGCAGCGCGCAAACTCTCTGTTCGGGAGATGGTTTGGCCTACCGGTAGTACCGCCATAACGTCGGTAGTACCGGGCACGGTAGTACCGACCCTAGGGGTCGGTGGTACCGAGGTTTGAAGGAAGTTTGGAGGCTCTCTATGTAGGGGAAGTTTTAGCCTACCGGTAGTACCGCTATAAGACCGGTAGTACCGGGGCCGGTAGTACCGACCCTACTACCGACCCTACTACCGCCCGTGTTTAGAAAGTCGTTTCTAACGGTCTTTTGGACCGTCGGTAGTACCGACCCTCGCCCCGGTAGTACCGACCATAGGCATGGGAGTTCGGGAGAAGGGGAAAACGGCTAGTTGGTGGCTCCCCTCTATATATAGAGGGGTGCCCGGCCCTTGGGAGAGGTTAAACACCCTAGGGACTTTGTGTCCATGGTTGGGAAGTGCTTAGGAGCCCTCTAACTCGCTTTTGCTTGCTAGTGTGCGAATCTATTGCGAGTGAGCGATTCTAGTGCGTTGCTTTGAGAGATTGCATCGAGTGGCACTAGGTGTTCGAGTTGCAAGCCGGTGGTGCTTATTACTCTTGGAGGTTGCCACCTCCTAGACGGCTTGGTGCATGTCTCCGTCGTGAAGCCCGCGTGAAGATTTTGCGTGGCTCCGGAGAAGCTTTATGAGGGGCATTGTGCTCGCCCCGCGGGAGATCGCGAAGAGCAACTCTAGTGGAGAAGAGGCGTGAAGAGCGTCAAGTGGTCCGGCCGGATCGAAAGCTAGAGCTCTTGGTGAGCACTCCATTGTGGAGAGAGTGACTTAGGGTCACCACTAGCTAGAGGATCGGCGGCAACCTTGGGCTTGCTTCAACGGGGACTAGCTTGGTGGCAACCAAGTGAACCTCGGGATAAAATCTGTGTCCCGGTCCCTTGTTGCTCTTATTATTCTTGTTTCCTTGCATTACACTTGTTCTTGTGTTCTTCGGTTCTTCCTCCCCCAATCTCTCTATCTTAGGTGGGAGGCTCGATCCACATTTTGGCAAGGAACCAAGACTTGGGGAAGCTACAATCGTCATCTACATCATCTAGGGAAGTGAGGTAATTGCTAGATCTGAGATTCAATCTCACCCACTTCGATTTCGTAGCTCCCTGCAGGTGCCCGGTAGTACCGGCCTGACAGCCTGGTAGTACCGGTGTCGGTAGTACCGGCCTAGCAGCCCGGTAGTACTGACTGCCTGTTGTTTACACTAGCTTGTATTGCAATATTTATTCTTGTGCTAGTGTTTAGTTGCTTAGTTTGTGTAGCTAAGTTGAGCTCTCTAATTTGGCCTGTGTAGCCTTGTTATTGAGCATTGCTAGTGAGCTTAGGCTTTGTGCTTTCCTTGCTAGATTGCATAGGAGCTCCCCCGTGCTTGAAGTACTAGTTGCATAGGCTTGTGTGACCTTGCTTCTAGAATTGGTTAGGTGAGCTCTAGCTAGCCCGACACCGTGCTGGAAGCTGGAAATCTTTCCACGAAGGGCGCTAGTCTTGCCCATCGGGAAGAACTTCACTCTTGTTGGCGTAGAACTATTGCTTCGCCTTTCCCAATAACGAGAACGGGAAAAGACAAAGACGGATGGCGTCTGCAGACACATTCTTCATAGTGAAGGTACCACATACCTCCAAGAAGTGTTGGAGATGGGCGTTGGCATCCTCATGCGGCTTCCCACAGAATGGATTGGCTTGCACCATGTTGATGAGAGCCGGCTTGAGCTCGAAAGTCGCATCCCCCAAGTTAAGCTGCGGACCCGTGGCGACATTGTCAGCCGACGGCGCGGAGTACTCGGAGATGGTCTTTTGGGCCTTGGCTTCTCTTCTAGCTGGTGCAAAAACTTCCTCCTCGAACGGATTCTGGTTCGAGATGAACCTCTGAGGTGGAACTTGATGAAGTCTAGTCCTCCTCAACAACTGCTCGGGATCTTCAATGAAGTTTGACGGCAGTTGGAAACCGCTCATACACCTACTAGTTTCAGGATAATGAAAAGAAACTAGATAGGTGAGGGGTTAGCCCCTATACTAATTGATAACTAATAAATAGCAGACTCCGGATTCACTCTCTCTAAACTCCTAGGCGGTTGCTTTCCTCGGCAACGGCGCCGGAAATGCTTGTTGGTATTTCTTAGCGTCGCTACTAAGAATAGAGTTTTAATCTATCCCCGGCAACGGCGCCAGAAACGCTTGTTAACACTTCTTAACGCAACCACTTGAACTAGACTATGGAGCCTAACCCTAGCAACGGTGCTAGAAGTGTCCTGGTGGTAAAACTATTGACTATTGGATAGTTCCGCAAGCGCACAGAAAATACTGATGTAGCACTTCACCCGGGAGTATTCCAAGGTATCGTTATTTATTTTATCCCAAAGGAAAGCAAGCTAGGAAAGATGTAGAGAGAGGAAAGATAGATCCTTTAGTCTTACTATAATCTATTATCAATTAGAGAAGCAAAAGGGTATAAGTGGATATAATGGAGGATAGATAGATAAGATAAATAAGTTGAGCAAAGAGTATATGATATGAAAGATAACTTTAGTAGAGTTAGCTAGGTGGGAGGACAACGAGTGAGTATAAAGTACTCCTATGTTTCTACCTTTACTCCTATGAACTTAATCCTAATTAAATAGATGACTTAACTAGATTGACGCCTTGCTACTTGTGTGAGAGGGATAAACGAGAGAGTAAAGCGATAGAAGGTTGTTCACCTAATCCAGTACTCAAGCGGATATTTGGCTTATGGACGCCTTACCTTTTAAGAACTAGCCTGAGTTCACGTGAGGGGATCTAGGTAGCCAGGCAAAATCTGTCACCTTTTGCCCATGCGCCCCTACTGTCCGTGCAAGCCAGCGGTAGTCAAAGATAAGATGAAGTATGAGCACCACGCTCACACTTATCTACACCTTTAGCTATCGATCAAAATAGCTAAAGCCCCTATCCTAAGATAGGACGATGACGCACACACAAGAAGCTATTTAAAGGAAATCAATCTAACTATGACAACTATAGAACTAAGATAAGCACACAACAAGACTATATAAATATAGACTTGCACTAAGTAAATACTTAAATAAATACTTGGAAAGTAAATACTTAAGTAAATGCAAAGTAAAGTAAAGAAATAATAATATATTAAATAAATAAAGTCTTACAAAAGAAGAAAGATACAAGGGATATACCAGACTCCCAGAAGACGACTCCGGAGACCCGAGCTTCGCCCGACTCGACTCTAACTCCCACTCTAGACTAACTACTACTACTCTTGCTTGATCTCACTTGAAAGTGGAGATGTGTGAGATGGGATGTGTAGAATGAGTGGGTGAAGGCCTCTATTTATAGTGGAGGTGGAGTAGGGGCTACTCCGGCGCCACGTCAGCGATCTGTGTGTTCCCCATCTCTCAACCCTTGGATCCACCGTCATTGTAACCGCCATGGATGGATGGCCTTGATTTCTTCACGTGTGAAACATGTGCAAGCAACCGACATTGGATGGGTTTCACCATGGGGTCGGCCGACCCCTGTCTCAGACATGTGGGCCCGGGGTACATCTTCTAGAAGGTGCTGATGTCACCCTGATGAATAGTACTGCTGGGTCCCACCAAGGGGGGATCGGCCGACCCCCCTATGACAGGGCTGGCCCACCTTCTTCTCTCCCTTGGTGACCCCACATGTCATGGAGCAAGTCTTGTGAAGTTGGTTGCATTTGGTTTTCGGTGTGGACCCATGAATCCATGTGCTTCTCATCTTGTACCATTGAGCAAAAGCACATGCTTGATCCAATGGTTGATATTGGCTTGAACATGCTTCTCTTGGATCATGCCATGTCACCATGGCCTAGGTGGCCCAAAGATGGGGTCGCCCGACCCCCTTGGTGGGCCCACCTGGCCTCATTTTGTTCATTTTTCCATCTCCTATATGTTCACAAGCTAAGAGTACAAGTGGAACTTATTAGTGATAAATATGCTCATGATATGCTATTCTTCCTTGAAACCGAGGCCTGTTGACGGTATTTTGATAAGGTAAAACATGTTATAACTTCCGTCAACATGAGCCCAAGGAAGAGGCATGCGAGGTGGTTGAGCAAGACCACAACTCCGTGATTGTGGAAGATTGCTCCACCTCAAGCTCAAGTGATGCAAGTGATGATGATGTTCCAAGCACACTTGATGATGATGGTTCATGCTCCGGCTATGAGAGTGATACTTCTTCGAGCTCTCCAACCACTACATCACATTGCTTCATGTCACACGGTGACACTAAGGTTTGCAAAGCTAATATGATTGATCTTAATGCATATGAGGAGCTCTTGAGTAAATATGCTAGCATGACCATCGCTTTAGAAAATGAGATGTCTAAAAATGCAAAATTGACAAAAGAAAACTCATTTCTAAAGAATGCATGTGAACAACAAAAGCATCTACTTTATGTTAGTACTTGTTCACATGAGGAGCTAAAATTGACTCATGAGGAACTATTTGTTGCTCATGACATCTTGGTACAAGACCATGCTTTTCTCACTAAGAAGCTTTCTAATGTAGAAACTAAAACTAGTGAGAGCTCATCATTTGGGTCAAATGATCAATCACCTATTTGTGCTAACCCATGTGATGTAGAGAAGAAGCATGTATCCACCCCTTGTGAAGATTTATTATTTATGCCATGTTCTTCACATATAGATGCTTGTTCTACTTTCTTGTCTTGTGAGACTAACATTTTGAAGGAGAACAATGAGCTCAAAAGAGAAGTGAAGAACTTGAGCAACAAGTTAGAGAGGTGGTGTAGATCAAAGGTCACCTATGAGCACTTGATGGAGAATCAAAGAAGCTATGGTGACAAGAGTGGCATTGGCTTCAACAAAAGCAATGTCAAAGGCAAGAGATGGGGCAAGAGAAGATATGCAAAAGAAATGAAGAAGCAAGAACAAGAAAAGTTATCTCATTTCATGTGCTACTAGTGCCATGAGATGGGACATCTTGCAAATGCTTGCCCCAACAAGAAGAAGCCCCAAGTGCAAAGACAGATCAACCATGAAGATGGTGATATGGGGAAGAAGACAAGAAGGGGAGGTAGAAGATCAAGATCAACACAAGACCTCGCCCAAGTCAAGTGCTATGAATGTGAGAAGATGGGTCACTTTGCCTCAAAGTGTCCCAACAAGCTTGAGAAGCAACACATGAGCAAGGAAGAGAAGGCTCAATCAAGAAGAAATTGCTACTCATGCCGGGAAAGGGGACACATGGCTCATTCATGTCCCCTAGGTAACATTCCTAAGCCTATTTCAATTGCTAATGATTCTATGCTTAGGAAGAATGAAAATGGTACCTCTAAGACTACCATTACAACTCATCCCGCTATTCATACTAAGGCTATGCCAAAGTATGTTGCACCTAACTTGAGAGGACCCAAACAAGTTTGGGTACCATCAACTAGTGGATGAATGTGTGTAGGTACCATGGCATTGGAGACTTGATTCAATTTGTTCTATGTTGATCATCATGTGATTGAATCAAGTAATGAAGCTTAGTGCAAATCCATCCCAATGCCAAGACAAAAGAGTGAAGTCCAAGTGCTACAACATACAAGTGCAAAAGATCAAGTTGTGGTGGTAGAATGGAATATTTGAAGGCTTGCAATCAAATTTAGTTGAAGCTTGCTTTTGGATGATCATGAGCTACTAAGGTATATCTCTTGTTGATCATGTTATTTTAGATGCATATAAGTTGATTGAATTGGATATATATGCATATGTTGCTTGCTATAAGATGATTGAATGGATTTAATGCTTAAGTGATCAAATTGAGTTAGTTTGAATGAATATGTTCATGAGACTTCTTTTAGTAAGTGATTTGAATGGATATATGTCTTGTGAGAATATTCAAACAAGTTAGCTCAAGTTTGATTCAAATTGGTAGAGTATAGCTCAATTGCTCAAAGTTGTTCAATATTGCAAAATCTGAGTGAGCTGAGAAGATAGCCATGTTTGAGTGATCAAATCTATTTGGATTGGCTTGAAATTTGGTACACATGCTCTACACTTATGGTATTAGTTGCTGTGCAAAATTCATGATAATTGGATAAGTGATGCTTCGGTTTTGGAGTAGATCTTGTCAACTATTGTGCAGCAGTTTTCAGCATGTAGTACTATGGATAGAATTGAAATCTGGTAGCAATCTAGAAAGCCAATGAAGCTCAAATTTTTATGGCTGCTAGAACACTTAGAGAGGCACATCTCCAAAAAATTTCATAGTCATTGGACTTATATTTTGGGAGATATGCATGTTTCTTTGAGAAGGATAGAATCTGCCGGAAAAGTGACAATTATTGGATAGATCACAAGTCACTTTGATTGAAAGGCCCTCAAGTTGGAATCATATTTATAAGTGGTTGAGGGACCTATGTTTGGTTTTGAGATGAGTTAGAAAGATGACAAAGATGAGATCAAGACCAACATCAAGATGAAGAGAAAGATAAAGTCCTAGTATCAAATTGAAGATCTTTTGGAAGAAAGAAAAGGACTCAAAGAAAAACTCAAAGAAGGATTCAAAGTCACATTTCAAGAAGAGTTCAATTGGATCAATCAAACAAGGTCAATTCAAGTGAGTATCAAGGATGGTTCTTTGGAGAGAGGTCACTTCTCCCTTTTGTAGGGGCTTGCCGCCTTTGGTAGGTTAACCAAGCATGGCTTGGAAGGCTAACATGGAAGTGGTGATCTAAAGGGACATTGGAGATGCTTAGTTGAAGAAATCAAAAGGATTGATCTAGAGAGCAAGCAACACCCAAAAGACAAGCAAATCATGCCAACTCAAGTGGTATTCATATGCAAGCTATGTTAAAATGAAGAAGCAAGCCAACCACAATAAGATAGTGCACTTGATCATATGAGTGAAGATTTGTTCTTTCAAATTGGTATCTATTGGTCTTCACCATGGACTTCACATTTCTATTTCGGAGTTGGAATCAAAATGACTAACCTCTACTCCAAGATAACAAGGTATCATTGTCTGTCATATGCATTCATACTATGCTTAGGACTTGATTAGAGCATATAGACATTCTTGTGATACTATCTAGGAGCATCCATGAAAATCAAATGTTTTGATGCTTATATGATGCCACTATTGCTTCTATGCTTTACATGATCTAGTGGTAACATATGACATGTTTATGGGCTTGCAATCCTAGTGTTTAATCTAGAGAATGAGCAATGGAACTTTTAACCAACGTGAGTAAGATAACCATTGCAAAATGTGTGAAGAAGCTTACTCTAGAGCAAACCGTGTTAGATGTTTCATGCAAATGATCTAGGTTGAACCACAAATGAAATGAAAAAACATCTCTCTCTTAACTTTTTGAACCTCCTTTATGTATACCTTTTATGGAAATAGATGACAAAGGGGGAGAAAGTATAACAAATATAAAAGGAATGAAAGATAAAATGAAAGGGGGAGAACAAAGATAAAATGAGGGGAGAGAATGTAAGGAAAAATGAAAATGTTTTTGAGCACACAAGTAGGGGGAGCAAGCTCATGAACTTGGTTGTTGCATTTGATATGTGCATAATCATGTGCTTGCTTGCAATGCATAAGTTTTTAAATCTTATATGCATGCTTGTGTGGTGTATGCTAGTTATAGGGTTTAATTGATGATTTGATAACTAGCATGCATAGGTTGATAGCTAGACTTGTGCTTTTCATGCAAAACTAGACCCTTGCTAGTAATATTGATCTCATGGGGTTTTCTAGTTTTTATGATGTCTAGCTACTCTTGGTGCTAAAGAAGGTGTACAACTATGAACTTCATCAATAACACGCTTCAAAGGTTACTCTATACACCTTAGCACATTTTGGTAGTAATTATTCTCCCACACTTCAATATCTATGCATATGTGCAAGTTTCATTTTCAAACACTCTAGCAGATATGTAGGGGGAGCTAATACTACCAATTCGGATTTGTGCTACATGTCCAAAATCCTTTACACATGGTAAAATAGCTTGGGCAAGCAACATGAATCCAAACCAAGTTAGCAATTTACATTCTTGTGAAGTGCTAGCTTGGAATAAGCATAATTTCCATATCTTTGTAGAGTTGTCATCAATTACCAAAAAGGGGGAGATTGAAAGGTCCTAGTTTGGTTTTGGTAATTGAGTGACGACTTTAGGTGGACTAATGGTGTTTATGTGAGATACACAGTTGATTAGTCCACAGGTACATCATGTGTGAGCAACATATGCCATAAAGGTGAAATGGCTTGGAAGATGTTGCAAGGCTCACACATGTGATGAAGGAGCTTAATGCACATGAAACATGACATGTGGTCATGTGGCTAAAATGGTGAAGATCAAGGCAAGGCTTGGCTTGATGGACCGGTTGCGAAGGTGAAGGGCAAGTTGGAGGCTTTGAAGCCGTTGGTACCGAGTGTCGGGAGGCTTAAGCAAGACTTGGCGCCGAAAGACCGAAGCGATGGTGAAGAGCAAGTGATGTCAAGATCGATGGACCATGGAGGTCATATGATGATATGAAGTGGATCATATCATTTGATCAAGGTTGGTGCATGTGTTGCATCAACAAATGGAGGAGATGGAATGGAATGCGCAAGGCAAAGGTATACTTGTAGGGCATTTCATTTCACCGGTCATAGGTGTGTAGAGAAGATTATGACCGGGTTTAGGATAGATGGCCGTACTATTAAGAGGAGCAAACTTGTTTGCATATCGGTCATCTAGTGCCACTTGAGCGATCTAACTTTGCGATGTTGCTAAGATCGAGTGGCGTAATGAGTGGAAGTGAAAATCCTTTGAAAAATGATTGTGAAGATGCTAAGACACATGCACATGATGGTGTACACTTGGTGGTGTTGGCACATTTGCAAAGGAGAAGGTGTTGGAGTTGATTTGGATCAACTCGGAGAAGTTTCGGACAAAGCTTTGGTTGGAAAAAGAGAAGTGATGGATCTTGGATTGGAAAACTGTACTAATCCTTTGTGCTTTGGATCTTGTATTCATGTGGGTTGTGTAGCCCTCTGAATAAGCTTTCCAAAATGTCCAAGATCATCGAAATCGGAGTTCGGAGCTAAGAGTTATGACCGTTTTAGCGAGGAGCTCAGGTTGCTGAAGTCGGTAGTACCGCCATAAGGTCAGTAGTACCGACCCTACTACCGACCCCTTGTGTGCAGCGCGCAAACTCTTTGTTCGGGAGACGGTTTGGCCTACTGGTAGTACCGCCATAACGTCGGTAGTACCGGGCACGGTAGTACCGACCCTAGGGGTCGGTGGTACCGAGGTTTGAAGGAAGTTTGGAGGCTCTCTATGTAGGGGAAGTTTTAGCCTACCGGTAGTACCGCTATAAGACCGGTAGTACCGGGGCCGGTAGTACCGACCCTACTACCGACTCTACTACCGCCCGTGTTAGAAAGTCGTTTCTAACGGTCTTTTGGACCATCGGTAGTACCGACCCTCGCCCCGGTAGTACCGACCATAGGCGTGGGAGTTCGGGAGAAGGGGAAAACGGCTAGTTGGTGGCTCCCCTCTATATATAGAGGGGTGCCCGGCCCTTGGGAGAGGTTAAGCACCCTAGGGACTTTGTGTCCATGGTTGGGAAGTGCTTAGGAGCCCTCTAACTCGCTTGTGCTTGCTAGTGTGCGAATCTATTGCGAGTGAGCGATTCTAGTGCGTTGCTTTGAGAGATTGCATCGAGTGGCACTAGGTGTTCGAGTTGCAAGCCGGTGGTGTTTATTACTCTTGGAGGTTGCCACCTCCTAGACGGCTTGGTGTATGTCTCCGTCGTGAAGCCCGCGTGAAGATTGTGCATGGCTCCGGAGAAGCTTTGTGAGGGGCATTGTGCTCGCCCCGCGGGAGATCGCGAAGAGCAACTCTAGTGGAGAAGAGGCGTGAAGAGCGTCAAGTGGTCCGGCCGGATCGAAAGCTAGAGGTCTTGGTGAGCACTCCATCGTGGAGAGAGTGACTTAGGGTCACCACTAGCTAGAGGATCAGCGGCAACCTTGGGCTTGCTTCAACGGGGACTAGCTTGGTGGCAACCAAGTGAACCTCCGGATAAAATCTTGTGTCCCCGTCCCTTGTTGCTCTTATTATTCTTGTTTCCTTGCATATTACGCTTGTTCTTGTGTTCTTCGTGTTCTTCCTCCCTCCATCTCTCTATCTTAGGTTGGGAAGGCTCGATCCACATTTTGGCAAGGAACCAAGACTTTGGGAAGCTACAATCGTCATCTACATCATCTAGGGAAGTGGGGTAATTGCTAGATCTGAGATTCAATCTCACCCACTTTGATTTCGTAGCTCCCTGCAGGTGCCCGGTAGTACCGGCCTGACAGCCCAGTAGTACCGGTGTCGGTAGTACTGGCCTAGCAGCCCGGTAGTACCGACTGCCTGTTGTTTACACTAGCTTGTATTGCAATATTTATTCTTGTGCTAGTGTTTAGTTGCTTAGTTTGTGTAGCTAAGTTGAGCTCTCTAATTTGGCTTGTGTAGCCTTGTTATTGAGCATTGCTAGTGAGCTTAGGCTTTGTGCTTTCCTTGCTAGATTGCATAGGAGCTCCCCCGTGCTTGAAGTACTAGTTGCATAGGCTTGTGTGACCTTGCTTCTAGAATTGGTTAGGTGAGCTCTAGCTAGCCCGACACCTTATTTGCATTGATTAGGATCTTTTGTAAGGTGTCATAGAGTATAGGTAGAGGGGTGTAGTCATGGCTAGACCGATAGTTTTAATTCCACATTTGTTTCGGTTAGCCGCTCTACTGCGCTTAATTTTTAAAAAGGAGTATTCACCCCCCTCTAGTCCGCCATCTCGACCCTTCAAATGGCCAGGATTTGAGCTTGAGGTGACTCCCACGGATCGATGACGTGGCTTGGGCCACTTTTGGCACGAGTGACATGGCGGCCGCCAGTAATAGGTGGCGGCCGCCACCTTGCTCAGGCCCAAATGGGCTAGAGTGGCTTGGCCTTGCTCCTGGTACTCTTGTTTGGCCCAAATTCCATCATTTCCTGCATTAAGATAAGAAACTATGCACATGTGGAAATAGGTTAGTTATAAACCAAATCTTCTACCTTTTATGTTGTTTTACCTTGGTTTTGGGTGAAATGTTGATGGTGAAATGATGCTTTAAGCACCATCAACAACCCGCTGCACCTGAGGGAGCGACAACATCTGGCGAGGGGGAGGCGACTTCGGCGAGGCAAGCGCCCCGGAGCGTTCAACAAGTTCACCCCCCGCGGCAGATGATCAGCGGCATCAACCAGCGAGTCACGCGGTCGCGAGCGTATGAAATCTCTCACTTTGCTCATTCTGCATTCGTTGCTTCTTTTGAGCCCATTGATGTTGGACACACACTTTCCGATCCTAACTGGGTCAATGCCATGCATGAGGAGCTAGAAAACTTTGAGCGAAACCAAGTTTGGACCCTAGTTCCACCTCCACCAGAATGCCACCCTATAGGTACCAAATGGGTTTTAAAAAACAAAGAGGGTGAGGATGGGATGGTAGTGAGGAACAAGACTAGGCTAGTAGCCCAGGGTTTCTGCCAGAAAGAGGGGATAGACTATGAGGAAACCTTTGCCCCTGTAGCCCGTTTAGAAGCCATTAGAATCTTTCTAGCCTTTGCTGCTTCGAAGGGTTTTAAGCTTTACCAGATGGATGTCAAGAGTGCCTTCTTGAATGGGTATATAGAGGAAGAGGTTTATGTTAGGCAACCCCTGGTTTCGAGGATCCCAAGTTTCCAAACCATGTTTATAAACTTTCAAAAGCTTTGTATGGTTTGAAACAAGCCCCGAGAGCATGGTATGATCGTTTGAAAACCTTTTTACTCTCCAAGGGTTTTAAAATGGGACGGGTCGATAGAACTTTATTTCTCCTCAAGCAAAGCAATGATACCCTGTTAGTCCAGATTTACGTGGATGACATCATCTTTGGTGGCTCCTCTCACGCACTTGGTGCCAAGTTTGCAGATACTATGAGCAGGGAGTTTGAAATGAGTATGATGGGTGAGTTGACTTTCTTCCTCGGGTTGCAAATCAAGCAAACCCGAGATGGGACGTTCGTGCATCAAGGCAAATACACGAAGGACATCCTAAAGAAGTTCGACATGGGCGAGGTCAAGCCTCTTACGACGCCCATGGCGACGACTACTGCGATGGACGCGGACCAGGACGGAGAGTCGGTTGACCAGAAGGAGTACAGGAGCATGATCGGCTCGCTCCTGTACCTGACGGCGACGAGGCCGGATATACAGTTTTCTGTGTGTCTGTGAACTTGTTTCCAGGCGTCCCCTCGGACTTCTCACAAGCAAGCGGTCAAGCGCATCATGAGGTACCTCTGATACACTCCTGAGTTCGGACTTTGGTACTCTTCTTCTTCGACCCTCTCGCTTTGTGGTTATTCTGATGCGGATTTTGCCGGCTGTCGGCTTGAGCGCAAGTCTACTTCTGGGACTTGTCAGTTTCTTGGCTCTTCTTTGGTTTCGTGGTCTTCTCGCAAGCAGTCAAACGTAGCCCAGTCTACTACTGAAGCCGAGTATGTTGCCGCTGCTTCTTGTGCTTCGCAGCTTTTATGGATGGTTGCTACTTTGTGTGATTTTGGTCTAGATTTCAGTCGGGTCCCTTTGCTCTGCAACAGCACTTCTGCCATTAGTGTAGCAAAGAACCCTGTTCTTCACTCCAAGACCAAACACATCGATGTTCGCTTTCACTTTCTTCGTGATCAATATGAGAAAGGCGACATTGATCTTAGGCATGTAGACACCCATAACCAGGTTGCAGATATTTTCACCAAGCCTTTGGATCTCTCAACTTTTGCTAGGTTGAGGGGTGAGCTTGGTGTGTGTTTCCCCTTTTAGATGGGGGAAGCATTTTTGATGTACAATAGATTGACTTTCTGATCCTTTTTGTTTTTGGGTCTTGAGTCTCTTTGGTTTTGTTTTGGCTCCGATTCTGACTTCATCATATGTGCATCTTGCATTTTTAAGCTTCATGTCTATATTCTTGAGAATGAACTTATGCTCTGATTAGTGTATACTTCAATGATATATGATGATGCTTGTAGCTTAGGCTCTCCTTGATCACTGCTACATCTTGTGAGCTAAGCTAATTTTTCAGAACGTTGAACATGCTTAATGAACTTAAAATTTGATACATGTTCACCATTGAGATTGGCAACTAGCATGTGTAGGATTTGTTGAGGTCACTTGAGCCATTTCATATATGCTAGGTTGCTATGTCTCTAGTTCTGAGTCTTTCACTTGCTTGGATTGTTCATATTCTATTTAAAATGAACCAAGTATTAGTGAATTGAAAAGATCGAGATGGGATTGCTCTGTCAACACATCACGACATCGAGACTATTTCTCATAGCACTTTGAGTTAAACTTGAGCCGTGTAGTGTAAGACCGAAACCGATGCTTTAAGCTTTCGATTGCATATCCATAGGCTTAACACGGTTGAAAAGTTAGGCAATGACAGGCTTTCAACCTCTCGCAATCACATGCTGAATTTAAACTTGTGTTAATAACCGCTGCAAATTCTCCGATAAAATCTGAAAACACAAGTCTATGTTTCATTCGATAGCATGATGATTGAACTTTGCTAGGGGTAGTTCACCTTGTATACATGTTTAGCACTTGTTTGACTTCCAGTCTATACATGTTCAGTGCTATTTTGATGGTGAAACTCCTTTCTGAACGGCTTAAAACTGCTCACTTGGCTTATGTATTCATATCCTGTATTCGGTGATCAGTTTGAGCCTTTGCTAGCACTTTTGCATGTTGCTTTGTAGTCGGATCAGCATTCTTTAGAGCATTCTTTTACTCTTTCGAGTATATACTTGAAGCTGCTAACTTGCATTTTTAACACATATGCATTTGCTTGACTCCGATAGGCATGACCTAACTCCATTTTACTTACTTGAGTCCTTTTCCCTCTCTTTTGATTGCAATTTGCCCCTAAGGTGGAGAATGTTTCCGGTGGTGTCAATTTGCAATTTATGTTTCACTTGCTGAGGGGGAGTTCTTTGAGTGAGGGGGAGTTTTTCTGCCTGCTCTGAGTCGGTTTTTATTTGATATCGATCATTTCAGCTAGTTGTGTCGAGCCTCTGTGCCTCTGTCTTGAGGGACTAGCTGTTTTCATCATGTTTTGATAGTTCTTGATTGGTATCGGGCTTACTGCTGGTTGTGTTAAGCCTCTGTGCCTCTATCTTGAGGGACTAGCAGTAGCTGCTTCTTATGCAGTCTTTATTTGGTATCGAGCTTTCAGCTAGTGGTGTTGAGCCCTTTCTGCCTCTTCTTGAGGACTAGCTTGTTTCTGACTTGGTTGCGTCGAGCCGTTGCCCATGTCTTTGGGAACCAAGTCCTGTGCTTTGATTTTGATCGAGTCTTGCTCTCTGATGAGTTGTTGCTCCGATTGTTTGCTTGGTTGTGTTGAACCGTTGCCCATGTCTTTGGGGACCAAGCTTCGCTCATCTCGATTTGTGCTTCTTCGGCCTTTTCTCTGGCTTTTGGACATCTCGAGTGAGTTCTTCTCCTTCTAACTAATTCTGCTTTTCTTTTATTTTGGTTACGGTTACTATGAGTTGACGGTGCACTCATCAAGGGGGAGATTGAGAACACAAGGTTGATATGTGCCCTTGTGGTTCCCTTCCTGAGTGTTGAGTGATCGATCAACGGGCAACATGTCTCTTGACTGTGTTGATGTGCAGGTGCTGAGCTCGGGCAGTGGTCAAAGGTGAGGTGAAGGTCAAGTAGGGACGTGCCATGCCGACGGACCGAGAGCGGTGAAGGGCGGACGTGGAGCTTGGACCGACGGGCCAGGAGACCTGAGGACCAGCTGTGGTAGCTGGCACGTGGCGTTGACAAGCAAGAGCACATGGGGATGTGCGGTGCATCGGCCGAGTCGGGAGGAAGGTGATGGCGTCGTGACACTTGGCGGGAGGCCGAGAAGGATGGCGAATGCACTGTGCCCGGCGTGGAGGCTGGACATGCTCCGACATCGGTGCTGGAACTCGGGGTGTGCGAACCACATCCCGTCTACGGCGCGGGTTCGGTAGCTAAGCCTCGAAAAGCTACCCTCGACGGCTTCCGTGTTTGGGCCTCAAAACTCGGGGTGGCCGGTTTCCGAGTTTGGGCCTCAAAACTCGGGGTAGCTAAGTATTAAAGTTGGTACTATATCTAGATTACAACTGTTGTGCGGTGCATGTCGTGCGCCGTACGCCTTCATCCTACGGGTCGGACGACCCCTAGTGGTGAGGCCCATGTACCATCGTGTGGTACCCTGGGGTCTATATCCCCACAACTAGTCCCCGAGCCTGACAGCAGGTGACTCGGTCACGTGGTGCCAGGGTCTTCAGAATAATCAAACTTATATACATGTGCGGACGAGCGCCATGTATACACGGTAGTCCCCAAGGGTGCTAGAAGATGAAGAATAAATCTTGTAGCAGGCTTATAAAAAAGGTAAAACCACTATGATGAAAGCAGCATGTCGTCCGAGCAGGTTGTCGAACGACGAGTCCGAGCACCGAGCAATCCCCAGGTTAGCTGGTGAGCCCTCGGTGTAGCCGTCAATGAACGTCGAGGAGTCTGGCTAGCTGGTCGACGACAAAGTTCGAGCGCCAGGTGGTGAGCACCGAGCAAATCGACCAGGTGATCGATGAATCCGAGCACCGAGGAGTCCCCAGCTCAGCTGGTGAGCTCTCGATGTAGCCATCAATGAGCGTCGAAGAGTACGACCAGCTGGTCGAGGATGAAGTCCGAGCGCCAGGTGATGAGCATCAAGCGACCCGACCAGGTGATCGACGACGACGAGCACCGAGGAGTCCCCAGCTCAGCTGGTGAGCTCTTGGCGTAGCCATCGATGAGCGTTGAAGAGTACGACCAGCTGGTCGACGATGAAGTCCGAACGCCAGGTGATGAGCAACAAGCAACCCGACCAGGTGGTCGACGACGACGAGCACCGAGGAGTCCCCAGCTCAGCTGGTGAGCTCTTAGCATAGCCGTCGATGAGCGTCGAAGAGTACGGCCAGCTGGTCAGCGACGAAGTCCGAGCGCCAGGCGGTGAGCACCGAGCGAAGCGACCAGCTGGTCGATGATGAAGTCCGAGCGCCAGGTGGTGAGCACCGAGCGAAGCGACCAGCTGGTTGGCAACGAGGTCTGAGCGCCAGGTGGTGAGCACCGAGTGAAGCGACCAGCTGGTCCCAAGCGATGATCTTTTTGTTCTTCATGACTGGTCCAGTCCCCGAGCGTAAAGAATTAGCTCGCAGACCGAACATGGTTCCTGTAAAATAAACATGGAGAATGGTAGTACATGACATACAAATAAAATATGGAGAAAACATTAGCGGTAAAGAAACAGCATATGCCGCTCAGTGGTCAATCAGCTGGTATGAACGCTCAGCATTAAATAAAATTCCCTCGAGCAGTTTGTTTATAACTGAGTCGCCAGCCCCGGCTAGCCGATAACTCCGGAGCGTGAGGCGCGGAGCCCAGGCACGCGTAAGAGCACCAGCGTCATCGAGGAGCCGCTGCCGACCACCCGTAACGCAGAGCGCGAAGCTGCATTCACGTGCAGGGAGGAGCCAGAGACAGGGCCGTCTCTGGAAAGCACGAGTGTAAACGTGACTGCTCGAGAACACACATATGTCATCCTCAGGATGGTATATATGGTAAAAAATAACAAAGAGCCGTTGTAAAGAATATCGTGACCACGGAGGCACACGATGATATCTAGAGATAGATATATGATGATCGAAGGAATATTTGATTGATGTGAAAGATAATACTTAGCTTGATTGTCGTCCGAACGAAGTAGTCGACGAGAGGCGTCGAGGACGGCGATGAGTCAACAACGAGCGGTCGGTGAGGATGGCGGTGAGACGATGATGACGACGTGATGGCTTGTCGCGGCTCGTTGGTTGCTCGACGATGGCTCGCTTTTGGCTCGCTGGCTCGTCGATGACGTGATGGCTCGCTTTTGGCTCGTAGGCTCGCGGGTGGCTCGTAGGCTCGTTGGTGGCTCGTTGGCTCGTTGGTGGCTCGTCCTTGGCTCGACGGCGACGTGATGGCTCACTTCTGGCTCGTAGATGATTAGAGCGAGCATAGGGCACGGGCCGTCGTGTAGCTTCTCGTAATCCTTGTCGTAGTTGATCAGCCGAGCCAACGATGTCTTCTTGTTGACGGTGATGGAGTTGCCTAGCCCTCGATCTTTCCTCCCGGTCGTGGTCGTCATAGCGCCACTTATTATGGCGATCATCATTGCGACACGGTTGGAGGTCGGAGCAAGAGGTACGACGATGTCTGCTCGGAGATTGATCTCTGTGAGAACACAAGGTTGATATGTGCCCTTGTGGTTCCCTTCCTGAGTGATGAGTGATCGATCAACGGGCAACATGTCTCTTGGCTGTGTTGATGTGCAGGTGCTGAGCTCGGGCAGTGGTCGAAGGTGAGGTGAAGGTCAAGTAGGGACATGCCGTGCCGATGGACCGAGAGCGGTGAAGGGCGGACGTGGAGCTTGGACCGACGGACCAGGAGACCTGAGGACCAGCTGTGGTAGCTGGCACGTGGCGTTGACAAGCAAGAGCACATGGGGATGTGCGGTGCATCGGCCGAGTCGGGAGAAAGGTGATGGCGTTGTGACACTTGGCGGGAGGCCGAGAAGGATGGCGAATGCACTGTGCCCGGCGTGGAGGCTGGACATGCTCCGGCATCGGTGCTGGAACTCGGGGTGTGCGAACCACATCCCGTCTACGGCGCGGGTTCGGTAGCTAAGCCTTGAAAAGCTACCCTCGATGGCTTCCGAGTTTGGGCCTCAAAACTCGGGGTGGCCGGTTTCCGAGTCTGGGCCTCAAAACTCGGTGTGGATGGTTTCCAAGTTTGGGCCTCAAAACCTGGGCTCGCGGGTTTCTGAGTTTGGGCCACAAAACTCAGCCTGAGGACAGGTTTCCCGGTTTCAGCCTCAAAACCGGGGGAAGGCCCAGGTTTCCCAGTTTCGGCCTCAAAACCGGGGGGAGGTCCGCAAAAAGGACGGTCGACGCGTGGCGGCGTGGAGAGGCTGGCGCGGCGGCGAAGCTATCCATGAGGTAGGCGCAGCGGTCGACAAGGGCGGCACGTGGCGGCATCCTGAGGCTTGAGTCGAGGCGAAGCTAAGGATGAGATGGGCGTGTGGCCGTCGGATCGTCAACAAGCAGAGTTGGACCGGGATACCCCTAGGGTTGGCCGCTTCGCTCTTGTATCTAGGAGTAGAAGGGGATTATTGTTCTAGGCTATAAATAAGAGAGGCACCCCTCCTCTCTCTCTATCCTTGCAGTCATTTGTTCCTGAGCACTCTCTCTCTAGCCCCCGCTTAGGTTCTAATCATACCTCGCTGCAAGCGATCCGCAGAGACGGGAATCATACCTCTGTGTATTTGGATCTTTTGAGGAAACGAGACCGTATTCTCGTTGTCTCCTCGTGTGGAGGAATTTCGGCTGGAATCGAATCGAATCGTGTCTTGTGTTTTGTGTTCTTCACGTTTTGGTTTTTCATCTCCCGGGGATTTGCCTCGTTCTCCCTCTTCGTGAGATGATTTTCGATTTCACTTGAATCAATTTGTTCTTGGTCGTGAGCTCCTTCTTTCTACCTTAGGAATTCTCTCCTAACCTCACGAATCCATAGATCGGGTTGATTTCGCGTTCGTTCTTCGTTCTTTCTCCTTTCCGGTGATCCTCGGATTTCTCTTGATAGACTTGGTTTGGTGCGATGATTTCTTAGGATTAGCACCCCAATACGTTGAGGAACATCTGGGAGGAGTTTGATCGAAGTCCCTTTCGTTTTGGTTAAGATCAAATCGGATTTGGTTTTGAACCCGTGCAGTTTCATGTTCTCTGTGCATTCGCGGACAGTCCGCGACCTGAACGGCGGACAGTCCGCGCGTCGGGTTTTGGCCGAGTCAGTCAGGCGCAGTCCCCTGACTGTTCACTGTCGAGTGAACGGCGGACAGTCCGCGGTATAAACCCGCGGACAGTCTGGGACTTGACCAGAACTATTTCAGAACAGTCCGTTTTCTAATCTATGGCCGGCGGACAGTCCGGACTCCCAGTCGTGGATAGTCCGGCAGTCACCGGATAGTCCGGGACCCTGTCTCCGGACAGTCCGGGAATCTGCAGTCTTTGCAGTTTTGCTCGAGGGCTTTGGCAGTTGTTTTTGAGGTTTTTCCAGGGTTTCCGCTGTACCTCTAGGACATCACCTAGGGTATCCACCTACTCGTAGGTCATGAACTCTTTGGGTGTTTCAAGTCTTAGCTTTTGGGGTGATTTTCTAGGACAAGGGCCATTCTATTCACGAGTTGAATTTGAGGCTCCCATTCACCACCCCCCTCTGGTCGCTAATCCGGTCCTTCACTCTGATCAGATCTACGAGAGCGAGAGCGTCACTGATGCCTGTTGTGACCCGATCGATGGATTCGATCAGATCAGTATTGTCGACACGCCGTCCCCGATAGCGGGGAAGCGTGGTCGAAGCGCCGGGGAAGATGACCTTGAAGAGATGTCGAGGCTGGTCTCGCCGACGCTGAAGTGGTGGAAGCAGATCTGTTCGGCACAGGGAAAGCCTGCACCGCCTCCATGACCCTGGCGGCGCCGTCAACGTCGGTGGTCCAGGAGAACGATGCGACGATGAACGTGAAGCCTCCGGAAGAGTCATGGAAACGAGGAAGGAAACCATTTGAGTCGTCATGGCGTCCGTACGCACACTCCCCACGATGGGCGCCACTGTCGATGAAATATCGCCGATAGTCCACCTAGGGGTATACCCAAGGTGGTAGATTAGAGGGGAAGGTGCGCAAGACGACGACCCAGACGTTGACGCAAGGCAAAAGTAGATGAACACAGAGGTTTATCCAGGTTCGAGCCGCTAGGTTTAGCGTAATACCCTACGTCCTGCGTCGAGTTGTATTGATTGGATGTGGCTTGTGGCTTATGACCTATGATCTGCTGTCTATGAACTATCTTCTATCTCACTTGTCCTCTCGGAAGACCCCTGCCCCTCCTTATATATTCCTAAGGGACAAAGTTACATGGTAAGTATTAAAGTTGGTACTATATCTAGATTACAACTGTCGTGCGGTGCATGCCATGCGCCGTACGCCTTCATCCTACGGGCCGGACGACCCGTAGTGGTGAGGCCCAAGTACCATCGTGTGGTACCCTGGGGTCTATATCCCCACACAAACGCCGCCACCCCGTCCTGTCCGTGCTTCTGGGTCGCTGCTTCAACTGCTTCACGCACGGCCACGTCGTTGCACAATGTCGCTCTCCGTCCTGCTACCTCCATTGCCGGGGTGTCGGACATCAGGCTAGAGCGTGCACACGTGCGTCAACTCGCAAGCCCTCGTCCTCGCTGGTTGCGTTCCCTGGTCCGAGACATGCCATATCATCGCCTAAATACCGCGCCGCGCAAGGTCAGATGTCGTCTTCGCCTTGTGCGCTGCGGGCGACTGTGTCATCATCGTCGCCGCAACAGTACCTCGATTGCAACCTACAGATATCCCCACCTCTGGGTGCCATTGATATCCGTCCCAAGGTTGAGGTCTTTGTTGTCCAGAGGAACGAGGACCTCGCTGTTTCCGCTGCAGACCTCCCCCTTGTTCTGTTCGTGCTTGTTGGCGGAAGCCAGCCAGCCGCCATGATGGAGATCTTAGCGCACCTTTCCTCGAAGTTCCATGTATCTGTGGGAGTGGCCGAGGCCAGTGTTGGGCTTGATGGCCCTGTTGCACGTGAGTGTCAGCAGGTGTTGACACTCCTTAATGGAATCACTCTAAGATAGACTTCATAAACAATAACCTAGTGAAGGCACTAAGAAGTGTACGAGACACTACTAGCATCACTTAACGTCAAGTTGTCATCCCCAACATGAAACTAGCAATGTGATTATATCATGGCACTGTCTTAAAGATAAATATTTACCCGCAAGCGCACAGATAAATACACCCGTTGTAGCAGCATTTTACCCAGAGATGTTCCAAGTATCGTTATTTATATTTAGCACTAGGAATGAAGTGAGATAAATAAGGACAAGAGCTACTCTACACATGTGATAGGAGAATTGAGAACAAAGTAAGAACATACTCCTTTATCCTAAACAGGGATCAGTCACAATAATGAGGTACACTATAAATGATAAAAGATCAATCTATGATAGTCCTTAGAGCATTTCAACTTAGACAAGGCATGCGGATTAGAATAGACATTATAAAGAAGTATTCCTAAGTTATTCTAATTATAAGTCATAATATACATTGATTAGTGCAATTATATTTGGCAATCATTGGCTAGGTTATCCCATATTCATATTCAAGAGGCAACTCCATAGTAAAGGTGCCAAACAGAGTAACCCCTAAACCATGAGTTAACTGAGCCATACTGAACACTACATTCGGGAGGTGGAATACAAAGGACTCAACAGGAATATCACACCCGTGATCTACCGCCATCTACCACTCTATCCGGAATATAGGACGCATTCGCAGATAAATAGTGTATAGGCACCACACCTACACAGCATTTATCACCCACCTGTTGTACTTTAAGATGAGCGCTATACGAACATGAGTATAAACATGATGATAATCTATCTATGCCAAATATATAATCAAAGCATGCTACAAGCAGTATAATTAAGAATATAGTAATTAATGTCTTAGTCATATCAATTATATCTAATCTATTATGAACTAGACTATGAACTAGCACACAATGATGAATAGTATGATGCACTAGAACACATAGATGAACTAGAGTATGAACTAGAACTAGAACTAGAACTAGATTAAGAACTAGAAGAGGAACTAGAACTAGAACATGAACAATAAAGAACAATGAAGAACTAGAAGAATAATTATGAACTAGAAACATAATTAGATCCATAATGTTGATACAAGAGAGAAGATCTTGGGTTTACCGAGCCTTCTCGCGACTAGATCCGGAATCCAAGCGAAGCTTGCCTCTTCTAATTCTAATTCTATCTAGCTATGCCTAAATTGATGTGGCTCTAAGGAAATTAGGGTTTTTGATTGATCTCCCTCCTCTTCTAATGACTTGAGATCTGATTGATGATGTCTGATGCCCTGGAGAGGGGGGTCTGGGGCTGTTTATATAGCCCTGGGCGATGAACCGTGGTCGTTGGATCAAACCGACTTAAGGTACGACTAAGATGCATCCTAGAGGTCGGTGGGAGAACCTTCCAGAAGATAGACTCTGTAGGCCCCAAGGGGGGACTGGTCGGTCCCACCTGTCATCCTCTCGTGGTGGTCGACCTCCTGGTGTCTACTTGTGTCCTCTGGAGTCTTCTAGAAACTTCCCGACGTGGCGGGGGAGTTATCTCTCGTCGGTTTCCTTCTATGGGAAGCTATCGGTGTTGATTTCCTGGTTTAGTCCCTGCAGAATCATAGTTCACCAAAAGTCGTAGAATATTGTCAATTAAAACCCTAAACCTTTGTTGGTGATCAAATTCTTGCCTTTTTCATATTTATTTGTCCTTTAATTATGATAGATAACCAGTGTCAACAATTCCCCCAAGCTTACCTTTTGCTAGTCCCTTAGCAAATAATCATGAAGAATCAGGAATTGCTACTATGCTTTCACACCTCAATGATACATATGTTCAAAAAAATCTTCCCTTGGTTTAGAGTTAACTATTCTGACTTTCTCATATTACCTTTAACTATAGAGCTTTTGCCTTCACCTGGGTCTTTAAACAATTGAAAGATAGAACAATCAAGTTAAGCACTGTATCTCTAACTCTTTGATCAACCTTCATTCTGGAGTTTTTATATATTTTGAAAATGAAAATCAGAGATTCTACTGTATGACACTCTCAAATCGCTCTTTTATATTTTATGATTCCTCACTGATGCATTTTCCTTCTTTTCTATGAATATATATCTGGAGCTTTAAGAAGTGAAAAGCATATCTTACCAAGTCAAAGTTCAAAGCTGGGGAGAAAGATGTCATACTCATAGATCAAGAACTTAGAACTTTTGAAATTTGTCATCTCTTGCTGGCATATTGTAATTAGAGGGACCATGGGCTATCTTTCTTTTTCTCTTTCATATTTTTATCACAATGATTTTTCTTCTTTTTTTTCCTTTTTTTTCTTTTGAGGTAGTCGGACACTTGCCCCTTTTTATTTCCTCATGTTATACTTTTGCATAGTCCCATGCCTATAACACAATACTACTTCGGAAGAGTGAATCTTTTAATAAAATGTTCTTGATCTCCAGAGCATGATAAATTTCTCAACCATAGCTAAAAACTTAGAACAAAGCAAGTAGCCTTATCTTAAGATCATATTAATGGCTCTAAGTAGGAATTCATGTTTATGTCATACAAGATCTCATCATGTGTTTTTTTAATCTTTTCAAATAGTAAATCTCCAGAACACTAGTATCACTAGAAATTAGATAAACAGCAGCTCAAACCTTCTTATATCATATCCCACAATTACCTAGACTTTTAGATCAAGCATTTGCCATCCACAGGTTTCAGGTTCAGAGTTTATTCAAAACAGCTTTGTCCAAAACTCAGGAAAATTTGGCTGAACACTAGGCACTTAAGAGGGATTATGGCAGAGCAACTATTCATCATTTTCATCATGAGCAAAATTAAGTTTATATCCACTTAGGCATTTACTCATTATATACTATATTTATTTGGTTTTATAATAGTTATTCATCTTTTTATGGGGTTTTATATATATTGACCTGGATCTAGCTAAAACGAACTAATAATAGTAAATAAAAATAGTCGTGGTACGATACTTATCGTGATAACTGAGGGTGCTCTCCCCCAAGCTGGATCTTGACGTGATCTTCTCCCCAGAAGATGAGTAGACCATCAGCAGTGGCTTAAGTCCCTCTCTTCTTTATTTCCTACTGAACTTAAAAATAGACAACACAACTAGTGGAACTTGATTAAGCGTTAGTGATAAATATTCTTTCCCTTTGTCTAGTTGTCTAAAGCTCTTAAGATCATTTATGTTCTTCCTTTCCACTAACTAGAAATTCAGCAGTTCTTTATAATGTCTTCTTTTAGATTTTTCTTTTTATAGATGATGTAATGCAGAAATAAATATGTAGATGTATATATATTTTTTTATACCTCCACAGAGAATACATTTATGGGTTTTAACACAGCACTAAACTGTTCTCATGGGGCTTAGAGTTTTTCATATTTTTATTTTCTTTTCTAATTCAGATATAATTTGCTAAAAAGTAAATATGCAACTAGAAGTAAAATGATATGATTATGCAGTACTTAATTTATTGCTAAAGAAATATGGATAACTACCGAGTTACCTTCCGGCGAGGATTCGATGTTTATAGTCTATCGAACAAGACTTCTTGCACGCTCTTTATTCTTTCTTGGGTGCGTCAGTAGATCCTCGTGGTGAAGACCTTAGTTGCACTTCAGTAGAACTCTCTTTCTTCTTCAAGTGGCTGGTGGACTTGTCTCCTTTGGTTCACTGCTCTTCATATTCTTTAATGGGTGTTGGCATGGTCATTTACTTTGAATCCTTGATAGCGTAGATGTTCATCACTTCTCTTGAGCTGTAACCATTGATGATTGGCTCTTGAGTGGACGAAGACTTCGTCGGCATCATAGTGGAATTCCTATCTTCTGTTGAAACTCAGATAGACAACAAAGCTCGTGGAATAGATTAAGGGTTAGTGAAAAACTACACCTTAATTATTTTAGAGTCTTGAATTATTTCTTTCAAGCATAAAGCAACAGAGTTTTGGATTTCCATTTATGTATGTGACTCAATGATGGTGCAATAATTGTTTTATCACATATGTATCAAGAAAATAGGAGGTGAATGTCAAACCAACATTTTAAAGTGAAGCATTAATACTGTAAGCTAGCAACATCCTCTAGAATTCGTGAAAAGTGTGTCCTACTCGTAAAACTAAGGCAGAGATCAAGTGCATAATTTCTGCTAGTGAGAAAACACCAATGGAACCAAAACTTCATTTACTCTACTCTAACCTTAGGCACATTTAATATGATAAGATTGGTATTTCGTGCATTGTTTCATTCTTAAAACATGGATGATGAAATCAGAAGAGTGAGCATGAATTTGACAATGAGGGTTGAGTTGTTCAAGACTAAGTGATTAAACGAGTGATACTCAAAGAATCAAGCATGTTGAGTTTTATAGATTGAATTATTTAAAGTTGTAACTCAAACATTTTGATTCTTTTGATTTAAGTGCAGAGCAAGACCAAGGGAAAGCTTTTGTAGAGAATGATCACTTACCTTAAAATATTACCTTCATCATTGAAACGCAGTGGCGCCATGTGATGAGGGATAGATGATCTATCATGACCCCTTCCTTTTGTTTGAAGCTTCTCCTTGCATCTTGAGCTTGTTCCTGAGCATCTTGTATCCTGTGTTGCACTTTATCTTCCTCAACCTCTAAGCTATCATTTTTCTCTCTCCTCATGAATTATGTTTGGACTTATTGCTCCACTTATTATTTTATTCCTGAAAGCATTAGTGGACAACACATACCCGAAGGGATATACAAGTAATAACAAGGGTAGTGTTGTCATAGAGCTAAAGTCACTTTCTATGCTATAGAGAAGTTAATCTTGGCATTTTAATTAGCATAGAACTTGTATCCCATATTTTATTTACCTTCATTGTTCACCATTACTTCTTCTCTAAAGGATTAATTTATTTTATATCTTAAGTTTGATTTTTAAGCTTAGAATTTGTAATATCATTCAAACTTAAAGAGACAAAGTAACAGTGAGTAGAGAGATTGCAAACCAGTGTGTCGGGATGTTGACAGCTTCTTGATTGGGAGGATGAGCATGGTTGTAGAATTTTTGGAAGAGCTAGCCTTCCTCCCCACACTTAGACAAAGGCAAGTGTGAACGTTGAAGCATCCCTCGCGTTGTATTTGCAACTCCCATGTTCTCAGACATTGTTCACCCTGCAGTGGTTAGTGACAAGAATACCCGAAGGGAACTAGTCCTAAGAACATAATTATTATTTTTTAATTATTTATTTTTTTATTTTTTTTTAAATTTTTTTAAATTAAGACAAGATTCTAAATTTAAAAAGTCATAAGATAACTACCGATTGACCTCTCGGCAAGGGCTCACAGTTTTAGGTTCGTTGAGCAAGACCTTTCTTTAATGGACACATACCCGAGGGAATATATAAAGTTGAAATACAGGTTGTCCACTATTAAATTTATAATCCTTATCTACGCTAATGGGTAGATGGATTTGGAATTGTTTTAGCATAGACATGATTCATCATAGTTCATAGACAATTTGGTGGTTATATTGTTTCATGGTTCAAGGCAAAGGTAGCTTATAGCAAAAGACAAAGTGAATATTCTTTGATACTTACAGTTCAATGATGAATGAGCCATGTCTTTTGTGTGAAGTTGTTAGAGCACGTCCTGTGACACCCTAGTGTCAAGCACTGCATTAGGAACCACATTAGCTACTAAAGAGCATAAGTAATGCATTGCATCATTTCATGTGCATATGAGTGCTTTTTGCCTTTTGTTTATTTATCTGGATTTTGGATTTCTATTTGACTTGATGATTAAAGTGGATTTCTGTTTTGGCAAATAGCTTTATAAAATAGAGAATATTGAGTAGAGTGCTTTTCATGTTGATATTTTGACCTAGTTCAAAATAGTTTATCAAATAAAAATGAGGCAAGCAAAATATTTTATGTTTCAAAACTGGCTTTGTTTATGTGGAGGTTGTAAAAATGGTTTTCAGAAAAAGTGTCTTATATGAAAGTTGTAGAGAAAATTATTTTGAGCAACTTTTATTTTTGGGTCAAAACCTAGTTTAGAGTTTTTGAAACCGTTTTTGAGTGGTCAAACTTTGGAAAAATCTCTGGAAAAAGAAAAAGGAAAAGAATTTTCCCACGCCCACCTTTTCGCCCCAGTCGGCCTTTCGGCCCACAGCGCCGCGCTGGCCCAGCTCCGCCCGCGCCCGCTCCCGCGCGCCGCGCGACGCGCCGGTCAGGCCTGACGGCCGCGCCGTACGTCGGCTCCGCTCGCCACGTGGCCGCCGCGTCGTGCCGAGGATCTTCGCCGGCCACTCCTCGTCCGATTCCCCTCCGCGCGATCACGCAAGCGATCGGTTTCGCCCACTCCGCGCTCGCCTCGCCTGCCGCGCCACCCTCGCTCGCCGTGCCGTCGCCCGCCGCACGCCACGCCGTGGCCCCCGCCACGACCACCGGTCGGCCAAGCCGACCAAAACCCCGCGCACCGCACTCTCCTCCCTCTCACTCGCCTTTCGCACAACCGCGCCCCAGCTCTCCCCTCTCACCTGCGCACGAACGCGAGCCGAGCGCTCCCCCGCTCGCCGCTGTTCGCCACCGCAAACCCTCTTCGCCGTTCCGGCCACACCGGAGCCTCGCCGTCCAATTCCTTCCACGCACCATCACGCCTTCACCTCGGACACACGGTGCGCACCTCCGCGCCACCCGCCGAGCTCCACCGACGCCGGAGTCCGAAGAACGCCGCCGCGGACGCCATCAGCGCCGCTCGGAGTCCGGAGCCGTTCGTCCCCAACTCGAGCTCCTCCGCTCCTCTCCTTCGTCCTCGAGCTTCACCGAGCCAAGGCAAGGTGAGAACACCTATCCATCTCAACGCTACCGCTCCCTATCTCACTCCATCTCTCCGGCCGAACGCCATGGGCGCCGCCGCGGCCATGCACGAGGCCAAGCTCCCTGGAGCCATCCGAGCCAAACCAACCCACTCACTTAGCTCCCTAGGGTTCACAAAGCACTGCGCACGCGCCAATTTGGCCGGTGACCGCCGGACACGGCCTAGCCGAGCCCCGCCACCGTCCGCCATGGCCGCTCGCGTGGCCAAGCTTCCTCGGAGCTTCCCGAGCCAATCCGAGCCCGCCGATAGCCTCCCTAGGGTTCGTGTGAGCCTTCGCCTTCCCCAATTTCACCGGCGACCGCCGGAAACGGCGTAGCCGTGTGTCGCCGTCGCCGCCGTCCGCCACCGCTCGCCGCCGGCACGCTTCGGTCACCCTCTGGCCAAACCGACCCCACCGCTGGATGCGCCTCGTCGAGACGAGTCTATCGAGCCTAGCCTCACCGCCGGCGACCTCACCGTCGACGAGCTTTCGCCGGTCAACACCTTCCCCTGCTTCGCCCTCTCTGACGGGTGGGTCCCGTTGACCAGCGGACCCCGCGTGTCAGTCACACGCGGTCCATGGACCGAGTTCACGCAGTTTGAGCCGGGAAGATTCAATGTTTTCCTTTTTACTTTTATTTTTCCAGAAATGCTTGTTATTTTTGTGTAGCTCGTTTTAAAAGTCCAAATGAAGTACTTTCAGTTTTGTTAGCTTGTTTATGAGTAGATCTATCATGGAAAAATATGAAAGTATTTCTGGTAAAAGTTTATTTTACTGTTTCTATTTATTTCAGTTTATATGCTTTTGTTGAGATAAATGGTTATATCTGTTTTCTGGTAGAGATAATTCCTGAAAAATTTTGTGTAAGTTTATTATCTTGTTTTGCACCTGTGAAAAATATATGAGGCACTATTTATTTGGAAAAAGATTCTGTTATAGTTAAAAATCCTTTTTGGCTGATTTCTTAGAATAAGTGTTAAGGTATTTAATATGTCAAAATAAAATGTGGCAAAAATTGTGTAGTCTTTGAATGTCATGTTCAGACTAAGAAAAATGTAAGCATGAGCTGTTGTATGGAAGAATCTGAAGTTTCTTTACAAATGTACTTTTCTGTGTTTTCCTTTGGAAATTCATGTAAGAAATAAAATAATGTTTCTATTCGTGGAACTTTCTTGATAAGTATGAAATGTGAAGTAGAATCTGATAAAAATATAAAAATGAGTTTAGCACCCTTTTCAGTAGTGTTGTAGTTCAAATGGTTTAATTTGGAATAGATTTGTTTATTTTGTGTAGGCTTGTATGTTTATGCTCTGACAGCAAGTTTTCTACAGTAGAATGTGTATGAGTAGATGAAGCTAGAAAAATTATGAAATCTGCTGTTGAACACTTTTTGTGTAAAAAGTTAGTTCAAAGCACCTTTTGAGCAGTTTATTTGTTATTTTTATATCTACAGTTCTCTATTTTATTTCTGGCTGAAAATTGTTCAGTGAAGTCCAGCAGATGCCATTTGCCTTCTGGAATTTTTGTGGATTTTTCTGAGTCCAGAAAAATGCACTTGCAGTTCAAACTCAAATTTCTTTTGAATTATTAAATAAGAAATAGGTGGATTAATGAAATTGTTTTATGAGATAATTAAGTGTTTACCTCAATGTCAAAAATGGTTCAACAAGTTAGTTTTGTTGGTTTGCAAGAAATATTTACACTCATACCACCCCATCTCACACTACGCATTATTTATTTATTATTTTCAACCGCATTGCAATAGGATCGACAGTTCAGGAGCAAGACCTAGAGCAGGAGACAAGTGCCGAGCAGGAGATCCCGGAACTGCATCAAGCCGAGGAAGCCGACCCCGCGGCCGACACTAACCTGCCTGAGTGCCCCTCCCATGAGGCCTCAGTCTTCTCTCAAGGCAAGCCCCGGAGCATATTAAGCCTCCTATCTTTTGCAATTAAAATTACTTGAGTCCTTTGATATTGTGATGCATTAGGTTTAGGAGTTGGGATGAATCCTACTTGCTGCATTACCATTCCTTGGTTATTGATTAATATCTACCTTGTTATCCTGTTATTTAGTTACCATGTAGAATTGCTTAGCTTGCTTAATAAAAGTAGTAGTTAAGAATGTTTCCGTAATACCCTGATGGGTAGTTACCGGATCACGGTTGGCTATATTTGCTATCGTGGAAAAGAACCTGAGTAGTAATGAAATACGGTCAACTAGAAGGCAGGGCACCAAGTTGGAACTTGGGGGCAGTCCGTCCGTTGGATCGTGTAGGTTTGTATCGATGTTGGCCCTCGTTCATTTTTGAACGCGCCCTTTTACTTAGGGATACGTCGGTGCCGTAATCATCGACCCCAAAGCCGGTTAGAAGCTGTTCGGGCCGGTTTCGACCCGTGTCGCGCCCTCTAGTATGGAAATGTGATCTGCCGCGAGAGGCCATCACCAGGTTCCAATTGGGCGGTCCGTGCTTGAAGCGCGACGATTACCACCACGAACAAGCATCGAGCGGTTGCCCAATGCATGGACCCGACGGGGAAAGTGTGGGCTGGTATTAAAGGTCTTTCACCAGCTGGTTTGGAATTCGATTCGAGTCGTCGTCTCCCCCGGTTAGTGGGAAACTATGGCGAGCTTCACCACGATACAACTCCATGTGATGTTTTAAAGGTTCAACTAAAAATGTGGATAAGTCAACTGGATATGGTTATATTATTGTTTGTTAGACTCAAGTGTGTGCAATAGTTCAGGTGCAAACCTAGAGTAAAGAAATAGGTCTAAAAATGACTGCTCAGCAATATCATTAAATCCTCACTTATCTTAATTTGAGCTTTTCCCAACTAAAGATCCCAGATGCACCCAAAAAGGCCTTGCATACCCTTGGTGTCTTTATTTTCAGTTGGACGGGTAAGTCTAGCTGAGTACATTCCCGTACTCAGGGTTTATCCCGTTTGTTGCAGATGACCAGGTCTACTTTGGCTATTGTAAGCACTGCCTCTATCCAGTGGAAGGTGATGAGGAGTAGGCCCAGGGCAGGGTCGTCCAGAAGCTTCCCCTTTTCTTTTGCTGGTCTGAGACTCCTAGTGACACATTATCTAAAAAGGGAAGAGTGAGTTGTGTTGAGTTGGATTTGTCAAACAATGTTTCATTTGGACCACTTGTGTAGTGGACGTGTTTCAAACTTATTTAAGCTTTCGCACTTTTAAATTCGGTATTGTAATAACTCTGTTTTAAATTCGCACTCTGATACTTTAAATTCGGTTCTGTTTCTCTGTGATGTATCTTTGTGAATGTAATTCTTGAACAATGCGATCCTGTATGTTGTACGGTGATAGAAATCCTTCGAGATTTCCGGACTACCGGGGTTATATGGGTTCAAGTATGAGTCGAAGTCAGACGGATTTGACTAAGACGGTACTTGAGCTCTTATAATCAGGACGGTTCCGCCACAGCTGGTATCGGAGCATGGTTCAAGTGATTACCTCCGTAAAGAGCTATTTTTGAACTAAAATGGGTGTTTCAAAACTATTTTCAATTACTAAGTGTGCTCAGTCTCGTCCTTAAGCCCTATACTAGGATTCAGGTGGCTTAACTGCTAACAGGGTTCAGGGATTTGTTCATGCTGGATCTTTATTTGTTGGTCCATTCTCGGAAAAAGAGAATGCGTCGATCGCGAAAACATGCATAAAATGATTTTGTGAGATATGAGAGCATGACCGTCCAACCGTCGGTCTAGGTGAGAGTTCTTATACCAAGTATGTGCGAGCTCCTCGCAGACACATATGAGGGTATCAATGTTTTTGAGGGTGTTCTCTATGTTGGTGCATGGTGTTTAGTGTTGGCTTCTATGTATTTTGCGCATATTAGCCAATGCTCAATTGTTTTATCATTGGGATTGCTTTGGGCTGAAATGAATCTTCTGCAGGTACACTAACTGTGTGATCGAGTAGAACATGTAGATAACGCATGAGAGATCGTTCTTGCCACCGACTAGAACGTTAGGACTTACGAGTCATGTTAGTGAGTGAGAACGTAAGTACGATCATGCATCATGTTTATATTCTTGCATTTACATTACCTCCCCTTAATTAAAAGTTGTCTCTTTTATATAAAAATTTGCCAACTTAATATCCGTCTCACGAGAGTTCGAAACCCTTTTGTTTCTACAGATGGCCCGGACTAAGCTGACCGCTCGCAAGGCCACCGGAGGTAGAGGAGTTCCGCGTCACCGCTTGGCCACCAAGCTGACCCGGAAGACGTTCTTGTCCTACTTCGGATTGCCGACTATCCTTTGGAGGATTCTGCAGGCCGTGGGCTATGAGGAAGGACAGAAGCCCCGGTACTCATGGCAGAAGGAGATCTACGGGCAGGATTCCTTGGTCATGGTGGAGATCAAAGTCAAAGCTTTGACCGCCAAGCCCCACTGGACAGGATGGACGGAGATCACCAGAGGCACATGTGCCAAGGATGGAGCCAACAGGGCAGCGTATCTTGTGCTGAAGGATATCATCACCCGTTTCCCCGCCGACCTAGCTAGCGCTATGGCAGGAGTGTTCCCCCGTGGATCACTTTTTTCATTGCGCTGGAAGCAGACTCTGGAGTCAGTCTTGACAGGGAGCCCAGAGGAGAGGTTCTACTGCGAGACGCCCGCGATGAGCGCCACCGGAGCTTTGTTGGGTGTATGTGAGAGTTTGGAGCACACTCTCGAGAGCGTGTCCTTCACCCTCACCGCCACCTACCAGAGCAAGAGGAAGCTACAGGAAGAGTTTGATGCTGAGGTAGCTCGTCTCCAGGAGAGGATTCAGCAGATCACTCTTGAGTGTGACGACGCCCGTACTACAGCAGCAGCACAGGCCACTGCCAGGACCGTTGCAGAGCAGATGTACCTGACTACCGCCCTTCAGAGGGATGAGGCCCGCACCGCGCTCGACCAGCTCAGAGAGGGAGCCCACCTCTTGATACAGCAAATCCATGGACAGTAGGCCTACATCGACCAGCTCCACGAGGCAGTACACCAGATGCATCATGCCGCACAGGAGGCCGCTGCCCCAGCCGTAGCCGAGGCCCCGGATCCCCAGGACGGAGAGGTCCTTGGTCCCGACGCCCCACCGGAGAAGGATCATGCTGATGAGCCAATGATCGACGTCGACGCAGAGGACGCCGCATCCGCCGCTGGAGACGCCTGAGCGCTAGTTTCGCTAGGAGTCGTTTTCTTTTGTATAGCTTGAGCACGCTCGCTAAGTGATGTAACACCCTAAACATGTGTTGGTTTTATGTTTGAGATGTTTGATGGCATGTATGTCTTTTGGGACAAAGTCCAGACTTCGATCTGGCATCTTTTATGGAAATCCGTCGTTGCATGTCTAATTTCGGGCGATTATTCTGTGATGTTGTATGGAAATGAGTAATTATACTTGGTCATGTGCTAAATTTTCGAATTATGTACAGCGCAGTATTTATTCATGATCAATGTAACATCACCTAATGATTGCTTATTAATGGGATATGCAGATGCCGGCACACACTCGCAGCCAACGCGGACAGGGGGCAGGACAGGAGGAGAACTTGCAACCTCCCCCACCGCCGCCGATGATGCCGGAAGCATTTTTCGGCCAGTTCTTGGGCAGCAAAAGGAACATGGAGGAGATGCAGAGGCACATGGAGGCCACCCTCCGCAATATCGCTAACAACACTGCGCAACAGCATCATCAACGCCAAGGCCCAGAGCCCAACCAGTACAGCTCCTACCGTGACTTCTTGGACACCCATCCCCCGGTGTTCAAGGAAGTCACCGAACCGCTTGAGGCTGATGAATGGCTCAACTCCATCACCCAGAAGTTTCGTCTGCTTCGGCTGACGGAAGAGCTCAAGGCAGAGTATGCCACACACATGTTGGAAGGACCCGCAGGTTTGTGGTGGGCCCAATACCGTGCATCCTTGCCTGCAAATGCACGTGTCACTTGGGATCAGTTCTCGACTGCTATGCGCAACCACTACATCCCTAGTGGTCTGATGGAAATGAAGATTGCAGAGTTCATGAGGCTGTCTTAGGGAACCAGATCTATGTCCGAGTATCTGCACAGCTTCAACAACCTAGCTCGCTATGCCCCCGACTTTGTCAACACTGAGGCCAAGAAGATCGCAAGCTTCAAGCGTGGAATGAGTGCTGCCATGCTTTCAAAAATGGGCAACAGTCACCGCACCACCTTCAGTGACTTTGTCAGTGACTGCCTAAATCAAAAGGCCAATGACAGCAGGCTGGCGACAGAGACTCGTCGTCGTGCGAACGAAGGAGGTTCGTCTCAACAGAGGGCCCCTTTCGGAGCACGCACCCCGTATCGCCCGCCAGTGGCTGGAGCAAGGTTCCGTCCCCCGCAGAGGAAGATCACTACCAACCGACCCCGTCCCAGTTTTCAGAAGCCCTACACTGCTCCTCTAATGCAGAACAAGAATAAGGCAGGAAGTGCAGGAGGCCCCAAGACTCCATATGTGATTGGGCCATGTTACAACTGTGGTCAGACTGGACATCTGTCACATCAATGCCCTCGTCCAAAGAAGCAATACACCCAGCCTCCACCTCGCGCAGGTCATGTGCATCACACCACCGTGGAGGAAGTGCCAGAAGGAGAGCCTGTCACCGCTGGTACGTTTCTTCTTAATCAATGCCCCGCAGTTGTGCTGTTTGATTCTAGAGCATCGCATTCTTTCATAAGTGAGAACTTTGTTTTGAGAAGTAATCTTGAGTTGGTAGAGTTAGATCGGGGATATCAGATAAGTTCCGTCGGAGCTGTTCTCTCTGCGCGTAAAATGGCTAAAGGAGTGGAAATGACTTTTGGGGATAAGACGGCCATAGTGGATCCCATCGTAATCCCTGGTCTGGGTTTGGATGTGATCTTAGGTATGGGTTGGATGAAACTCTGGAAGGTCAATCTTGACGTCGCAAAGCGAATAGTTTCTATGGTTAATCCCCGGAATGGGTCTACCTTTCGATTTAAGTTACCCCAAAACCCCCACGAGATCGGAGTGTTGTTCAACGTCACCGCAAAATAGATAGTTGAGATCTCAGTAGTGTGTGAGTTTCCGGATGTTTTTCCTGATGAGTTGCCTGGACTACCGCCGGATAGGGATGTGGAGTTTGCTATAGAGTTAGTCCCTGGAACGGCACCCATTTCTCGGAGGCCGTATAGGATGCACGCTAAAGAGTTAGCAGAGCTTAAAGTTCAGTTGCAAGAGCTTTTGGATAAGGGTTTGATACGCCCTAGTTCGTCACCTTGGGGATGTCCCGCTATCTTTGTGAAGAAGAAGGATAAAACTTTGAGGATGTGTGTGGATTACAGGCCGTTGAATGCAGTAACTATAAAGAACAAATATCCCTTACCCCGAATCGATGTCTTGTTTGATCAGTTATCAAAGGCGAAAGTGTTCTCCAAGATCGACCTGAGATCAGGATACCATCAGATTAAGATCAGAAGAGAAGATATACCAAAAACTGCTTTCTCTACCAGATATGGACTCTATGAGTATCTCGTTATGTCCTTTGGATTGACCAATGCACCGGCACATTTCATGTACCTGATGAATTCGGTCTTCATGCCAGAGTTACATAAGTTCGTTGTAGTGTTCATTGATGATATCTTGGTATACTCTGAGAATGAGAAGGATCATGCTGAGCATCTACGAGTTGTTTTGACCCGGCTTCGAGAGCACAAGTTATATGCTAAGTTCAGTAAGTGTGAGTTTTGGTTAAAGAAGGTACCTTTCCTTGGTCACGTCCTTTCAGAGGAAGGGATCTCTGTAGACCCTTCTAAGGTGCAAGAGGTTATGGATTGGGAAGCACCCACAAGTGTTTTTGAGGTTCGCAGCTTTATGGGTTTGGCTGGATACTACCGTCGGTTCATTCCGGATTTTTCGAGAATAGCCAAACCTATGACCCGTTTAACGCAGAAAAACAAGAAGTTCGAATGGACTCCAGAGTGTGAAACAACTTTTCGCACTCTGTGAACGTTGTTGACTTCCGCGCCTGTTTTGGCTCAGCCAAACTTAGAGGAACCTTTTGATGTGTTTTGTGACGCATCCAGGATTGGACTTGGATGTGTGCTTATGCAGAATGGGAGAGTTATAGCATATGCTTCGCGCAAGTTGCGACCACATGAAGAGAATTATCCCACTCATGATTTGGAATTGGCAGCCGTCGTGCATGCACTCAAGATCTGGACGCATTACCTTATGGGAAACCTATGTCATGTGTACAGTGATCATAAAAGTCTGAAATATATCTTCACCCAGCCAGAGTTGAACATGAGGCAGAGAAGATGGTTAGAGTTGATTAAGGATTACAACCTTGAAGTGCATTACCACCCTGGAAAAGCAAACGTGGTAGCAGATGCCTTGAGTCGCAAGACTCATTGCAACTCCCTACAACCACTATTGGAAGATGGATTCAACCTTATGCACCCCGTTATGTTAAACAATATCACCATACAGTGCACCCTGGAAAGTGACATCATCGAAGGACAAAGGACCGATGAAGAGATCTGTCAGATCAAGAAGAGGTTGGAAACCAGTAGTTCTTTGAACTTCAGGACTGATGAACAGGGAATCTTGTGGTATAACCAGAGGTTGGTTGTTCCTAAGGACACAGAGCTGAAAGAAAGAATTCTGAATGAAGCTCACAATTCAAAGTTATCTATCCATCCAGGAAGCAGTAAGATGTACCAAGATCTGAGAACAAGGTACTGGTGGTCTAGGATGAAGAAGGAAGTTGCAGCTTATGTTGCAAGGTGTGATACTTGCTGCAGGATAAAAGCTATACACCTAAGACCTGCCGGATTATTGCAACCGTTGTCTATTCCAGAATGGAAGTGGGAAGAGATTAGTATGGATTTTATCACAGGTCTTCCCACCACTCCAAAGGGAAATGATTCTATCTGGGTTATCGTGGATCGGTTATCTAAAGTGGCTCACTTCATCCCGGTTAAGACTACACACCGACCTCATCAGTATGCAGACTTGTACATTCAGAACATCTTGAGGTTACACGGAGTTCCAAAAAGGATTGTCTCTGATAGAGGACCCCAGTTCATAGCACGTTTTTGGGAACAGTTGCACAAGGAGCTAGGAACCAAGTTGGTAAGAAGTTCCGCTTATCACCCCCAAACCGCAGGACAAATAGAGAGAGTGAATCAGATTTTGGAAGATATCCTCAGAGCTTGTGTTTTATCTTCAGGAGAATCATGGGAGAAATGGTTACCCCTTGCCGAGTTTTCGTATAACAACAGCTACCAAGAAAGTATAAAGATGACACCTTTTGAAGTATTATACGGACGAAGATGCAGAACCCCGGTAAATTGGGTTGAATCAGGAGATCGAGGATTTTATGGGTCAGATTATGTAAAGGATGCTGAAGAGATTCTGCAAAAGGTACAACAACATATCAAAGCAGCGCAATCCCGACAGAAAAGTTACGCTGACACACGGAGGAGACCCTTGGAATTTCAAGTCGGAGACTATGTTTACCTCAAAGTCTCACCCATGAGGAAAGTCCAACGTTTTGGAATTAAGAAAAAGCTAGCACCTCGATATGTGGGACCATATCAGATCGTAGCTAAAAAGGGAGAAGTGGCATATGAAGTGCAGTTACCCCCAGAGATGAGCGCAGTCTTCCCAGTGTTCCATGTGTCCCAGTTGAAGAAGTGTCTTCGAGTTCCAGAACAAGAAGAAGTTCGGATCCCAGATGTCGCAATCAGATCCGATCTAGAATACTATGAACAACCTCGGGAGATAATGGACACCAAGACCCGAGAAACTCGCAACCGAACAGTGAAGACTTACAAGATTCTCTGGAGCAACCACGAACCCAACGATGCGACTTGGGAAACCGAGGAGTACTTGCGAGTGAACTATCCCGCTTTTTATAAAGATTGGTACGTAACTCAAAATCTCGGGACGAGATTTCTTTAAGGGGGGAAGGGCTGTGACACCCTAGTGTCAAGCACTGCATTAGGAACCACATTAGCTACTAAAGAGCATAAGTAATGCATTGCATCATTTCATGTGCATATGAGTGCTTTTTGCCTTTTGTTTATTTATCTGGATTTTGGATTTCTATTTGACTTGATGATTAAAGTGGATTTCTGTTTTGGCAAATAGCTTTATAAAATAGAGAATATTGAGTAGAGTGCTTTTCATGTTGATATTTTGACCTAGTTCAAAATAGTTTATCAAATAAAAATGAGGCAAGCAAAATATTTTATGTTTCAAAACTGGCTTTGTTTATGTGGAGGTTGTAAAAATGGTTTTCAGAAAAAGTGTCTTATATGAAAGTTGTAGAGAAAATTATTTTGAGCAACTTTTATTTTTGGGTCAAAACCTAGTTTGGAGTTTTTGAAACCGTTTTTGAGTGGTCAAACTTTGGAAAAATCTCTGGAAAAAGAAAAAGGAAAAGAATTTTCCCACGCCCACCTTTTCGCCCCAGTCGGCCTTTCGGCCCACAGCGCCGCGCTGGCCCAGCTCCGCCCGCGCCCGCTCCCGCGCGCCGCGCGACGCGCCGGTCAGGCCTGACGGCTGCACCGTACGTCGGCTCCGCTCGCCACGTGGCCGCCGCGTCGTGCCGAGGATCTTCGCCGGCCACTCCTCGTCCGATTCCCCTCCGCGCGATCACGCAAGCGATCGGTTTCGCCCACTCCGCGCTCGCCTCGCCTGCCGCGCCACCCTCGCTCGCCGTGCCGTCGCCCGCCGCACGCCACGCCGTGGCCCCCGCCACGACCACCGGTCGGCCAAGCCGACCAAAACCCCGCGCACCGCACTCTCCTCCCTCTCACTCGCCTTTCGCACAACCGCGCCCCAGCTCTCCCCTCTCACCTGCGCACGAACGCGAGCCGAGCGCTCCCCCGCTCGCCGCTGTTCGCCACCGCAAACCCTCTTCACCGTTCCGGCCACACCGGAGCCTCGCCGTCCAATTCCTTCCACGCACCATCACGCCTTCACCTCGGACACACGGTGCGCACCTCCGCGCCACCCGCCGAGCTCCACCGACGCCGGAGTCCGAAGAACGCCGCCGCGGACGCCATCAGCGCCGCTCGGAGTCCGGAGCCGTTCGTCCCCAACTCGAGCTCCTCCGCTCCTCTCCTTCGTCCTCGAGCTTCACCGAGCCAAGGCAAGGTGAGAACACCTATCCATCTCAACGCTACCGCTCCCTATCTCACTCCATCTCTCCGGCCGAACGCCATGGGCGCCGCCGCGGCCATGCACGAGGCCAAGCTCCCTGGAGCCATCCGAGCCAAACCAACCCACTCACTTAGCTCCCTAGGGTTCACAAAGCACTGCGCACGCGCCAATTTGGCCGGCGACCGCCGGACACGGCCTAGCCGAGCCCCGCCACCGTCCGCCATGGCCGCTCGCGTGGCCAAGCTTCCTCGGAGCTTCCCGAGCCAATCCGAGCCCGCCGATAGCCTCCCTAGGGTTCGTGTGAGCCTTCGCCTTCCCCAATTTCACCGGCGACCGCCGGAAACGGCGTAGCCGTGTGTCGCCGTCGCCGCCGTCCGCCACCGCTCGCCGCCGGCACGCTTCGGTCACCCTCTGGCCAAACCGACCCCACCGCTGGATGCGCCTCGTCGAGACGAGTCTATCGAGCCTAGCCTCACCGCCGGCGACCTCACCGTCGACGAGCTTTCGCCGGTCAACACCTTCCCCTGCTTCGCCCTCTCTGACGGGTGGGTCCCGTTGACCAGCGGACCCCGCGCGTCAGTCACACGCGGTCCATGGACCGAGTTCACGCAGTTTGAGCCGGGAAGATTCAATGTTTTCCTTTTTACTTTTATTTTTCCAGAAATGCTTGTTATTTTTGTGTAGCTCGTTTTAAAAGTCCAAATGAAGTACTTTCAGTTTTGTTAGCTTGTTTATGAGTAGATCTATCATGGAAAAATATGAAAGTATTTCTGGTAAAAGTTTATTTTACTGTTTCTATTTATTTCAGTTTATATGCTTTTGTTGAGATAAATGGTTATATCTGTTTTCTGGTAGAGATAATTCCTGAAAAATTTTGTGTAAGTTTATTATCTTGTTTTGCACCTGTGAAAAATATATGAGGCACTATTTATTTGGAAAAAGTTTCTGTTATAGTTAAAAATCCTTTTTGGCTGATTTCTTAGAATAAGTGTTAAGGTATTTAATATGTCAAAATAAAATGTGACAAAAATTGTGTAGTCTCTGAATGTCATGTTCAGGCTAAGAAAAATGTAAGCATGAGCTGTTGTATGGAAGAATCTGAAGTTTCTTTACAAATGTACTTTTCTGTGTTTTCCTTTGGAAATTCATGTAAGAAATAAAATAATGTTTCTATTCGTGGAACTTTCTTGATAAGTATGAAATGTGAAGTAGAATCTGAGAAAAATATAAAAATGAGTTTAGCACCCTTTTCAGTAGTGTTGTTGTTCAAATGGTTTAATTTGGAATAGATTTGTTTATTTTGTGTAGGCTTGTATGTTTATGCTCTGACAACAAGTTTTCTACAGTAGAATGTGTATGAGTAGATGAAGCTAGAAAAATTATGAAATCTGCTGTTGAACACTTTTTGTGTAAAAAGTTAGTTCAAAGCACCTTTTGAGCAGTTTATTTGTTATTTTTATATCTACAGTTCTCTATTTTATTTCTGGCTGAAAATTGTTCAGTGAAGTCCAGCAGATGCCATTTGCCTTCTGGAATTTTTGTGGATTTTTCTGAGTCCAGAAAAATGCACTTGCAGTTCAAACTCAAATTTCTTTTGAATTATTAAATAAGAAATAGGTGGATTAATGAAATTGTTTTATGAGATAATTAAGTGTTTACCTCAATGTCAAAAATGGTTCAACAAGTTAGTTTTGTTGGTTTGCGAGAAATATTTACACTCATACCACCCCATCTCACACTACGCATTATTTATTTATTATTTTCAACCGCATTGCAATAGGATCGATAGTTCAGGAGCAAGACCTAGAGCAGGAGACAAGCATCGAGCGGTTGCCCAATGCATGGACCCAATTGGGCGGTCCGTGCTTGAACCGCGACGATTACCACCACGAACAAGCATCGAGCGGTTGCCCAATGCATGGACCCGACGGGGAAAGTGTGGGTTGGTATTAAAGGTCTTTCACCAGCTGGTTTGGAATTCGATTCGAGTCGCCGTCTCCCCCGGTTAGTGGGAAACTATGTCGAGCTTCACCACGATACAACTCCATGTGATGTTTTAAAGGTTCAACTAAAAATGTGGATAAGTCAACTGGATATGGTTATATTATTGTTTGTTAGACTCAAGTGTGTGCAATAGTTCAGGTGCAAACCTAGAGTAAAGAAATAGGTCTAAAAATGACTGCTCAGCAATATCATTAAATCCTCACTTATCTTAATTTGAGCTTTTCCCAACTAAAGATCCCAGATGCACCCAAAAAGGCCTTGCATACCCTTGGTGTCTTTATTTTCAGTTGGACGGGTAAGTCTCGCTGAGTACATTCTCGTACTCAGGGTTTATCCCGTTTGTTGCAGATGGCCAGGTCTACTTTGGCTATTGTAAGCACTGCCTCTACCCAGTGGAAGGTGATGAGGAGTAGGCCCAGGGCAGGGTCGTCCAGAAGCTTCCCCTTTTCTTTTGCTGGTCTGAGACTCCTAGTGTCACATTATCTAAAAAGGGAAGTGTGAGTTGTGTTGAGTTGGATTTGTCAAACAATGTTTCATTTGGACCACATGTGTAGTGGTCGTGTTTCAAACTTATTTAAGTTTCCGCACTTTTAAATTCGGTATTGTAATAACTCTGTTTTAAATTCGTACTCTGATACTTTAAATTCGGTTTCGTTTCTCTGTGATGTATCTTTGTCAATGTAATTCTTGAACAATGGGATCCTGTATGTTGTACGGTGATAGAAATCCTTCGAGATTTCTGGACTACCGGGGTTATATGGGTTCAAGTATGAGTCGAAGTCAGACGAATTTGACTAAGACGGTACTTGAGCTCTTATAATCAGGACGGTTCCGCCACACGTCCTATGCCTTGCTTCATCCCAGTGTGAGTTCATCTCTTGACTTCCCCATTTTGATATTGAGAAATTTCTGCAGGGGTTAGTCCAACAAAATAACTGATATCAACTAGAGAATACTCTTGGTTCAAAAATCAAACTAGACGCCATGTCTAATTTAATCTAGGAAAGCATTTTAACCTAAGCACCACGCTTAATTTAAAAAGCCTTTGAAAGTAAGATCAACACTCCTAGACTAAGCACCATGCTTAATTTAAAAGATGTATGAACATACTCCAAACCTTAAGCATACTATAGTAAATAACAGTGGCATGAAAGCACTACAGAGATTCACTTTAATGGAGATGAAAGAGTGTGATCAAGGTGAGTAGTATATATATATAATTTTTTAGATGCACATAACATGAGTGGATGCAAGTGATAAAAATTAAACATGTATGAGAGAACATAAACTAAATGGAGTGAATGTATGATGATATGCAAAGGATTTAATAAGATAACTACTCATCAATTTAAAGTCCATGAGCAAGACTGACTCACCTCGATTAAACTTACCATGACTCACAATGGAATTGTGAGTGGTACAACGTCTGGTGTCGTCACTCATCACGTGCTTTGAAAACTTGTAACGTTGACCTTCTTCTCAGTCCTTGTGGGAGTTGATTGGAAGGTCAAAGTGACAATTATTGTCTATACCATATCTGGTTGATTCATAACAAAGTGGTTGAATGGATCTTGAGGCTTGAGCAAAGCCTCTGGACCCGCAACGTAGTTTGTCGGAAGTTCAAAACCAGTCATACACCTCACCCTGCATAAGATCAAAACTATACAAAAGCCAAGGTGGGCCTGTTTGGATAAAGGGTGAATAATATATCTCAATTATCACATGTGTAAGAGTTCTCCTAGATGTTGAAAATGTATTCTCGCTACCGTCCTTAATTACTCAATCATTCTCCGGCAACGGCGCCAAAAATGCTTGTTGACACTCCTTAATGGAATCACTCTAAGATAGACTTCATAAACAATAACCTAGTGAAGGCACTAAGAAGTGTACGAGACACTACTAGCATCACTTAACGTCAAGTTGTCATCCCCAACATGAAACTAGCAATGTGATTATATCATGGCACTGTCTTAAAGATAAATATTTACCCGCAAGCGCACAGATAAATACACCCGTTGTAGCAGCATTTTACCCAGAGATGTTCCAAGTATCGTTATTTATATTTAGCACTAGGAATGAAGTGAGATAAATAAGGACAAGAGCTACTCTACACATGTGATAGGAGAATTGAGAACAAAGTAAGAACATACTCCTTTATCCTAAACAGGGACCAGTCACAATAATGAGGTACACTATAAATGATAAAAGATCAATCTATGATAGTCCTTAGAGCATTTCAACTTAGACAAGGCATGCGGATTAGAATAGATATTATAAAGAAGTATTCCTAAGTTATTCTAATTATAAGTCATAATATACATTGATTAGTGCAATTATATTTGGCAATCATTGGCTAGGTTATCCCATATTCATATTCAAGAGGCAACTCCATAGTAAAGGTGTCAAACAGAGTAACCCCTAAACCATGAGTTAACTGAGCCATACTGAACACTACATTCGGGAGGTGGAATACAAAGGACTCAACAGGAATATCACACCCGCCATCTACCACTCTATCCGGAATATAGGACGCATTCGCAGATAAATAGTGTATAGGCACCACACCTACACAACATTTATCACCCACCTGTTGTACTTTAAGATGAGCGCTATATGAACATGAGTATAAACATGATGATAATCTATCTATGCCAAATATATAATCAAAGCATACTACAAGCAGTATAATTAAGAATATAGTAATTAATGTCTTAGTCATATCAATTATATCTAATCTATTATGAACTAGACTATGAACTAGCACACAATGATGAACAGTATGATGAACTAGAACACATAGATGAACTAGAGTATGAACTAGAACACGAACTAGAACTAGATTAAGAACTACAAGATGAACTAGACAATGAACTAGAACTAGAACATGAACAATGAAGAACAATGAAGAACTAGAAGAACAATTATGAACTAGAAACATAAGTAGATCCATAATGTTGATACAAGAGAGAAGATCTTGGGTTTACCGAGCCTTCTCGCGACTAGATCCGGAATCCAAGCGAAGCTTGCCTCTTCTAATTCTAATTCTATCTAGCTATGCCTAAATTGATGTGGCTCTAAGGAAATTAGGGTTTCTGATTGATCCTTTTCCTCTTTTAATGACTTGAGATCTGATTGATGATGTCTGATGCCCTGGAGAGGGGGGTCTGGGGCTGTTTATATAGCTCTGGGCGATGAACCGTGGTCGTTGGATCAAACCGACTTAAGGTACGGCTAAGATGCATCCTAGAGGTCGGTGGGAGAACCTTCCAGAAGATAGACTCCGTAGGCCCCAAGGGGGGACCGGTCGGTCCCTAGGTGGGACCAGTCGGTCCCATCTGTCATCCTCTCGTGGTGGTCGACCTCCTGGTGTCTACTTGTGTCCTCTGGAGTCTTCTAGAAACTTCCCGACGTGGCGGTGGAGTTATCTCTCGTCGGTTTCCTTCTATGGGAAGCTATCGGTGTTGATTTCCTGGTTTAGTCCCTGCAGAATCATAGTTCACCAAAACTCATGGAATATTGTCAATTAAAACCCTAAACCTTTGTTGGTGATCAAATTCTTGCCTTTTTCATATTTATTTATCCTTTAATTATGATAGATAACCAGTGTCAATAGCAGGACACCCACTATGTTGTTGAATTGCAGGGAGGCAATTTGTAGATTCAAACGGTGCACCAGGAGCCCGAGCTTGCAGTGGACCGTTGCTCGGGGGTTCAGTGTGGGGACTTCGATCCCACGTTGGTTGAGATTGAGGTTGGTCTCACAGCCCAAGCCGTGTCGGAGGTGGCCCTGGCTGGGGACTTGTGCCTTTTAGGCTAGGGCGTCTGTGGTTTAGGCCAAACCTCTCCAAGGCCACCACTCCTGACCCCACTCCCGGTGGTGGTCAACTCTCCCCGCACCCAGGTTGATGAAGACAGAGATGCGTCCATACCAATTGTTGACGGCGGAGGGTCTCACATAACGGCCACGATGTCGATCCAGGAGAGTTTCGTGGAGCGGCTCTGTCTTCCTCTACAGGCGCCTATCATCTGCGGGTCGCCGAGGTTACGCAGGCCTCGAACACCGGTCCCCATTACGCCGTTGCGGCGCAGTGCGTGCATTGCTTTTCGGCCACGCGAGGCAGACTCCACCAAGCAGGTTCAGCGTGTTCTCCTGCAGAAGCTGGGACAGGTGGCGCCATCACCCAATGTCGACTCCGAGACGGTGCACATGTTTAAGGCTTTCTTTAGGGCACCACTATGAGACTCCTCCCATGAGGCGATGCGGGTTCTTTTTGGTGGGGAGTTTGACCCGGTGGCCATGAACTTGGATATGCTTGGCACACAAAGCACACCTAGACACACAAGTGCTACCCGAGCTGGCCTTCTCAAGAGACACAATCTTGGCATTCTTCTCTGCCAACTCGGATTGCAAGCCTGCACAAGACTTGCACGCACCAAGCACTGAGGATCTAGCCCTAAGCTCATCCACCTCTCCAACCAAAGCAACATACTTCCCCCTCAAGGTGAGAAGGTCAGTCATGTGCTTGGAGCACATCTCACACTCATCCTCCTCAGTCACGACAACGGTGGACTTGACAGACTCAAGCTCCTTCACCGCATCCTCCCACTTCTTCCTAAACTCCTTTCTCTCCCTTGCAGCAAGCCTAAGCAGTTTATCTTGACTAAGGAGAGCAGCAGTAAGCTTGTCAACCTCAGCAGAGAGTTCGCCAGGAGTTAGAGATACCTGGGAGGTGTCGTCGTCATCATCGTCGTTCCAAGGAATCTCCTCCAGCTCGTCGTTGACCTCATCGCCGAGGGCCATGGTGCAGAAGCCCTCGTTGTCGGCGAAGAAGCAGAGGTCGTTCAGCTTGTCCTCGATCTTCTTCTTCTTCTCGGACTCGTCGTCGCTTGAACCAGCGGAGTCGTCATCCGAGTCGTCGACGTCGCTGAGCGTGGCAAACAAGGCACGATGCTCGGCCTGGGCCTTCTCCAAGTACTTCTCCTTGATGTACTCCTTGTTGAAGCCGCCCCTCTGCTTGTGCTTGGCGGGGACGTACTTCTCATTGCGCTTGCCGGAGTCGTACTTGTGGCCATGATCCGCCTTGCCGAAGACTTGCTTGTTCTTCTTCGGGTAGTTGGCGATGAAGTGGTCCGAGCTCCACACTCGTAGCAGCCACCTCGTCCTCCTCCACGGCGACGGTTCATGCGGTTGTTGTGGAACCGCGAGAACCGGTTGGCAAGCAGGGCCAACTCGTCGTCCGCCATGAACTCCAGCTGCTCCTCTGTAACAGAAAGAAGAGATGACACAACAAAGCCTCCAGATGTGTTAGCAGAAGAGCCAGAAACCAAAGCCATCGATGGGCCAGAAGGATTTTCATAAGAAGCCCTCGCCATGGCGTCAATCTCACTGGACTTGAGCTTACTAAAGAGCTCGTCGCACGTGAGAGTCTCATAGTTAGGCGATTCGATGATCGCCTGAACCTTGGAATCCCACACCGATCGATCGAGAGTGTGTAAAAGCTTGAGAGCCCTCTCATGATCGTCCAAAGGCAATAGCTCCTTGTGTGTAAAAGCTTGAGAGCCCTCTCATGACCTGAAAACGAGCGAATAAACTTTCTATGCTCTCGCCAGGCATGTGTCGAAAGTTCTCATACTCTCGCTTGTGCGACTCGTAGAGACGGGTTTTGACTTGAGTGGTGCCCTCATGAAAACGCATGAGAGTAGCCCAAATCTCCCGAGCCGTAGCAAGGTGAGAAACGCGATCAAACTCCGCCATGCTCAAGCAAGAGAAAAGAGCATTACGGGCTCGGCTATTGGCATCGTGCTCATCGATCTGATGCTGAGTCGCACGAGCAGCCAAGACCACGTAATCTGCAGAGTTGCAAATATCCCAAATGGAAGCACTCAAACTCTGAAGATAGGCCGACATGCGTATCTTCCAATACACATAGTTCGTCCCATCGAAGAACGGCGGTTTACCCACGCCGCGATCCATGTCGCCTTCTGTGGATCTGGAACTGGCTAAGGTGAAAGATCTTTAACCCGCTCCGGTACCAATTGAAGGACCGAGAACTCTACCAGAAAGCGACCAGAGGGGGGGTGAATGGGAGCCTAAAAATTTCTCTTGAAACTTTGGCCTTTGTCCCAAAAATCAACCCCAAAAGCTTTGACCGAAAACATGATGCCCACGACCCTTGTAAGAGGGTGGATGATCCCTAGGATCACGGCGAGGCACCACCAAACGCCAAAAGCTCCGGCTTAAGTTCGACCCCAAAAGCCGACCCTCGAATGTAGATAGAAGGCTACGTCGAGAAATCTCCAAATACCTATGCTAACAAGTAGCAAAGATACCTAGAGAGGTTTCTTGGTTAACTCTAGGTCCAAACGAGAAGTCTGAAAACCAAGCGGAAAAGTCAAGAGGGAAAACGCACTAAAATGCAAGCTTCAGCCAAATCCCGGACTATCCGGACTCCCGGTCCCGGACTGTCCGCGCCAGGGGCGGACTGTTCGCGGTCCACTGGCAGACTGTCCATCGGCAAAAATCCAGAAACAGCACAGTTGCTGAAAGTCTCCTGAACGTTCTCGGACTATCCGCGAACTCCTACGACGTTCTGTCCGCCGGTCAAAACTAAGCACTGTGCACTGCGACGAACAACCACTGCTCGGCTGAGTCCCGATGCCCGGACTGTCCGCGCCCCAAACGGCGGACTGTTCGCGGCTGTGCAGAGAGGGCATTTCAGTCGCCCTTCTCCCAAATCTCCGCAAATCCAAATCAAAACGAAATCCCTTGATCCCAAACTTGGAGCAAATGATCACAAGGTAGTTGGAAGACTATCCCCAAGAAATCATCCGCTCAAATCAACTCAAACAACGGGAAATCGAAGGGGAAGGTGTATGAACCGAAAAATGACATGAAACTTGAATCGACCCGATCTACTTGTTCGTGAGGAGTTAGATGAATTCTTTCGGTGAAAATGATCTCCTCACATCAAGGAACAAGATGATTCAAGTGGATTTGAAAAAGACACAACGAGGAGGGAGATCGAGTGACGGAAAAATCATGGAGAAACGAAGAACGCGAAGAACAAGTTCAAAACGCGAATCAAGACAACGAATTGTCAGCCGAAATTCGTCCCCACGAGGAGACAACGAGATTACGGTCTCGTTTCCTCAAAAAGCAAATACACAGAGGTATTGTTCACCGTCTCTGCGGATCTCAGTAGCTACAGCAGGGAATGGGAAGCAGGAAACCCTAGAATGAAAATAGCAATGACTGAGATAGTCTGGAGGGAGGGGTGGCCTCTCCTTATATAGCCTAATACAATTATCCCCCTTCTACCCTTACAGCTAATGAGCGAGCAGGCTAACCCTAAGGGTATTCCTGACCAACTCGAGGTAGGTGGTGATCCGACGGCCATGCCCGCATAACTGGTAGCTTCGCCTCGATGCGACCTCACCGATTGCCGCCACGTGCCGCCACCGCTCTGCTCGTCCTTTTCACGAACCTCCCCCGGTTTTGAGGCCGAAACTGGGAAACCTGTCGTCCATCGCCTGACTTTTGTGGCCCAAACTCAGAAACCCATCAACACCCAGCTTTTGAGGCCCAAATCTGGAAACCATCCTCAGCCCGAGTTTTGTGGCTCAAACTCGGAAACCGGCCGCACCCAGGTTTTGAGGCCCAAACCTGGAAACCGTCCACTCGGTGGTTTTTCTGTGGCTCAACCACCAAACCGAGCCGTAGAGGAGATGCACCGCCCGTGCACCCCGTCCACACGCAAGTCTTCACTTGTCGTTGTCCCAGGCTGTCAGCCACCACGGCCGATCCTGAGGCCACCAGTCCGTCAGTCCAAGCCTCACATTCGTCCTTCACCGCTCCGGGTCCATCGGCACAACACGTCTCTACTTGACCTTCACCTTGCCTTTGATCACCGTATCCGTGCTCAACACCTGCACAACACAAGTCAAAGAACATGCGCATCATCCCAGTTGACAATCACTCATCATCTCAAGATCCGGCATACACCCATATATCCGCACTATATGACCTATTTATCTCTCTCACAAATTGCATTGGTTCTTGTGTCCAAGCGATACAACCACTTTTCTTCTCTCTCCTTTCTTCTCCCCTCCACATCCGCATTTAGCCTTCTTGCAGTCCACTATTATACTTGCTCTTATTCTCTCTCACAAAATACTATTGAAACAACCGAAAACGGTCCTAAAAACGACCATCCAAACAACACAAAACTCTCTGTTAGAAGCCAACCGCTTTATAGTATCGTCTGAGAGATGACTACTTTTCAGACACCTATAAATTAACATCTCCCCATTTTTTTATTACCAAATTTTACCATAAATGTACCTTAATTTTACTCGCTAGATTTTTTGTACGAAATTTATAATTTGGTTGACGACTACAACTTACAAAGTGCCCCTACATGTAAGCACGACAGCTCTCGCCTCGGAATTAAATTGATGCACTCCGAGTGTACCTTAGGTCTGTGCACCCCATGCTGAATGATTGACACGTGGCAGTAAAGAATGTCATGCGGACATCAGACAACATGTGTGGAGACTAAATTTAGAAAATTGCTCACAACATGCGGAAACTCAGTTGTTGCGAATTTTGCTAGACGTAAGATTTAATTCTCTAGATACGTGTCAACCATCCAGCATGAGGATGCACAGACCTAGGATGCACCCAATTTAATTCCCTCGCCTCTCGCCTACATGTAACCTACAAAGTGCCTTGACTGACCATCCGTCGTGTCTCCTTGCGGACCTTACGGAAGGAAGAGCTGAGCAGAGCAACAATCACGAATACGCATCCCCCGACTGGGTACTGTTCGTCAAATCAAATACCGAATCATAACTAATATACAAATCCTTACCTGCGGAAGGATTCACGCAAGGAGAGCGTCTCTGCTGCCGCTGACAAATCGAACGGTGACACGCCTGGCTACGGGGTTGCGTCGCCTCCACGCGCGTGGTCTCGGTGGAATCGGCGTTGCCTCTTCGTGAAATCGGCATCCGCCCGTTCATCTCGCATATTTTGTCGCAGTCTTATTTGGTGCTTGTGGAAGGAGAGGCCTAGGACAGCACAATGTAGGAGCCAGGGCGGCCAAGCCCATGGGGGGCAATCCCTCATCCTACTCTCCTCCACTAGCCCGTCCCGAGGATCCATACAGGGCCTCCCAAGAAGACCGACTTCGTTCATCGTCTCAACAACAAATCCGGCCTTCCAAAACAGGCTCTCCAGGAACCAGGACATAGCAGCGGCGACGTCACATGAAACCCCTGCCACCGTCAAGGCTGACTGTCCATTGTCCAAGGCGTGCGTCACATGATCTCTGTCGCTTACGTCCTACTTGTGCATGCACTTATCCATGGACTTGGGAGCTCCAATCCTAAATGATTTGGCTTGATTTCTTCTCCGACTGATGTATATATCTCTGTCTCTTTCTATTGTTGATGATATCCGAGTTGCCTAAGATTGCCCTTGAGTGATAAAGGTGTTGATGAGTGATGACAGAGCAAGCGCAACGCACACCATATGTTTGCTTCATTGCCTCAACCAACGTCAGAATAGTTTACTTGCATCCCAATTCTTTTGCTTAGTTTTAGTAGCAGTGCTACAGGGATACCAAGTTACTCACTAGTGTTTTTCTACAGACCTTGCTGCTATTTAAGTGTCCACACAAATGATTCCTAATGCGGTGGTAACAAGCGTTCCAAAACACGTTCTTTACCTTCACTGGTCAAAGCTGTTACACGGACAACTAACTCAACAAATTGAAAAGGGTGAGCTAGCTTATTCTAAAAGCCACGTTATTGCCAAGGGTCCTTCTCTTTCTTTTTTTCAGAGACGTTTAGGCCTCGTTCAGTTTTCCCAACTTCCCCCAAATATTTCTAAATTCCCCGTCACATCAATCTTTAGCTGTATGCATGAATCATTAAATGTAGGTAAAAAAATAACTAATTATACTTTTAGTAAGTACATGTCAAGACGAATCTTTTGAGCCTAGTTAGTCTATGTTTAGACAAAATTTATCAAATAACAACAAAAGTGTTACGGTGTATTTTTCAAATATTTTCCAAAACTAAACAACACCTTAGTCTATGCATGCACGATTAAGAAATTGATCCATGTTGTTGGTGCAATCGAATTGGTAACCGTTTAGCTGTGAAGATACAATGGATGTTTGAGTCTACATGTTCTCATACAAAATTTCCATATTTTTCATTTGGTTTTTGTTACAAAATACTCCGAATATATGTATAGATTGATATGTCCTCCAGTACAGGCGCGGCGAAGCGCGCCTTTCTTCCTAGTATACAGTACTTGCGGAGGTGGATGGCGTCGACGTCGGGGGATCCATCGGCAGAGGAGGCTCTCCGCCGCGGCCGCATCCTCTCCAGCCGCCTCTACCTCGACAGCGTCCCCAGCTCGAAGGTCCGTCACCTCAACCCCTCTCTCTCTCCTCCCACTTCGCCGCCGTGACGCCGTCGGTCGTAACAACCGCAAACCTCATGCCGTTCGCGCAGGCACCCATAGTCTACTCGCCGGCGTACGACATCGAGTTCAACGGGATCGAGAAACAGTGAGCAATTCGTCATACGTCACACGTTTACCCCCACCACATCGCATCGTGGCGGCTGGCGCTGTAATTTTCACCGCCCGTCTGACGCGCTCGTGCAGGCACCCGTTTGATTCGGCGATATGGGGTCGCGTCCGCAACTTCCTTGTGGACGCAGGGCTCCTCCAGAGAGATCGGATCATCGAGCCGCTGGAAGCCTCCGAGGATGATCTGCTAGTGGTGCGTAATAATCAACTGCCTGTTCACTTGATGCACAGAAGACTTGTACTGTAGGATGCGATGGAAATTTATCACTTATGGTTTGTGGCCTATCCAATCAGGTGCACTCGGAGGCATACTTGAGCAGTCTTAAGAGCAGTGCGAAGGTTGCCCGCATTGTAGAGGTACTGCTAAATTCAGTATTGCATATTTGACAGTGTGATCGTTTACATGTTATAAGCCTGTAACCACTCACAACACTGTCTACTGCTGTACTGAATCATAGAGAGCATGATGGTTGATGGTTTCTGAAGCATTTGACCATCTGCAGATTTCTCTGTTAAAACCAATCTGCTTGGTCATTCATATTGCTAAAGTGTATGGAGTTATTGAGTGTAAAATGTACCCCCCACTGTCCAAATGTGTAAGGTGCATTTGGTTTCGTTGGGACAAGCCTTTTTTGATACAAAAGTGTTGTTATTGGATCCTATTCAAATGTAAATGTACTTGCTACTTACTTGTGATTAAGATTTTGTACTAAAAAATGACATCAGTATAGTCAGAGTTTTGTCCTAATGAAACAAAATACACCTTAAACTTATGAACGTAATCAGTATTTCCTGATTTATCCTAGGTTCCGGCAGTGACACTACTACCTAACTTGCTTGTTCAGCAAAAGCTCCTTTATCCATTTCGGAAGCAGGTAAATGCCCCCTTGGCTGTTTATTTTGATGTTCAAGAAGCATGATGAAGTGAGCTTTTTACTTTTTATGTAGGTGGGTGGCTCCATTTTATCAGCCAAACTTGCACTAGAAAGGGGATGGGCTATCAACATTGGCGGAGGCTTCCACCACTGTTCCGCAGAGGAAGGGGGTGGATTTTGTGCATATGCTGATATTTCTCTGTGTGTCCATTTTGCTTTCATTCGTTTAAATATCTCAAGGTAGGATAACTATTGAACTTCACTAGGCATTTGCATCATATTTTCTGTATATTCCGTATGCACATATATTATTTCATAGCAATATATGGCGAATATGAGCCTAGCTAGTGGCAAAAATCTTCTACCCGCTCAATGTAGCGTCACCCCTCTGCCTATTATTATGTTGTTTTCTTTTAATGCAGAACACACAATTCATAAGCAAAGTTCTTCGTTACTCTTGTAAAAGTACTCCAATAATAAGGAATAGAAACTATTGATATGAGAATACGTGTTAGCTATTTTGGTTCCATGAGTCACTCAACTTTTTTGCAGAGTAATGATCATTGATCTAGATGCTCACCAAGGAAATGGCCATGAAAAGGACTTCGGGTGTGATGGTGAGAGGCTGTGTGCTCTATTGTTTTCTTGTCATATCTTGTAGTTGCTACTATTTCATGGCTTGTTGACATTTTTTCTTCACTTGCAGGGAGAGTTTACACCTTGGACATGTACAACTCTGAAATATATCCTTTTGTAAGTACTTAACCCTGAAATGGTTCCTACATCTGCCAATCAACACCTCCTTTTCCTTAATGGGTTGTTCATTAACTGGTTACATAAAGTATAAAAGAAACAGCTGGGTACTTCTGTTTGATATTTAGCTAATTGCTGCCCCCTTCGCTTCCATGGAATTTTTGTTTTGTTCTTGCTGATAGAGCATGTATTTCATTCTGAGAATATGAAATATATTTCATTCTGATGAGTAGCGATGAAAACGGGCGGAAACAGACGGAAAACCCCTATTTGTACTTCTGTTTCTATATTTTTTGGTGGAAACAGGAACGGCTTCGGAAAATATGGTTTCAAAAACGGAATCGGAATATGCGGGTGTGCGGAAACAAACCAATACGGTTGGAAATTCAAAGAAAATGGTCGGAAGTCGGGAACTTAAGTCAGAATACCCCACATCTTTATACTCGAAATCACAATCATATACAATGACCGTAATGATGTAACATGTATGTGAGAGAATATTTCGACAGCGACAAAGATATATTTTTCATAAATCACAACTTTGTTTCATCATCCATATTGTCAGGATCACTTTCATTCTTATCTTTCTATATATATGTGGATATATTTGCTGAAATAAATTAGCACTTAATATTTAGAGTGCACAATTGCGAAGAACTCGTCGAGCCGATCGAAATGGATATATTATTTGATATATTTGGAGCTAGGAATGAAAATATATTGATTTTTCAAATAAAAGAAGTGAACCCTGAAATCCAGTAAAATTCCGGAATTTTGAAAATACGGATGGAAAAACGTCATTTCTATCTCCGATCCGATTCCGAGAACCAGTTATGAAATATGGATGAGAAATATGGCATAACTGGTTCTGCATGCATCACTGCACTAGCACTTTATACTCATGCTACATAAGAAGAGGTCGACAGGAGTACAGGACATGTAGTTACAGCTGTCTAAATTGTAATATTTTTGTCTGCGTGAAAACTATAACTTTCGTAGCTCTTTATATTTTATTTCAAGTCACAGTCTACTGCATTGTAATTACCACTGGTCTAAAGTTAGGTACTTAGGTGTTCATTTGCAATAAACAGAAAAAGGCTTATATTACTTGTTGGTCCTTGGACTCCCTGCACAGGTAGGCAGCTAGCTTACCAGCACACCCACCCACCCACACTTGGCTAGAGGTTGAAGAAGGGGTGAGCACATAGCACACACAGAACACACACGAGCTCTGAACTTGAGCTCTGAAACTGAATGTGGCAACTGAACTGATTTTTGCATTGCCTTAGGTGTAGTATATATACAGCTCTTGTACCAACTATATGGTATATACAAGAGTATGGCTGAGTACAGCCCCATCTACTCCTAGTACTACTAGTACATTGGCCAGCCCACTACCAAGACATGGCTGATGTAGCCTTCTACCAACTACATGTACTAGATGGTCTATTGCCTTACACTCTACAACAACTAGGAGCTGACCGAGTGCCTGCCCCTGATGCAGAATCGGAGAGGGAGATCAGCAGCAGATTATGTCTTACATTAATTCCCTGTACTATTACAATGCATACACTTACAACCAGAACTACCAAAATCGGCTATTGTAAGCTGTTTTGTGGACTTTGGACACCCTAAACTTACCCATCATGTTTGGAAATGGTTTCATTAATGCAGATTATGCAGTGCCTTTGAGCCAGTAACCAAACTAAGATAATGTATCTCTACCACATGGTGCAAGAGGATTGTGAGAGTTGGAAGAACAACTGTATCTGTTTGTATTCTTTTTGTGGGATTTTGTGATGGGGTTCACCCTCCTAAGGGGTTGTTTGCATAACTATTTGAAAGTTAAGGGTGCAGTATACCTGGTTTTGTAGCACGGGAGGTTCAACACATTCACTGTTGAACTGCAGAGGGCAAAGAAAAAAAAATTCTTTATAGATTTTCCTTTACATCATTTAATGGCAAACTTGTGCCCAATATGTTATCTATAATGATATTATTTTGTTGCAGGATCATGTGGCTAAGAAGTACATTGATCAAAAGGTCGAGTTAGATGTAAGTTGCAATTTCTATCCTGTTATATATTATATTTTTTTAGCATCTGTTTCGTGTTGAAGTTTGCAATTAAACTACACCTGTTTGCATTTTTAGAGTGGGACAAAAACAGAAGATTATTTGGAGATCCTTGATGATGCTCTCAAGGTAACTTGTGCATTGCCACAGTATCTCTGTCATTTCACCTACAGTATCAGTGATTATATATGTTTCATTTAACAGAAGCGAACTGTTTGTGTATGTGTTTTCTTTTTGAGTGTGAATTGATATTCTGCAATGCATGACTCTTTTTGGTAAGGATCTGGATTGCAGAACATGATATTTGAGGTGGCATATTTCTGTGTCACACCCCAACTTTAAGGATAAAATTGAGGCGGAATACTCATGTGTGCCCAGGAAACAATCACACACATAAGTTAGACAAATTACAAAAAGTGGCATCATCACAGTGTTTATTACATAACGATAGTATCATCTCATGTCTTACATCAAGCGGAACAAAAGAAAACTGAACTGCTAACAAAGACCAACTCCACAGGGATAGCTGACTGGGGGAACAGCTAGCCTAGAAGTCCTCTGGGAAGTCACCAACTCCACCTTCATCTGTTACCCATCCGGGATTTTGCCCAAAAAGAAGATAAACAACAAGCGTAAGTACTCCACGTACTTAGCAAGCTAACATAGGGTTCATGAGGCTCAAAAGGCTGACACTGTCTGACTGCAGTTAGCTTTTAAGTTGGCAAAGTTTTAGCATTAAGGTAAACGAATATTGTGCTTAACCCTTAACCCATGATCCATTTGTCCAACAAAGATAATTAAAACATCATAAGGTGTCATCAACATAGAGTAACAGTTATTCAAGTATCATAGTTCTGCTAGTTTTCCGGGCCGCTCGTGACCGTGAGCACGGCTGTTATAACAGTTTTACACTCTGCAGAGGTTGTGCATCTTTACCCACAAGCCATGTTGCCCTTGTGCCCGAGGCGGCCAACCTCTTGATCCACTTCCAAGGTAGATCGGCAGGGTACACTATGAAGCCTTTCGCTGGTTCGTCTAACAGGTTAGGGCCACTAGGTTTCCTTGGCAGGCAGATGTAGCAACCCCCCTTTCCTATGGCACAAGGCCATCGCAGCTATACACATAGGAACAGGAGCAGCCCTACACCCAAAGTGGCAAGCCCCTCTTGCGCCCTTTCGGGTCACCGCTAACAAGTTAGAAAAGGTCCAGTGTACTGAGCTAAAACCAGAGCCATATAGCACTCATGGTAGCACTGTCAATCCCAGCTTTCGCTAACAGCAAGTTTTATTAACCGTTTATCATCATATCAACATGAGAACATTCATCATTGGACTGGATCAGTTATAAGTTGGTTAGCAATAGCATTCTACCCATATGCATATATCCCACGGAGTCAAGAACATCACACATAACAAAGCTAAGTGGGTCTCTAAGGTTGCTCAATTGGACACATGCAAAAAATGAGTAAATTAATAGTAAGGTGAATAGGTAACAAGGAGATCTCATGCTAACTTGCCTTGGTTGTTGAACGGCTGGTCTTCCTGCTGGTCGTCGAAAGAAGGGTCCTGGTCGTACCACACCGACTCGCCGTCTACTCGATCACAACATCAACACGCATTCCAGGCGCATACATACAATGCAAACAGGGCTATCATTAGAACAGTACACTAAACAGTAATAAACAGAAATAAAACTTTGATAAAACAGAAGTACGTGTTTCTACGATCACAACAAGTTTTGCTTCACCGAAAACGGAGTTACGACGCTAAAGTTACGGCCGAAACGGTAATTCTAAAGCCCTAAACAAGATTAACATAAACTCTGAAACTAAACTGACCTAAGCCGACTAACAGAGGCAAAAACAGGTAGGAAACTAAATTACGAATCTCACGCAACTTGAACGGTTCAAAACGGAGCTAAAACGTGGATTTTATAAGCGTTTTAGTGCAGTGGCAAATATGTAAATAACTAGAAATGCATTTAAATTTAAAACGGAAATTTAAACTGAATTTTAAATCAAATTCTCGGCCGGCTGGACTGCGCCTCAAAACAACAGAAACGCAGGGGCCTGGTCGGAAGATTTTCAAGGCACAGCGAACAGTGCTCTATGGAGCGCGGGTTGATTCTGCAAGACCACAGGGGCTCTTAAGCAAAATGGCCGGCGAAGGGGTACCGGCCGATCAGGGCCGTCGGATCGGAGACAGACGGCGCGGATTAGACACGGGGGTGTGTGCGCGCGGAGCGGGCCGACGGCGCGCCCAGGCCGCGACGTCGCGGTCCCCTGGTGGCGTCGTGCGCGCGTCCACCATGGCTGATGCCTGGGAGCTCGCGGACTAGGGCACCAAGGACACCACACGCGAAACCAAGAGTACGGAGGGGTAGCAGAGCGCAAGGGGGTCCTCACCACGGCAGAGGAGGCGGCGGCGGGACTCTGACGGCGGCGATCGACGGCGCACGGCGGAGATCCGGACGCCGAGGGACACCCTGGCGAACCGACGACGGTTAGATCAAAACCGAGCGTAAGAAAGAGGGAGAAGGGGTTCGGCAGCGGCGCTACCGCGACGCGGAGCACGGCGAGGTGAAGGGCGGGGTCGGTGAGGGCGAGCTCTACCGGATGGCGGCGGCGAGTGCTCGGCACAACGGGGCGGAGCTCGGAGGTGCTCGGGTGCTCAGAAGGGTGCGAGAAGAGAGAAAGGGGGAGCGGGGGGGGGGGAGACCGCGTCCACTTAAAGGACGAGGGAGGGAGCGAGGTCGTGGGGAGAGCGCGCGGGCGAAGCGGGGCGTGGGCGGTTGCGCTCACGAGCTCGGGAGAGCAGAGGGGCGCTGACAGGCGGGACCGCCACGTCAGTGAGAAAGGAGGAGGGAGGCGGCGGTTTGCTGGCGCTGGCAGCGGCACGCCGGGCCGGCCTGCTGGGCCTCGCGGGCGAAGGGAAGGGGAGGGGGTCGGCCCAACGCGGGGAAAGGGAGGAGAGGAGGGAGGAAAACGCGAGCTGGGCCGCCAGGCCGCTTGGGCCGGAAGCAAGGGAGAGAGGGAGAAAGAGAAATAAACCTTTTTCTTTTCATTTCAAAGCATTTCAAATCCAATTCAAAGTGAATTTGAATTCATTTTGAATTTTGGCAAAAACCAGTCACTTCAATAAATATGATGCACCAGCATGAATGCAAAAACATGTTGCCACTTTTATTTTAATTCACTAAAAATTATTTAACCCCTAGGTTAAATGCTCACAAATGCATAAATAAATCATTTTCACCTATTTTATTTTGGAGAAATTTTTACGGTGTTACAACTCTACCCCCTTAAGATGAATCTCGTCCTCGAGATTCGACTGGAGCTTACTCAAACAGCTGCGGATAAGATTTCTGAAGATCTTCTCTTTCCCAGGTAGCCTCTTCTTCTGTATATCTGTTCCACTGAACTTTGCACATCTTGATAACTCGGCTCCTGTATATCTGTTCCACTGAACTTTGCACATCTTGATAACTCGGCTCCTGGTAACTCTTTCTGCTGTCTCTAAGATCTTGATAGGGTATTCTTCATAAGTGAGATCTTCTCCTATCTTGATCTCTTCCCGGGGAACTTGTTCTTCTGGCACTCTCAGACATTTCTTTAGTTGAGAGACGTGGAACACATCATGAACGCCTGATAGACTCTCAGGTAGCTCAAGCTGATAGGCCATTTCTCCACGTCTGGCCAAGATCCGGAAAGGACCTATGTATCTGGGTGCCAACTTTCCTTTCATGTTGAACCTCTTTACGCTCCTCATGGGTGACACTTTCAAGTACACATAGTCTCCCACTTTGAAAACTAAGTCCCTCCTGCGAGTATCTGCGTAACTCTTTTGTCGGGACTGAGCTATCCTCAAGTTATCCCGGATCATTCTTACTTGTTCTTCAGCATTTCGAAGAACATCCGGTCCAAACACTTGTGTTTCTCCTGTCTGATTCCAGAACAAGGGAGTTCTACACTTTCGCCCATACAAAGCTTCAAAAGGAGCCATTTTTAGACTTTTCTGATGACTGTTGTTGTAGGAGAATTCAGCGTATGGCAGGCTTTTATCCCAACTAGCCCCATGTTGAAGGGCACATGCTCTCAACATGTCCTCCAAAATCTGATTTATCCTTTCAGTCTGCCCATCTGTTTGCGGGTGATATGCAGAACTGAAATTCAGCTTGGTTCCCAACGATTGGTGTATCTGATGCCAGAAATAAGATGTGAATTGTGTTCCTCTGTCAGACACTATTTTCTTCGGAACACCATGCAGGGACACAATTCTCTCCATGTACAGCTCTGCTAATCTTGCTCCATTATAAGTGGTTTTAACTGGTAGGAAGTGAGCGACCTTAGTGAGACGGTCAACGATTACCCATATAGAGTCATAGCCTCTTTGGGTACGGGGTAATCCAGTGATAAAGTCCATTCTCACTTCTTCCCATTTCCACTCAGGTATCTGCATAGGTTGTAACAATCCTGCCGGTCTCTGATGTTCAGCCTTGACCTTCTAACAGGTGTCACATAAGGCCACATATTCTGCCACATCTCGCTTCAATCCATACCACCAGTACTTTTTTTTCAGATCTAAGTACATTTTGGTACTGCCAGGATGTATAGAGTAGGCAGATTCATGTGCCTCTCGCAAGATGGCATCGCGAATAGCTTTCACTTCAGGCACACATATCCTTTTTCCAAACCATATAGTTCCATTTTCATCCATCCTGAAACCTGGTGCCTTTCCAAGCACTATGTTCTCTGCTATCTCTTGCAATTTCTCATCTTTCAGTTGACCCTCACGGATTTCTTTCTCCAAAGTAGGTTCAACTGTCATCTCCACAACATTGTTGGCAAAGCATAGATTAAGATATGTCATTTCAGCTCTCAACTCTGCTGACATGTATTCTACTTGCAGTCCATTTGCATAAGTTTTTCTGCTCAAGGCATCGGCCACGACATTGGCCTTTCCTGGGTGATAATGTACCTCCAGGTCATAGTCTTTGATCAGTTCTAGCCAACGGCGTTGCCTCGAATTCAGATCCGATTGAGTAAGTATGTACTTCAGACTTTTATGATCTGTGTACACATCACACTTATGCCCAACTAGATAATGTCTCCATATTTTCAGAGCATGGACAACAGCTGCTAACTCCAAGTCATGGGTTGGATAGTTCACCTCGTGCTTTCTCAGCTGTCTGGATGCATAGGCTACTACTCTTCCTTCTTGCATCAGAACACATCCAAGTCCCAGACGAGATGCATCACAATAGATGGAGAAACTTTTGTTCAAGTCTGGCAGAACTAGAACTGGTGCTGTGGTTAATCTCTTCTTTAACTCTTCAAAGTTTGCTTGGCATTTATCAGACCACACAAACTTAGCACTCTTTTCTAACAAGGCTGTCATAGGCTTTGCAAGCTTGGAGAATCCTTCAATGAACCTTCTATAATACCCGGCCAAACCCAGAAAGCTTCGGATTTCACTAGCATTGGTTGGCGGGTTCCAGTCCAACACATCCTGCACCTTGGTGGGATCAACGGATATACCTCCGTCAGAGACTACATGCCCCAAGAAAGAGACTTCTTTCAACCAGAATTCACACTTGCTTCTCTTGGCATAGAGTTGATGCTCTCTCAACTTCTGCAGAACCATCCTCAGATGTTCAGCATGTTCCTCTTCTCAGATGTTCAGCATGTTCCTCTTCTATTTTAGAGAACACTAGAATATAATCTATGAACACCACCACAAACTTATCCAGGTACTCCATGAACACCTTATTCATCAGGTACATGAAGTAGGCTGGGGCATTGGTCAGTCCAAAAGACATAACTGTATACTCATACAATCCATACCGCGTTGTGAAAGCGGTCTTAGGAATGTCCGAGTTCCGGATTTTCAACTGGTGGTACCCAGATCTGAGATCTATTTTGGAGAATACACAAGCTCCTCTAAGCTGGTCAAATAGATCATCTATCCGGGGTAGAGGGTATTTGTTTTTAATGGTAACCTCATTTAGGGACCTATAGTCCACACACATCCTCTGGCTACCATCTTTCTTATCCACAAAGATCACAGGTGCTCCCCAAGGAGAAGCACTGGGGCGTATAGTTGCTTCTTAAGCTCTTCTAATTCATTTACCCCCATTCTATAAGGTCTTTTAGCTATTGGTGCAGTTCCATGCAATAATTCAATAATGAATTCAACATCACGATCAAGTGGCATACCTGGCAAGTCATCAGGGAACTCGTCCACCACCCGATCTTGATTTGCACCACTAGCATCCATCTGGTTTATTGTGGCAATAGGCTGCTCTTGCATCACCACTTCCACACAGATTCTGTCTCCCTTGGGTGTAGATACAACAACTGACCTTTCCTGACACTGAATGACAGCTCCATGTTGCTTCATCCAGTCCATACCCAAGATGAGATCTATGTCTGTTGTTCTCAGCACTATAGGCTTTACTTTAAATTCTACCCCCTTAAGTTGACACTAGAGGTGGGGCTCCAGAAATTTGCAGGCATACTACCCCCGGTGAGTTCACTATGATAGGTTCTTTCATTGCACATAGAGGTACACCATGCATTCTAACAAATGACTGGGAAATGAAAGAATGCGAAGCACCAGAATCAAAAAGTACGGTTGCTGGGATTGAGTTGATACTGAACGTACCCATCATGACATCTGGCGCATCCAGGGCAGTATCGGCAGCCACATGGTTCACCCGCCCAACGTTAGGTGGGCGAGCATTCTGCTTCTGACCTCCTGCTTGGTTCTGTGGGGCCTGAGGGTTTTGCTTCTTGGGACACTGGTGACCATAGTGTCCAATCTCCCCGCAGCGGTAACAACCATTGGGGTTTTGCTGAGTTGCATTCTTTGCGGGAGCGGAGTTAGGTGCTCCCTGACGTGAGGCTTGGCTGCCCTGCTGCTGGAATCTCTGCCCTCCTGGCTGCTGCTGATAGCGCTGCCCACCTGACTGCTGTTGGTAGGGAAGGCGCTGCTGGTTCTGGTTGCCCTGGGGGTGCTGTCCTCTGTTCCACTGGTTGGAGGGACCTTGGTTCCTTTGGGGTAGCCTTGTTGGGGGTTGACCCGGGGACGAGTGTTGCTCCCCGAAGACTGGCCTTGGAAGCTTCTCTTCTTTGCTTCCATCTCCTTCCGCTTGTTGTCAATAACAATCGCCCTATTGACCAGGGCCTGATAGTTTGGATATGTGTTTGACATAAGCTGGAGCTGCAATCCATCATATAGCCCTTTCAGAAAACGGCGCTGCTTGTCCTTATCTTCTGCCACATCCTGTGGGGCATAGCGCGACAGTTGAGCAAACTTGTCGCGGTATTCCGCCACTGACATAGAACCCTGTCTCAAGGAGCGGAACTCTTCTTGCTTCAGTTCCACAAGGCCTTCAGGGATGTGATATGCCCTGAAGTTCTTGAATTCCTGCCAAGTGACAACAGGAGCATCTTGAGGACGGCCGAACATGTATGCATCCCACCAATCTTGGGCTGCTCCCTGCAGTTGCCCAGAAGCGTAGAGCACTTTCTCATAATCAGTGCACTGGGCGATGTTCAGCTGCTTCTCTACTGCACGAAGCCAGTCATCTGCCTCCAAAGGTTCAGAGGCATGGGTGAATACAGGTGGGTGGCCTTTCAGGAATTCTCCTCGTCGGTCCCTGACTTGGAGAGGTGGGGGTGCTGCAGCTGGCGCCTGATCCAGGCGGTTCATCATGGCTTGCATCAACTGATTCTGCATTCCCATCAGTTGTTCGATGGTTACTGGCGGCGGTGGCGGTGACGGGTCCACAGGAGCACCACGCCCACGGCCACGGCCCCTTCCGCGTCCACCCCTTGCTGCCATCTGCTCACCAACAAATGCGCAAGAGTTAGACCTTTATATCCATCATAGAAATTATTTTAAAGAACAAAAGAGCATTGCTGAAAATTTCTGGGCACATCTTTATCAACAGCAGTGCACGAAAACTGACATAACTCAAGCTACATAAGTCCAACAGGGGCGAACCAGACATTGTTGGAAAGCTTAAGAAACCAGCTACAACTTTCACTCAGAACACTTTCTCAGATTCGACCAGATTCTGGGTCTAAAACAGCGTTGAACAGAACCTGTTCTGGGTGACAGACTGCGCAGAAACATCAACTTTGAACAGCTATATCTCACAGATCCGAACAGATAAAGACTTGGTTCCAGATTTGTTTGAAAGATACATCAGTCTAGATACTCCCACAAAAATTTCATAATTTTTGGGAACATATATTAAGAGATATACTGATTTAACCACAGGCTGCTCCAGAAAACAGCAACACAGATAAGGGATAAACCACTTTATACATCACAGAAAGATGTTTTAAACTGGAGAAGCACAGACATAACCCATACTTCTCCACTACACAAACAAAGATCCAAACAACCATAGTTCACCAACATAAGCAACACATACACTAAAAGTTCACCAGACACACACTGAAATTTAAACAACGTTTCTAAACGGGATAACAAAACATGGTGGACATCTACTGGGCTCCACCGGGGGCATTGTTGGCCCTGAACCTCTTCTTGTAGACGGCTGGGAGTCCCAGCTCAGCGCGAAGATAGTCCACTTCACGCTTCAGACGCCTCATTACCTTCTGAGAAGCGCGCAGGTCATCCTGCACACTGTCAGCCTTCTTCTGCGCCTCGTAGACGTGTCGTGCTGTAGAGGCCAGAACTGGGTAGTCCACAGGTGGAAGCAGGGTCTGCCACTTGCCCTCCTGGTCGTTGTGGGGCAGGTAGCGGTAGCGGTCCTCCCGCATGGACTGGAAGCGTAGTCCACGATAATGCAGGAAGGCATCCTGCGCAGCATCCTCCATGCTTGCCAGAGAGTGACCACGCTTGGTGGTGGTCCTGTGAACAGACTCTATGACGTGGCCTTGGTCCACATCATTCCAACCTGTAACCATCAGGTCGGACTTCCAGTAAGTAGCCTCCAAGGGATGGGTGTACTCGCCACAGTGGTACTGGAGCTTGGCCTCCAACTCTGGGTAGTATTCATTCAGCAGACGAACCAGCATACTATGGTAGTAAGCTGTCTCGTCAGGCTTCTTGAATATGAAGCGACGAGTCCATCCGAGGTCTTCATCCACCACCTGCACTTCTGGAGAGGCAGGGGGTGCTGGTGCTGAAGCAGACGAAGCGGCGGGGGAGTGCACCACGGGGTACACTGGCACGAAGGCCGGTGCTGCAGGAGCTGCTGGAGCGACGGGGGCGGCGGGAGCCTCCACGGCGGGTGGAGCGACAGGCACCACAGGAGCGGGTGCCTCCGGAGCAGGGGCCTCAGGTACTGGCGCCTCAGGAACTGGCACCTCAGGAGCTGGCACCTCAGGAGCTTGCGCCTCAGGAACTGGTGCAGGGGGCAGGGGTGGCGCTGCAAGCTCCCAGAGACGGTCGGGGTAGAGGTCAGCTCTTCATCCTCCACGATGAAAGCAGTGTTGGAGGAGCTGGAGGAGCCATCACCGTCGGAGATGTTGACCACTGGGTGAGGGGGCTGGCTGGTGCTGGCGGTGAACAGGGCACGATACGCACGGGTGCTAAGACGAGGCATCCTGACGTTATGGTTAAAGATAAGATAAGTAGAAACAATTAGTTTTGCATAATAGAATAAGAATAAGAAGCATGTAAATTTTAACAAAATAACAAGATAATAAAGTAAGCATGAACAGGTAACAAAAGGTGTTAGAACGGCCATTTCCTAGCTAGGCTTGCGTCCTACAGTCAACAAAGATTTGATACCAATTTGTCACACCCCAACTTTAAGGATAAAATTGAGGCGGAATACTCATGTGTGCTCAGGAAACAATCACACACATAAGTTAGACAAATTACAAAAAGTGGCATCATCACAGTGTTTATTACATAACGATAGTATCATCTCATGTCTTACATCAAGCGGAACAAAAGAAAACTGAACTGCTAACAAAGACCAACTCCACAGGGATAGCTGACTGGGGAAACAGCTAGCCTAAAAGTCCTCTGGGAAGTCACCAACTCCACCTTCATCTGTTACCCATCCGGGATTTTGCCCAAAAAGAAGATAAACAACAAGCGTAAGTACTTCACGTACTTAGCAACCTAACATAGGGTTCATGAGGCTCAAAAGGCTGACACTGTCTGACTGCAGTTAGCTTTTAAGTTGGCAAAGTTTTAGAATTAAGGTAAACGAATATTGTGCTTAACCCTTAACCCATGATCCATTTGTCCAACAAAGATAATTAAAACATCATAAGGTGTCATCAACATAGAGTAACAGTTATTCAAGTATCATAGTTCTGCTAGTTTTCCGGGCCGCTCGTGACCGTGAGCACGACTGTTATAACAGTTTTACACTCTGCAGAGGTTGTGCATCTTTACCCACAAGCCGTGTTGCCCTTGTGCCCGAGGCGGCCAACCTCTTGATCCACTTCCAAGGTAGATCGGCAGGGTACACTATGAAGCCTTTCGCTGGTTCGTCTAACAGGTTAGGGCCGCTAGGTTTCCTTGGCAGGCAGATGTAGCAACCCCCCTTTCCTATGGCACAAGGCCATCGCAGCTATACACATAGGAACAGGAGCAGCCCTACACCCAAAGTGGCAAGCCCCTCTTGCGCCCTTTCGGGTCACCGCTAACAAGTTAGAAAAGGTCCAGTGTACTGAGCTAAAACCAGAGCCATATAGCACTCATGGTAGCACTGTCAATCCCAGCTTTTGCTAACAGCAAGTTTTATTAACCGTTTATCATCATATCAACATGAGAACATTCATCATTGGACTGGATCAGTTATAAGTTGGTTAGCAATAGCATTCTACCCATATGCATATATCCCACGGAGTCAAGAACATCACACATAACAAAGCTAAGTGGGTCTCTAAGGTTGCTCAATTGGACACATGCAAAAAATGAGTAAATTAATAGTAAGGTGAATAGGTAACAAGGAGATCCCATGCTAACTTGCCTTGGTTGTTGAACGGCTGGTCTTCCTGCTGGTCGTCGAAAGAAGGGTCCTGGTCGTACCACACCGACTCACCGTCTACTCGATCACAACATCAACACGCATTCCAGGCGCATACATACAATGCAAACAGGGCTATCATTAGAACAGTACACCAAACAGTAATAAACAGAAATAAAACTTTGATAAAACAGAAGTACGTGTTTCTACGATCACAACAAGTTTTGCTTCACCGAAAACGGAGTTACGACGCTAAAGTTACGGCCGAAACGGTAATTCTAAAGCCCTAAACAAGATTAACATAAACTCTGAAACTAAACTGACCTAAGCCGACTAACAGAGGCAAAAACAGGTAGGAAACTAAATTACGAATCTCACGCAACTTGAACGGTTCAAAACGGAGCTAAAACGTGGATTTTATAAGCGTTTTAGTGCAGTGGCAAATATGTAAATAACTAGAAATGCATTTAAATTTAAAACGGAAATTTAAACTGAATTTTAAATCAAATTCTCGGCCGGCTGGACTGCGCCTCAAAACAACAGAAACGCAGGGGCCTGGTCGGAAGATTTTCAAGGCACAGCGAACGGTGCTCTATGGAGCGCGGGTTGATTCTGCAAGACCACAGGGGCTCTTAAGCAAAATGGCCAGCGAAGGGGTACCGGCCGATCAGGGCCGTCGGATCGGAGACAGACGGCGCGAATTAGACACGGGGGTGTGTGCGCGCAGAGCGGGCCGACGGCGCGCCCAGGCCGCGACGTCGCGGTCCCCTGGCGGCGTCGTGCACACGTCCACCATGGCTGATGCCTGGGAGCTCGCGGACTAGGGCACCAAGGACACCACACGCGAAACCAAGAGTACGGAGGGGTAGCAGAGCGCAAGGGGGTCCTCACCACGGCAGAGGAGGCGGCGGCGGGACTCTGACGGCGGCGATCGACGGCGCACGGCGGAGATCCGGACGCCGAGGGACACCCTGGCGAACCGACGACGGTTAGATCAAAACCGAGCGTAAGAAAGAGGGAGAAGGGGTTCGGCAGCGGCGCTACCGCGACGCGGAGCACGACGAGGTGAAGGACGGGGTCGGTGAGGGCGAGCTCTACCGGATGGCGGCGGCGAGTGCTCGGCACAACGAGGCGGAGCTCGGAGGTGCTCGGAGGTGCTCGGGTGCTCAGAAGCGTGTGAGAAGAGAGAAAGGGGGAGCGGGGGGGGGGGGGAGACCGCGTCCACTTAAAGGACGAGGGAGGGAGCGAGGTTGTGGGGAGAGCGCGCGGGCGAAGCGGGGCGTGGGCGGTTGCGCTCACGAGCTCGGGAGAGCAGAGGGGCGCTGGGTTGGAGAAGGGGGAGGCGCTGACAGGCGGGACCGCCACGTCAGTGAGAAAGGAGGAGGGAGGCGGCGGTTTGCTGGCGCTAGCAGCGGCACGCCGGGCCGGCCTGCTGGGCCTCGTGGGCGAAGGGAAGGGGAGGGGGTCGGCCCAACGCAGGGAAAGGGAGGAGAGGAGGGAGGAAAACGCGAGCTGGGCCGCCAGGCCGCTTGGGCCGGAAGCAAGGGAGAGAGGGAGAAAGAGAAATAAACCTTTTTCTTTTCATTTCAAAGCATTTCAAATCCAATTCAAAGTGAATTTGAATTCATTTTGAATTTTGGCAAAAACCAGTCACTTCAATAAATATGATGCACCAGCATGAATGCAAAAACATGTTGCCACTTTTATTTTAATTCACTAAAAATTCTTTAACCCCTAGGTTAAATGCTCACAAATGCATAAATAAATCATTTTCACCTATTTTATTTTGGAGAAATTTTTAGGGTGTTACATTCTGTAAGGTTTATGTCACATCAAATTGTAGAACAGAGGCTGGAATTATATGTATTATATAATGATATACCAGCATGCACTAATGGTGTTAATACTATCATCCATCATACATTTAAAAGGAGCTTTGCATGCTTAGACCCAACCAGCCAGTTAGGGCCTGTACAATGTGTGTACATCATGGACGGACACTTGTGAGCTGTTACCGGAACTGCCAAGGTGGAGGTCCATGCATGCGCGCACGGGCACTTGCGGATGGCATCGCTGCTCAACCAGGCAGCCGGTGCTAGGAGCCTAGGAATGTGCCCTGGGGGGTTCAACGCTTGGAGCTTAGGATATGAGATACTTATGCACAAGCATGGAGGCTACGGTTTGCATTGTACTACTTCTATTCCAAATGATAAGCTCAATGGGAACAAATGGGTTGAAGACATCCAGGGAGTAATTCCAGTACAGGCTATATCTGAATATCTTGCTGTATGGGATAATTTAGAGGGGCGTGTTCTGCAGGAAGGAATTCCTGATAAGCACATCTGGAGGTTCTCTGCTTCTGGAGATTATACCGCTAAATCTGCCTATGACATACTCTTTCAGGGTGCTATTAGTTTTGCCCCATATGAGCGCATTTGGAAATCTTCGGCACCCCCAAAATGTCGCTTTTTTATGTGGCTGGCTGCTCACAATCGTTGCTGGACAGTAGATAGATTGGCTCGGCGTGGTCTCCCCCATCCAGATCGATGCCCGCTCTGCGATCAAGAGGATGAGAGCATCCAACACCTTCTTATTGGATGTGTGCTTGCAAGACAGTTTTGGTTTGTTATCCTGCATAGTTTTGGGCTGGCTGCTCTTGCCCCGCAGTCCACTGATTCCTCCTTCGATGACTGGTGGGACAAGTCGATTCTGGCAGTCAACAGAGAGATGCGAAAAGGGTTAAATTCTCTCATCATCCTAGGAGCCTGGACCATCTGGAAACATCGAAATGACTGTGTCTTTAATGGAGCGGTCCCGAATCTGTCCACCGTCCTATCTCTTGCTCGGGAAGAAGCTCTGCTTTGGTCGTTGTCTGGGGATAAGGGGCTGTCCCGGAGCCCAGCTCGAGGGATCGGATAATGAAGATTTGGGGTTCCCTGGTCGTGTCTTTCTCTCTTCTTTTTTCTCAGACTTTTCTGTGTGCTTGTGTGAGTGAGTTGGTGTGTTGTCTGTGTGTGAGTGGGTTGGTGTGTTGTCTGTGTTTGAGTCTATGTTTGACTCCTTTTTCCATCTATTAATACAATGATACGCAGTCCTCCTGCGTATTCGAGAAAAAAGATGTTTTGACTTTTCTAGATACATTGATTTAACTATGTATCTAGACATAGTGTATATCTAATATCTAAGTGCATTGCAAATCTATGTATGTAGAAAAGCCAAAATGTCTTATAATTTGGAATGGGGGGAGTAGCATCCAACACATAAACTAGGCTTTTAGGTTTATCAACATGTTTAAGTGCTTGTAAATTTTTATTACCATTGTGGGTCATGGCTCTTACGGATGCTTGGCAGTTGGTACAAACCATTTTTCTCTCTCCTTAAGAGTCTCTACAATCATATTTGCATTGCACATACCCAGTGGCGGATCCAGAATCCGCCCACGAGGGGGCTAAATACATAGAGAGCCTAGTTTGAATCGAATTTTTACTTGTATTTTTGGTCCATGAGAGATTTTTGATAGATTTTAAGGTGATTTGGACTGAATTTTTCATTATTTTCTAGACCGCAGGAGATTTTGGACTAATTTAAAGAAAAAAAATTAGACTAATTTTAGCTAAAATCCTATGTAGATTTTTGGGCCAAGGCCCCCGCCCCCCCCCCCCCCGATCCGCCAATGCACATACCCTTATAGCTGAGACTTGAGTTGCTTATTATGATAAACCTTAAATCAATAATTAACTTTTGAGAGCACATTCGAGAACTTGAGGTGTATGGCTAAGGCTCATTTCTTGAGCTAATATATATGTGTCCTATTCTGCTGATTGAATAGATCTGAATGCATAAAGTTTTAGCCTATTCCCTTAAGCCAAAATATAAATGTGAGTACACAACATTAGCTAAAAAGGTGTTGGAGACAATTAGGAATAAGCACATCACACCAAGATGGACCTTTATCTCAGAACCAACAGTGGCTCTAAGAGCATTTAGGATGCTGGGAAATATGAAATTTTGGCAAGTGATCCTGTCATAGATTGAGTTTACTATGAAATCTGCCATTTCTTGGTAATTTGAAGAATCGAGACAATTTTGTTTAATAAATGGAGCTTTTCTGCCACGAAGATTCATTTCTACTGGCAGGAAAAAAGTTAAAATTATAGATCTAAATCGTCTATCCTCCTGTTAAGATGGTTTAGAGCCATGTGTAGAAGGAGAAGGAGATTTACCGAAATAGCTCTTTTGGTGTTAGTCAGTTACTTTGCTAGATTTAAGCTATCATCACGTTTCACGGCTAAGGATGTGATGGCACACTACTCCTATAGCAATTGCACTCTGTTGATGATTTATGGGTGGGTTCCTGTACCTTCTCTTTTGCTACCTTACTCAAGGATTGTTCATGAGTTCATCTACTTCTCAATATAGTTTCCAGATTTGTTTTTTTAACATAGGTCCAGACTTGTTTTTGAGAGAAAGATCTTCTTGGCAATAAAAGAATCTTTATTTTCTCACTTTAAATTTTTGGCAGTTAATATCAATTTAGTTCCTCTCCCTAAGCGCTGAGATCTAATATACTATGGTTTAGAACAGCTTACTCTCCTTCTGTTCCTTCATGGAATGAAATATAGTGGATAAAAGGGCAGGAAGATTGATTTCAGGGTTCTACTCTACCTCCCTCATTTCTGTCAGACAATCTTGTGATGAAGAGAAGTGCAAACCTGTATCATTGATTGATTGAGATATTCAGGTTTCAACTCTAGCCTACCCCAACTTGCTTGGGACTAAGAGGCTTTGTTGTTGTTGTTGTTGTTATTCACGAAAACTGCATGCTAATATTTGAGGTTGAGTGGCACTACTGTTATGATATGGAAGAGAGAATATACTCTAGGGTCCTTTTTCTTAGGCAATGGAAGTGTCAAGTGTGTAGTTTAGTTCACACCAGTAAGATCTTAAGCATGCCTATTCGTGATTTGCATTGATTTGTTTATTTGGTTCCATCGTCTATGGAAATAAGAACATGTAGAAAGAATAGAAAAAGAAATTATGCACTCTTGTGCTATTTTATTCCGTATACTTATTAGGTACTACCAATTAAATAAAGTTGGTGCAACTTTTTTTGCCCAACAAATTCCCTGCATGTTGCTACCAACTAAATAAATTTTTAGGCCTGTTCAAAATGGCGCCACCTGTTTGAAAAATAAATCATGAATGCAAATTTCCTATATACATCGTTGACAAGCTTAAATAGCACTGTTTTGTTACTCTGCTTTAAACTGTCAAGACCACTAACTGTCATTAATTTATCCTAGTTGTTTGCAGGTAGCTGAAAGTAGATTTCAGCCCCAGTTGATTCTGTACAATGCTGGAACTGATATCCTAGATGGTGATCCTTTAGGCAGCCTAAAGGTATGCTTTTCATGCAAACTTCACATTTTCTTGCAGCATTCATGTAACATGTAAATCATATCTGCAGTGGCGTATAGGTTGTAGTTCTTCCAAAACTGCTTACAGATGCATGGATGGTTGTATTCTGCTCATATAAAACTGCCATCATTTCCAGGTTAGCCCAGAGGGTGTGACTACTAGAGACGAAAAGGTTTTCAGGTTCGCAAAGGATCAGAATATTCCTCTCCTCATGCTGACATCAGGTGGGGATTGTGCTCTTCATTCTTTAACTTCATCTGCCTTGAGCCTTAGTTATATTCACTGAGACCTACTGACGATGTCTGTCCTCTCTGAATCTCTATCTCCTCAGGAGGCTATATGAAGTCAAGTGCTCGGGTCATAGCAGATTCAATTATCAACCTCTCGAACAAAAACTTGATAGATATTGGTACACACTGTATAGAAATTGAATAATGGTGTCTCGAAGCAAAACTTGTTAGATATTGGTACACTGTATAGAAATTGAATAATGGATGCACCTTGTGTAAAGAAATTTTATGCTAATTGTGTACTTGCACATGTATCAACATGAGAAAGGGAAATCATATGCATGTGAATGCATTGACTCTGAGGGAACAATTATCAATCGTTTATGTTCATATCATGCTGCTAACTTGTCTGCAACACTATTTATTCGGAAAATGGACCCAATGACATCTGTTCACTTACATGTGAAAAACTCATGCTGCTTGACATTATCATTTGAGGTGCTGTCAATCTTCTATGTTCATACATGCAGTCTGCTACTTCTGTCCAGTGAATCCCTCTTCCTTGAACTTATTTCTGGAGAATTGTCCCCATGAACTGTGGCTGAGGAGAGAAACAAAGCTAAACTAGAGCAGCTGTATAAGAAAGGAAAACAGAACGCTTAGCAGGACTGAATCTATGGGCCTGTAGTCTAACTTCTTCATAGAAGGAGCTTTTCCAAGAATCAAATGATGGCCGGCCTCTGTCGAAGATAAAGTTGTTTCTCTGCTTCCAAATCTGCCAGGTGGCAATGATGAAAGTTTCCATAAAAAAGGGGTTGTTATATTGGACCTTGGCTTGCTGCATCATCCGGAGGAAATTCAGAGTGAAGTCGCAATTTATGCTAAGGTGTGGCCAGCAGGCTTGACTAAAAGGGCAGCTGAAGAACAAATGAAATACAGTTTCCTCAATATTGTTACTGCATAGAACATAATTGTAGTTGTTTCCCTGAAGCTTGTGCTTTTTCCTTTTTAGAATGTTCCGTGTGTTCAGTCTATCCATCAAGAGGAGCCACGAAAAACTAAGTTTGTTACAACATTTGGACTTCCAAATCCAGAGAAAAGGTGATGGAGGTTGTATATTCTTATAAGGAAAGTTGTAGCACTTTGATGAGGAGTAGTTTTTGCTTCCCCAAATGTATTCCCAGGAGTCCTTTAAATTTTGATCAGCCTGCAGATCCTGGATTAATTCTTGAAGACTTTGGAATTCTTGGAAAGCCTGCTCTGATAGGGGCAAGTGAAATTGGCCCTCTAGAGTGTTATTAGACAAGAACTTGGCCATTGAGATGTTCGTATTCCTAGCAAAGGAATAGAGCCTTGGGAATTTGGAATCTAGGATGTTGTCATTCCAAAGATCAGACCAAAAAAGCACCGTGGAACCATCTCCAATAGTGCACTTCGCAATTCCTCTGAACATATCACATAGTTTTAGGACATCCTTCCACCAAAAGGAACCCCTATATGTTGAAGCATGTGGCACCTGACCCTGGGAATAATACGCATTCCATATCAATTTCACCCATGGGATATCCTTCCTGATACAAAATTTGTCCAGATGTTTCAAAACTGACTGGTTACTGTACATGTCCCTGACTGGTTACTGTACATGATTTCCATTTCTTTTTCAGCTTGTTTTAACTGGGCATCATTTGTGACGTGCGAAATATGGAACGTCTGCCAGGTGTATTCTGTAGAGCCCCACTTCTTGACGTCAATCCTCAAACTCTCCTCCGGTATGGATTCTGACATGGAAATGGAACTCATAACTGCATTAAGTATGCTGTTTTTCTGATACAAACTCAGATCAACTGGTGTCATTTTCATCTAGACTTTTGAAGTTCTGCATCTTGTGTTCATTCCCGGTTGGCATTATGTGAAACTTGGCACACGCTTACTGAGCATCTGCATGTATTTTCTATCGATGTTAAGGTTGATATGCTGCAGGGGCAAAATAGTTTGTTGGTTTTCTTTGTGTTTTCACTGGTCCAAGAGCAAGGTAAGCAGTCCAAGATAATAGCAGATATGCTGCTTAGTAGGGAGTGTTAAAAGAATAGGCAATTTCTAGATTAAAACCAGAATATAAATCATGATAAAATGATGATCTAGATATCTCAGATTGTATTGTTTACTAGCATAGCAAAACATGCATAACATGATCTCATACATGACAACCGGTGTAAACATAGCTCGTACACCAGATAGATTAAAAAGCAAGAACAAAGGCATAAGACCTGATATAAGCATAGAAATTAGATCACGAACGGCGTACCTTTCTGATGCTGGAGAAGACGGTGGCGGAGTCGGCGCTGGACGATCCTCGATGAGCGCTGGAGGAAGAGCTCGGAGCAGTTGACGACGAGTACGTCTTGACGCAGCGCCGCCTGACTTGGACGGTAGACGACCCGTTGTTGAAGACGAGAGCAGTCGCGCGACGAGCGCTTCCCAAAAACCTTATTCGCCTTCTCCCGGTGCAGGATCGCAAAGACGAGGGTTCCGGAGACCTGCTCGCCCGGTCGCTGGTGCACGCAAGCGAACGGACTGGAGACGACTAGACGGCAGCGCAAAAGCGATATGAGGCAAATCCTAGCTCGAGAGGTGTTGAGATACGTTTTGGCGTGGCCGATAGGTTGCTTATATAGCCTTGTTGAACCGACCTCGTGTCGCGATCACGATCTAAATCGGTTTAGGACTCTTGAGTCGTAACTGTTTAGGACTCTGCAACTTGAAGGCCAAGAAACCAAAAACTAAAACTGCAAAAGGAGACCGCGCTCCCGCAAGGCGAGGAGCCGGATTTCGGCGGACCATTCACGCAGGTGCCGCGCACCCGCGCAAGTCGCCATGCCATGCCATGCCATGCCACGCCACGCCACGCCACGCCCCGCCCCGGCGAGGCGAGGCGAGGCGAGCGCGCGCGTGTGGGTTTCTCTTTCTCCTTCTCACACTAGACTTGAGGAAGTGAAGATGACTTCCATATTTAAGCAAGTCCTCCTCCCCTTCCACTAGCAAGGTGGGACTAAAGAGTTCCACTTCCCCTCTTTGCTCATATATGAATGGGCCTTTGAGATTTATTATGAATTTCAGAATTTGTTAATGGGCCAAGCCCATATAATTCTAACAATCCCCCACCAGATCTCAAATTCCCATTTAAAGTTTTGCCTGTTCCCGCTACTGTTTGATATACTAGTGTTTAGCAGAGACTGTTAAGTTGAACTTCCGCCTATAACCTTAAGTTACACTTATTCACAACTTGAACAATGGACTATGCCTTGAATTGCAAGTTTTGCGTGAAACAAGTTTTACTCAAGGTTAAACTAGTACCTGGCTGCCAATAGCCTTTCTCCGTGGGTGGAGCATATACGTCATACTCCATAGTCTCTTCATGAGCTTACTAGAGATCACCCTAATCTCATAGACTGCGACGTTTAACAGTCATGGCTCATATAGGTATGTTCTTTCAAGAATACTCTGTAGGACAGCATCTTTGCTTTTAAAAGCCAATAGAACATATTAAGGCCTTTGCCAACCTTCCATATAGTGTCTCATAGCAATGAGAGTATTGTATCTTTCACATAGAGAGGGTTTAGAGGTTACTCTCCTCAGTTTACCAATAGCTTGTTCTTCCCAGATCCTTAGTCACGGGATCTCCGATCAAAAAGGTTGGGTTGCTACTACTGTAAACTCATATGGGTCTCATACCCATCTCCCTTGATGCGATTTCTATCACATTCCGTGATAACCCTTTTGTAAAGGGATCTGGCAGGTTTTTGTCTGTTTGCACATAAGTCACAGCTATTACTCCGGAGTTTCTCAACTTCCTGACAGACTTCAAACATCTTTTAACGTGTCTTGTTGACTTCGCGTTATCCTTAGCACTATTCACTTTAGTGATCACTATTTGATTATCACAGTTCATAAGGATAGCCGGTATTGGTTTTTCAACCACCGGTAAGTCAGACAAGAGCTCACGCAGCCACTCTGCCTCTGCAGAAGCTGTATCCAAAGTAGCAAGTTCTGCTTCCATGGTTGATTTAGTCAATATAGTTTGTTTACAAGACCTCCATGACACTGCACCACCTCCAAGGGTAAAAACATACCCACTAGTGGCGTAGATCTGATCAATATCAGAAATCCAGTTTGCATCACTATATCCCTCTAGCACAGCTGGGTGCCCAGAATAGTGAATTCCAAAACTCATTGTACCTTTGAGATAACGCAAAACTCTTTCAAGTGCATGCCAATGATTATCACCCGGGTTGAACATGTACCTACTCAACTTGCTCACAGCAAATGAGATATCTGGTCTAGTTGCGCTCGCTAGATACATGAGTGAACCAATAATCTGAGAGTATCTCAGTTGGTCTCTAGCAATCTTTCTGTTCTTTCTCAAAGTCACACTGGGATCATAAGGTGTTGGAGAAGGTTTACTATCCATAAAGCCAAAGCGACTCAAAACCTTCTCAACATAGTGAGATTGCAATAAAGTAATCCCACTCTCATCCTTAATCAGCTTAATGTTCAAAATAACATTAGCTTCACCCAGATCTTTCATATCAAAACTCTTTGATAGGAAAGACTTGACCTCATTAATAACATCAATATTTGTTCCAAAAATATGAATATCATCAACATATAAACATAATATAACAGATTGACCCCCACCATGTCGATAATACACACACCTATCAGCTTCATTAACAGCAAAGCCTGCACTAATTAAAGTAGTGTCAAACTTCTCATGCCATTGTTTAGGTGCTTGTTTCAAGCCATACAAAGATTTCAATAACTTACACACTTTTTGCTCTTCACCTTTTACTACAAACTCATCAGGCTGATCCATATAGATCTCCTCATCCAACTCTCCATTAAGAAAAGTTGTCTTCACATCCATTTGATGAATGAGAAAACTATATGAGGCAGCCAGAGAAAGTAATACTCGAATAGTGGTTAATCTAGCAACAGGTGAATAAGTATCAAAGAAATCCTCGCCTTCTTTTTGAGTATAACCCTTAGCCACAAGTCGAGCCTTGTACTTGTCAATAGTACCATCAGGTCTAAGATTCTTCTTGAACACCCACTTACAACCCACAGGTTTGCAACCAAAAGGCAACTCAGATAACTCCCAAGTACCATTAGAAAGAATCGAGTCCATCTCACTACGAACAGCTTCTTTCCAATCATCTGCATCTGGAGATGCATATGCTTCTGTAATAGAAGTAGGAGTATCATCCACAAGGTACACAATGAAATCATCACCAAAGGATTTTGCAATCCTTCGTCTCTTGTTCCTCACAGGAATTTCATTGTCATCCTCCTCAAGGACTTCATTAAGTGGTTGTTCAAATGACTTAAACGGAGACTCAATAGGTGTAGTAAAATCAGGAGTTAATTCAGAGGAAAACTTAGCATTGCTACGCATATCTTTCATAGGAAAAAAGTTCTCAAAGAATGTAGCATCACGAGATTCAATGATCGTATCCACATGCATATCAGGTACTTCAGATTTTACTACTAAAAATCTATAGGCAATGCTATGATGTGCATATCCTAGAAATATGCAATCCACGGTCTTTGGTCCAAGCTTACGCTTCTTAGAAATTAGAACATTGACTTTCGCCAAACATCCCCACGTGCGTAAGTATGTAAGTGATGGTTTCCTTCCAACCCAATACTCGTATGGAGTTGTCTCTTTATTTCTGTTTGGAACTATATTCAGGACATGACTCGCAGTCAATAAAGCCCCCCCCCCCACCATGCCTTAGAAAGACCAGCAGTATCTAACATGGCGTTCACCAAGTCAGTCAACGTGCGGTTTTTCCTCTCGGCAATCCCGTTTGATTCAGGAGAATAGGTAGCTGTCCTCTCATGAATAATACCATGTTTCGTACAGAAATCATCAAAAAGCATAGGAAAATACTCACCACCACGATCTGACCTTAGACGTTTAATCTTTCTCTCTAGTTGATTCTCAACTTCAGCCATATAGATTTTAAAGTAGTCTAGCGTTTCATCTTTAGTTTTAAGCAAGTAAACATAACAATATCTAGTTGCATCATCAATTAAAGTCATGAAATATCTCTTTCCACCTTTTGTCAACACACCATTCATCTCACAAAGATCAGAATGTATGAGTTCTAGAGGTGCCAAGTTTCTCTCCTCCGCTGCCTTGTGAGGCTTGCGAGGTTGCTTTGATTGCACACAACTATGACACTTAGAACCTTTGGCAATAGTGAAATCTGGAATTAAACTCAGGCTAGACAAACGTGACATTAAACCAAAGTTCACATGACATAAACGAGAATGCCAAATATTAGAACTATCATTAATTGTGCCACAAATATGATTTACTGACTTATTACAAAAATCTGCCAAAGATAGGCGGAACAAGCCTCCGCAATCATAGCCTTTACCAATAAATTGTCCATGCTTAGACATAACTACTTTATTGGACTCTAAAACTACTTTAAAACCATCTCTCAAAATAAGAGATACGCTAACAAGGTTCTTGCGTATAGTAGGGACATGCTGCGCGTTCTTCCCCGAAGTAAACTTCAGATCTACCGTGCCAACACCACGAACAGAAGCATGTGATCCATTCCCCATTAGGACGGAGGAACCTTGGAGCCCCTGATAAGAAGAAAACAGAGAGATATCAGCACACACGTGAATATTAGCACCTGTATCAACCTACCAATTTGGTGATTGAAATACTGATAGTACAGTAGGAAAATTACCATACCCGTCATCAGCATCGCTAGTAGTCACAAGGTTGACATTCTTCTTTTTCCCTTTGCGGTCTGCTCGCTCCGGACACTCTTTGGAAAAATGTCCAAGCTCTCCACAAGTGAAGCATGGCAACTCTGCTTTATTCTTCTTCTTCTTCTTAAATGTAGTAGTAGTTTTGGCATTGAAAGACTTAGGCTTTCCTTTGTACTTGCCATGGTTTTTCTGGACGAAGTGGGCGCTAGCTCTTTCCTCGTTCCCCTTCTCAGTGTTATCTTTAGCCCGAGCCTTCTCTTCAACATCAAGAGATGCTATCAGGTTTTCAACTGATATTTTCTGTCTCTTGTGTTTAAGGCTTGTGGCGAAATTCCTCCAAGAGGAAGGTAGCTTTGCAATAATGCACCCAGCCACAAACTCATAGGGTATAACACAGTTGAGGAGTTCAAGCTCTTTTGCCAGACGGTGTATCTCATGAGCTTGCTCGACTATAGATTTGTTCGCAACAATCTTGTAGTCATGAAAAGTCTCCATGATGTACAACTTTTTGCCAGCATCTGAAGCACCAAAGGTAGCTGTCAGATAATCCCACAAAGTCTTTGCGTCTTTAATGTGCAGAATTGTATCAAAGATATGATCAGCAAGGACATTCTGCACAACTCCCACAAAGATTTGGTTGGCATCCTGGAAAGCTCTCTGATCCTCTTCAGAGATATTTCCCTCCGGCATACCAGCACTCACCCAGAACACTTTCATGGCCGTCAACCAATTGATGACCTTAACTTGCCATCTCTTAAAGTGCTCTCCAGAAAATTTTTCTGGCTTCAGCGCATCAACAAAACTAGCCATAGTTAATTCTGGAAACCTATAATAAGGTTTTTGGATTGTTAAAAGAATAGGCAATTTCTAGATTAAAACCAGAATATAAATCATGATAAAATGATGATCTAGATATCTCAGATTGTATTGTTTACTAGCATAGCAAAACATGCATAACATGATCTCATACATGACAACCGGTGTAAACATAGCTCGTACACCAGATAGATTAAAAAGCAAGAACAAAGGCATAAGACCTGATATAAGCATAGAAATTAGATCACGAACGGCGTACCTTTCTGATGCTGGAGAAGACGGTGGCGGAGTCGGCGCTGGACGATCCTCGATGAGCGCTGGAGGAAGAGCTCGGAGCAGTTGACGACGAGTACGTCTTGACGCAGCGCCGCCTGACTTGGACGGTAGACGACCCGTTGTTGAAGACGAGAGCAGTCGCGCGACGAGCGCTTCCCAAAAACCTTATTCGCCTTCTCCCGGTGCAGGATCGCAAACACGAGGGTTCCGGAGACCTGCTCGCCCGGTCGCTGGTGCACGCAAGCGAACGGACTGGAGACGACTAGACGGCAGCGCAAAAGCGATATGAGGCAAACCCTAGCTCGAGAGGTGTTGAGATACGTTTTGGCGTGGCCGATAGTTTGCTTATATAGCCCTGTTGAACCGACCTCGTGTCGCGATCACGATCTAAATCGGTTTAGGACTCTTGAGTCGTAACTGTTCAGGACTCTGCAACTTGAAGGCCAAGAAACCAAAAACTAAAACTGCAAAAGGAGACCGCGCTCCCGCAAGGGGAGGAGCCGGATTTCGGCGGACCATTCACGCAGGTGCCGCGCACCCGCGCAAGTCGCCACGCCACGCCCGGCCCGACGAGGTGAGCGAGCGCGCACGTGTGGGTTTTTCTTTCTCCTTCTCACACTAGACTTGAGGAAGTGGAGAGGACTTCCATATTTAAGCAAGTCCTCCTCCCCTTCCACTAGCAAGGTGGGACTAAAGAGTTCCACTTCCCCTCTTTGCTCACACATGAATGGGCCTTTGAGATTTATTATGAATTTCAGAATTTGTTAATGGGCCAAGCCCATATAATTCTAACAGGGAGAACATTGGTCACACTGGGTTGTCACAATCTGTCAGTTTCACTTGTATTGAATGGGTTTGCCCCCTCACGTGCCCTAGCTAAGACAATTCTATCTTTCTTCTCTTACCTTCTCCAACTGAAAGTTAAAACTGCAGGACTTCCGGGAACATTCCAAATTATTGAATAGGGTCGTGATTTGGAAAGGTTGTGGAGTTCTTGGCATCGTCTACATGATGTAATTATCACATCATTTCCACTCCTGCTTTTTCACATCTCTTATGTTTTCCCATCAAAATTCTACATGTCCTTCTAGTTTCCAGGAAAATTCAAGACCACACACACTTGAAGTATGGCCAGACAAGCCAGATGCCACGCCAGGTGTGCTCCCAATTTCTAGGCAAAAGATTAATAATGTAGACCTCCTGTCGACGAGGATTTGACACTGGAAAATGACTACCAAGCATCCAGTTGTCTCCCAAGTCACAACAGACGGCATTGTCACTGACTGCTCCCATTTTTTCTGCATCTGTGATGCGAGTGGAGTTTTAGTTTATGTTGGATTGCTGGCTAGTAGAGTGTAGAGGATGACGAATGAAACTTGCACAACCAAGTCGCTAGTGCTAGAGGACCTTGCCGAACTTCACAAAAATTAAAGAATAACATAAAGTCATAGTGGCTTAGTGTCTAGCAATAAAGAAAATGTTGGGAAACCCCCACTTGAGAGCATATCGAGTGTATCCGAGTCAACCAATCAACCAACTGATCGTCCGATCCAGCCACTTTTACTTCTTTGCGGAGGTGAAAAGTATCAGGGTTTATTTTCCTGAAGACCACGTCAACAGAAATTGCCTTTTTCGTCGCCTACTGACCAAAACATTAAATAATGTTATTCAGTCGGAGTATCTCTCAGTGACAACAGATGTAGTGAACTTTTGATCATTCCTACCTGCTTATTGGTCATAGGATTTTAAGAGAAAATAGAGCACGAAAAGGGTTTGACGAAATAAATTTGAGGCTGGTGGAACTTGGGAAATTTGCATGTCACGAAATTTGCCCTGTTTATTTGGAAGATTGACCAACTGACACTTGTTGCTTGTACTCCCTCCGTCTCATTGAGAGTGTCGTTAGAAAACCGTGTCCCCCTCACAAACACGCTTCCCAGACGACACTCTTAATGAGACGGAGGGAGTACATGTGAGAGCTCATGCTATTTAATTTGGCATTATCAACCGTGAGCTGCTCTTAGTCTTCTTCTAATGTGCTGTCTTCTGGTAATGTACAATGAATCCGTTTACCTTAAACTACTTGTGGAGACCGAGAAGCTCCCAGGATCTGTGGCCGAGAGCTGCCTGGTGGCTCCTCTCTCTGTCGTGTAGCTTATTAGCTGCTTTGACCCGGGAGGAAAGGTACTCCCTCCGTCGAAGTCGTTTTGAGTTTTCGTGACTCAATTTATATAAAATACGTGTAATATTTATATCTCCAAATAAATTTGTTAAAAAACTAGACTTAAAGATCTTTCCAATGATACTAATTACTTAGTATAAATATTTATATATTTTAATATATAATTGTCGACATTTATTTCTCGGGAAGCGAGAATGACATCTATTTTGGGACGGAGCGAGTATGCGTCTGTCCCTGTTAGTAGTAAGCAGGTAAGCTGTTTCCCGACAGGTTTACTGTACACGGGTTTCAGTTATTTTCGGCATGTGGCAATAAACTAGTAAGGGGCTGTTTAGTTGGTAGGAATTTGGGTGTAAAGTTCCTGTAGCACTTTCGTTGTTATTTGACAAACTTTGTCCAAATATGGACCAAGTAGACTCAAAAGATTCGTTTCGACATTTACAGACAAACTGTGCTATTAGTTATTTTTTTTACCTACATTTAATACTCCATGCATGTGTTTAAAGATTCGATGTGATGGAGAATCTTGTAAAGTTTTGGGATCTAAACATGGCCTAAAGTATGCATTGTTCGTGACGTGCAATTTAATCTCCAGCATCTGGCGGCTGATCCCATGGAGTCTCACTTGTTAACCTGAAGAACATGCCAACTCTCCTGCTTGGATTCTGTACGACTCAGTCTACGTGCAAGGTATTTTCTTACACAAGGCCACGCCAAGTTGTATGCCATTTCCGAGACATTTGAAGTTTCTTAGGAAACCTCGTACATTTCGAGTTCCGGGTCTCATTTTCATTTGGCCTTTCAGTTCTCACCGCAAAAACTTTTCACCCATCACATCAAATGTTTGGAGAGATATATGGAGTACTAAACATAGACTAAAAAATAACTAATTACATAGATTACGTGTAAATTGCGAGACGGGTTTTTTTAAGCCTAATAAGTTTATGTGTTGACAATATTGCGCTACAGTAAACATGTGCTATTGGTGGATTGATTAGTCTTAATAAATTCATCTCATAGTTTCCGAGCGAAATATGTAATTTGTTTTTTATTAGTTTATTTTTAACAGACTAAATGGGTGCCGAAACATTCGATGTGACACACAAAATTTTTTCACACTCCAACTAAACAATGTCTTAGTACCTAGCTGTACTTGTCTAATACTTTTATTTGTCTCAAAATAATTACATGTCACCTCTCAAAAAGTCAATTTTTTTTTAAAAAAAATAACTAGATATAGAAAACATTTCAATATTTGTATCTTCAAATAAGTTTATTATCAAAGTATATTCTATGATCAATCTAATACCTATCTGTTTAAATTATAAAACGTTTTGAGACACACACACACATATAGACATAGTGTATATGTAAGTGCATAACAAAAGCTATTGCATCTAGAAAAAGTCAAAATGTCTTATTCTAATTTGGAATAAGAGTAATACTTATTATGCATCATAATTAGTATTTAGCTAAACTTAATATATTAAAAGCCAGGTGTGCGCTTAATTTTGAACGAAGCCTCATTTACCGTCTAAATTCTTGCACGTTTTTTCCGTGGGGGAATTTTCTTTTCTTTCACCTTCACTGGTCCAAGAGCAATGTCGGTGGTCTATGTAGCGTCATGTATATATGCTGCTTACCAGGGAGCAGACAGCAGACCCGTTCTGCCGTTCACCATGTGTTGTGTCAGTCTGTCAAATTCAGTTGCCCTAGGACAATTCTTTCCTTCTCTTGCTGTCTTTACCAGTGAAAGACAATTCTTTCCAGGTAGCTTGTTCATATGATTGGATCTGGGAAGCTTCTCTTGCAAGTGCATGGCCACGCATTTTGCATTTTGCTTGAGCAGAACATTCTCCGCACATACCTGTCTGGCCTTCTCTATAGCATTCATTGCTTATTCCTTTGTCCCCAAGCTTTACAATTTTTCTGCGAAATTCTATGCGCTCTAGGTTCCAGGAAAATGCAGGATGGACACTTGAAGTACGGCGATAAAATTGAAGCGATGGACAACCCAGATTAGTGCTGTCGTCGTCCACCAAAATCATGGTCGAATTCTCAAATCTATCTAGAACACAGATTTCAGTGAAGGCCTGTATGCGTGACTAATCGCACGTCTTCTGCAAACTGACAAGGCCACATGTGAGCAATGTCGTGGACACCGACAAATTATGGAAGCTTGCAAATAAAAGGGCTATATAATAATTTATTAATTTAGTAAATCATGTCACACCTGCAGAGTTTAGGAAGCTCGATCGAGTTCCAAACTCGTTCGTTCCTTCCTTTCTTGTCGGCTAATAAGCACTAGGATTTTGACTTGGGTTTGGAGTTGGACGGGATTTAGAGCCTAGTGCACAGAAGCGATCAGCGAACGATGCTGACATTGTACGTGTACTGTATAAATATATATGGACAGGTATTTGTGCATACTAGTTATTACTCCCTCCGTCCACAAATGATGTTCGTATTAGACTAGTCAAAAAGTCAAACTTTATAAATTTTGACCAATAATTAATCAAATTGTATAAAAGTTTAGAGTATAAAACTTACATCAATAGATTCGTGTTAAAAGTGTCTCTAAGATGCTATTGAGTTTTTAGCCACCAACTTTATATTATAAGAGAAATTAATGGTCAAAGTATATTTTGTATGACTTTTTTACTAGTCTAATACGAATATCATTTGTGAACGGAGGGAGTAGATACTTAAGGTACATTAGCGGCTACACCATATATATCATGTTCTGTATATTAATTATGACCAACATCCAGGATACACGTTGACTCATGTGGCAAGATGGTAAAGACCAAAGGCAAGGCTCAACTACGATGGACCGTGCAAGGGTGAAGGGCAAGCTAGAGGTTCGGTATACATGTCAGACCATCAAGGTGGTGAAGTACGAGTAGAGGGTTTTGCAACTACATGAGATTTGACCTTCTATGACGATTTTTAGGATTATGACGCACCTTCTATGACGATAAATTATAGTCACAGAAGAGGTACAGTGACAAGAAAAAGGCTCTAATTGTCACAATTCGTTAGTCATAGAAGTTGTGACTATGTATTACTAACGAATTGTGACAGTTATAGCCTTTTCCTTATCACTGTACCCCTTTTGTGACTATAATATGTCGTTTTAGAAGGTGCGTCATAATCCTGAAAATCATCATAGAAGGTCCAATCTCTTATAACTAATGAACCAAGCTGACGTAGAAGAGCAGGCAAATCTAAGATTGATGGACTTAAAGGCTATGTGAAGATACAAGATAGATCGTATTAATCATGAAGAACAAGCCAAGGTGGATGACAAGAAAGATGTCAGATGGCTTGTGAGAGTGGAAGAGAAGAGCCAAGTGTGGATGACAATGAAGATGTCAAGTGGCTCGGTAGAAGAGGAGAAGAGCTCCAATATGAACACTAGTCATGTGGCTTGGTTGGTTACACGTGGAGATGATCATTGATCATCACATCGAAGATGATGAAATGGATAATGGATTCTCATGGCACCACCAACATGGAGATGAATTGGAAATGTGCAAGGCAAAGTTATGTCTTATAGTAGGGCATTTCATTTTACTACCCTAAGGTGTTGTAGAGAAGAGCTTGGCCATGTTCAAGATAGATAGTTGTACTACCAAGGGGGGAAAATGTGGTTGCTAATCGGTTATCTAGTGGCACCAGGTGAGATCTAACTCGAGACTGCATTTAGATTTAGAGGCGTGGAAAATATGAAAGTGAAAAACCTTTGCAAAATAATTTCAAAATGACAACTTAGCACTAAAGGTGTTGGTTGTCATGTAGGACACTATTTGAAGTTAGTGCATGTGAAAAAGGTTTGACAGATGTGCTTGGCCCTCTGTTCACATAGGCATCCAATCTCCGGTGCCCATCATAGAGGGTCCACCAGAGAGTGAACACAGTGAGGGTCCACTACACCTGAGATATATGGTGGCACTGCATCACTGGAGGGTCCACCGGAGCTTCAACTTGTGTGCTATTGTCAGACAAGTTTTTTTAGCTGAGCACATTGTCTTCGGGTGTCATTGGAATGGTAGTCACTGGAAGTTACACAGTGTCTAAGAGAGCACGGTGGAAAGGTCGTTTGGACTAACTGGAGTCCTTCAATGTGCATTGGAGAGAGAGTCTACAGAAATTTTTCAACGCACAGTTTGGACCGTTGCATGCACCGGAACTCCCCGGCGCACATTGTAGAGGTGGACTATAGTTTCGCTTAAGCAACCGCTAGTTCAAGTGACATTTGGAGTCGACTGTTGGAACTATCCGGTGTGATAGTTCTGGTGCTCACCAGAGCTATCGAGTGGGTACGTTTTCAGTCTAGCAAGGTTGCAACGACTAGTTTCTTGGGTGACTATATATAGTGGGTGTGGCCAGCCTTGGCCACTCTCTAGACACTCCATGCTGATATTAGAACATATAAGAGCTCAAGAAACACCTCCACTCACATATGCTTAGTTGAGATTGCATTCATGGTGAGATTGGAGTGATTTATTGCATTTTCTTGAGAATAGCATCCAGTGGCAAATCAGTTAGCAAGTTTGGTTGCTTATTACTCTTGGAGGTTGCCACCTTCTAGACTACTTGGTGGTTGCGACTCCGTGAAGGACCATGTGGAGATTGTGCAGTAGCTCAAGATGAGACTTGTTCATGGACACTACACAAAAATTTGTATTATGATCCTTGAAATACATTGAGAAAATTTGGCCCCATCATTTCTAGTCAATCTTATTTTTCCACACATAAAGAAATAATGATGTGTGTAGATTTTCAGTGGCAATAGTTTTCTCTTTTCAGAGGTCGGCATATTGACAGCCTCCACTATTCTTATTAATGGAGGCGGGCGCCTACAACCACCTCTGATAATACAATTAATGGAGGCGGGTGACATAACACAACTGCCTTCGTTAAAATATTAACAAAGGCGGTGTTCCTCAACTGCCCCATACACACTATAATAGAGACGGTTCTTTTGTGTAGTAGTGGGCTCTTGTGTTCATCTCGACAGAGGAAGGCAAAGAGAAACTCTATTTGACATTGAGGCTTGTTGCAGTGCCTTATTGACCGACTGATTCAATAGGCTAGTACTCACATTGAAGTCTACCTTGCACAGTAGACTAGACTCGCGGCCTTAGTGAACTAGCGGAGGAGCAACAATCCTTGGACTCACCTCAACCGGGAGCAGGTGGTTGGCAAGCCACTGAACCTCAGAAGAAAAATCACATGTCCCCTTCATTGTGGTTTTCATCATCTAACTCTAGCTAGCTCTTTGCTTGTGTTATCTCTTGCTAGTGTAGTTGCTTGTACCGGTGTAGCTTGTTGTTTACCCTTGATCACTAGTTTGAGTAGGAGGATCTCTTGTGCTTGCTTGCTTTCTAGTTGCTTAGGTCCATCCATGCATGTAATATATATAGTTTCATACTTTAATTTATTTGTATTTAATGCTAAAAAGGAAACTTATTATGTGCGTGTATACATATATTAGTAGCGTAGAATGTGTATTCGAAAACCTATTGTAAAACCAAAATCAATAATATATGAATTGAAAAGAAAACAAAAAAGAAAAAACAGAAACTTGTAGTCTCGATTGGTTCCAACCGAGACTAAATAGGACATCTCGTGGCAAGACCTGGATGTTTATTTAGTCTGGTTGGTATTGTGAACCAGGATTAAAGGTCCTCGTTCAGCCCCGGGTCAGTGACCCAGGAGTCCGGGACTAAAGGTTGGTGCTTTAGTCCCGAAATCTTAGTCCCGGCTGGGAAACCGGGACTGAAGGGCCTTTCCAACCGGGACTACAAAGCATTCCTACACTAGTGTGAAGTTAAAAGGGAAATGTTAGGTATTGTGTAAATGAGATGGTATAAGCGTTTGAGTATGCATCACCTCACAACCACCACCGTAATATCGCCTCAGTCCCCCTCCTCTCTTCTAACCATTTATCTCGCCAGTGGACAGAGGAGCGAGGACCCGATCCCTTTTTGTTCATAGTTTTCAATTAGGTTTTGTTGATCCTCGTTGATCTAGGGTTTGGATTCTGGTGTCATCAATGAGGTGGTGGCGTTGATGTTGCTTTGGAATAAGGTCTCTCCAGTCTCCCCTACCCCTATGATGTTCGATCCAGCTTCAACGAAAGGTAGCAAGAGTTTGATGTGTCATATTTGTTGTTCTTCTTCAGATCTTATTAGCATATTGTGTCCTTATTAAAGGAAGTGGTTGGTTGACTTTTGATGTGGCTATCTCAACCTTTTCTTTTGGTCTGCCTGTTGATGAAATATGATTGACAGTGCACCTAGGAGTATACCCATGATGGTAGATTCGTGTGGTAGAGGTGTGTGTGATCAAGAACCAGATGGGATCACAAGCACTAAGACATGTGATTTAGACAGATTCAGACCGTCAATATGACGTAATACCCTAGTCCTGTGTTTTGGTGGATTGTACGATGGAATGAATTAATGAGAGACATAGGCTAAGCCCTAGGTTTGTATCTAGATGCCGGCTAGGGGACCCAGCCCCTCATTATATACTTTGGAGGTACCCGAGGTATATCCCCCCAGATTGCTCTACAACAAGGTCTTGCATCGATCTTCAAAACAATGTTCTGATGGTGAAGGGTTGTAAGCTTGCATTCTTTGGAGGGGTTCCTCTAGTCGATGTTTTTTCGTGGGTACTAGATCTCATCAGTGGTGACGAGTGACCTTTGCGGTCTTCAAAGCCTTGCTTGGCGATGGTATTTGCATGTGTCTCTTTTCTTTGTTGTTGTGATCTTCCAGCCCGACAAGCAGTGGACGACCGATGGAAGAGGATGGCCAATTTGGTCTTTAATGTACTCTTAATTTTTTATAGGAGGTCGTTTTATTTCTTATTTGTCCATCTTCTATATGAGCCTTTTGTGATATATAAATTGTGAGCCAATCTTTTGAGTGTTCTTTTATACAAAAAGAGATGTTATAAATGTTTGGAAGAAAAATGTTAAGGTCATAGGTTTAAATCCTAGAGACTCACTTTTTTTGTATCACTACCGGTTCATGACTAGAACCGGGGGTGTACACAGTGGCGGAGGATAGCGAGGGCCAAGGTGGGCCATGACCACCCCTGCTTTTGGAAGTTTCCTTTAAGTAACAGTAATCAACCTAGCTTAATTAAACAATTAGTACACCGCTAATTTTTCTGATTGCACGTTATTGGCCCCTCCTGTATTTAGGTTGAAGCTCCGCCACTAGGTGTACATATAGTGGATTAGCGGTAGCAAAGAACCTTGTCAACCATTACATATCAAAGGCTTAAAGTGGTAAACCTTTCCTAAACTAAGCTTATTAGGAAGGAAGCCAACTTGAGTGGATTGTCTTAGTCAACTAATCAACCTACACCCACGTATCCAGCTAACACGATCTCCCCCTCTTCCAGAAAATAGATCATTTTAGTTTTGTCACACGAAGTTTGGTTCCAACTTTGATCAAATTATCAAATTAATTTAAATTTAATTAAGTCCAACATGAATATATCTTAATAGTGTGTTTATTTGATATAGTAGATGTTAGTATATTTTATGCAAACTTGTGAAAATTAAAAGATTCTATTTATTTAGAATAAAATTAAAATGGCCTACGTTTTAGAACTAACCGGAGTACCTACTTGCAAGGGGCAAAATATCAACGACTTCTGTTTTTTTTCTCCCTATTAAAAGTATACTGGATTCAACCGCTTCTTTTCATAAAGACATGGTGTCAACTCATTGCTTTCTCATACTAGTTCTCTACTTTTCTTCACCTACATATATTGTTTTTGTTTTCTCAAACGAGCATCAAGATTCGTTTGAGCATGTAAGCAAATATGCCACCGGAGCAGGAGGACCCGCAGTTTGGCAAGATCTTGGAACAACTCCAAGAGAGTTGGTAGAAATAGATGGCTCAACCTATAATATAGGTAGTCTCTAAAATAAAAAAACTCTATAAAAAAATAAAAACTCCAACAGTCTTTCTATTATAGCAATACTAGATAGCTAGTGACACATGCAAGCTATATTTACCATGCGAGATTTTAGAAATAGCAAACTTGTTATTTTACAAAACAAGATAGCATAGCTGTTGGAGTTCATTTTTTACTCTAAAAATCTAAATATAGCATACAAAACAAAGATAACAAGTCTCTTGGAGATACTCTTAACATTGAATAATATTATTCCTCTGCCCTTTTTAGTGACAACAGAATTTTTAATTAACGTGCGCTCATTATTCTACCTCTTCTTAATCATAGGATATCTAGGATGTAAAGACAGCATATAGTGTGCAAAAAAGATTGCCAGAATTTGACTTCACCACTCACTACTACAAAAACGAACTTGCGCAGCGTTGTCCTTTTGTCCTCCGTGGCAGACTCTTTTTTTGCCTGCTGCGGTAAATCTACCGCAGCGGGCACTTTTTATTTACCATGGCAGACACTTTTGTCCGCTGCGATAAATCGATTTACCGCAGCGGGCATCCTTTAAAGTCCGCTACGGTTAAAATTGAGGCCCAAATGAGGCCCAATAGTCATTCTTCGTATAAATATAAGGACCAGTTAGGGTTTTCTTCACTCATTCCCTACTCAGCAGCCACTCTCGCTCCCTCACGAGCCCTTCTTCCTCCCCCGCCGCCCCACTTCCTCCCTCGGTAGGCACCGCACACAGCCTTCCTCTCTGCTTACACCCTCCTCACGAACGGCAACGACATGACTCGTGACACCCATCTCGGAATCGAGGGGGACGCCAAGGACAAGAACATCACCGTCGACGCCTTGGCGGTGGCAGCGCCCGAAGACGGCGGCAGCGGCGGAGTTGGGGCCGGATCCGGGTCCGGCGGCCGCCGCAAGCTGTCCCTGGTGCCGCTCATCTTCTTCGAGGTTGTGCGGGGGGGCTACGGCGTGGAGCCGGCGACGGGCTCGCCGTACGTGCTGCTGGGCTTCCTCATCTTCCCCTTCATCGTCTCCTTCAACGTCGCGCTCACGTTCCTCAACTGCATGGGGCTCACCGTCGTGGGATGGTCCGCGGTGGGCTCGGCTTCCCGATGGTCTAGATCCACCCCGTGGCGGCCAGATCCACCCCATGGCGGCCAGATCCGGTGGTGGACCGACTGGATCCAGCGGTGGATCCACCGGATCCAACGGCGGCGGCGATGCAACTCTGGATGGGCTCGACGGGCCCGTGGATGGGCTCAGCGGGTCTGTCCAGGGCTTTTTTTTTGTTTTTTAATGATTAACCACAACGGGCATCCTTACGTGCCCGCTGCGGTTAATCTGATTAACCGCAGTGGGCGCTTTATGTTGCCCGCTGCGGTTAATGCATTTACCGTAGCGGGTAAGGGCGCTCGCTGCGGTACTTACCACGATTAACCGTGGCCTTAGCACCGTAGCGGGTGTCATTGCCCGCTGCGGTAAACCCAAATCGCCCGCTGCGGTTAAGCATTGTGGCGTAGTGACTGAGTTCTTATTGCTTGATTAAAAAAAGGTTTTGTTTAGTCTCCAAAGGTTGCAAAGACTTAGAATGAGAGGTAATAGTGTTTTTCCGCTATTTTAAAAATGTCTAGCTAGGCAGTAAAAAATCACAATGATTTCTCATCGTTTGATATTGCTCTATAATTTGTGCTTTGGATTATCTTGGTCTTCCTCGGTCCTCACCCCTTGACTTCTTGAGGTACCTCATGAGAGTTAGGGTTTTCATGTGTACCCTAAGCTTAGAGAGAGGTCCTCTACTACCAGACAAACTTTTTTTAGAGACGATCAACATCAATTTTTAGTGGCAGTTTTTATTGTTGTTATGCCATGATTGTACTCACTCCGTCCACGAAAGAATACAATTCTCACGTCCTGACAAATCAAACATCGTAAACTTTAACCAAAATTAAATAAAAAATACTAACACTTATGAGACAAAAGAAGCACCATTAGATTAGTTGTAAAGCATATTTTCAAAATAAATTTATTTTAAGACATAAATAGTAATATTATTTACTATAAATTTGATTAAAGCTAAAATAGTTTGACCGTCACGCTTCCCATAATTGCATTTTTTTGTAGACGAAGGGAGTATAAATGATATAGACCTTGCCTCTGGAATGGTTCTACTAAGTCAGCTACCCATAAAAATGGAATTTTAGAAACAGATGATGGTCAACTAAGCCGTATACCCTTATAAATATTTCTTTAAAACATAAAAGTATTAAACTACAACAAAGAAAATATATAATAAATATTTTTTCTTGCCTGAAAGGCTATATCACACTTTCGCAAGCCTCAATCTTTCACTTTTTTGCGCGATTGTATCCATAAGGATTCAAACCCATGACCTTTTGCTTTGCACAACTTGTAACCTAGTATAGGATGCTATCATTTTATATTAGCTTCTATTAATCTTCTATTGAATATTTTAATCCATAAACAATATCAAATGGAAAAAAGGATCCGACTACACAGTTTTAGATCTTTGAGGATATGACATGTCTTAATTTGGGGCCATTTAAATAATTCTAAAATTTGAATTTTAGAATCTAGGAACTTATGATATAAATTTGGACCCCTAAACAATCTCAAATAGAAAATTTGTCAACTTAAAAGTTTAGATTTCACTGAGCACTATAATTTTTATGTAAAGTATGTCTTCATTCAATTTTATTTGAAAATGTTATGAATTTATTAGATTTTTAGCCATTTTCAATCCTAAAAATTGATTTTTAGGGTCAAGTTAGAAATATGCACATTTTTAGAGGCAGACAACATAAAACAACTGCCTCTAAAAATACTTTTAGTGGTGGTTTCATACGTCAACCTCTCCTGAAAATAAGTAGATTTTTAAGGGATGGTTTTATTGAGCCATCTACTCCTAGAAACCCTAGAAACCGATTTTTAGACATAGCTCTTAAACTACATGATGAGGGACGGCCCGATCTTCCGAGAGGTAGCGATACGTTCGATTGGTGGAGAACTCGCTGTTGGCGATCCGGCTTCAAATCAACACGATTCGAACCCTGCAACCGTTACACCACTGCTCCGTTGGTTATCAACCAAGCACAACTTGATTGACCTCGCCAAGAAGGCTAATCCTGTGAGCGAATCGAAGAACACAAGCAAGAAGGTAAAAACACGCAATCTGAAATTGCAAATATGAATCTCACGAATTTATATGGAGGGTTCAAGAACTCGGTTCCAAAGGACTAATCGACACAGTGGAGGAGATCAAGAACGGGGGCCCTGGATCACTGTAAAAGGATTCGACACCACAGTTACAATGAACGATTCAGTTCCTTGATGGAAAACTAAACTCTAAACAAACCCCAAGACCTAACGACGACGACGGCGGCTAATTATAGGGTTTAGGACGTCATCTATGCTGGACGCGCCCCCTAATGGGCTCTAAGACGATACACGGCCCAACGGACCCAAATACGGTGATGCAGCACCCTGGCAGATTCTGGACGCTGACTTGTTTCGACGATTCCCGTTGACTCCGGACGTATTTTGACGTGATCCCAAAGCCATTGGTTAGCTTATCAAATTATCTTTCCAAGCATATCTGGTTCGTCGAAAACGGAGTCCGTATGCGTCCGGGGCATTGATTTTACCCGGGACTGCTCCTGAATTCCGAGAGTGACGTGGAAGCTGAGTTGGAGACGGATTGCAACTTGGGGAAGACCATCCTCATCACTACAATATAGTACAACATTTATAGAAGCAATTTACTATATTAACTGCCCCTAATTATACAAAAAAATTGTAAAAATCATCTATGTAATAGTGGTTGTTGCAGAGGCATGACAACTTTTCAAGAGGTGGGTGAAAATGAGTTAAAAGTAATGATCAAAGTTAATGCCATTTCGCTCTAGCTTCTTTGGTGACGCAACTTTTCTAGTGGGTTGCTCTTTGGGAAAATGTTTAGCAAAATTGATTTTGTAACAAAAAAGTCGGTAATTCTGGTGCACTACATATGCTTGGGTAGGGTAGAGCAAGATAAGTTAGAGAAACAAGTGTAAAAGTCCTACCAGACTAAACCTTAAGAGGCAACAGAGAGTACGAGAGGCAAGCCTAATAGAGAGATGTAATAGTGGTTGTTGCAGAGGCATGACAACTTTTCAGGAGGTGGGTGAAAATGAGTTAAAAGTAATGATCAAAGTTAATGCCATTTCGCTCTAGCTTCTTTGGTGACGCAACTTTTCTAGTGGGTTGCTCTTTGGGAAAATGTTTAGCAAAACTGATTTTGTAACAAAAAAGTTGGTAATTTTGGTGCACTACATGCTTGGGTAGGGTAGAGCAAGATAAGTTAGAGAAACAATTGTAAAAGTCCTACCAGACTAAACCTTAAGAGGCAACAGAGAGTACGAGAGGCAAGCCTAATAGAGAGCATGAGAGGCAAGCCTAGAGGGGTAGTTATCATCCAAAAGGATGAAAAAAATTGAACCCCCCTTAGATGTTGTGTGGTTGAATAACAGTGAAAAGTATTAGGTCTACCACACGAAAATGTACATTCAGTGTATGCCAAATTCAAACAAAATGTGGGTGTGTACTGTAGACGCGCGCGCACGTTAATGCTAGATACTCCCTCCGTCCCAAATTATAAGTCATTCCAAGAATCTTGGAGAGTCAAAGTTTTATAAGTTTGACCAAACTTATACAATAAGATAATAACTTTTATCATACCAATTAAGTATCATTAGATTCTCTATTAATTATATTTCTATTATATACCTATTTGATATTGTAAATCTTTATACTTTTTCTTATAAATTTTGGTCAAACTTGAGATACTTTGACTCTCCAATATTCTTGGAATGACTTATAATTTGGAACAGATGGAGTATTTCTGATTTCTATGTGAACTTTTAGGATTTGTTCATTTCTTCCAGCGAGCTCGTGAGCATTAACATGCATGGTCCATTGGGGGCCTCTACTTACAATTTCTAGGTTCTGTCTTTTTTTTCTCTGGTGTGATATGTATATAGTTGAAACCTAAGTTTAAGTTACATAAACTCACGTTGCATCCTTTTCATGACATAATAATGATTTTATATTTTAGTTTTTGAATTTTAATATTGCTATATACTAAATTTATAAGGTCGTATTAGCTTTCAAAAATTAATATAGAGTTATATTTTTAGATTTTTTTTATATGTGCGTTAAGTTGAAACTACAATGCTTATTTTATCTTTTGCATTAAGTTTTTATTTTACTATAATGATTCTAAATCTTAGGATACACTCTTAGTTTTTACAATGGTTGATTTAGCACTTAAGAAGTTAAATTTGTTATGTCAAAAGGATTATGTGTATAGTAGTATTGATTTATAAAACATAGAGTGTTTAAAGTTAAACTGCCAATAATATTAATATGACATAATAATTTTTCAATACAAATATTAAATTTATTTAAAACAATATTTGTGAATACTCTATTATTATGGAGTACTTATATAACACAAATTGAATTGTGAGTGTCATTGTTATGTGGTTGATTAAAGGAACAATTTTCATACATGATAAACTATTAAAATAAATGTATGAAAAAATAATATAGACCATATAGCTTATATTAGTAATTAGTATATATAGATCTTATTAGAGTTTTTGTAATAGACCGAGTAAAAGTGTTATTTTATATTATCTTTCATAGTGTCGTATATGAGTGATTTGAATACAAACTTAGGGTCTAATTTGCACTATCTTTCATAACGTTTGTGGTAATTTATAAAAAAAAATAGGGGGTATTTTATATTAAATTTTATAATGGCGGAGGTTGATTATTTAGACACACATCTATAACTCTAATAAAGCTAATACCCACTAAATATTTCTATCTTCATACAAGGTGTTCACATCATTCACCACTAAGGCCTTGTTTGGCTGCACACAAATACACCTCAATCCACGTGGTTTGGAAGGGATTCAGGTGTAATTTAGTTCAAGTTCTCATCCAATCCACTTCCACCCATGTGGATTGGGGTGTATTTAGGTGTAGCCAAACAAGGCCTAAATGATCTCACTAAATGTTTTATCTCTTCATGCAAGTTGTCCACATCATTGTCCACTAAGTCCATGTCATCATGTCCTATTTTTTCATGCGAGGTGTCCACATCATTCTTCATTAAGTCCATGTCATCTCTTATTAATAAAAAAATATCCATGACATATCTATCACGTGAAATATTTTAAATTTTTAATCTCTTAACATACACTAGTAGAGAACAGACCTTTCGTCCGATGGCCAAATTTAGCTGTAGTCACAGATAAATTTGGGCCCGGGACTACAGAGGGATTTAGTCCCGGTTGGTTGCTCCAACCGGGACTAAAGCCTGTTGTTTTCCACTAGGCTACGGCCACTGCGCCATGCTTTAAAGCCTGTTGTTACCAACCGGGACTAAAGGTCGGTGGATAATAGGGACCGAGATTAAATGTCTCGGTTGTCCTTTAGTCTCGGTTATTAACAGGGACCTGGATTAAATTTCCCTCCCCTAACCCCTGAACCCTTATCCGCAACGGCCCGAGACCTCACTTCTTCGTCCAGCTCGCAGGCACTTCAACTAGGAAGGAGGAGGAGGAGCCCCGCCGCGCCCGTTCTTTCCCTGCATCCCCACGACCGTCGACGCCCTCTCACCGGCACAGGTAGGCGCACGCCCTTCCCTTCCCCTTAGTGTCATTTCGTTGAATGGTCATGAGCAGTGTGGTATGGGTAGCGGTGGCAGTGGCGCGCGGGTGGTGGCCATGGCATGGTGGTGGTGGTGGTGGTGGTGGCCGTGGCATGGTGGCGGCCGTGGAATGGTGGTGGCTATGGCCGTGGAATGGTGGTGGTCGTGGTCGTGGAATGGTAGTGGTCGTGGCATGGTGGTGGTGGTGGCATGGTGGTGGTGGTGCAATCTAAGTCCAACATTTTATAGGAGAACTGATCAATGGTGCATTTCAACCGTCAGTACCTGACAGTCTTTACCGAGCACGAGGTCAATTTTAATAACCCAGCATTTGTAGGCCTCTTAGTTCTTGTAAGAGTCCCTGTATCAGCATACCCGGAGGAGCCTCAGGATCCCCCCCTATGACATCAGTCGCATATCGATACAGGCCGCAATCCAACAGCAGTCTCAAGTCTTGATTGCACTTGACAATATCTCCCAGCTAAATTTTGATTATCTATTGCTAGCCTAATCAATCGACGCTGCCAATCACATTTTGCGTACACCATCCATCCAAATAGGCTATCAGACCCTTGCCATCTATCCATGGACTCCCGAGTATGGCTCTACTACGGTGCCCTTCGACTACACCATTCCTAACTTCCAGACACCGGCAAGACACCCACAAGCACAACCTAACAACTTAGAAAGACTCAGGATTCAATTAGCTGGAATTCCACCATAACTTTGTGTGCAACCCGTAATACTACATAGAATCTTCGCAAACATATGTGAGGTTCGCGACGTGGAGTTAATCCGATCTACTCTCACATTCTCCATGAACACATATGCATCAATATCAACTATACCTAGTCTTGCGCATTTAGGCGTCCTTAGGCACTTGGAAGCCAGTCAATCTGTCATGCACATATGGCCACTTTGGATTAATGTTACGCGATTTCCACTGGGTGATTCACAAGCCCTAATGAACGATAACTGCAATTACAACAAGTCTTTGCTCTATTACTGATACATTGTTCCCGCTAACATGACACTCTTTTTGCAGATCGATCGACCAATGCTCCAATCGGATACACATTGTATCAACAACCCTCCTTCGGTGAGAGTGGTGGTCAGGGTGCACAAGGATCAGGTCATCGGCAAATAGGTATGTATGGTGCTTCCAACTAGTCTGTAAACCACCCCTACCTACATACTTGAGAACTAAGACAAACCTCTTATGGATCCTCATGCTCTCTTGATGGAGGAGCCTGCCGATTCATTAAAATCAGAAGTCACCATAGTACCAGAGACCTCAATGGATGACCTCGAAGATGACACCGAAACCATTTCGTCACATATGGGCACTGAACTTCTTTCCAACTACGACGATTAACCTAAAGTCATACAGGTTTGATCATGCATCCTCCTCTTGTTGTTATTATAAGTTGATATTGTCTATCCAAATCATATGAAGTGTTTTGTACTTGTCCAACATGTGGCTTTTGAAATCATATGAAGTATGTATATGTAAAACGCCTCGATCTTGTGATGACAAATTGTTTGTTAATGCAGGGTTGAGTGTTCAGCTCAAATGACAAGAAGAATTCAAGGATGAAATCCAACAAGTGTTTGTCATGATGTTGTTTTTATGTTTTTGTTTGTCTTGCCTCTTGAGAATTGGACCTGTGGTCAAAACAATCATTATTTGTATGTAATGCTCCAGATTTGATGACATTATTTGTATGGGTAATGCTCTAGAGCGGACTTATTATTTGTGTGTGTAATGTTAGATGAAGAACAAACTTATTATTTGTGTGTGTAATGTTAGATGAAACTTGTTATTTATGTATGTAATGCTCCAGATGAAACTTGTTATTTCTATATGTGATGCTCCAGATGAAACTATTATAAATAAAATTCTATAACTGGATTGGACCTTTAGTCCCGGTTGGTGCAACCAACCGGGACTCAAGAGTCCACCTGCATGGCAAGGTCCGGAGGGACCTTTAGTCCCGATTGGTTTAACCAACCGATCCTGGTTCACAGACCCCGGATTAAAGGATGAACCTTTAGTCCCGGAAACATAGTCCCGGCTCGGTGACCGGGACTATAGGCCCTTACCGACCGGGACTAAAGGTCTGTTCTGTACTAGTGATACAAGTCATCTGCATATGTTATTGTTTCGTCACATGTTCTTTTATAAAGTAATCAAATATTTTATTGTTTTTTCTTTTATTAGCTTAGTGATTTTTTACTAGATCTGATACAATAGATAACATACAAGTCAAATTTCATATATATGTACACAGAGTATACACAGAATATCATATAGTAATATTATGTATATAACATATTTTAAAAAAAAAATCTCACGGCAGCGCGCGAGGAATATTTCTAGTTTAGAAAGTTATCGTACAAATTCTAACATGCTGAGAGCACCTTTGAAGAAATTGTTTAGAAAACTAGCAACTATTCTATAGACTATATACTGTTGTTGATTGGAATGTGCCTTCAGCGTGTAAACTTATTTACCAATAAAAACCAGAAGCACTCACGGCTGATCCAGTCACCGGCAACCAATTTTTTTTCGAGACTGTCTTTTTTTTTTATGGCTATGCTGGTCTATGGACGAGATGAATGCCCGGTCAAATTCGTGTCTGGGAGGCATGGATCTAGCAAAGCTATCTGCCGTATAATGGTAAACGTACGTGGACCAAGTCGTTTCGAAGTCAACGTGTCGTTTGTGGACTAGGGAGTACCTATAGTACCAGCACAAAGGACGACGGAATCGCGCGCACATGCATTTCACTTGATTTGGACGTGCGTAGTCGTACGGAAGCTAATTTGTAATATGTGTGTAATATAAGTGTCACAGCTACCATGCATTTTGGTGTGATATGCACGTTTACTACACTTTCTATGTTCCTAAATAAATCAATTTCTATAATTTTTATCGGTTAAACTTTAAAAAAGGATAAAAACGTAACATCTATAACATAAAATAAATATATTATAAAAATATATTTTATGATATATCTAATTATACTAATTTAATACTATAAATATTGGCGTTTTTTTAAAAAATTCAGTTAAAATTTTAAAAAATAACTCAAGATAATTTTAGGAAGCTATTTATTTAGAGACAGATACGATAGAGTACTCCATGAATGAGGCACAGGAGGCAGCCTTAATTAGCTTTTGATGACCAGCAGGCAGCAGTACTAATTAATCTTAGATGTGTACACGTACCTGCATGCGCCCGTTCGAATTCGTAGCTAGGATTCCATGCGACCATGCCACTACGGCACCACCACCTTGTGTTGGTTGCCTGCCTGTGTGCTGCTGTGCACCAGCCACCAGCACTAGGAAGGAGAAAGAAAGAAAGGTCCACGGCGCCGGCCGGTAGACCAAATCCCATTTAGCATGCAGCGGATCCGAAAAAAGGTAGTGGACCAGGTGCACCGCAATAATGCCAACAATTCGGTTGAGGAAATATATGCTTTAATTAATTCATTTCGCCTGGAAGGGAAATTGAATTAAATACATACTCCTATATACACGTACGTACTCCTATGGAGTAATTGACATTTCTGATGATGGACGACGACTAATAATAATATATTATCTCTATATATTGGATGATTTGACTGCAGATCGAGAATGTTGATGGAGGTCGAAAAGGAGCTGTTTGGCAGCTCTCACGCTGCTCGCTCGATCCGGCCTGTAATAGCCACCGCCACTCGGGTGGGTCACCGGCAGCTGCGGCTGCGCCACCGCCACGGAAAATTTATGCTATTCCATGCAAGATGCCGGAAGACCGTTTTTAACCATCCTTGACACACACAGAGAGAGAGAGAGTAAAATGGTAATTTTTTGGACGAACTAAAATGGTAATATATTGGCATTGTGTTTTCTATAAAAAAACAGGATATATGAAGCTTAAAAAGTATACGTAGATTGTTCTCTTTTATACCAAGAAAACAAGGATTATTTGAGGTGCAAATTCTTTTGTGTGTGTGTGGCGGTGGGGGGGGGGGGGGGGGGGGGGGAGGGCAATAAAGGGTGTAAATTTCACAATATGAGTATGTGACTATTAATTTCTGCCATACCAAGACGTGTGTCTTTTATCTACTTAGGCTTACCCCTCAGTCTTACCAAACCGACGTTGGCTGACTTCTGAGTGGTAATAGATCATGACTCTTATGCTTCCTTCACAATCTAACTTGGTTCTATCTAACTTTAGCTCAAAATCATATAGTATTATGACTCGATCTTTAAATTTGTTAGATTAAATTAGAGAGCCCTTTACCACCTCTCTACTGGCCATTGGTGTCACGATGTGAACGAAGGCTTATGAATATCTCCTCTTTTCTTAGCCAAGCAGGCCGCTTACAGCACTGACTCATGTTGTGTTCAATGCTTTTGCTCACATTTGCTATATGTACTTACTTGCTACCTAAGACTGTTGTCAAATAAATTGGCAAGTTCATAAAGCATTGTCTATGGAGGAGTTTTGATGTAAATATCAAGAAACCACCAAAGTCTACTTGGAAGATGGCCTGCATTCCCAAAGAGAGTAGAGGATTCAGAGTTTTTAATTTACATACGCACAATGAAAGTCTGCTGCTAAAAAATCTCCATAAGTATTTTAACCAGCTGGAACGAGTGGACCTTTTATGGGATGTTTCTTGCTCCGATGGCCATCCTCTAGCTTTAACAGGTAAGGGTTCCTTTTGGTGGCGGGATGTTCTTAAACTCATGGATTTCGTTAAGGGTTTAGTGAGAGTGCCTCTCTTAATGTTGGTTCCTCATGTTTCCTCTGGTTGGATACATGGAATGGTTATTCCCTTGGTACCTCCCTGCCAAAGCTATTCTCCTATGTGAAAGATAAATTTGTCACAATTTAATAGGCCAATCAAGCCCCTACACTACATGATCTTTTCTACCTACCCCTTTTAGTGGAAGCTTTTCATCAACAATATAATGACCTTTATGTTATTATTGGCAATTTGCATTTACAACATGGATTTGATCGCTGGACCCTAACTCCCCAATGATCTCTTCAAAGGCAAGCATATGTCATATATACATAATTGGTGCAAGTGCACCATATTTATGCCTAGTTATGGAAATCTCGCTGCCAGAACAAAATGAAGTTCTTCTTTTGGCTCCTTCTCAAAGACTGACTAAGTACTAGGGAACTCTTAAGGAGAAAGACTATGACCGCCTTAGATGATTATAATTGTTGTTTGTACCCTTGCAGTGGAGGAATTTATTGTTCATCTCTTCATGGCCTGCCCTTTTGCAATAACTTGTTGGGTTACTCTTGGTCTGATCATCCTTCACCCTTATGTGCTTGTCCATTTGGATAGTAAAGAATGATGCCATCATCCGCCATGTACAACCTTCAATTGATCACGACAAGGAGTTTGCTCAAGTTATGTTTAGGGCAAATCAAAGCATTGAACCACTTATTAGTCCTAAAACTATCAAAGTGACTGTTTTAGTCCTAAATCATTGGTTAATAGAAATTTCTTTTAAGTTTAGTTTTATCCTAAAACTATCAAAATGACTGTTTTAGTACTTATACTTTATATTTTGACCTCAGTTTCATCCATGAACTACCAAAGTGTATTTTATATTAGTCCGTAAAATTTTTGCCTTTTGGTTTATTTTTATTCGTTGTCCTACATGAAACGCCACTATGTCACACCTAGTCGGCTCCAGTACGATCCATGATTCAATGATAGCTAGATAGTCATGTTGGGACCATTGTGTCTGGCGTCATCCTTTAACTATCTAATCAAATTGTTCGTGACTGTTTTTGATTTGATTATCATACTGTCAAATCTAGTATTGTTTCTTAAAAAAAATCAATAATTAAATATAAATTTTTTAGCTTATGGTCAAAACAAGTTAATTTTTATTTGTAAAAATGGCCTGGTGCTAGAAATAGTTAAGGAAGAAATTGTAAATCTGTTATTGTTCTAATTCATCAATATATTCTCAAAGTACAAAATAGTATTCATAGTAGTTGTAGTAGATAGTTCCCGCAAGTAAGAGCAACTCCAACAGTTTTGCATTTTTTGTTTGGCAAAATATGGTATTTGTCAACTCTTAAATTAATATGGCAAAGGTAAAAAGAGTCAATCTCCAACGGTTTTGCATTTAGACTTGACAAAACTAAAAATTATGCGCGCGAGAGGGAAATATCTCGCGGGAGTAGCACGCGAGTGCGATTGCCAAGCGAACCGCAGCTTAGCATATATGTCAAATATCACCCCGGTGTTTGTAAGTTGCTAAAAATACTAAGCTCATTTGCCAAACCGTTGGATAGAAGATTTTTAGACATTTTTTGCAAAAACAAGAATGTCAAACCAATTTGCAAAACCGTTGGAGTTGCTCCTACAAGCTAAAATTTAACATAACACATTAGAATTATTAATGGACGCTATAAGGAACTTGTTGACCATCCACTAATGATGTTCCACGTAGGATGAGGGATAAAGTTGAGCTAAAAAAAGGTTTAAAGGCTAAAATCTTATGTTGAGCCCAAAATGTAAAGCTAGTATGAGAATTATTGAAACGGTCACTTTAATATAGTCGAATCATTTCTAACCCATGTAGGTGTGCAAGTTCAGTCAATTGAGAAATTTGAAAGCCTTAGGCACCGACCGACCTGTAGTACGTTTAGGATGTGTGAATAGTTTGCACTTAGAATGGAACTTAGACTATCTCCAACAACCTACACCCAAATACAATACCCATTTAAAGTTTAGGTAACGCTACAGTGAAAAGTTTCAATACTCATTTAACATCTTCTCCAACAACAAGACCTAAAAGAGAATTCTTTCTGCAAATGAGTTTCCAGGAGAGAGGAAACTCATATTTAGGTTATGTCTCTCAGGCAACCCAAAATAACTCTTCTGTATGGGTACTCTGTTGGAGGCTGATTTTAGGTCTTCTCTTACCCATTTTGTGTTTGGGTGCCCATATAGGTTAGCTGTTGGAGATAGTTAAGAGGCAACTAATAACTCATCACGACATTATATATATGAAGGGGCTGATAATGGCTCTCTTGCCTCAACTTGTGAGTCATACTTCGTCTTCGTCTTATTTCTCCTCACAAAACACTCCTAAAACACTGTTAAAATAGTCAAAATCAATTATGAATAAATTCAAGCGAACAGAACCAGTATCCATGGGGTGTTGCAAGTTGCATATAGGGAGGGGAGACGAAGATAAGGTTAGTAGGGTGCAAATTAAATTAAAAGCACCCATGGATCCGTGCCACCTTGTTTGACCCTTTTTCTTTGGCATTCGCAAGCACACATCGATCTCAGTCGGACAGTCGCCAGCCAACCCCCCCCCCCCCCCAGGCGTCGACCATTGAACGACCTGCTGTCTGGTGTCTTCTTCCCCCCTGTTGGCCTACTACTACTTTTCAACCCACCCACCCCGCGCGCGGCCCCCTTCTTGCATTGAGCTGCCTCCGATCCACCCATCCATCCATCCATCCATCCCGGCCGGGCCTAGCCTCTCCAGGTCCAGGTCCAGCGGTCCAGCCAGCCTCACCTTCCCCAGTCCATGGCCATGTCCTTTTACTATAATACTTTTCGGCTCCGCTCACATCCACACACAAGACGCAGCGCGCAAGTGCATGCATGCCCACGCGCGCGTACACATCTGCACACATCCGCCCCGTCTTCTTCCTCACCTCACCACCGCCATGGCTATATAAATAGCAACGCCAGCGACGACCGACTCCATCACCATTCATCCTCACCAACAACCTAAGCTAGCGGACATCCAGACGCCAGCCAGCCAGCCATGGAGCACGACGACAGCAACTCTCCTAGTCCTCCTGACCTCGCCCTCGTCGGCTGATCGATCCATGTATGGACACCCTCTTCGTGCTCGGCCAGGAGTCCCGGCTGCGCATCCTCCAGCAGGCAGCGGCGCGTGTCCCAGGCTGCGCCTACCTCTGCGCCTGGGCGGCCATCATCCCTGCCCATCAGCAACCCCACCACCACCACCCGGGTTCGTCTCCGTCTTCCTCCTCGGCAGCCGCCGCCGCCGGCCTGCGGCTTTACTGCCTCGACGCATGGCTCTGCGACGGCGCCCGGCCGCCGCCGGCCAGCCTCGGTGACGCCCGCCGCCTGCGCGCGCTCTTCGACGCCTACCGGGGCTCGCTCTGCGCACCCGTCGCCGGGTGCGTACACACCAACACACCATGCATGCATCCATCCCGCGCCGGCGCCGGCGACCCACATGGCCGCCGATGATGCGGGCAATGCAGCTTCAGATTTCATTCCTTTCGCTCATCAGCCATGGCGATTCCATCTGATGTGCGCGTGTGTGTGCTCGCGCATGCAGGTGCGTGCCGGGGTGGGCGTACAAGGACGGCCGCGCGTACATGGAGCTCCCGGCGCACGACCTCACTACCTCGGCGTCGCTGCCGGTGCAGCAGCAGTTCTACCAGGTCAGTGTCAGTGCATGCATCTGCACCGTGTACCCCTTATTATTAGCTTGTTCATCTTGTGTACTACAGTACTCTCTATTATTGTTGCATTTGATTCTGGACTTCTTCTTTTTGTTGTTTGGTTTCCATCGCTTCTCTTCATCCTCAGATTAATCCTGAGCTTGTTTTATTCTCGCTTGCTTTTGTGATGTTGCAGGAAGCTGGCATCAAGGTTTGTTTTCTTCATCACCGTGTCACATTTTTTATATATCTACTCGATCGTGCAATTCTGTAAAGCTATGTAGCAAACTTCTCTCACATGACCATCTCGACTTTTTTTGGCGGGGAATTGGCTTGCGGCCGGGCAGATGGCGGCGTTCATGGGATGCGAGAGCGGCGAGATCGAGATCGGCATGTCCACGGCGGCCAGTAGCGACGGCGGGTCCCCGATAAGCTTGGAGTGCACCATGCAGCAGATTTTCTCGGAGGACTTCTTCCAGCAATCGCTGCTGGAGGAGCTGCTCCAGCTGCCACCGACGCGGCCTTCGTCGCCGTCGTCCTCTCTGCCGTCCGTCTCCGTGGGCAGCCCACCAGCGGCCGATGCTGGCACGACGTCGCTCCAACGCACGGTGGCCGTGACGCCGGCCGCCACGACGGCGCCGGCGCCGTTCCCCGTACATCAGCGACAGGGACAGGCGGCGCCGCCAGTGGCACCGCCTCATAATCCTCCGCGCCCGCCGCTCCCCTTCGTCCTGCACGGCCCCGGCCCCGGCCACGTCCGTTTCCCGAGCGCCGACGCCGACGACGCCGCGATGGCGCAGGCCATGCTCGACGTCATCTCCGCCGCCTCGTCTTCCTCGGCGCTCCCAACTACTACGTCCACGGCAACGGCGCCTCCTCCTCCTACTCTGGGCCACCACGACCACCGCGCGCGATGGTGGCCGCGGCGGCGCGGGGCGGCGACGGCGTTCCAGGCTTACAACGCGGCGCTGGCGCCCAGGGCGCCGTGGCGGCCGCCGGGCGCGCCCGGGCAGCGCATGATCAAGATGGGCATCCCCATCCTGAGGAGGATGCACATGCTCAGGCTCAGCCGAGAGCGCACTGCTGGTGGCACCACCACGATGGCGCAGCGCGGGCAGGAGGAAGAGGATGACCCGTCGTCGCCGGCGGTGCCGACGAGCAGCCAGCTCAACCATATGATATCGGAGCGGCGGCGGCGGGAGAGGCTCAACGAGAGCTTCGAGGCGCTTAGAAGCTTGCTCCCGCCGGGATCAAAGGTAAATAAAATCCCCAACATTTTTACAGTATATATATATGATTTGACGACGTTCGATCTGCTTGATTGATCTTTCATGAAAAAAATGGTTTTCTTGATGATTAATTAAACGTCAATATTGTGTAATCAACTCCAGTTTTGTTCATAGAAATAGAATTGCTTTCTACGTATGTATGCATGAAATACTACACATTTATAGACGCGTGCAATGCCTCTCAAAGTGCACATGTACTATTTATATATTGTTCATATATACTCCCTCCGTCCCTAAATAACTGTCTATAGAGATCTGTGTTTCCGTCACAGACACGTTTTCCGGACGACAGTTAAAAAGGGACGGAGGGAGTAGTGTGCTTTACATTTGATATGCTTATATACATTTGATATGCTTATATGCTATCTTAAATCTTGCTTAATCACTGTTAATTTTACACTAATTTGCATGTACATTCCATTATTGACAATAATGTAGAAAGACAAGGCTACCGTGCTGGCCAAGACGCTGGACTACATGAACATTCTAGTAGCCCAAATAGCGGACCTCGAGGCGAGGAACCGGAGCCTGGAGAGCCGAGCTCACCACCACGACCACCGGCACGCCAATGGCGGCTCCAACAACAAGGAAAGGCCGCCGTCGTCGTCGGAGCAGCGAGTAGTGGTTCTGCAGGGCCTGATGAGCGGCACGTCGTCGTCGTCGTCGGAGAGGGTGCAGGTCCACGTGACCGCCGCCGGTGACGTCGTCAGAGGCGCGTCGACCTCGTCGTCGCCGTCGGCAGGCCGGCCGCCGGCCGAGGCGGCCGTGACCGTGCGGGTGCACGCGCGGGCGGCGCAGGGCGACGTGGCGGAGCTGGTGGCCCGCGCGCTGGCCGTGATCAAGGACATGGGGTGCTTCACGGTGGTGGCCGTCGACGCCGGCCGGCCCAGCGATGATGGCGGCGGTGATGTTGCTCATGCCACATTCACGCTGCGAGCAACGGTAAGCTTATAGTATTGAATTAATTATAATTAGTAAAGTATAATATACTACACTTTTCGTTTGTGGGTCACACCTCACACGTCCAATAAATAAAGTGTATAATAACATTGAAATAATTATACACTTAAAAGTGTACTACTTTGTCTCAGAAAAAGAGTAGCTATAAAACACGTATTGATTAAATAAAGTATGACTGAATTTATAAAAAATATGTAAAAAATTTATTCTCAAATAAATTTATTATAAAAGTATATCAAAGATCTATCTAATAATATTATTATTATGTACTATAAATATTAATATATTATTATATATATTTAGTTAAAATTGAATATTGTTGATTTTTTTTTAAACGAGAATAACTCTTTTTTACGTACGGAGTGAGTGAGTTGTAACCTGTGGTTTTAAAACTAATTTGAAGGAAGAATGACAATGTTGTGGTGGGTAGAGAAGCTACATGGACAAGTTTTGGGTAACCTGTGATTTTAAATAAACAACTACTTCAAGTCTTTTCAAATCAGGATTGAATAAACGGACAAATCTATGCTGAGGCCCTTGGCTCTGGCTGGGCCCCGGAACCGGAAGTAGCTGTGGTTTTCTCAGTTGACGAGCAGGAGCAATCCTGGTCAAAGTCAAAGGGAGTAGCTTGCTACTCCTCTACAGCGACGGCCGTGGGCCCAACAGGCCGCCGGCGAAAACTCAACGACTTCTTCTTCACCCTTCCCGCATAAAGCTTGACCGTCCGTCGGGCGCCGGGCCACCACCCGACCTCCTGGTCCAGGATGACGTCACGGCCCACCCGCCAGGACCAAATATACGAGTCCACAACCCGGGAGTCGGGGTCTCCAACCCAAAATTCAGTTGGTTGTCAAGCCGTACTGTAGTACATTTGGTCGAATTTATTTATTTATATAGTCTGAAACTGAAATTTCGAATCGAATTATTGCAAAATAAAATTAAGCTGTGTGTACCATGTACTGCAGGCGGGCGAGTTCGACGCGGCGTCGCTGAAGGAGGCTGTGAGGAAGGCTGCCGAGGATTCCGCGACACCGCCGTCGGACGACGACTTGTAGACGGCGGCGAATTAACGTTAACCAGACAAGAGAAGAAGAGACAGCCCGACCTACCCAGCACTCCAGCAGTATCGATCGAGCGTGGGCCCCAACCAGCACGGACCCAGGGACCTGGGTGGGCCCTGCCTGGCGGGGAATGGATGGATGGATGCGTGTACTTGAGCGCTGACCTGATGCGCTCGTTTTTGAATTTTTTTTGAACGGCAGCTATGCTCACTATATAGCGAAAACTCTTGTGCAAACTATACAGACTCTAATCAAGACCATAGGAATCTAATCCGATGATGGGCTATTTTAGCACTTAAACCCCTCCACTCATCTCATCTTAATCCAAACAGGTGTGGACACGGTAGGGGTTTAAGTGCTAAAATAACCCACCTTCACATCTAACCATCGGATTATATTTCTGTGGTCTTGATTAACACATGAGGCTGGTTTTTATAGCATACGTTCCCTACTATATATATCCATCGACAAACACCATGCATAGTATCTATGTATAATTTCTGAGCAGTCCACCAAAGAGAGACTAACATATAAAAGTTTGGCTAGAAAAAAAAACAAATAAAGAGATGAAGATGGATGAGGGTGTCATCCTTTATTTATAACCTATTACACAATGCCCCTTCTACCTCTAGATACATAGAGTAAACTAGCTAGTCCTAGGGGCATTCTAGTCCAACTCTAGGGCCTTCAACCCCTTCTACCCCTTCCTCATCAGTCACTTTGCCACAACGCAAGCTCCCAGATGCCGCCACGTGTCGTCCCGACGACGGACGACCATCGTGCCTTCTCACTGCTAGCTTCACCTCTGCGCAAGCCTCGTGGTGCCGCTACGTGTCGTCCCGTTCCGTATAGGAACATTCGCCGGTTTTGGGGCCCAAAGCGACAAACTCGTCATCCTAAGTTTTGAGACCTAAACTCATAAACCAACCACCCTAGGGTTTGCGGCCAAAACCTGAAAACCGTCGGGGTAGTTCTCTGAGGCTCAACTACCAATCTTGCGCCGAAGACGAAGCGTAGGTCTCACGACCTGTTGCCGACACCGATGTCGACGTATGTCCAGTCTCTGCCAAGCACGATGTCTTCGCCTTCCTCCTTGACTCGACGACGACACTTGCATCTCTCGTGCAAGTCTGTGTTCGGCCTCCGCCATGTGCCACGACGTCATCGCCTTCCATATTGACTCGATTAATGTCGTTGACATCCCCATGTATTCTTGCTTGTTGTCGCTAATAAGTGTCAGCTACCACGACTGGTACTTCGGCCTTCTGGTCCCTCAGCCCAAGCCTCACGTCCGCTCTTCGCTACTCCCGATTCATCGGTACGACACGTCTCTACTTTACCTTCACCTCACTATCGACCATTGCCTCCGAGCTTCACACTTGCACACCAACACAACCAAGAGACATGTTGCACTCGCGCCAACCTGTGAGTCTGTTGATCGATCACTCATCACAAGGACGAACTACAAGGACACATATCAACTTTGTGTTCACAATCTCTCCCTTGATGAGTGCATTGTCAACACAACACACAAACACTAAAATAAAAGAAACAAGAGAGAAGGAAGAAAAGAAGAATGTTCATTCAAACGCCCGAAAGCCAGAGAAAAGCCGAAGAAGGACGATTTGAAATAAGCAAAACTTGGTCCTCAAAGACATGGACAACGACTTGGCGCAACGAAGCAAAAGATCAGAGCAAAACCCCAAACAGAACAAAAACTTGATCAAAAGAGTAAAGATTTGGTTCTCAAAGACATGAGTAACGACTCGACGTAACCAAATCAAAACGAAGCTAGTCCTCAAGAAGTGGTAGAACAGGCTCAACACCACTAGCTCAAAGCTCAAAAAATATAAAGATTTTATGACATCAAATAGATATACCTTGAAAATATAAATAATGAAAAATCTAATAATAGCTGGTGCCATAAATATTATTATATTTTGTTATAATTTGGTCAAGAAAACTTCGAATCTTCAAATTTTTTGAAATGACTTGTAATCTGAGACGAAGGGAGTAAAAAGTTGAGAGTGTGAACATTAAAATATACTCCCTCCGTTCTAAATTATAAGTCATTCCAAAAATCTTGGAGAGTCCAAGTTTTTTCAAGTTTGACAAAAATTATAGAAAAAATACAAAGATATGTGACATCAAATAGATATACTATGAAAATATAACTAATAAAGAATCTAATGATACTTGATTGATATCATAAATATTATTACATTATTATTTTATAATTTAGGTCAAACTTATAAAACTTTGACTCTCTATAATTTGGGACGGAGGGAGTACATGTCAAACTTATAAAACTTTGACTCTCTATAATTTGGGACGGAGGGAGTAAATATAGACGTACATAGGTTATTTTCTTTATAATCTAAATATTTAATAAACCAAAATACTTGTGTCGTGCGGAGGCGAAAATGACTGTGGGCTGGCAAACCACCAGGCCTCCTGTCCTGCGGGCTGCGTCCGTGCAACGTGTTCTCCCATCTGATCTTCCGTTCCCCCGCGTGCTCTCTCTCTCTCCCTCTCTCGGCGACTACTGGGCGACCGCCACTACCGCCCTACGCGAGGTGGCCCGGGTCGTCCTCGGGCCCATAGCCAGGTTTTCTTCGGGCACTTCACCGGCGACGAGCAGCCACAAAGGTACGCCTACCCCTTTTCGTCCCTTAACTTAGGTTATTTGTTTCCGGATCTGATCTGATTAGTGATTACAAGTGTAGCATACATGTAGTAACTTCGATTTATTTTGGCAAAAAATTATCGATGTGTATGTGTACACCCATGTCCTTTACTGTGTCCGCCCGCTCCTGATTCTGATACTGCCATTGACTCTTTGCCTGCTGCTTGCTTGCTAGGTCGCCAGTATGGGTCTGGCGAAGGATGGCGCCGAGTTGGAGGAGGGGTCCTTGGAGATTGGCATGGGTAAGTGCGGACTTGAGACTTCGCCGAGAAACTCACCACCAGGCTTGTTTTGCATTTCTTCGGTCATACATCTAGTGTAGGTTGCTGTTTCTTATTTGCTTCTCTGATCCAATGGGCAATAGATAGGTTTGTGAAATTTGTTTCAGTTGATGTTTTCTGAAAGTGCTAAATGATCACATAATCATAAGATGCTAGGTAACCAGTATATTTCACAATTACAATTTGCAGGTCTTTGCTAGTAGGCTAGAAAGTTGGTTGGTTAGCTTGAATATTGTGTGGTATGCAGGTCCTGATTCTTGTATGAAAAGACATACATCAAAATCGAATGTGGCAAATCATTTTATATGATGTGTTCACATTCTTAATCTGCAGTGCCTTATATGTATAGGTAAGTATATTGAGGAATACAGTAGTGGTTTTCTCCATGCATCACATATCACTGTGATTATTCTGTTCAAGGAACTTTTGAATCCTATTGTCCATAGGTTACTACTCATGCAGAAAAAAAATGTTATCGGAAATATAGTTACTGGAAATTATAGTAGCAGGGCAGCAGGTATTATGATTCTTTCGTCAGGGATCATGCCTGTTTACACTGTTGTCATTAGTTTTGTCTTCTGTTAGCCTCTGTAGAGACATCATTGGATACGAAAGAGCATTTTAGTTGACCAAGCAATGACAAATTTGTCTATATGGTACTAACGATTTCTTGATAAGCAGAGTATAGAACTGTGTCTGGTGTGGCAGGACCCCTGGTTATCTTGGACAAAGTAAAGGTACGGTTAATTTTAGTTTCACACAGTTGCAGTTGCTATCACTTTTGCCCACTCAAATGACCATGAAAGAACCTGATCACACTCACACATTCAATATTATTTTCTACTTGAAACTATATCAGGGCCCTAAGTATCAGGAAATTGTGAACATTCGATTGGGAGATGGCACTACTCGTCGTGGTCAGGTCCTGGAAGTCGATGGTGAAAAGGCTGTTGTGCAGGTTGCTTCTTTTCTATAGATACAAAATGATGATAATATTTTCTCTTCTTTTAATTCCAGCTTTGCTTTACACACTATGGCTGGTTAATCTGATACTAAACCACATGTCTCTTAAAGGTCTTTGAAGGTACCTCAGGAATAGACAACAAGTATACTACTGTGCAGTTTACTGGCGAGGTAGCATCTTATTCCAGCTTATTTGATTTTTTGCAAACTTTATTTCTTGTTCTTTGTTTTTTTTTCTTCTACTTAAGTTTCAGATAATGTAGTCAAATGCCCAATTTCTTGATCTAGACCTTAATCTTGGTTTCTGTGGAACGTGAACCAGATTTCGTTTATGTTAATTATATGGAACCTGATATTGTAGAATCTGGGTAATACAAACATCCAATATTCCTGCTGAAAAGTCTTGTGTTGAGCTCAGGCTTTGTTGGGCTGTCTCAGTTAGTGTTACGATATTTGCATATAGTCACATAACATTCTAAACTGAATGGAAAGGGTCCATCAGGCATTCAAAATCATCCATATTTTTTTTCCCTATGTGCCTTTCCTCACTACTTTGCCCCCTTACTTCCATGTTATGACATGTGCCTTTTATTCTACAGGTCTTGAAAACTCCTGTCTCACTTGATATGCTTGGACGCATTTTTAATGGTTCTGGCAAACCCATTGATAATGGTCCCCCGATATTGCCTGAGGCTTACTTGGATATTTCTGGTGAGCTATTTTGCATTATGTGTAAATCTTAGACTTTGAGAACTCTGTAGAAGGATCTGAGAGAAGTGCTGAATCATGCATTTTCTTTTGTGAAACTTTCCTGATTACCATATGATAGACTTATAAGGTCTGAATACTGTTCCAGGAAGTTCTATCAATCCCAGTGAGAGAACCTATCCAGAAGAGATGATTCAAACAGGAATATCCACTATTGATGTGATGAACTCAATAGCACGAGGGCAAAAAATTCCTCTGTTTTCTGCTGCTGGTCTTCCTCACAATGAAATTGCTGCTCAGATATGTCGTCAGGCTGGTCTTGTTAAAACTCTGGAGAAAGGCAAGCACAAGGAGGTAGAGTAAACTTAATAAATGTTTTAAAAGAAGATATTGCACTTCCAAAATAGTACGCAAGTTACTGTTTGATGTTGCTGCTTTATTTATTGATTGACCTACATGTGGTTAGTGCTTACTCTAGTGCTTACATATGCTTGGCCTCAATCTTAGGTTCCTGATTTCCGCATCCTGTTCTTTTGAGCTGAACTTGCATCTATCTTGGTTGTGCTGTTGTTGGATTTTCTCTTAGTGAAAGATTTAACTTCTATGTGTTTCTAGCTGATCAAATAGATATATGGAAGTTTTAGGAAAAAACTACTGAACAACACTTATGAGTTTTCAACTCTGGATTTTTGACATACTGTGACAACCAAGTAACTAACTACGATCTGGTGAAGTTTAGTCTGTTAACTTGTTCTCCAAAATAGATTGTTGATTATATCTCTCATTTTAATTCTGGTTTACTTTACTTTCAGAGTGGTGTTGAGGACAACTTTGCCATTGTGTTTGCTGCTATGGGAGTAAACATGGAAACAGCCCAATTTTTTAAACGTGACTTTGAAGAAAATGGCTCAATGGAACGGGTCACCCTTTTTCTGAATCTGGTACCAAATTTATTGTTATATGGCGATCGTTTGTTATTACACTGTAACAAATGAGATTTTGATGAGTTGATGTGTTAATATTAAAGCTGACTTGCTCTCTGTTCTCTTTATTGATTTACAGGCAAATGATCCCACTATTGAACGGATCATCACTCCTCGTATTGCTCTGACAACAGCAGAATATTTGGCATATGAATGTGGGAAACATGTTCTTGTCATTCTTACAGACATGAGTTCATATGCAGATGCACTTCGTGAGGTATTGAATTTTCTGTGTATTAACATATTTTTTTCATATTATATGAGCTATATCCGTTTAATACTTACCCTCTGAACTTATTCTAGAGTTACTTGGAGCAAATTTCATCTTGCAATTTTTTGGGTATACAAATCAATGGAATTTTAGTTTTAATTATAAGTGAATGCCATTTATATCCAGGTCTCAGCAGCACGAGAAGAGGTTCCTGGTAGGCGTGGTTATCCTGGGTATATGTATACTGATCTGGCAACCATATATGAGCGAGCTGGGCGTATTGAAGGAAGAAAAGGCTCAATTACTCAAATTCCCATCCTAACTATGCCTAATGATGGTAAGCCATGAAACTAACTATAAATTTGCAGAGTTAGCATGGGTGTCTTAGCAAGTAGCACTCCTGCTCAGTGTTTCAAAGACGACTGCCTACGCGTCCAGGTGTAGCTGGCTCGCCTTAGGCGTCCAGGCAGACCCAGCATTCACCTGGACGCCTGTTGCCTTTTAAACACTGCTCCTGCTTGGATTGGCTCGTCTGCTGCTGCAGTGTAGTATATTTCCTCCTGGGAGGACTACTTAAATGTTGATTTGCTTGTAGCTTTTCTTTTCCCATGAACACTACTTTTCTGTACTTCCAAATTATGATACCACATCCTTTGTTCTTTGGTGTTTTTTCAACAGATATCACACATCCAACTCCAGATCTTACTGGATACATTACTGAAGGGCAGATATACATTGATAGACAGCTCCATAATAGACAGGTTTGTTTGCATGTGTACTCTAATTGTAGAGGTGGCTGTGTCTTCTCTTATAGACTTGCATTCTACTTCTCTTCCTTCATTCATGGCATTAAGCCATTAACGAGATGTATGATTTTCTATTTGTCTCTTAGATATATCCACCCATCAATGTTCTGCCATCTCTCTCGCGGTTGATGAAGGTGCCAGTCATTGCAATTTTTTTATGCTGTTGTTTCTCTTAATGTGAAATTACATGAGTAATAATACCATAATTATTCACCTACAGAGTGCTATTGGTGAGGGTATGACACGTCGAGATCATTCAGATGTGTCTAATCAGGTACTTGTTTGAGCCTTTCAGTGTAGTGATTATGATTCATTTTGCCTCCAATATTTTAAATGATCTAGAACATGACTTGCTGTTCAGCTTTATGCCAACTATGCCATTGGGAAGGATGTTCAAGCTATGAAAGCAGTTGTTGGAGAGGAAGCACTTTCATCCGAGGATCTGGTCTGTCTATAGATTTCTAACCTGTGCTCAAATATTTTTTTTCAAGTTTTTAAGTTTCATTCATTATGCCTTTTCTTTCTGTTGTTATACGCAGCTCTATCTAGAATTCCTTGACAAGTTTGAGAGAAAGTTTGTAACACAAGGTGCATATGACACCCGGAACATTTTCCAGTCACTTGACCTGGCATGGACATTGCTTCGCATATTCCCTCGTGAACTTCTCCACCGTATTCCTGCAAAGACCTTAGATCAATACTACAGCAGGGATGCCACCCATTGATCTGTTTATCCAGCACAGAAAGAAAACTCAGTTCACCGAATGGCAGCTTGATTGCTTGAATAAAGAGGAGAGTGCAAGGACTTATCCTTTTTGTTTTTATATATATAGTCATCCTATTCTTTCAGTCTCAGGCGGCTTTTGTAATATTATGCCTGTATACTTGAGTCCGATGGTGGATCTCATTGTTGGATGCAATCGCATAGGACCACTGTAAAGCGGTATTGACTGAAATGCTCGAATGTGTTGGTTATATTTGTTTCTCTTTGTAAATTAATCAAACAATAAATGTGTCTTAGTGATATTTCTCTTCAGTTTTTTTTAGCAATACAGAGCCTTCATTAATCAATGACAGGAGTACAATCAGCGGCTGCTAATCCCACAAGCCACTCTGGAATATGGTCTGGCCAAAAAAAAAGGGTGCGCTCACTGGCTGTCACCATGCGTCCACAAGTGCACAACTGTGTGCCACTGAGTTAGCATCCCTACTTCACCCATGCAATTCAAAATCAACAATACTCCTGCCTAGCTCTGTAATATCAAAATAAATACTTTCGGTGGAAGACCTCACGCCATCATTGTCCTCCAGAAGGGACTTCAAAACGCTGCAGTCATTCTCAAGAATCATTCTTTCATAGCCATTTTCCAGGGCTGATTCAAGCCCCTCTTTTGCCACCATCGCCAAAATCAGTTAGAAATTGTACCCTCTGCGAGACAGGTGCCGATGGGATGGCACCAGTGGCGCTGTTGCTTGGGTTTGACCGAACCTCGTTGATGTAATCGAACTCAGCCGGGTTTGATCGAGCCTCGTTGTAGTTAAACTCAGCTGATGCAGCGTAACAACGTGACGACACTCCAAATGACAATGATCACTACTACAAAAATGATTTTTGTGAGACATGTCAAAATATTACCAGAGGCATGCACATTTAGTGACCACCTCCATAAATGGTTAGGGGAGCTTTAGAAAAATGCCCGCCGCGGATGTTCTAATATCATCAATTAACAAAGGTGATCGTATAAGAATGTCATCATCATCCGTAGATGAACCATCTGTAGATGACATCATAGTGGTCATCGTCAAATGTGTGTAGATGACATCATCGTGGGAGGTAGAGCGATGTCGTGATAGCAACGATGATATTGGTAGCTACGATCCCACGGAACTCTTTACGACGGGGACTATTGTTTTTGATTGCCTCGACCTTCGAGTACAAGATGTAGTATCTGAACTCACACTCTAACTCATACCACACACACTAGATCTACAACCTATAACTACGAAGCGGTTGCACGTGACTGAGAGGTATCCGAAGTCTTCAGGCTCCGTACGTGACGGGCACGTCACCCTGACCATTGTGGCGCATCCACGTGTGAGGCTGCTGCAGATACCTAAGACCTGCAAATATTGGGGAAAACCCCCGGTGGGAAACGTGAGTCGAGCAGGGCTCGAACTCACGCCCGGCCGCTCCACCACGGGAGGCATTGGCCAACCGAGCTACGGCTCGGTCGTGGGATTTCCGGATCTCCCCTCCCGGCGACTCTGAAGAAGGCGATCGTCCCCACGCCGCCACTAGCGTTCCCACCATCGTCCTAGATCGTTACTACAACAATCTTCAGGGCCTGCTCCGTCGCTGATCACTGCGATCATGACGTCCACGCCTCGCCCACCGACTCCCAGTCGACGGCAGCCACCGCATATCGCCAGTTAGTCGTTCCTGCCGCCGTCGACCACAAAATTTTTCACCCTTCCCCACTAGGGTCTAAGCACCGCTTAGGTTTTGAAAGGATCAAGATGCCCAAGAGGGGGGTGAATTGGGCTTTTCTAAAACTTCTTGCGATAATAAAACCTATCAAGCCCCAATTAACCCCTTAGAGCCTAGAGGTGGTTTGACAAGAATCAATTGCACAAAAGACTATCGCTAAACCATTTCTACTCTAGCATGACAATTCAACTTATGAAAGAACAACAAGTAAATGCGGAATTGAATTGCTCAAAGGTAAATGCGTAGAGAAGAGAGTAGAGATGACACGACGATCTTTTTGCCGAGGTATCGAGGTGTCGGCACACCCCCCTAGTCCTCGTTGGAGCACCCGCGCAAGGGTATCGCTCCCCCTTGATCCGCGCAAGGATCAAGTGCTCACTACGAGCTGATTCTTCGCCACTCCGGCCCGGTGAATCGCTCGCTACCGGTCACAACTTGGCTTGGGTCATCCACAAAGCCTCCGGATGATCACCAAGCTCTCCGATCGCCACCAAGCCGTCTAGGTGATGCCGATCACCAAGAGTAACCAGCTAGAACTCTCACTTGACCAAGACAAGGCCAAAGAGATGGATGGATACACACTTTCTACTCAATTCTCACTAGGAGGTGTCTAATTCTCACAATTAGCAATCACTTAACCTCACTAGGGCTCTTGCACTCACTTACACTCACAAGGTGTTTCTCAGCTGATGGAAGTGGCAAGAACACTCAAATGGATGGAGGCAAGGAAGTATATATACCCCTCAACCCGGCCATCCAAAATCAGCACAAGACAGGTATTTTGCGGGGGCATCGGACGCGCCGATGCCAGGCATCGGACGCTCCGATGACCCCGTCCAACGGTCTACTGTACCTTCTTGTCAGACATGATTATAGAGCATCGGACGCTGGCGAGCGTCCGATGCCCCTGCATCGGACGCGTCCGATGCCGAAAAGACCTCTCTAGGAACCTCTCTGCATGGCCATCGGACGCTGGCCCTCAGCGTCCGATGCCGGCGTCCGATGCCCTGCACAGTTCACTCCCAAGTGAACAGTGACACCGGACGATCCGATGTGGCACCATCGGAGCCTCCGATGCCACGCACCAGACCAAACCCTAGGTCGGTGTGGGCATCGGAGCCTCCGATGCCCACTGATCCAGCATCCGATGCCCATACCAAGGGCAAGATCAACTCGGATCGCGACGCGGTCTTAACGACTTTTGTTCCTCTCGACATAAGGCATCTCTCTGAGCTACCTAGGGCTATGAAATAACAAGTGTGCACCACACCTACCTCAATAGACTCATCTAGGTCAAGCTACTGATTCACACCCCTCTTTATAGTACGGCCAAAGGAAAAAACAAAGACCTAAGACTACCTAAGTGTCCTTCAACACCATGCGACACTTAGCCTAGCCTACCACCGTCTTCAGTCGTCCGTCCTTTGAAAACCGAAACTGATTTCCATCGCCAGGGGACATGAACTCCATATGCCCGTATCGTCGCCGTTACCGTGACCTAACTCATCTCTGTTTCTGCAAAACACACGTTAGTCACAGTAATCTTGTGTTTCATCCAATCACCGAAACCACTAGGGGCCAAGATGCGTTCAATCTCCCCCTTTTTGGTGATTGATGACAACACGAGATCGAGTATAGAGAGAAGAGGTTTTTAAATCATGACATGTATGAACTTGCAATAAATAAGAGAAAATGATTAGGGGCAAGTTCAAAACATGTCATGCCATCATCCTGCACTCAACAAGTTAGAGTGAATAGCAAGTGCAGGAGTAAAGAGCTCATATACATAAACAAGTGAGAATTGAGCACAAGTAAAGAGCGAAGCGAAATGACATGTCATATATAAAATCATAGTGAGCACAAACATGTCATGAGATCCATAGCATAAGTATATAACATAAATATGCACAAAAGATGCGATAAGTAAAGAGCGTATGTGAATATAACACATCAAAAGACACAAAGCCCTCTCACAACACTCCCCCTATCGCTATACTCGGCCACTCTCCCCCTTTGGCATCAAACGCCAAACTAAGCGTCGGAGGGCGGAGGTGGTGCAGACGAGTCAGGTGCCGTCTCCGGAGTCCTCTGCGTGAACTCAAACTACTGAAGTAGGGCCTCGGAGTCGGAGGACGAGTCGCCGGGAGCCTGCTGACCCTCTGTAGCTGGACGCTGTGGAGAAGCGGTCTGGGACGGGTCCGGCACTGACTGCTCTGCCTGCTCGATCTGCTCTGACGCTGGCTCTGTCGCAGTCTCAGTCTGTGTAATCGTGTCAGCCTGAGGCTCGGAGTGCGGAAGCGCTGGGATAGCGGACAACGCAGGCTGCACGGACGTGGTCGTCTCGGACTGGACTGGCTCTGTCTGCTCTGAAGACGCGACCGAGCTCGGAAGAGTCTCTGTGGTGGAGGTCACAGGAGCCGTCGACGTCTGAATCCGGATCCGGAAGATCTGGAGTGGGAAATCCGGTGAGCTCGCTGAACGTGGCCGACAGGTCTCGAGTGACAGAGGTCGTCGTAGCGAAGAGCGACTCTGTCGGCCTGGGAGTGAACCCTGTGCGGAGCGGACTGAAGAGCGGGGCCCCGCCTGGAGTAGAGAAACTCGTGAACTGCGAGGAGCTGGGGCCCGAAAGCTGCGGCTGTTGAGCAAACTGAGGCGGCAGGACCGAACAACTGCGGCTGAGGAAGGACAGGTGGCTGCCACTGAAGCTGCTGCTGTGGGGGAGGCTGCTGCCACTGCCACTGGGGAGGTCCACTCGCCAGCCTCTCCATGAAGCTCAAGGTCTGCTGCTGTAGAGCCATCATCTGGCGCTGAAGAGCATCAGACCGCTCCTGTGCCTGCTGCTGAGCGAGGGCCTGCTGCTGGGCTAACCGCTGCTGCTCCTGGGCAAGCCTCTGGACGTCCTGGGTGACAGTCCTCTGCTGCTCCTCCATCCGGGCCAGAATAGCGAGTAGAGCTGGGTCGGAGGAAGCAGTACCGCTGGACCCTGCCTGGTGGTCGTGAGCTCTGGGCTGGTAGCGGGGCGGGAGCTGGTAGTCCTCATCTGAGCTGTCCGTGGGATCCGAGGCCACGTGTGGGTCACCACCCGCGAGATCGGCAAGCTCCTGCTCCGCGAGCGCCTGAACGGCCTCGTCCTGCTGCTGAGCTGACTCTGGCACCTCAGGTCTCTGACGTGTGCTAGTCTGTGCCTGCTGCTCTGGCTGTCTGCGGTCCCGACCGTATCCCAACAACTGGCTCATGTTATACGTGGGGAAGACGGTCGCTGACCCGGTGAGGGACTGACTGAGGCGAGTACCTGTAGTGGCAGCTACCTTCCAAAGAATGTAGGAGATCCAGTGCGCGTACGGTAGCTGCCTGCGGGCCTTAATGCCCTCTGCCACTGTGTCCTCTATCTCACACAAGATGACGTCCCAGACGTCGAACTCCTGCTGCCTGACCATATATGCAAGAAGCCATAGCTGCAGCCGTGAAAGTCCCTCTCCGAAGCCGACCCGAGGAAGTAAAGTCCGCCGTAGGATCGCGTTGAGGATCCGAGCCGTAGGGGTGAGATCCCTCGGAGTGCGGCTCGAACCCTCACCGAACGGTTCTGTGAAGCATGGACGGACCAAATCGGTCGAAGGCTGGGCGCCACCGTGAGGGCGACGGGGTGGCTCTGTCCGGTCGTAACACAAGTCGTGGATCCGGGTCTGTGATCGTGTCAATCCAAACCAATCCCGGATCTCGGACGAGAACAGTCTGTAGTGGTCCCCCTCCAGTGCAAACTCAATAGTCTCTCGGTCGGGGTGCACCCACAGCGAAGCGTAAAACTGAAATACCCAGTCCTCAATATAGGAACCAGACCGCCCCAGTAGGTCTGCCAGACCAGGTAGGTAGGTGAGTGAGGGGCGAATCTGCTCTCCGGCTGCGCCTACAACTGCCTCAAGTGAGCAAACACGCTGGGGCCGCAAAGAGATCCCAGCGTTCCTGTATCCCTGGTAGAAGTCCTCCTGCAGCACTGTATAGAAGGACGGACCAGCCTGCTCCTGTCGCTCCCTGGGAAACCACTGCTCCACTGGCACAAGTCGAAGGGTCTGGATCTGTGAGCAAGTGGCGCCCCTGAGGTCTAGTCGCGGTATCGGCGGAGGTGCACGCCGCGACGGAGGACGGGCTCCCCGCAGAGGGACGTCGGGCCGGGGTGGCACCGCAGTCCTGCGACGGGTCGACCGGCGTCGTGGAACCTCCTCAGGAACCTCCTCCTCTGCCTCTGCCTCTGGAGCCTCTGCCTCAGGTGCCTCTGCTGGCCTCGGCCTCTGCCTGGCCCTGCCCGGAGCTCTCGGGCTCAACGCCGGGCGAGGTGAACGTCGTCCGACGACCGGCAGCCATGAGCGTGCCAGTCGGCGAACCGTGGCGACGCTCGACCTCCTCGATCGCTCTGCGCTGCTCGGGGGACAGCTGATCCTCAATCCTAAGTCCGCCCGCACTGCCACCGCGCTCTGCACACTCGGCGGCGTCTGCCACTGCCTGAGCCTGAGCTGCCTCTCGCTCCTGACGAGTGCGCTTCCGGCGCACGATAAGCTTCCCCTTCCCAGGCCGCTGACCGGAAGGGGGACGACGGGGAGGAGAGTCTCCAGGGCCACCACCGACGTTCTTGCAGCGTGGCATAGCTGACAAGAACAGGAACCTGGGACTGCCTCTGAAAGAGCAACTGACGCTGAGAAGCACTGACAACCAGCTGAGAAGCAAACCACTGACTCAAACTCCCCCTGACACGGAGAAACTCTGCCGCTGTCACTCGCGAGGCTTGGCCTCGATCCTTACCCGCGGGCTTGGCCCCGGGTTAACTGACACTGCCCAACTGTCAAGCTGCAAACCACTGACTCGCTGCGAGAGGAGGGAGGATATATAAGCACACATATAGGCTAGGGAGAAGAAGGCCCTAAAGAAGCAACGCAGAGGAGATAAGAAGGGAATTGGCTTTGCTACCTGTCGAGCGACGAAATGACCCTGAGCAAGAGATGAGGAATGACGGTAGGGCACCCACACGTGACACCAACAGGGACTGCACAAGATTGGAGATGAAACGAGGTCACAAAGTGATAGAACAGGCATGTCGGCAATTCATCGAGCACCTTACGGACATGGGATAGAAGTAGGGTGGGGAGGTGCTCACTGGTTGGGAGCCGGCTGAGAAGATCGCCGGAGTGGGGAGGAGACGCGAGGGAGACGATCTCCGGCGAAGGAGGCGTGGACGCCGGCGAGCTTGAGAGAGTTCCGGCGAAGTGGTGCTCTGGTGGAGTGCGGACAGGAGCGCGCGCGAGAGCTGGAGCGAGTGGTAGGCGGCGGCCGGCGGCTGTCGTGGTGAAGCACGGCGGCGCGGCGGAGGTCGAGCAGCCGGCGGCGAGGGGGCACGGCGAGGGCGCTCGGTGGAGGATAGGGCACGGGCTCGGGTGATTGAGCGAAAGAGGAAGAAGACGATGGATATGACGTGTGGGACCAAACCGTCAGTAGAAGAGCCTATTTGCGCCGCTAAAGGAGCATCGGACGCGCCGATGAAAACACATCGGACGCGCCGATGCCTAACCAGAGAGCTCCAGAAACGCCGAAAACGCATCGGATGCGTCCGGTGCCTGACCATCGGATGCTAAGCAGCTTCCGATGGTTCATCGGAGGCTCCGTTGAGAGCACATCGGACGCGGGCAGTTCACTGTTTCAGCCGGGGCTGCCTACAGTGCAGGCATCGGATGCTGAACCAGCGTCCGATGCAGCGTCCGATGCTGCATCCGATGCTCTATTTGAGCATTTTCGAAGATCTCTGTTGCGGCTCCCTCTCCCAACCAAGTTCCAACTCAAATAAGAGGCAAATAAACACCAGTTGGAACCTAGTATGAGCATCCTCGCAAAAACCCTCTATTTTATAAATATTTTGCCATAGGCTACATATCATTTTTAGGTAAAATAGGCAATAAATCCCGAGGAGACAACATGTGGCCACCAAAACTGGGGGTCTCAACCATAAGGAGCCTCAAATGCTCCCCCTAGCGGTGGACGAACACAGCGGTTGCTCAAAACCTAACCAAAAAGAACCGACAAAGCAACAAACATGCATATGCAATGCAATACGGAATTTGAATCTAGGTTGCTTGTCAAGTTTGCTCATGGGCAAGCTTCTTCACACGCTTTTTAGGGCGGTTATCGTAACCACGTCTGACAAGCCTATATGCATAGCGGAATTTAAACATGGCATATGATACAATGCAATGCAAAGACAACCTCCTTTCACCTTTTGACAAAGTTACTTAGATCAAGCACATTAAGCTCACTTCGCAATCTACAAAGAGTGTTTTCATCTAGGGGTTTTGTGAAGATATCCGCCAATTGATCTTCGGTTCTAACTCCCTCTAAGGATATGTCTTTCTTGGAAACATGGTCTCTAAGAAAGTGATGGCGAATATCTATGTGCTTTGTGCGAGAGTGTTGAACAGGGTTGTTAGCAAGCTTAACCGCGCTCTCATTGTCACACAACAAAGGTACCCTTTCTAGAACTACACCATAGTCTAAAAGGGTTTGTTTCATGTAAAGGATTTGTGCACAACAAGCACCCGCGGCTATGTATTCCGCCTCGGCGGTAGACAAGGCCACACTATTTTGCTTCTTTGAACTCCAAGACACTAGTGATCTCCCAAGCAAATGGCACCCTCCGGATGTGCTTTTTCTATCTACTTTGCAACCCGCGTAATCCGAATCGGAATACCCAACGAGTTGGAAGTTAGCTCCTTTGGGATACCAAAGGCCAAAGCTTGGGGTGTGCTTTAGGTACCTAAGGATTCTCTTCACTGCTATGAGATGTGATTCCCTAGGATCGGCTTGAAAACGAGCACACATGCAAACACTAAACATGATGTCAGGCCTAGATGCGGTCAAATATAACAAACTACCAATCATAGAACGGTAGAGAGTTTGATCAACCGGGTTACCTCCCACATCTAGGTCGAGGTGTCCGTTGGTTGGCATTGGAGTCTTGATAGGCTTGCAATCATCCATGTTGAAGCGCTTGAGGAGGTCTTTTGTGTACTTCTCTTGAGATATAAAAGTCCCCTCCTTCAATTGCTTGACTTGAAAGCCTAGGAAGAATGTGAGCTCGCCAATCATAGACATCTCGAACTCCTTCGACATCAAATCACCAAATTCCTTGCAATAGGCTTCATTTGTTGACCCGAAGATGATATCATCGACGTAGACTTGACAAATGAAGATCTCTCCATCAAGCTTCTTGGTGAATAGTGTGGTGTCAACCTTCCCAATGGTGAAGCCCTTCTCAATGAGAAAGTCCCGGAGGCGCTCGTACCACGCTCTAGGGGCTTGCTTGAGCCCATATAGCGCCTTGGACAACCTATAAACATGATTAGGATATCTAGGGTCTTCAAACCCGGGAGGTTGATCAACATAGACTAGTTCATTTATGAAGCCATTTAAAAATGCACTTTTCACATCCATTTGATATAATTTAATGTCATGATGTGATGCATATGCAAGGAGGATACGAATGGCTTCGAGTCTTGCAACCGGTGCAAAGGTCTCTCCAAAATCCAAGCCTTCAACTTGAGAGAACCCCTTTGCCACTAGCCTTGCCTTGTTTCTAACAACCGTGCCTTGATCATCTTGCTTGTTCCTAAACACCCATTTTGTTCCAATGACTCTTGCGCCTTTTGGTCGCTCTTCAAGTGTCCAAACTTGGTTGCGGGTGAAGTTGTTTAATTCTTCATGCATGGCATTCACCCAATCCGGATCACCTAGAGCTTCATCTACAATGGTAGGCTCAACAAGAGAAACAAAGGAGTGATGTTCCATAAATAAAGCAAGTTTTTGAGAGCGAGTCATTACACCCCTTGTCGGACTCCCTATGATGAGATCTTGAGGATGAGCTTGTAGTAGAGGAGTAGTCCTTCGATCAACCACTTGAGGGGCCGCTTGTGGAGCACCAACATCTTGAGCTTGTACCACCATTTGATCATGTGAGACATGAGTATCTTCATTTGGATCCCTTCCATCTTTGTCATCATCAAGTGGTACATTGGATGAGGATGGCTTGTCAATGACTTGCACATCATCATCATCATCTTTAGGCTTGATGGCTCCAACCGGCATGTTCTTCATTGCTTCCCTCAATGGTTCATCACCTACATCATCAAGATTCTCATGCTCTCCTTGAGAGCCATTAGATTCATCGAATTCCACATCATATGTTTCTTCTACCATCCCGGTGGCATGGTTGAATACTCGATATGCTTTGGACTTCAATGAGTAACCAACAAGAAAACCAATATCACATCGACGTTGAAACTTCCCTAGGTGTTGGCGCTTCTTGTAGATGTAGCATTTGCACCCAAACACTCTAAAGAAGGATACATCCGGCTTCTTGTTGTTGAGTAGCTCATAGGGGGTCTTGCCAAGTAGACGATGGGGGAACAATCGGTTTGATGCATAGCAAGCAGTGTTGATTGCTTCCGCCCAAAATCTCTCCGGTGTAGAGTACTCGTCTAGCATTGTCCTTGCTAGGGTGATTAGAGTCCGGTTCTTCCTCTCAACTACCCCATTTTGTTGTGGTGTGTAGGTTGCGGACACTTCATGCTTGATCCCAACTTCATCACAATATTCCTCAATATGGGTGTTGTCAAACTCCTTTCCGTTGTCACTTCTAATCTTTTTGATCTTCTCATCAAATTCATTTTGAGCTCTCTTGGCAAACTTCTTGAAGGAAGGGGTTGCTTCGGATTTATCATGAAGAAAGAATACCCAAGTGTATCTAGAGAAGTCATCAACAATTACTAGGCAATAGAGATTTCCTCCCAAGCTTGCATATGTTGTTGGTCCAAATAGATCCATATGAAGTAGCTCCAACTCTCTTGATGTTGACACAAAGGCTTTGGTTGGATGTGTATTCGCAACTTGCTTGCCGGCTTGACATGCACTACACAATTTGTCCTTCTCAAATTTGACATTCTTCAAGCCCCTAACCAAATCCTTCTTCAATAGCTTGTTGAGAGTGTTCATTCCAACATGTGCTAATCTTCTATGCCATAGCCAACCAAGTGATTGCTTAGTGAACAAGCATGTCTTCAAGTTGGCATCTTCGGAGGTGAAATCAACTAGATAGAGATTGTTGTATCTAAAGCCTTTGAATATCACTTGTGTATCATCTTTCTTGGTTACAACCACTTCCTTGTCGGTGAACAAACATTGAAAGCCAAGATCACATAGTTGCCCAACGGATAGCAAGTTGAAGCTCAAAGATGCAACTAATAGCACATTGGAGATGGTATGATCATTTGATATAGCCACTTTGCCCAATCCTTTGACATTACCCTTTGAATTGTCACCAAATGTTATCTTTTCTTGGTCATCGACATTCTCTTCTAGTGAGGTGAACATCCGGGGATCGCCGGTCATATGTTGAGTGCAACCACTATCAATTACCCAATGTGATCCACCGGTCTTGTAGTTCACCTACACACACAAGAAATCAAGCTTGAGCTTTCGGGACCCAAACTTGTTGCGGTCCCTTAACTTTCTCAACTAGTGACTTAGCAACCCAAATTTGCCTTGGTCTATTCTTGTTAGGTGGCCCCATAAACATTACTTTCACTTTTCCACTAGAATCTTGTCTAAGCATGTAGTGAGCATTGAAAGCAAAGGGTCTAGCATGCTTGGGCAAAGGTGTGGGCTTTGGCTCCTCACAAGCATGAGCAAAGTGTCCTTCCTTTCCACACTCATAGCATCTCCCAATCTTCTTCTTCTTTGGCTTTGTGATGCTCTTGCGTTGCTTCATCTTCTCTTCAAGAAAGCCAATGCCATTTCTATTGGTCTTCATGACGGTGTTCATGAGAAGCTCACTTTGAAGGCATTGACCCTTGGTGAAGTTCCTCAAACCGGTGGTAAGGTGCTCTTTCTCCTTCTTGAGCTTGTCATTCTCTTGTTGGAGTTCCAATTGAGATGGTGTCATTTTGTAGTCCCTCTCCATCTTCAATCTCTTGTTCTCTTCTTTTAGCATGTCTAGCTCAAGTGTCATGCTATAGTCATCATCATGAGTTTGAATGACAACTTGCTTGGTGATTGTAAGCTTCTCTAGATCAACCTTGAGCTTTGCATTCTCATTCTTGATCTTCACATAGTCATCATAGTGATCGGCCTCAACCACTTTCTTGCCCTTGCCACTAGCACTTTGCTCAACATGCTCACTAACCAAGTCCTCACAAGATGTTGCTATGTCACACTTAACAACAAGGTTAGGAGCATCATGTGTCTCATGTGAAAGCATATCATAAGCAATGGTGAGAGTATCATAATCTACTTTCACTTGAGTATATTGTTCCTTAAGCAAAGCATGACTAGTGGAAAGGTCACTATGCATCTTATCAAGTTTTTCATTTTTAGCTTTGAGCTCCTTGTTAGAGGACTTGAGCTCCTTGATAGTGGATGACATAGTAGCAAGTTCATCTTTTAGTTCATCACTAGCATGAGTAGCATGATCACATTTTTCAACAAGAGATTCATTTTCATTAACAAGCTTCTCATTTTTAGCTCTAGTCTTTCTTATGATTTTAGAGTAGTCATTTAGCAATTTTACAAGTTCATCATAAGTGGGAGCCTCAAATTCACCATCACTATCACTATCACTAGAGTCATCATCGTTTTGTACCTTCCGGTCACCCTTGGCCATAAGGCATAGGTGTGTAGATGATGATGGCGATGGTGGTGGTGGTGGTGTAGAGGAGCCAATGACTAGAGCGGCCACCTTCTCCTTCTCATCATCACTATCTTCATTTGATGAGCCACCGGAGGAGTCAATGTCGGTGAGCCAATCACCAACAATGTAAGCCTTCCCACCTTTCTTGTGGTATTGCTTCTTCTTGCCATCTTTCTTCTTGTATGACTTGTCATTCTTCTTCTCATCTTCGCTTGATGAGTCATACTTCTTGCTCTTGTTCTTGTTCTTGTAGCTATCTTTCTTGGGCTTGGTGCATTGATGGGCAAGATGGCCAAGCTCACCGCAATTGTAGCAATCCATTTCGGAGATTGGCCTCCTCTTGCTACTTGTGAAGAACTTCTTCTTTCTTGAGTCAAAGTTGACTCCATTCTTGTGAAGCTTCTTCAACATCTTGGTGGTCCTTCTCACCATGAGAGCAATGTTGGAATCATCTTCATCATCGCTTGTGCTCTCATGATGTACCTCAATAGCCTTGGACTTGCCCTTCTTGTCATGGCTTGCTTTGAAGGCCAAGTCCTTCTTCTTGTCGGTGGAAGAGCCACCACTTGGTGTGATGTGCATGTACATCTCATGCGCATTGATCTTTCCCAAGATTTGAGTTGGTGTAGCGGTGGAAAGATCACCTTGATGTAGCACCGTCACGATGTGTCCATACTTCTCAATTGGAAGGACACAAAGAATCTTCCTCACAACATCGGATGGTTGCATTTGTGTGAGGCCAAGTCCATTTAGCTCTTCTACAAGAACATTCAACCGTGAGTACATTTCATTTGCACTTTCATTAGCATGCATATCAAAAGAGTGAAGTTTTTGCATAACTAAATGATAGCGTTCCTCACGCTCACTCTTGGTTCCCTCATGGAGCGCACAAATGTTTTCCCATAGATCATGGGCATTTTTGTGGTTCCGAACACGGTTGAACACATCTTTGCAAATGCCTCTAAAAAGAATGTTTTTGGCCTTTGCATTCCATTTATCATTTTCCTCCTCATTAGGAGTAAGGCTTGTGCCTTCCTTGGGCTTGGCAAAGCCGGTTATGGCGGCATCACGGCATTTCACATCAACCGCTTCTAGATACGACTCCATACGGATTTTCCAATATGGAAAGTCGTCTCCCTCAAACATGGGAGGTGGTCCATCACCTCCGGACATCTTAACTCTAGGCGGTTAAGCCTAAATCGAGAGCACGAGGCTCCGATACCAATTGAAAGGATCAAGATGCCCAAGAGGGGGGGGGGTGAATTGGGCTTTTCTAAAACTTCTTGCGATAATAAAACCTATCAAGCCCCAATTAACCCCTTAGAGCCTAGAGGTGGTTTGACAAGAATCAATTGCACAAAAGACTATCGCTAAACCATTTCTACTCTAGCATGGCAATTCAACTTATGAAAGAACAACAAGTAAATGCGGAATTGAATTGCTCAAAGGTAAATGCGTAGAGAAGAGAGTAGAGATGACACGACGATCTTTTTGCCGAGGTATCGAGGTGTCGGCACACCCCCCTAGTCCTCGTTGGAGCACCCGCGCAAGGGTATCGCTCCCCCTTGATCCGCGCAAGGATCAAGTGCTCACTACGAGCTGATTCTTCGCCACTCCGGCCCGGTGAATCGCTCGCTACCGGTCACAACTTGGCTTGGGTCATCCACAAAGCCTCCGGATGATCACCAAGCTCTCCGATCGCCACCAAGCCGTCTAGGTGATGCCGATCACCAAGAGTAACCAGCTAGAACTCTCACTTGACCAAGACAAGGCCAAAGAGATGGATGGATGCACACTTGCTACTCAATTCTCACTAGGAGGTGTCTAATTCTCACAATTAGCAATCACTTAACCTCACTAGGGCTCTTGCACTCACTTACACTCACAAGGTGTTTCTCAGCTGATGGAAGTGGCAAGAACACTCAAATGGATGGAGGCAAGGAAGTATATATACCCCTCAACCCGGCCATCCAAAATCAGCACAAGACAGGTATTTTGCGGGGGCATCGGACGCGCCGATGCCAGGCATCGGACGCTCCGATGACCCCGTCCAACGGTCTACTGTACCTTCTTGTCAGACATGATTATAGAGCATCGGACGCTGGCGAGCGTCCGATGCCCCTGCATCGGACGCGTCCGATGCCGAAAAGACCTCTCTGGAACCTCTCTGCATGGCCATCGGACGCTGGCCCTCAGCGTCCGATGCCGGCGTCCGATGCCCTGCACAGTTCACTCCCAAGTGAACAGTGACACCGGACGATCCGATGTGGCACCATCGGAGCCTCCGATGCCACGCACCAGACCAAACCCTAGGTCGGTGTGGGCATCGGAGCCTCCGATGCCCACTGATCCAGCATCCGATGCCCATACCAAGGGCAAGATCAACTCGGATCGCGACGCGGTCTTAACGACTTTTGTTCCTCTCGACATAAGGCATCTCTCTGAGCTACCTAGGGCTATGAAATAACAAGTGTGCACCACACCTACCTCAATAGACTCATCTAGGTCAAGCTACTGATTCACACCCCTCTTTATAGTACGGCCAAAGGAAAAAACAAAGACCTAAGACTACCTAAGTGTCCTTCAACACCATGCGACACTTAGCCTAGCCTACCACCGTCTTCGTCGTCCGTCCTTTGAAAACCGAAACGATTTCCATCGCCAGGGGACATGAACTCCATATGCCCGTATCGTCGCCGTTACCGTGACCTAACTCATCTCTGTTTCTGCAAAACACATGTTAGTCACAGTAATCTTGTGTTTCATCCAATCACCGAAACCACTAGGGGCAAGATGCGTTCAGGTTTATTAGTGTGTAGGATCGTGCTGTGTCTGCAAACCTTGCTTGCGTTGTAGATCACGATTGTTTTTCGGCTTCGTGCCTTGTCTGTTAATGGTTGCGACAGGAGGCGGATGCTCGGGACGGGAGGAGGACAATCCTTCCCTGAATGTTGCTGACCAAATGAATCGGCTCAATCTGACAGAGGAGGAAGAGGTCGTGGTGGATTTTAGTGATGACGAGGGAGATGTGGATGCCCCGGTGGTGGTGTGGGCTGTTGTGGGGAAGTTGATCTCCCCCATGGCACTTGTACTCATATATTGACATGCTTCTATATCATCTTAAAACCAAACATAGGTCCTCAACCACTTATAAACATGATTCCAACTTAATGGTCTTTTAATCAAAGTGACTTGTGATCTATCCAATACTTGTCACTTTTCTAGCAGATTCTGTTTGCCCCAAATAGTTGATCATATCTCTCAATTTATTGATCCAATTGACATGAAATTTGGTAGAGATGTGCCTCACTACGTATTCTAGTAGTCATAAAAATTTGATCTTCATTGGACTTCTAAATTGCTACTAGATTTCACATGTTTTCATATTACTACATGCTGAAAACTGCTGCACTATAGTTGACAAGATCCACTCCAAAACTGAAGCAACACTTATCTAATCATCATGAATTTTTCACAGCAACTAATACATAAGTGTAGAGAATGTGTACCACATTTCAAGTCAATCCAAATAAATTTGATCATTCAAACATGGTTATCATCACAGCTAGCTCAGATTTGCAATATTGGACAGATATCAACACTTGAGTTATATACTTCAATTTGAATCAAACTTGAGATAGACTTGTTTGAACATCAACACAAGATATATCTATCTATCTATGAAAAACACTTCCTAAAGGTCATCTTGTGATTATATCCAACCAAACTAACTCAAACTTGATCACTAAGCAATTTATCCATTCAATCATCTTATAGCAAGCAACATATGCATATATATCCAATCCAATCAACTCATATGCATCTAAATGAAAGGTCTTAGTTTGGTTTTGGTAATTGAGTGACAACTTAGGTGGACTAATATGTGTTTGAAGTGAATTACACAGGTGATTAGTCCATAAGTGATCATGTGTGAGCAACATATGCCATAGAGGTGAAATGGCTTGGAGGATGTTACAAGGCTCATACATGTGATGAAGGAGCTTACTGTATATGTGACATGACATGTGGTCATGTGGCTAAGATGGTGAAGATCAAGGCAAGGTTTGGCTGGATGGACCGGTTGCGAAGGTGAAGGGCAAGTTGGAGGCTTTGAAGCCGTTGGTACCGAGTGTCGGGAGGCTTGAGCAAAGACTTGGCGCCGAAGGACCAAAACAATAGTGAAGAGCAAGTGAGGTCAAGATCGATGGACCATGGAGGCCATATGATGATATGAAGTGGATCATATCATTTGAGGATAGGTTGGTGCATGTGTTGCATCAACGTACACCGAAGGAGATGGAATGGAATGCGCAAGGCAAAGGTATATTTGTAGGATATTTTATTTCACCAGTCATAGGTGTGTAGAGAAGTTTATGACTGGTTTTAGGATAGATGACCGTACTATCAAGAGGAGTAAACTTGTTTGCATATCGGTCATCTAGTGCCACTTCAACGATCTAACATTGCGTTGTTGCTAGGATCGAGTGACGCGGTTAGTGCAAGTGAAAATCCTTTGTGTTGGCACCAAAAGTGACGCACTGTGCCAATCACACAGCAAGCCGGAGAAGCTGGCTTCAAACGTGGCCCGGGTGCTCAGAAGTCCGGTGCGTGCCAGTCAGTTTGCCCTGCAACTAACAAGGGAGATAAACTGTTAAATACAAAGCTGGAACATGTCGGGTATGACCAGACAGTTCCAAAATATATGGCCCTAAAGCCACTTACGACGACATATAGCTATGAAAGCTATCTGTCAACAGGTTTAAAGATTATTCGGCAATATGAACAGAGTTACGTGAATAACAGGTTGTCGAACACGTTTGCATGAGAATCATACTTGCATGATGTATTAAATATAAGTTAAAACTTAACCAATCTTGATTGTACAACCGAGTTGGGATCCATGGGGATTGAACATACAAGCTAAGCATGACTAAGCTAATCTAAAGCCTGCGCCTGCCGCACGACACCTAGCCTTGTCATAGATCAAACATACTTAACATGCATGAACCCTCACCACGTGGCAATCCAGATACGATCCAATCGGCTATTACGAACAATAGATCTACTGCATAAAAGACTTTTCAATAATAAACGTGAAAGAACAGAGCAGATCTATAAAGATGAAGCCGAACCGGACGGTATCTAGATTGGACAAAAGTGTTATGATGAAATAAACATAACAAAACATATAACATAAGGTAACTTAATGAATCTATCAGATTGCCAAATCTAACAGAGCCGATAACTATTTTTACTCATGACTCAATCCGCCGCACGATACAAGGCATAAGCAAAAACCTCCCGTCATAAGCTTAGATCCGCCGCACGATACTAAGCTTAACGTACGAGACTACTTGCACCATATCTAAATCCGCCGCACGATACTAGACATGATAACAAGGTTGCCGGAACTTACGGAGGTCGACGGATCGATGGCCCCTCTCGAAGAACACGACGACACGACTTGGACTCGAAGACGGCACGGGGCCGGGTTGGTTATATTGATTGTGAACATTTTTACAATAGTCTCAGGGTTTATATTTATACCCTGGTGTTCTCTGAGTCCTAGAAGGATACGATTACAATGATAAAATTAGGAAACTATCAAAAACATGATGCCTTTTGCTCCAAGCTTCCTTTAATAACCGGCATGCATTAAAATGACGAGATCCCCATCGCTAAATCTTCTTGTCATGTCGTATTTGTCATCTTCTAACGCAAACCGACTTGGCTTGAGGTAGCCGACCGCAGCGTCACGTTGCCGAACCTGCTCGCCGTTGACTAGTTGCTTTCATAGCCTTGCCGAATACATTGAGTTAGCCGACCGCGTTCGCTATCTGCCGAATCCCTTAGGTGGCGACTTCTTCCGAATCTGCGTCGTGCTGGCCCACTTGTCATAGTGCGAAAATTCTGTGTTAACACATGCCCCCTCAATTTCTGAATAAAGGCATTTGTTCTGAAATTGACCACTAGTCCACCGCGCGCCCTAGATCGGCACTGCTTCAAACTCCGCATTCTCCCCAAATCGCCAACAGTTTCAATTTCCACCTGAGCTCCGTAATGGCAACCTGTGACGAGATTCCAGAGGTAATCCTCACTTCTCCCCTCAACACGTTCGGTCAACTCCTATTGGCATTCGGTTTTTCTAACTTTTCTTGCACATATCTTCTTTTAGGCTTTTAGGGACGAAATTCTGATTCCTTGTGATGCGGACCCCGATTCCTACTTCTTGGGTCCAATGGGAAACCCCAATCCAACCAACATCATCAGTATGGAGACCAACAGAATTCCCTTCAAGCATGGAGTCATTTCGTCGAACAGGTGGCGGTACACCTTCAAGAACTGGCCTTTGCCTGCGGTCACTGGCTGGAGGAACTGGTATAAAAGAATCCAGGCAAAATTTGGTCCCTATTGGGAAACTCAAGACATTCATCATGCCCTGGAACTGTCTCTGGCCGAAATGCCCAAAAATGAGCCATTACTCATAGCAGCTTCTCATTTTTGGTCGGATGCCCTCAATGCTTTTGTATTTGGCCATGGTATAATGACGATCACATTAGCTGATGTCTTCATGATGAGTGGCTTGAATATTACTTCGACCATGAATGCTGATGAACTGTTAGAGAAAATTACCCAGAGGTCCATTGATGTCAGCGTTGGATGGATGAAGTACGTCGAAATCCACAACAAAGCGCCAAGCCCAGTGGCAGAGACAGAGCACAGGGCCTTTCTGAACATGTGGCTGTGCAGATTCATCTTCTGTGGGAGATCCAACGAGCCAACCCTCAACTACATTGCACTGGCTGACAAACTGTCCAAAGGAAAACAAATTCCTCTAGGCAAACTTTTCCTGGGATCCATATACCACATGATGCATCAAACCTCCACTCAAATGTATCATGCCACTCATGCTGACACAGTCAGACTACCACCAATTGATTGTGTCAATGGCCCCTGGTGGTTTGTCCAGATGTGGCTTCAGCTATATATGCATCAAATAGTTGCCGTGCCATTGGACAATCTCAGCTTCCCTTCCAGCAACTTTGCTGAGGATGAAGAAGCCACAGAAAAGGCCTGCCAAACTTATGGGGAAGCAGCCACTGCCATAACCATTAACAAAAGTATTGGCAATCTCTTCAAGTTATTCTTCAAGGGCTTTAGTCAGGTACTCTGGCTACCTTACAGGGAGGATGACAACCTTACTTTCCCTATCAAATTCAGCTTTGATGATGGCTGCGTAGATGAAATGGCCACAGGAGTCTTCAACTCATTTATCAAACCCTGCATTCTACCAGCTGAATTCAACAGGGGAAGACAAGTGAAGCACACCTATGAGTTCTATCACCCCAACATAGCAGCCAGGCAATTGGGTTGTGGACAGCTCCCTCCAAAACTCATCTTTTTTTACTGTCATCAGGCCTAGGGAGCAAATTCAATCCAAAGAGCAGATTACAATAGGGATGCAGGCCCATCGGGTATTCAGGCTGGGACAAGATCTGCCAGACTACCAACCAGTACCACTCCACTTGATTCAGTCTGCTCATCCCCTTTTTGAGTCCTGGTGGCAAGAATGGCATGATCATATTTTTAACAGTCCAGTCCACCCCATGTGCCTAGAGGTCCAAGCAGATTTCAATTCTGACAGCGAGGTACAATAACAAGTCATCTACTATTTTAGTGTTCAATCCTTGGGGTTTCTAATTCTTTTAAAATTTCCACAGGACTTCATACCCAATCCTGACACCAGGCCCATCCAATATCATCAAGCTGGTCCAACCACTGTCCTGGGGCACAACGCTCCTTCATTGTCTCGGTTCATGAAATCCCAAGCAGCTTCATCAACCGTCCTTTCAGCTAAAGGAGGGAAAAGAAAGGCCACTGAGGAATCCTCCCGTTCTAGGCACACCAAGACCAAGCAGAACACACCTCTTCCAAAGGTAAGATGTTTTAGCTCTTCCATCATTATTAACTTATTCTTGATTGGCTTGTATGTCACTATAGACCTCCTCCTCTGAACAAGAAAACGTTCAAACAACAGTGCCCCCAGTCCTTATTACCTTGGAAGATGAGTATGCAGACACCAGGGAAATAGACATGATCACCCAGAATCCGGATGATGCTAACATTGGTACGTTCCTCAGTTACCTCTTCAACCAGCAGATCTTGCCTCCCTCGGCTGATCGATAATTTCACAGATGACACGACCGATGAGACTTTCATTGGTTCAACTCCAGACCCTGTTGGCCAATCCGGTCCTCAACCAGATCAAGACCTTATCAATCAGCCGACTCATCAGGTAAGAATTAATTCCTCATTTCATCCTTTCTTCATACTTTACCTTGATCGGCTAACCTGTCCAAATCAACATAGACTTTCATCAATTCAGCCTCCGAGTATGCATTTGATGTCAACGAGTTCCTGGGCAAAAGAACAGCGGCCGAAAGACCATCGGTATTCGTCCAAGATGTTCTGAGCAACATAACAAATTTTCTGAACCAAGACATCTTGTCCTTAGTCAGAGACGCCGATGAAGTTAAAAATTTCCTCGAGCCCATTGCTGAGGACATTCCAGAAAATCTGAGGCTTCACCTGGAGGCTGTATCTACACTGGATGACTGCTTTGCCAAGGTAAAACGAGCAATCAGAAGCACTGATCTTCGGACTGCCAAGTCTAAGTGCACCCAGGAAGTCAATGATCTGTACACTCAGTTCCAAGAAGCCAAGAACTCCCAGGAGACTCTGGAGGCTCAGTTGAAAGAACTGCAAGAAAAGAGATCTGAATTGGAAGTCCAACTAGCCCAGGTCGACTCTGATATTCAGTCATGCACCTCTCGGCTATCGGGTTTACCGAACATCATTGAAACAACATCTTCCAAGCTGTCATCAGTGCTCAATGAGGATATCAAACTTAGCACGAGGCTTTCACAGACACAAGGCACCGAAGAGGAGGACCAAAAGACACTGGAGCATGCTAATCAAGTCAAAGCCGATACTCTTGCGGCTATAAATCAATTCTTGAACAATTGAGATGGCTGTGTAATGAACTTTTAGACTCTGTAATCCTGTGTCAGAATGACTCGAACATTTCCTTGTAATATATCTGTATTTTGCATCCAATCGGTTACCGTTCTGATGACATCGTGTTTAATCGTGTGAACCTGTTCGGCAATCTGGCCAGTGTTTGTCCCGAACACCTAAATCGGCAATTTTGCCGAAGCCAGACGCTCCATTCCCCGCCGAACACGTGAGTGCATCCAGACGGTTTGCACAACCCGTTACTGCAGAGGCCCATCTCGGGAAGCAGGAAAACCCCAATCCGCCGGTTGATATTCGGCATAAATCGTCCCTGGAGGCCTGCCTTTTCCCCAATCTTGCATTCGCTCCTCTAGTACTCTCACCGCCTCGGCTTCCTTGCTTGCTCCGCCCCAGAAAACCCTAACTTTCCGAGTGCAATGGCGAGCCATGATGACCGCGGCAAGCGCCCGGCGACTGAGGAGGCCGAAGGGAGCCGCGCTCGGCGCCTCCGTCAGCGCGGGTAGGACTCCTCGCTTACGTCCTTCATGGCAGTTTCTTGAAAACCTCGCTCACGCTCTGTTACTGCTCGCCGACAGGGTCCCCGTTATCTCTTCCGCCGGCGGGCATGCCCGGACTTCTCCAGCACCGGGGAGGCCAGAGGCTCCACCATCGGGCTCGTCGAGCTCCTCCGACAGCCTCTCCTACCACTCCCATCCTTGGGAGGCGAGCCCGGACCGGGACTCCGACGGCGGCCTCTACGACCACAACGACGCCTTGAACTTCATGGCGCTGCGGGACGAGTCACGGGAAGAGCTGGCCGCCGTCTCGAAGCAGTACGGGATTGACCAGCTGGAATGGGAAGACCAGCGCTGGCAGTTCTGTGACGCAATCACGGGTATGAACGCCCAATCTTGGATCTGCTTTCGGTCGTTCTTGTTGATCTTTTAACCGATCCATTCCATTTTGTCGCTCACAGCGTTGTCTGAAGAACTGGAGCGCCTGAAGACGGCAGCGAACGCCGTCGCAGACCGGGTGAACGCCCAGGGCGTCACCGCCGATGCGCGCCTGGCCAATGTGTACGGCCGCATCGAGCAGGTCGCCCTGCAGGGTGTGCACCACGGCGTGGCGCTGGGGTTGTCGGCGCTAACGGTCCGCACGGAGGAGGACTTCTCCGTGACGCCGGTTGGCTTCCCCGGCAGGGCATGTCCGGAGGACGTCGAGCAGATCAACGATTTTCTGGACTCCTACGAGGATCATGCTCACGCCCTCACCGCAGTCACCAATCCGCAGACGGTCATCAACAAGGTGCTTGGTAACTGATCTGCACTTTCGTACCGCCCCAACTTATGAACAATGTTCTACTTTGCTATGTTCACGCGTACAATCTGTTTTCCCTTTCTGTGCTTGTCTAGTGTTCGACCTCTTCGTTGAACCGATTGCACAACACCGCGTGCATTTGGCTCTGTTTTAGCGTTTTTCGCGCTAAAGGCGACACATGTCGTGTCGGCTGTTTTTGCTCTAAGGGCGATAGAACCTATTGGCCATTTTTGTGCTAAGGGCGACACAACCTTGTATCGGCCGTCGGCGCCCGCTAGTCCTTGATTCCGTTATGCACCGACCTCCACGCTAGGATGAAATCTCTTTAGATAACGTCCATTAATTGCCCTAGCAACTCTTCTCCTTGGAGGGTTTTCAGAATGTACGCATTACCCGGAGCACGTCTCAGAATTCGAAAAGGTCCTTCCCAGTTAGGGGACCATTTGCCGAATGCCTTATCTTTGGTACCGATCGGCAGACAATTTTCCAAACCAAGTCTCCTTCTTCGAATCCTTTTTCTTCACTTTCGAATTGTAGTACTTGGCAACGCGTATCTTGTTCTTTTCAATATTTCCATGGCCTTGAGACGAATCAAATGCAAATCTTCTAGCTCATCCATCATCAAATCTTTATAATTCCCTTTGGTTAGATCGCTCTGCATGTAACTCGTCTTGACCCCGATTGCAATTCCCATGGTAGCACTGCGTGATGCCCGTAGACCAACTCGTATGGCGACGTCTGAGTCGACCATGACAAGCCATTCGGTAAGCCCACAAAGCTTCGTTGAGTACCAAGTGCCACCTTTAGGTTTCTCTTCGATCTTCTTTTGAATGATCTTAATCATGATTTGTTAGAAGCCTCTGCCTGCCCATTGGCCTGTGCATAATAAGGGGAGGAATTATATAGCTTAATCCCCATCCCTTCGGCAAAGCCACAAAACTCCGAGGAAGTGAACTGAGTTCCCTGATCGGTAGTGATGGACTGAGGGATGCCGAATCGGTAAATGATGTGCTCCCTGACGAAGGACACCATGTTCTCTGATGTCACCTTCTTCAATGGGATGGCTTCAACCCACTTAGTGAAATAATCCGTGGCTAACAAAACAAACTTATGTCCCTTGCTAGATGGAGGGTGGATTTGGCCGATCAAATCAATGCCCCATCCTCTGAAGGCCAAGGCTTAATGATCGGATTCATGGCCGATGCTGGGGCCCTTTGCACATTGCCGAATCGCTGGCAATCCTGACAACCTCTGTAGTACTCAAAGCAATCTTCGAGCATAGTCGGCCAAAAATATCCAGTCCTCCTGATTAACCATCTCATACGGTGAGCCGACTGGTGTGCACCACATACGCCTTCGTGCACCTCATACATCAGTTTCCTAGCCCCGTCTTGGTTCAGGCATTTAAGCAAACCCCATCTATGGATTTGTAGTACAATTGATTGTCCAAGAGCGTGAACTTAAGAGCCTTGTACCTGAGTTTTCGGGAGGACTTTCCTGGACGGGTCCCTGAGGTAATCGGCAATGTTGTCTCTCCAGTCTTCAATTGCCTGATTATCACTTGGGACTGCTTGATCATCTTCTGGGGTTGTTTGCTCTTCCTCAAGTGCAAAAATGTTTTTGATTCTCCCTATACCCGATGCTGCCTGAGCCAACTGGTTTGCTTCTTCGTTTTGCCCCCTAGGAATATGTTGCAAGGTTGCTGATCGAAACTGTCTAAGGAGCTCTTGGCAACCTTTGAGATATTCCTGCAGCGTGTCGTTTTGCATTCGTACTCACCTGTCAGCTGCCTGATCACCAACTCCGAGTCACCGAAGATCTCTACGGCGTCTGCCTTAACATCCACGAGCAACCGCAATCCCCAAAGCAATGCCTCATACTCCGCTTGATTATTAGTCACCGGGTACTCGACCGGTATAGAGTATTTGAAAGGGTGCCCCTTGGGAGAAATCAACATGATCCCGACTCCACCACCTTTGCTACACGACGATCCGTCAAAAACAACGCCCAGGGGGCAATGGTTACTATGTTAGCGTTAGAATCACGATGGTGAGTGACGAAATCAGCCATAATCTGGCCTTTAACAGCCTTTGCCGATTCAAAACGCAAATCAAATTCAGAAAGGGCTAAACCCATTTGCCGATCCTTCCACTTAAAATCGGCATTGACAACATGTGCTTGATTACATCAAACTCTGATACTACCACGCATTCGGCATTCAATAGATAGTGCCGAAACTTAGTACAGGAATAGAAAACACACAAGCACAACTTTTCCGTAGCCGAATACCTCGTTTCGGGGCCCAGTAGCTTTCGGCTAAGATAGGCTATGACTCTCTCTTTTCCTTCGATTCTTGTCATGAGGGTCGACCCTATTGTTAGGTTGTCGGCCGCCACGTACAATTGAAAGGCCTGGCGAGTGTGGAGGAACCAATACTGGTGGTGCCTTCATTAATCCTTGATCTCATCGAAAGCCTTTTGTTGGCACGTCACCCCACACGAACTCCTGATCTTTCTTGAGCTTCAACAGTGGAGAAAATGGCAGCACGCGCTCGGACAAGTGGATATGAACCTTCTGACAAAGTGATTTTGCCTGAGCAGTGATGAAGTTCTTTGAGATTGGTCGGCGGAACACTACATCTTATCCAATCCGTGCCCTTCCCTGCTCTCTTCCAGACTTCGATCCCCTTTTTATGGACCAGGAATCCCAGAAAAACTCACCAGCCGACACCCAAATGCACAACTTGGTTGGATTCATCTTTAAACATGTTTCCTTGTGCACTCCAAGCGTCTTCCTAATCGGCTAAGTGTCGTTCTTTGCTTATGGATTTGATTCACCACGCACAATTTAGATCCTACGATTTTGACGATCAGCTCAATGGAATATGTAATTCATGGATCGCTGGTAAGTGGCACCGGCATTTTTTCAAACCAACCGTAATGGACCATCCATTCAACAAAACCTATATGGACCGGGACACCTGACCAGCGGCTTTGCCAACATCATCGGCAAGCATGAAGATCTGGTTGTAACCTGCGTTGCCGTCCATAAAGCTTATGATTTCAAAACCGGCCGAAGCATCTACTAGCAAATCGGCCACCGGCATTGGATAACCGTCCATAGGAGTGGCTTTGTTGAGGTTCCTGAAGTCGATGCAGACTCTCATCTTCCCGTTCTTCTTGTACACCGGGACAATATTGGAGATCCATTCCGCATATCGACACGGCCGATGAAGTTAGCTTCTAGTAATCTTTCCACTTCCTTTTTCACGTCGGCCAACACCTCCTCCTTGTAGATCCTGCGCGGAGGTTGTTTGTATGGGCGGTATCCAGGTTTGATCGGCAACTTATGCTCAACAATGGACCGATCTAATCCGGGCATCTCTGTGTAGTCCCACGCAAACAGTCTTTGAACTCTTTTAGAAGATCTACTAGCTGCATTCTGAAATCAGGGTCTAAACTGGAACTTACAAACATCGGCCTCTTCTTACTCGTATCACCAACATCCACCTCCTCTAACTTGTCGGCCGACGCGAAACCACGTCCCAGTTTGCCCTCGCTGTTGTCGGTTGGGTTGTCCATCTAAAAGAAGCTTTGAGAGCCGATTGCTTGGATCGGCTGTTGATCCCTGCCGTAGACGTTGACAGGACCTTCTCCCCACACGCGATCGGAGAAGCAGTCTACCCCCTCGAATTCCCAGTAGGTGGGCTCAATGGTGGCAACACTCACCGAGTCGTCAGCTTGGACAATCTCGATGTCATCTCCAACCCACTGTATGAGTATTTGATGCATGGTTGAAGGTATGCAGCAGTTGGCGTGGATCCAATCCCTGCCCAAAAGCAGGCTATATGCCCCCTTGCCGTCAATGACAAAGAAGGTCGTAATGAGCGTCTTGGATCCAATCATCAGTTCCACGTGCACGGCACCCCGAGTGTCGGAGGGATTGCCGGCAAAGTCGCGGAGAATCATATCCGTTTTGAGCAGGTCTTCATCGTTCATGCCCAGCTTTCTGAACGTGGCGTAAGGCATGATGTTGATTGCTGCGCCGCCATCAACAAACATCTTGGTTAGCGGCTTCCCGTTGACGTACCCCTTGACATACAACGGCTTCAAATGCCGATGCTTGGCTGGCTTGTCAAATGCTGCCTTCTGAGACAACATGAGCTGTGCCGCGAGCTCGTCGTGCTCGGCCTCGTCGGAATCCGAATACACCTCGTCCTGTGCCCCCCTCCGGCCGTAGGAGCCATGAACTCCAGGGAAGGAAGAAAGTCATGGCCACGTCAGCGCCCTTCAGCGTCATCTGGTTTTTCCTTCGGGCGCCATTCTTGCTTCTTCCCATTGGCGGCTGCTTCTTCCAACTCCCTGTTCCGGAGGCGCTGCACTCTCCTTTTCTGGCTTTTTCTGAGCCCTGGTGGGCACCACTGCCCCTTTTGCCACCTATATGGGCGAGGCTGTGCCTCCTCGCCGTCGTCCTGGTGGTGCACCCACTCTCGATCGGCATATCTCTTGGCTTGCCGGCCCGGGCTTTCCGTTTTCAGGCGCCGATCGCTCATCGGGATGCGAGCTCCCAACCTTTCGTGAACGGACGGCGGTTGACCCGATCCTGCCTATACCCCCTGTACTGATCGCTGCATTCGGGGCAGTTGTTGACGGCAGGCAGTTTCAAGCCTTCGTTCCAGCAGTGGCGGAAGAACGGGCAGCCCCAGTGCTCTTGCTCCCGCTCTTGGCGGTGTTCTTGTTCCCAACGATGGGCCTGTTCTCTGTGGTAAGCCCTCTCCTCCAGACGATACCGGTGCTCTCCCGTGTGACCGTCTTCACGCTGGTATTCCTCTTCGAGTTCTCGCTCTTCGCGTTGGAGACGCCTCTGCTCTTTCTCATTTTGCCGGCGCCATTTGTTAAGGAGATCTCTGTGGGTAGGCCTGCGCCTGGAAGATGACTCTCCGTGCTCGTATCGGCTATTCGTGGCTTGGGCGCGCTGCCGGAGCTCATCGCCAGTGATTTGCCGATCGGGATCCACTGCGCCAGATTCGCGTGCCTTGTCGGAGGTGAGGACTTTGACTTTGCCCTTGCCTCTGGGATCTGCTGGGGTTACCATGTTCACTGAGAAGAACACGGCGTTCTGGGAGAAGGGGTTTGCATCGATCTTCATCTTGCCATTGAACTTGATGTGGCCGTCCTGGATGGCTTTCTGGATCCTCGTCCTGAACACACGGCAATCATTAATAGAATGAGTGTTAGTGTTATGAAACCGCAGTACTTCTTGTCCTTGACTCCTCCAGGACGCAGCATCGGGTGATCCGGGGGTAGCCTGACTCTTCCTTCGGCAACCAGGAACTCGAAGAGCTTGTCGGCTTTGGTGACGTCGAAGTCGTATGCCCCTTCTGCTGGCGCAGCCATTGCTTGTTGGCTTGGGTCGGCTCCTTGTCCCAGTTGAGCTCTGCAGCGGCCACCTCATCTTCCGCGTCGGTATAGTCATCGGCTTCGTCCAGGAAAGCCTGATACATCTGCGCCGCGACATTGTCCTTCTGGAAACGCCCTTCCCTCCGGAAGCCTTGCGCTTGGATCATCTCATTCATTCAGCCGGGGGAGAGATGACCCAAGTCTTCAAACTCCTGACCGAACAGCTTGTCCCTGATGCTCGGGAGCATGCCTGCCACGGCCAATGGTGGAAGCTGATCGTCCGGCAGGTGCATGCCGAAGCACTGGCTCTTGACTTCCCTGAACCTGCGCAGGTAGTCCTGCGGTGTCTCATTTGGCTTCTGGCGTACGTACATGATGTCCACCAGTTTCTTCTCCTTGGTGCCCGTGTAGAAGTGTGTATGGAACTTTTGTTCCAAGTCCGCCCAAGAGAGAATAGAGCCCGGCGGTAGTGACGTGAACCATGCGAATGCCGGTCCAGTGAGTGACGACGGGAAGTACCGAACCCTGAAGGCGTCTTCGGTATTGGCCTCCCCAAGCTGGAGCAGATAACGACTGACGTGCTCCACCGTGCTGGTGTCGTCTAAGCTGGAGAACTTGGACAGGTCCGTCGGCACTTTGACTCTGGGAGGTAGAGCCACACGGTGGAACCATTCGGGGAACGGAGACCTGTAAGCATAAGTGCCCTTAGGCTTCAGGCCGAAAGTGCGCTGCATCATATCCGCCATCCTCTCTAGCATGACATCGACATTAGAGTCGGCGGTTTTTTCGGCCGTCGGCTTCCCATATCCTGGATGCGGGGCGCCCTCTATGTTGTGAGGCTCAAGCATCTCATGGTACCCGTTTCCGTAGTAGTCCTTTATGAGCCTATAGGTTTGCGGGGAGATCTTGCGTGTTGACTCTGGCGGCTGACCCTTAGTGCCGAACGTGAGCTGCCCCATGGTCGGCAACTGGCCTTCTGGCGTGTGCTTCTCTTGAATGGTCATCCCGCTTGATTGAGCCTTAGGCGGGGTCTCCTCACCGGCAGCTCCTGCCCCCTTGAGGTGATTCGGCAGATTGAAAAGATGTGGTCCTGCTATAGGGCCAAACTCGGCCTCCATAAGTTCATCGGCCTTGGGGCCGAATTGGGCGATCATGATGGTGCGGAAAGTGTTGAGAAACGCCCCATGCATGCGACCGATGGCACCAGAGACAGCTTCGTTGATCATATGAGACATTTTCAACACTGCCTCCGCTTCCCCGGGATCATTCGGGTTGAGCTGGACGGGCTTCGGCAGATCGTGCAGACGGCGAACCTTTCCGCTTTTGTTCTTGGAAAAGGCTTCTAGGCACTTGGCCTGGAATTCGGCACAAGCATTATCCACCTGCTCTCTGTACTCGTCGGGTAGTTCAGTGAGCTGCACCTGCACGAACCCCGCCTTGTTGCTGGCCTCGGCTTCAGTGACTTCGACCATCGCTGCAGGAAAAAGGGTCCCACCGGGCGTGCCAAAAAGTGTGTTGGCACCAAAAGTGACGCACTGTGCCAATCACACAGCAAGCCGGAGAAGCTGGCTTCAAACGTGGCCCGGGTGCTCAGAAGTCCGGTGCGTGCCAGTCAGTTTGCCCTGCAACTAACAAGGGAGATAAACTGTTAAATACAAAGCTGGAACATGTCGGGTATGACCAGACAGTTCCAAAATATACGGCCCTGAAGCCACTTACGACGACATATAGCTATGAAAGCTATCTGTCAACAGGTTTAAAGATTATTCGGCAATATGAACAGAGTTACGTGAATAACAGGTTGCCGAACACGTTTGCATGAGAATCGTACTTGCATGATGTATTAAATATAAGTTAAAACTTAACCAATCTCGATTGTACAACCGAGTTGGGATCCATGGGGATTGAACATACAAACTAAGCATGACTAAGCTAATCTAAAGCCTGCGCCTGCCGCACGACACCTAGCCTTGTCATAGATCAAACATACTTAACATGCATGAACCCTCACCACGTGGCAATCCAGATACGATCCATCGGCTATTACGAACAATAGATCTACTGCATAAAAGACTTTTCAATAATAAACGTGAAAGAACAGAGCAGATCTATAAAGATGAAGCCGAACCGACGGTATCTAGATTGGGCAAAAGTGTTATGATGAAATAAACATAACAAAACATATAACACAAGGTAACTTAATGAATCTATCAGATTGCCAAATCTAACAGAGCCGATAACTATTTTTACTCATGACTCAATCCGCCGCACGATACAAGGCATAAGCAAAACCTCCCCGTCATAAGCTTAGATCCGCCGCACGATACTAAGCTTAACGTACGAGACTACTTGCACCATATCTAAATCCGCCGCACGATACTAGACATGATAACAAGGTTGGGACTTACGGAGGTCGACGGATCGATGGCCCTCTCGAAGAACACGACGACACGACTTGGACTCGAAGACGGCACGGGGCCGGGTTGGTTGTATTGATTGTGAACATTTTTACAATAGTCTCAGGGTTTATATTTATACCCTGGTGTTCTCTGAGTCCTAGAAGGATACGATTACAATGATAAATTAGGAAACTATCAAAAACATGATGCCTTTTGCTCCAAGCTTCCTTTAATAACCGGCATGCACTAAAATGACGAGATCCCCATCGCTAAATCTTCTTGTCATGCCGTATTTGTCATCTTCTAACGCAAACCGACTTGGCTTGAGGTAGCCGACCGCAGCGTCACGTTGCCGAACCTGCTCGCGTGTTGACTAGTTGCTTTCACAGCCTTGCCGAATACATTGAGTTAGCCGACCGCGTTCGCTATCTGCCGAATCCCTTAGGTGGCGACTTCTTCCGAATCTGCGTCGTGCTGGCCCACTTGTCATAGTGCGAAAATTCTGTGTTAACACTTTGAAAAATAATTGTGAAAATGCTAACACACTTGCATATGATGGTGTTCACTTGGTGGTGTTGGCACATTTGCAAAGGAGAAGAAGTTGGAGAAGTTTTGGAGAAAACTTGAGTGAAAAAGAGAGTGATGGTTCTTGGATTGGAAATCTGTATTGATCCTTTGTGCTTTGGATCATGTATTCATGTGGGTTGTGTAGTCCTCTAAATAAGCTTTCTAAAATGTCCAAGATCATCGAATTTCGAGGTCGGAGCTAAGAGTTATGGTAGTTTTAGCGCGGAGCTCAGGCTCCTATTTTTATAGTGTCGGACTGTCCGGGAATTATAGCCGGACTGTCCGCTGGCTATTTTTGAAACAACGAGTTTTCTGGACAGGTTCTGCCCAGGTGATCGGAGTTGAACGGCGGACAGTCCAAGACCATATGGCGGACTGTCAACAGTTCAAATTTCTGTGTCTAACGGCTAGTTCGTGGTAAGGGTCGGACTGTCCGGGATAGCCGTTTCAGCTCGGGAAAAAGGGGAAAACGGCTAGTTGGTTGCTCCCTTCTATAAATAGAGGGGTGGCCGGCCCTTGGGGCTGGTTGAGCACCCTAGGGACTTTGTGTCCATGCTTGGGAGTGCTTGAGAGCCCTCTAACTCACATATGCTTGATAGTGATCATCCGATTGTGTGAGAAAGCGATTCTAGTGCGGTGCATGAGAGATTGCAAGTGTTGGCACTAGGTGTTCGTGTTGCAAGCCGGTGGTGCTGGTTACTCTTGAAGGTTGCCACCTTCTAGATGGTTTGGTGATTGTGTCTCCATCGTGAAGCCCGCAAGAAGATTGCATGTGGCTCCGGAGAAGGGTTTGTGAGGGGCATTGTGCTCGCCCCGTGGGGATCGCGAAGAGCAACTCTAGTTGAGCGAGGTGCGAAGAGCGCCAAGTGATCCGGCCGGATCAGAAGCTAGAGCTCGTGGTGAGCACTCCATGGTGTAGTGTGTGACTTGAGGGTCACCACTAGCAAGAGGATCGACGACAACATTGGGATTGCCTCAACGAGGACTAGTTTGGTCGCAACCAAGTGAACCTCGGGATAAAATCACTGTGTTAACATTGTCTTCATCTTCTCGGTGCACCACCGAGAAGATGAAGACAATGTTAACACAGTGATTTTTATACTTGTGCTAGTGTTTAGTTGTTGCTCTTGTGTAGCTATCTAGCTTCTGTAGCTTAAATAGTTGCTCTTGTAATTAGTTAGCTTATGTAGCTTGCTAGTGACCTTCCTTGCTTGTGTAGCATAGAAGTAGCTCTCTTATGTGACTAATTGTCTTAGTAGCCTTGTTAGTCACATTGCTTAGTTTGTGTAGCTAAGTTGAGCTCTCTAATTTTGCTTGTGTAGCCTTATAATTGAGCATTGCTAGTGAGCTTAGGCTTTGTGCTTTTGCTTAGTGGCATGTGTAGGAGCTCCCTGGTTGATTGAGTACTAGTTGCTTAGGTTTGTGTAACCTTGCAAGCTAGAATTGTTTAGGTGAGCTCTAGCTAGCCCGTCATCTTAATTGCTTTGTTTAGCATATTTCATAAGGTGCTTGAGAGTATAGATAGAGGAGTGTATTCTTGGCTAGACCGATAGTTGTTAATTCCACATTTGTTTCGGTTAGCCGGTGCGATTATTTTTAGAAAGAACTATTCACTCCCTCTAGTTCACCATCTCGACCCTTCACCAAATGAATATGATCAACTAGAAATATACCTTGATAAATCATAATTATTAAATAGCAAGCTATTAACTTGAATATTTGCAAGCCTTCAAATATATCCAATAAATCACATACAACTTGAATATGACAATTGTATGTAGGGCTGGGCGTTTGGGTTACCCGAAAATTTCGGGTCGGGTAATTTGGGTAATGAAAACTGCTACCCGATATTAGCCCCGAAAAAACACTACCCGCAATTTCGAGTACCCGATAATTTGGGTTCAGGTATATAACACCCTAAATTTTATTTTCCTAATTTAGTAATAAATTTTGAGTTTTTATTTATTTTTTTGAGCATTTAACCTAGGTCAAATAATAATTTTCCAATAATAAAATAAACTCTACAGCTTAGAAATATTTTTGTTGCATTTATGCTGGTGCATAATATTTTATTTGAGTGTAGGAATAGGTTGGTTGTGTTCAAATTCAAATTTGATTTGAATATGATTAAAGTTCAAGCTTTAGAAAATAAAAGGCTTTCTTTTATACCCTCACTTCCTCCCTCCATTCTGGCCTACCAGCAGAAGCCGGCCCGGCTTGCTCCTCCCTTTCTTCCCTCTCCCCGCCTTGTGCACGGCCCAGCCTCCATCGGCGCCAGCGGCCCATCTCCTTTTCCCCATCGCGCGCGCAGCCGGCAACCCCGGCCCAGCTCTGGCCTGCACGCCCACTCGCCCGCTCTCTCTGACAACACGTCCCCACCCTCTCTCGCGCTTACACTTAGGCCCCACCTAACAGTGTCTCGTGGCCCGTCGTCTTCTTCCCGCCGCCGCCACGTCCGTTTCTCCTCAGCGCCTTCATGGCCGGTGCGTGGAGGCCATTAAGGTCAGCAACCGGTGCCGCATTGGTGCCTAGACGAGACCTCGGGACCCTTCTCCTCCCTCTCCCGACCTATAAAGAGGCCACAGCCCCGCCGAGCCTCTCCTTTCCTCGAAACCCTATCTTTCAACCCACCGCCGTGTTCCAACTGGCTCCCATGGAGCGCCGCCGTGAGAGCGCCGCTCTGGTCGCCGGCTCACTCCCCAACCGCTCTACGCCGTTAGATCCCATTTCAAAGGCCCAGATTAGAAGATACCCCTTTCGGGGTTGTAAACGGTCCATCGGAGCGCCATGGACTCGGTCCATAGCCCCAGCTCAGCGTGTCCACGACCAGCGTGGTGGACCGAGCCAGTAGCGCCGCGCCGCGTGGCTGCCAGCTCGGCAGCGATCCGGTCCACCGACCGCGTGGGCGATGTTTTGCGAGAAAGCCCCTGATCTTCTTCGAAATCAACCCGCAGTCCATCCCTATTTTAAAACGCGTTGTTTTCGTTTGTTCAAGTCCTTGTAGTTTCCGGTAATAGTGCCCGCAGTACAATCAGCGTAGAAAAATGTGAATTTAAATTGTTTTAATTCAAAAAGAGTCTGGTTTATTTACAAAAGTGCCATTGAACCTTTTTTAGCATAACTTTTGATTTAAAAGTCTGATTAGAGTGATTCTTGCACTCACGTGTTCGTAGAAATGTATAGAATAGTTTTATAAGCTTTTTTTATCTTGTTTTACTACTGTTTGGTGTACTGTTCTAATAGAATATTATTTGTTTGCATGTGATGATTGGATTGGATGATTGTGTGGTGTGGTGTCGTTGATCCCGTTTAGAGTCTAAGCTATCCAAGGTCGTCATGAAGCAGATCATTGAAGAAGTGGGACCAACAAAACGAGTTTTTGGAAGACAAGTGTAACATGAGTTCCTTTGTTACCCAGTAACCTTTTAATCATCTTTTCATATGCATGTGTCTAATACGATGAACCCCTAAGGATTTTACCTAGAACTTTGTTATCCTGTATTCCTTGATACCTTGGGTTATGCATATTGTTAGTTCTGCTTAGCCTACAATTACCAAATATTATAATAATAATCTTTATTAATGATTTATGGAACCAATGTTAAAATGATGAACAGAAGGGGCTAGAGCATTGGGTCTTTTGGGTGCTCTAGTCTGCTATCTGTAAGGTCTGAATCTTAAAGCGACAACCCAGGATTTACAGTACAACCACGAGAACTACATGGCTCTGGTCTTAGCCAATTACCTAGATTAGTTCTAGCTCGTCTATAGCTTATCGAAAGGGCAAGAGGCGAGTACCATGTAGCTTATGGGCCCTGTCCTGCTAGGGTCAACACTAATGGGGATCTGGAGTGTCACCTTAATGGGAAGGTGTCTATAACTCTTGGGAGACTGAAACCTTAGCGGCTACGACTTGTTAGGGCGTCTTTGGAATAGCTTCGTAGTGATCCTGCCGACTTACCTTGGTAGTGAGTCAAGAGGCTGATCACCTCGGGCAAAGGGCAATCACAACTCGTGGGTAAAGGTGTACACACTCTGTAGAGTTATTTATAAAATGATATATCAGCCTTGCTCTCGGTCATGAGCGGTCTGGATCCTTTTTGAGACAGTTCTATGGATAATTTGGATAATGATAATCTGGATGATAAGTAATTATACTTTCACCATGAGAGCTTAAGCATAACCTAGCGACATAGGCCTAATAAATAAAATATGACCAACTAAAAATGCTTACTGCAGTTCAGCCGTGTCTAGCCTTTTGAGCCTTGCATCCTCTCATGTTATACTTGTTGAGTATGGTGCGCTCACCCTTGCTTTACATACAATCAATAAAAATCTTGGATGGGTACCAGACGGTGGATTCAGTGAGGAGTTACAGAAGATGTTCCAAGAGTTTTAGGCGAGTGTTCCCCCAGTCAACCATCCCTATGAAGTTTGGAGTCCCGAAGAGTAGTTTCCGCTCTTCTTTGTTTTAAATGTAGGCCTTGTTGTATCTATGTTTTGATATATAATAAAGCATTGTCTGTGAGAAATTCCATATTTATTGTTATATGTGTCTTATGGACTTCCTGGGCACACATATAGTTGGCACTTGGTATTCTTCAGAAAACCGGGTGTTACAGGGTATACCTGATCTACCTGAATTTTTAGAAAACAACACACTATACAAAATTTAAGTAGCAATTTATACATAATTTCAACAATAGTTTGTATAGAATTTTGATAACTATTTGAAGAGAATAATATATTCAAATCACTTGGTCAACATAGAGAATTATATTCTAATAAAGTGATAAGTTCTAGTGTTCCACTAACAACACATGATAATTTACAAAGACCCAAACAAATCTTGGGTAGTTCGGGTAGTTTGGGTACCGGGGCATATTACCCGAATTACCCAAACTAATTTCGGGTAATCCAATTTACTATCCAAATTTGGGATCAGGTACCTAGGTTCAGGTAATTCGGGTACGAGTAATGGGTATCGGGTATTTTGCCTAGGCTTACTTGTATGTTGTAGCACTTGGACTTCACTTGTTTTTGATTTGGCATTGAGTTTGGATAGCACTAAGCTTATTTACTTGACTCAATCATGTGATGAACATTATGAATCCAATTGAATCAAGCCTCTAATGACATGATACCTACAATCAATCAGCCACCTTGATGAGAACATCGCCACGCTGGACACACCGACGCCATGGTCTTTCCCATGTTGCAATCCGTCTCCAACTAAGCTACCTTGTCACCCTCGGAATTCAGGAGCAGTCCCGGGTAAAATCAACGCCCCGGATGCATACGGACTCCGTTTTCTACGAACTAGATATGCTTGGAAAGATAATTTGATAAGGTAACAAATGGCTTTGGAATCACGTCAAAATACGTCAGGAGTCCACAGGAATCGTCGAAATAAGTCAGCGTCCAGAATCTGCCAGGGTGCTGCGACACCGTCTTTTCGTCCGATGGGCCGTGTATCGTCTTAGAGCCCATTAGGGGGCACGTCCAGCAGGGGCGACGACCTAAACCCTATAATTAGCCGCCGCCGTCATCGTTAGGTCTTGGGTTTTGTTTAGAGTTTAGTTTTCCATCGAGGAACTGAATTGTTCATTGTAACTGTGGTGTCGAATCCTTTTACAGTGATCCAGGGCCCCCGTTCTTGATCTCCTCCACTGCGTCGATTAGTCCTTTGGAACCGAGTTCTTGAACCTCCATCGAAATTCGTGAGATTCATATTTGCAATTTCAGATTGCGTGTTTTACCTTCTTGCTTGTGTTCTTCGATTCGCTTGCAGGATTAGCCTTCTTGGCGAGGTCAATAAAGTTGTGCTTGGTTGATAACCAACGGAGCATTGGTGTAACGGTTGCAGGGTTCGAATCGTGTCTGATTTGAAGCCGGATCGCCAACGTCGAGATCTCCACCAATCGAACTTATCGCTACCTCTCGGAAGATCGGGCCATCCCTCATCAATTGGTATCGGATATTTCAGGTTTCCCGCGAGGTATAATCTCGTTTGCCCTTAGATTCATATCTGTTCTTTACCTAGAGTCCACAAAAAGCAATAAACATTATTTCAATTTCCGCTGTCCTATCGCCTTTTGTGTCTTTGCAATTTCGTTTCAGATTCGCTTTGTTGAGTTTGTGTCCGTGGTCGAGTCTTGTTGCTGGTTTAGGTTGTGTTCGTCGTCGTAGTTCAACGTGCCCGTTGCTGTTTCTTTGTTTCCGCCGCTATCCCATCCACTGTTCTTAAACAACAAGTCGAAGCCACCACATTACTCGACTTGCCCCGCTAGCCGCCTTGTGTAACTTCTCGCCGTCGTGCAAACCCTACCTAGATAGGTTGCCAACCGCCCTAATTTTTGCCTGCATCGCAACCCTCCTTATATCATCTCGCATCTACCACCTGCTGTTAGTCACAAGGACGCTTGCTTGTGATCGGTGTTGGAGTGGAGTTACGGTCGATTTGCCCTAACTGCTACTGCCGAGTTGCCCTAACTGCCGTTTCGTGTGTCGTGCCTCCAAAAAACATAACTTGAGATACCTTCAGTAAAACAGACATACTTTTCGCTCGTTTGTCTGAAAATCTAAATTTTTTGTGGAGATTCTTGACACCGTTTGGAGCCGACCCAAACTCAGCTCTGCCCTGTTTGGTTCCCTCAAAATTGCCAAAAAAATCGAGAAAAAATAAAAAAATTTGACAAGGTTCAACACGTTTTTCAGAGAACTTGCTGATTTTGTGTACACCACATCCTACCTCAGTTAAAGGTGCCAATTTTTGTGGGTTACATCTTTTGTGATCCTTGTTCAGGGAAAAAATATAAAAAATAGTGAAAAAGTAAATTCAGGAAAAAGGAAAAATCAGTGGTCTTTGCTTGTTCTGTGAGTTCTTTCCATCGTTCTTTGTTTCATCTTGTTGCGCTACGTCTACACACGTCTTAGCCAACAATTGTGATTTGTGCTTTGGATACTTATTGAACTTTGCTAATCTGTATTCGTTAATTGCTAATCCTTGTTGTCGTATTGTGCCTACCTATAGCTCCACATATACTTCGGTCAGCACAGGTTCATCTTGCAACTGTTACCCATGCTCAACAATAGATTGCTTCGTCACTTTGGTTTGATCTTGTTTGGCGTTGGTAAGAATACAAGCAAGACGGTGGTAAGCCGCTTGTGATTTTGCATTCCTCTTTTACCACCACCACTTGGTTCCTTTTAGTTGATAGGGATAATACTTTGCTGTTGTCTTTTTCTATCTTCTAACAATGGCGGGAATTCCGACGGACATCAATGAGTGCGTGTCCAAAGGCGAGCTTACAACATTCATGAATGAACAACGCAACCTCATGACCGAGCTGACGCGCAACGTGAACAACCTGGTCAACCGCATTGAACAGCTTGAGCAACGCCCTCAACCTCATCGTGATGACGAAGATGCGGATGCTTTTGGTGATGACGATGCAGATGCTGATGCTGGTCCCCGTCGCCGCCTCAACTTCAATCGTCGCGGTATGGGAGGTAATAATCATAATAATAATCCTTTTGCTAAAATTAAATTTAGCCTACCTCCTTTGCTGGTAATATGGATCCAGAGACATATTTAGATTGGGAACTTGCTGTTCAACAAAAAATTTGATTCTCATAATGTTCCTGCTGAGCATAGAGTTAGACTTGCTACTAGTGAGTTTACTAATTTGCTTTATTCTGGTTGAGTGATCTTTGCAATGCTAATAATGCTGCTGCTGTGCCTCAAACTTGGAATGCTTTAAAGCAACCTATGAAATCTCGTTTTGTTCCTCCTTATTATCAACGTGATTTGCATTTAAAATTGCAAACTTTAAAACAAGGTGATAAAAGCGTAGAGGCATATTATCAAGAATTGCTTATTGGTTTAGCACGTTGTGGTATACATGAAGATGATAATGATGCTACTGCTAGATTCTTTGGTGGTTTGAATCGTGATATCCAGGATATTCTTGATTACAAAGATTAGAACAGGTTCAGCCAATTATATCATCTTACTCTTAAAGTTGAACGCGAAGTATAGGGCCGCAAACAACAACATCAACCTTTCAGGTATAACAATGGGAGGACTTTTCAGTAACGTTCCGAGCCGGAGACGCCCAAGCTTCCTGCTGCACCACAACCGTCTACACCTTCCGAGGTAAGTAAATTGTCTAATGTGCAGTTTCCACAGCTGAAGAAAGGTGTCACTCCGGGTGCTTCTACTAGCTCTTCCTCATCCAGCTCTAAAATCATTTGCCACCGATGCAAAGGCATGAGACATATCATGAAGGATTGCCCCAGCCGTCGCGCTTTCATTGCTACAGACGATGGATATGTAAGTGCTAGTGATGTTGAAGATGATTTTTCCCTTGTTGCTAACGTTGATGCAGATTCCATCGAGGACGATCAAGACAAGGAGACCATCACCATTGACTCTGTGGCTGCTGCTGCGGACTACCCTAGTCTTCTTGTGCAGCGAGTGTTGAGTACACGTGTGGGACATGAAGAAGAAGAGATGAAGATCCAACGCCATAATTTGTTCCACATGTATCTCATTGTGCAGGGTTGTCGTGTTCTCACCATCATTGATAGCGGGAGTTGCAACAACATGGTGAGTTCAGATTGGTTGAGAAGCTTGGCTTGACCACACGACAACATTCATATCCGTATAAACTTCAATGGTTCAATAATAATGGTATGACTAAGGTAACTAAATCAGCACGCATTAGCTTTTTCACAGGCTCTTATCATGATACTGCTGATTTTGATGTTGTCCCTATGCAAGCTTGTTCCATTTTGTTAGGTCGCCCATGGAAATTTGATAATGATGCTTTACACCATGGTAGAACTAATACATACACTATCATACATAAGGACAAGAAAATTACTTTGCTGCCTTTGTTTCCTATGGATATTATTAAACATGCTAAAGAGATTAAAAATAAACCTCCAACAGACATTGCTAACAATAATGAGATTAAGTTAAAAGGAGGTGCTTTTCTTGCTACAACTTCTTCTGCTACTGTGTTGTGTGATAATAATGATGCTCCTTGTTATACTATGCTTTGTCGACATGTTAGTGTTGCTGCACATGATCATATACCTTGTGTTTCGCATTGTGCGGTCACTAACCTTTTGCAGGAGCTTGGAGATGACATGGAGTCGCGGACGACTCCAATTCTAGAAGGAGGGGATGATGAGGACATCACCAAGATGGAGTCGAGGACGACTCCAATTCAAGAAGGGGAGAATGATGAAGACATCCCCAGGCTGGACACACTGATGCCATGGTCTTCCCCATGTTGCAATCCGTCTCCAACTCAGCTACCTCGTCACCCTCGGAATTTAGGAGCAGTCCCGGGTAAAATCAACGCCCTGGATGCATACAGACTCCGTTTTCGACGAACAAGATATGCTTGGAAAGATAATTTGATAAGCTAACCAATGGATTTAGAATCACATCAAAATACTTCAGGAGTCAATGAGAATCGTTGAAACAAGTCAGCGTCTAGAATCTGCCAGGGTGCTGCGACACCGTCTTTTGGTCCGATGGGCCGTGTATCGTCTTGGAGCCCATTAGGGGGCGCGTCCAGTAGGGGCGATGACCTAAACCCTATAATTAGCTGCCGCCATCGTCGTTAGGTCTTGGGTTTTTTTTTAGAGTTTAGTTTTCGATCGAGGAACTGAATCGTTCATTGTAACGGTGGTGTCGAATCCTTTTACAGTGATTCAGGGCCCCCGTTCTTGATCTCCTCCACTGTGTCGATTAGTCCTTTGGAACCGAGTTCTTGAACCCTCCATTGAAATTCATGAGATTCATATTTGCAATTTCAGATTGCGTGTTTTTACCTTCTTGCTTGTGTTCTTTGATTCGCTTGCAGGATTAGCCTTCTTGGCGAGGTCAATAAAGTTGTGCTTGGTTGATAACCAACGGAGCAGTGGTGTAACAGTTGCAGGGTTCGAATCTTGTCTGATTTGAAGCCGGATCGCCAACGTCGAGATCTCCACCAATCGAACTTATCGCTACCTCTCGGAAGATCAGGCCATCCCTCATCACACCTTTTGATGGTACCCAAACTAGTTTGGGTCCTCTCAAGTTAGGTGCAACATTGTAAGTGCATTCGCCCCCAATGTGGGTTTTGGCTAATTAATGACAATCAAATTACAGACTAACGGTTTTATAAAGCTATATATGCAGGTGTTAGTCCTTAGAAAGAATTACAATGTTGATATCCCGTGAACAAAGCACGTTAAATTTTGTTGGACAAATGATGCCTAGCTCAAGTAGTGGATTGATAGTTTATTTCTAATCTTGAGTTATAGGTAAGCCGGACTATCAAGAGGGATACAAACTAGGTTAGCTAGATGTGGAGAAAAATGCTCATGTCGACTAACAAAAGTTTGCTTGAGAGTCACCGCACAATCACGAACACATAGCTGTATTTCTGTGAAGTCGGTAGTACCGACCATGGGGGTCGGTGGTACCGACTAGGGAGGCTGCGCGCAATGCTCTTTAGATGGAGTTCATTTTGAACTATCGGTAGTACCGCCATGAAACCCGGTAGTACCGACCATCCAGACTAGTTTTCACCCTCTCTGTGTAGAACCAAAATTGACCTAGCAATAGTAGCACCATAAGACCGGTACTACCGGGCTCGGTAGTACCGACCCCATGGTCGATGGAACCGACCGCCTCAGGTCGATTTGCAGACCTCTCTGTTCGTGCGCCAAAATGACTTGGCGGTAGTACCGCTATAAAAGTCGGTACTACCGGGCTCGGTGGTACCGACCCCTGGTCGGTGGTACCGAGTGCCCTGAGTACCTTTTCGTGGAGCTCTCTGCTTGTGGCCATTCTGGCCTAGCGGTAGTACCACCATAAGGCCGGTACTACCGACCGTCGGTGGTACCGACCCTTAGTCGGTGGTTGCAAGAAAGTCAAACTAGATCTGGCGTAGTGCTTTTTGGCTGGTCGGTACTACCGACCATGTGTGGTCGGTACTACCGACAGGACTCGGGACTGGGTGACTATAAATAGCCACCCACTCGACTTCTAACGGTTAGCCACTCACTTCACTCATTCATTGCAACCTAACAGCAGACAAGAGAGCTCCCAAGCATTGACTCCTCCCCTCTCTCCCCCCCTTTGCTCCTAGATTCATTCCCTTGCAAGATTTGAGCTAGGGAAGTGAGATTAGAGAGTGGGAAGCTTCGATCTACGACTTGAGCACTTGGTTCCTCATCTTGCTGGCTTGGTTTGTGTTTATTACTTTTGGGTTCTTGGAACCCTAGCTGGTTAGGTGTTCTTCGTGGTAGCCCGTGTTGATTCATTTGTGAGGGCTCCCCGAAGCGTTTGTATTTCCCCTGTGATTCTTAGTGGAGAAAATCGGCTAACCTTTGTGGTGCCTTGAGTGTGGCAAGGAGGTGAAAGAGACTCCGACCTTGGTGGTCACCTCAACAACGAGGACGTAGGCACTCCTTAGTGGTTTGGCCGAATCTCGGGATAAATCGTTGTGTCCCACGTGCTTGTTGTTGTCTCTACTTTGCATATTACGCTTGTACTTGTGTTCTTCGTGTTCTTCCTCTCCCCTCTCACGTTCTTAGGTTGGGAAGGACCGATCTACACTTTGGGAAGGAACTAAGCCTTGGTAAGTGTTGACACAAAAATTCGGTCAGTCACGCCAACACATTCGAGTGCACGGTCCTCAGAGGGCGTACAGAGCAAGGTCCTGACCTCCTGAACCTTCAACGGGTGGCGGTGCCAAATCTCAGTGAGATCGACTTTGGGCGTGCCAGTCAATTTGACCTGTAATGGACAAGGAGAAGAAAAAGTTGTCAAATTGTGGAACCTGCCGGTTTGGTGCCGGACAATTCCAAATTGTACGACTCTGATATAGCCATTTGTTATTAGGATATTGACTACCAAGTCAACTCCCAAGAGATTGCATGAAGGCATTGAAAAAGATATAAAGCAAAATGGCTATGATATATGTAAAGAAGCATTCAGGACACAAACAGCCGATGAGCTTAGACATATTAGCAGAATAAAGATCTATATATACGTCCAAACAGCGTGAAAACAACGTATCGACTAATTGTACATGCAGTTCTATCTGTCAATAGTGAGGTGTTTCCATGCAGCCATAATAACAAATAGATCGATAAAATAGTTTAAACATCAACAGTGGGGTGTCCCCATACAACCATAATGATGATCAAACTAGATCACGTCCAATGCAACAAGCAGATACGTTGATTCCAAGCAGTTTAAAGGCACCCATTATGAAGAAAGCATAACTGGATCGGCTATTTTAGCCGATACAGGGTCCATGAGGCACGAACAAGATCTATCCGTTAAAAACACAATTCGATCTAAGATCAGGCACAATCTAATCTACCATATATATCAGTGGGGTTCGGAAATATAGCCATAACAGATATGCAAGATCAAATTCTACTTGTTCTTAGATTAAAATCATAGTTATATCAGATATCTCGGACGCACGACATGTAACAATCAAGATTGACAAAATAGTCGATGAGAAGCTTGAATCGACTATTTCCATCATTGTAGGCGTGTAGAACCTTAGGATAACCGAACCTAAGCATCTTTTAGGCTTAAGCCACTTTGTCAATCTTGATTGGGCAAGATGTTGTTTAAAACATAAAGAAACAAATTAAAACATAAAACAACATTGATAACTTAATGAATCTATTAGGTTGCCAAACCAATAGAGCTGATAACTAGTCAAGATCGACTAAGGTAAGAGATTGATCAGAGTCAAGACAGTCTTACAAAAGACAAACTTGGACCGATAACTAGCCATTTCATAGCTTAACAAGAGTTTGGTCAATGCCAAATACAGCCTTATCGTACAATGACACGAACCATTGGTGAAACTTACAAGCAAACCGGAGGTCAGTCGAAGCCGATGCAGCCCTGTGTGACACCCTAATTTTAAGAACAAAATTGGAGCACAATATATGTATGCCAGGATCAATTTTCATACATATATCCACATAATAGTAAATATCAAAACAATGCTTTATTAATATATCAAACATTATTAAAAAAATAACCCTCGGGTCCAAAAGAAAAGTACAGACTCTCATGTAGACTCTGATGTAGACTCGTGGAAACTGGACGCCATCTCCACAGGAAGGTCGACCGGGGGCTGCGCCATCCTAGTACAAGTCGTCTGGGTCGTATCCATCGTCTTCGGGGTACTCCTGCTCCGAGTCGTAGACTTCAACGTCTGGGTGGGGTAGCAGGGGGTTCAAAGAGGAAGTGTGAGTACATCGAAATGTACTCCGCAAGTGTAGGAAATATATGCTTATGAGGCTATTAACAAAGGTAGGCTGACTCTGTTTGACTCAAGCACCTAGAGCAACACATCCTATTAAATCCTATTAATCCTATGCACCTATTTACTAGGTTATAACCACAGTCTCCAACTGTAACAGTAACCACACTCGGAGTCGCACCGAGCAAACCACACTCGGAGTCACACCGAGCAACCAACACTTGGAATCCACCAAGCAACCACACTTGGAGTCACACCAAGCGAACCCACACCTGAAGTCCATCAGGCAAACCACACCTGAAGTCCATCACATCAGATGACCCGAACCAGTAACTAGTAACCAACTAATCTCGAAGAAGTCCAAGCCCGCTCGTGACCGTGAGCACGACTGATATATCAGTTTTACACTCTGCAGAGGTTGCACATCGTTACCCATGAGTCATGCGTTCCCCATCACGCTAAACACTGCCAAGGTGCACAGCGGGGTCGCACTACAAGGCCTTTACAAAGCCGCCTCCAAATCCGTTCCACACGTACCTCTAAGGTTTCACCCCGTACAGAGGTCTACGACCCCCAGGGCCCCCTCGTGAGCCACTAAAACAAACCCGTGTGGACCCTCAACTTGGAGGAAACTAATTAATTAGCCAGGTTCGTCCCATTCCAAACCTCATGGTTGCGCTGTTAAGCCAGGTTATAGGCTTCGAGAACTAGGTCCTAGGGATCCAGGCAGGATAAATCTAGCACGAGCCCAGAACCAAAAACCAAATAAGAGCTGCCAAATCCATGGCACAAAACCACCAGTACGGTCCATCCTGCCGGATTTACCTAACAACCATGTTACTACAAAAATTACCATGTTCACGTTGTTTCATAGTTCATTATTCAAGATTATTAACAATAGACCACCATCCCATCCCAACATGACTGCAGGGCTAAGCATGATTTCTACTCAAACATCCCAAACCAGGCGACAAGGATAATAGAGCAAAATCTAGTAAACCATAACATGAGATTCAAATTTAGACACTGCATGCATCTATAGGATCTAACTACTCTAATACCAAAAGTAAAATAAATCATAGGTGCAAGATGTTCAAGAACACTTGCCTGCGGGCTGGATCGAATCTGCAGGATCACAGGAATAGGCGGGAACGTCCTCGTACTCCGCACTCTCTGGCCCAATCAACATACGTGGCACATACGAAACAAAATAAATAACATTACAACAAACAGTAGCAAAACAGTAAACTAACAGATCTACTGCGTAGAGAACGAAATTATGAAACTAACGCAAGTTGAATGGGTCGAATCGGAGTTAAAATGAGCAAGTTATGGGCGTTTGAATATGGATGACAATTCTGTAAATAAACTGAACTCATTTTCGTAATTTAAATAAATAAAATAGAAAAAGAAACGCATCTGGACCGGGCCTCATTTTCCAGAAAATGCAAGGGCTATATGGGAAGAATGCCATGGCTCAGCGAACAGTCCAGGTGGACGACGGGTTTATTCCGGAGAAGTTCAGGGGGGTTCATGCAAAAGCGCCGGCGCCGGTCGGTGATGCGGCACGTGGCGCTCGCTGGTGGGCACGGTGCACGCTTGGGTGGTGGGTGCAGTCCACGGTCGTGGCCCGGCAGCGGTGCTACGGTCCAGCGTAGACCACTGGACCGCGCCTCGTTTTGGCGAACTCGGAAGGGCCTGGATGTAAGTTTACTTAGACACAGCGAACAGTGACGATGGAGTGCGGGTTAGTTTCCGCACAGAGGGGGGGGGGGGTTCTAAGTGAAAAGAGGTGTTGACGCGGGCGGTGGTTGACGCGGCGCTAGCGTGGCGCTGACTGCGCGCCATGCGTCCGCGCGTGGTTGGATCGGCGTGCCAGGTGTGCCATGGACTTGCTGACGCGGCTTGTGTGGACTGGGTCCACAGCGCTATGCGCCCAATGCATACCGGTTCGAGCCCAGACCTAATCTGGACTGTGGGTTCCCAGATGGAGGGTGCAGGGAGGGCTTGGGTGCTGAGACGGCCGCCGGTGGTGCCAAGGACGGCGGCGCCACGAGCTGGCACGGCGGCGCCATGGACGGAGACATTCGGGACAAGGATCCAAGCCAGTAGAGACTGCGAGGATGGGTGAAACAGGCCGAGGAGCTCACCGCGCACTTGATAATGCTGCTCCTGATGCCGATGAAGATCCAGAGAGGGGAGATTCAGGGCGGAGGCGGACGGCGGCGCCATGGGAGCTGACAAGGTGTTTGCGGCCGCGGAGGAACGACGGGTTCTCTACTAGGGCTTACCAAATTGAAGGTACTAGGGGATAGAGGAGAGGGAGGCGAACTTTCTGAAGAGCTCGGCGTGTCCAGAGATGATCCAAAGGGGAGGAATCGACGGCGGGGCGGGTGCTCTGCTCTGTGCCCGATGGCGGTGGGTTGGGTGGTGGCGTCCCTGGCTCAGACGAACTCCGAGGATGGCTTCCCGGGCGCGAAGCGGCTCTGTGAGTCCATAGGCATGAAGAGGAGAGGACAGCGGTAGCTCCTCCGGAGTGGTGCGAGGTTGGGCCGGGCTCGGTAATGGCGGCGCGCGATGGCGAGCTCTCTGGAGGCTCTAGGGCGGTGCGAGGGCTTGCCAGGGCCTTGGCGGAGGCGGCGCGAGGTCAGGGTGATGTTTTTTTTAGAATTCTAGGGCCAAGCCCCCGTCTATTAACCATTGTCAATAAACAAAATGTTTTACAGCGCAGCAAATGGTTCAGCATCTGAAACATTTTAAGCATCCTCCAACATCCTCCCGAACAACTCAAAACTAACACCATTCTTACACCAAAAGATTATCCAATGGCAAGCCAGGAAACACAAACCTCTGGCCACCCAACGTCTTCAGGAAAATGGAAAACCTTCTTTTTTTAGCTGGATACACTCTGCAGCCAACCGGAGCTCAGGTTATCTTCCCACCACTTCCAGGCGCCTGAATCTACCTCCAGCGTAGCCGTACCACTTGAGAAGCCTCCTTCTTGATCAACAAAACCTTTTGTAGCAAAATCTCTTTCTTCTCTTCTGGGCAAAGAATCACCCAATTCTGCACCAAACTTGCTATCTTGTAAAGAACTATAGCCATACTCCTCCAAGAAGTTCTCTGAAAACAAGGATCATTTCTAAGTTTCCATAAGCCCCAAACAGCGGCAGAGGTACAGATATTAAGAACTCCATTGCGTTTGTTACTAAGCCAAAACTTCCCTTTTAAATCAAAAGAACCACCAGATGGACTCCAAGAACAGAAGACACAACTTCCCAAAGCTGTTGCGCCACCACACATTGAAAAAATAAATGGTTCACCGACTCCTGTTCAGAGCAGAAAAGACAGGTACTGTCCTCTACCTTTCTCCTCTTACCAAGATTGTCTCTAGTCAGAAGTTTGTTCTTACTAAGCAACCATAGGAAATACTGAACTCTAGGGGGAATCTTGATGTCCCAAATAGAAGAAATAAACACTGGTTTGATACCTCTAAAGTTGATAATATTATACAACGATTGAGCTGTATATGAACCTTTTGAAGAAAATTGCCAAACCAAAGAATCCTCTTCCTCACTAAAACTAATGGTGGAGGCAATCTGACAGACCTCTTCCCAAAGATCCATCAAGTTGGCATCTCCCATCCTCCTAAAAGTACATTTAAGATTAACACCATCCCATAAACTAGCTACTGACTTGTTCTTTTCGTTAACATATCTATAAAGATTCCAGTACTGAATCGCTAGGCTGGACGTACCTAACCAGTTATCCTCCTAGAAACGAACTCGATTCCCATTTCCAATAACCCACTTATACCCCAACTTGGCAGCTGGGGCGGCCCACATAAAACCTTTAAAGAAGGGTGAAGCGCCTACAACAGAAGCTTGAAAAATATTGGTATCCCTAGTGTTATATTTATAATCCAAAAGCTCCTTCCACAACCTATCCCTATCATGCTCATATCTTCTTAGCCAAGAAGCTAGAAGGCAAATGTTTAGGTCTCTTAAATTGGGCAGCCCAAACCACCAAACTCCTTACCCATAGCTACAGATTCCAATTAGCTAAATGGTACCTATGTGCACCCTCCACATCATTCCACAAACAATTACCCATCTGAGAGTTTAAAGTTTTGATAGCCCACTTAGGAAACTTAATGAAGGATAGAAGGTAAATAGGGATGCTAGCTAGACAGGTTTTTATGAGTAAGGCCCTAGCAGCCAGAGATAACAACTTTCCTCTCCAGCCCGCAATCCTATGAAGCAGCTTATCAACTAATGGCTGAAGATCCTCTCTAGACAACTTATCAAAATGTAAAGGCACGCTTAAATATTTTAAAGGAAAGGAGCCAATAGGACAATTGAAAATACTAGCAATAATGCCAGTCTCGGCTTCCTCCATATTCAAAGTAATAAGCTCACTTTTGTGGAAATTCACTCTCATCCCGGAGATCTCCTCAAACCACATGATCACATATTTAAGGTTAGTAAGATGACCTAAATCAGCATTAGAAAAAAAATAGTATCATCTGCGTATTGGAGAGACAAAATCCCACCCTCTCTAAAATCCTGAAGGGCTCCCTGAACAAGACCTCTCCTAGCAGCTTTATCCAGCATTCTAGAGAAGACATCTCCAACTAAGTTGAAGCAGCGCGTGATAAAGGGTCACCTTGCTTGAGACCTTTCCCAGGCTTAAAAAAGGAACTCTCTTCGCCATTAACTAGAATACCTAAAGAACCACCAAAAACCAAGCTTTTAATCCAACAGATCCATTGCCTAGAAAACCCTCTAGTTTCCAAAACCTCAATAAGAAGTCCAACTCACTCTATCATATGCCTCTCATAATCTAATTTCGACACCACCCCTTTCTCTTTTGATTTATGTAAGCTGTGCACAATCTCATGTGCTACTACTACACTTTCTAGGATATACCTGCCCTTAATGAAGGCACTTTGATTAGTAGCCACTAATCTCGGAGCCACTTTTCCTAATCTGATGGTTAATAACTTAGAGAAAATCTTAAAACCACAGTTTAGAAGGCTAATAGGTCTGAACTGCTTCATATTACTGGCATCACTCACTTTTGGATAAGGGTCACTAGAGCAAAATTTAGCCTATAAACATCCAAACACCCTTTATGAAACTCCTCAAACATCGAGACCACGTCTTTTTTTATAACATCCCAAAACTTTTGATAGAAAAGAAAGGAAAGCCCATCGGGGCCTGGAGCCCCTTCTGGATAACAGGTAAAAATAGCCTCCTTTACCTCGTCTTCGGAAAAAGGGGCCACTAACATCTCATTCTCTTTTTCGGTAACTCTTTGGGAGACCTCCCAGAAATCAGAACTCAACCTAATCTCACTTTTATCCTCTTTGGCGAAAAGCTTTTTATAAAAATCAACCGCAATATCCAACATCCCTTTTTTGTCGGATACAGGGCCAGCAGGACCCTCAAGGAAATCAATCCTTTTCTTTCTACTTCTATAATTAGCAACTGCATGGAAATACGCCGTATTCCTATCCCCTTCTAGAATGTTCTTATCTCTCGAACGTTGTCTAATTTTAATTTCTTCAATTCTCCATATTTTATCCAATTTTTCCTCCAAGTACTTAAATCTTTCCCATTCCATCCCCGTTAGGTCTTTCTCCTCTAGCGCCTTGCACTACTGGAAACGGCTGCTTTGCCGAGTGCCTCTAGCACTCGGCAAAGACCATCTGACGCTCGGCGAAGCCTATGCCGAGGGCGGCTCTCAGCAAAGAGCTCCCGTCAAAAATCCTCTCGGCAAAGGAGCCTGTGCCGAGGGCCATTTGTCGGGCTCTCGACAAAACTTTTACCGAGGGTCCCGACCGGCTCTCGGCAAAAAAAAGTGGCCGTTAACGACGGTACCTATTGATGGTACGTTTGTCGAGGGCCGGCTAACCTGACTCTCGGCAAAGACGGTACGTTTGCCGGGAGCCGGACTCTCGGCAAAGCGATAATTTTTTTTTATTTTTCTGTGCCGAGAGTTATCCGGGGCCGACTCTCGGCAAAGAAATTTCAAAAGTTTTTTTGGGACCTCTTTGCCGAGGGCTAGCTTAGTCGGCCCTCGGCAAACCTCGGACTTTGCCGAGGGCTATGACCAAAGCCCTCGGCAAAGCTGTGGAAATTACGTTCTGGTTCTCAGCTTTGCCGAGGGCTTTGGTCATAGCCCTCGGCAAAGCTGGGGAGACAGTGTTGGAGTGCAGCTTTGCCGAGGGTTATGGTCATAGCCCTCGGCAAAGGGCCTCTTTGCCGAGAGCCGCCTCGGCAAAGAGGCCAATTTTTGTTTTTTTATTTTTGTTTTTTCTTTTCTCCGACACTATCAAACATATATATATATATCACATTCATCACATATCACATATATATCACATTTCACGTCATCACAGAACATATATATATATATCACGTCACATAGTTCAATAACATATATGTCCTCAAATCATATAGTTCACATCACATAGTTCAACAACATGAGACTTCAGTAACACACGAGGATAGTCCAAAGTTAAATCTACTAAAACCCCGGCCAACCGGGCCACCCCTGAGAATTGTCGCCTGCTTGACCCCCGGTCGGGTTCCATCCAGGAGCATGGCGGTTGTTCGAACCTTCTGACGGAGGAGGCTGCAAAAGGTCATGTCAGACAAGGAAATGAAAAAAATGAAACACTGAAGTATTGATACTCACAGGAGCAGCTCCGGGGTCCAGAGACGGAGGTGGAGGAGCCATGAGCGTCTGGGGCATGGCCATGCCCTGGGAGGCCATGAAGACGATGAGCTCCGCCATCTGCTTAGCTTGAGCCTCCATCTGGGCCGACATCTGTGACCGCATCTGGGTCTCGGACACCTGGCGCTCCTGCCTTTCTCTTTCCAAGCGGGCCTGCGATAATACAAAGTGAATGTTAGAACAATGCAAACATTTAAAGATCAATGTACGATGAGTTAAATAGAAATAACCTCGAGCTCGGTGACCCGCGACTGCGCAGGCGACGGGCGTGGGCGTATGGGGACGCTCCCGCTCGTGCTCTGTGCTCGGAGCTGGGACAGAGTGGGAGTGGAGGCCGTGTCGATGACGCCGTCGCCAAGCCAGAACCACCTGTGCTTCTTCCCTCCTCCAATCCTCATGACGATGCTCCCGTCCAGGTCCGCGGTGGTGGGATCAAAGGCGTCCCCATGGACCGCCCTTGCCGCCTCTGAGTAGTCAGTGAGGCGGGAGTGGACGCTGGAGTTGGTGTACGCGTCGGCGGGATCGTCGGGGTTGTAGGAGGTCTCCGCTGTCGTGGCCTTGCCCTTGTGGGACATGGCGTATGCCGACAACGTGCCGCAAGGCTGGCCACCGTGTGCCTCCGACTGCAAGGAAGACAACAAGATGATTAGCAATCAGGCAACATTTGAGCGAGGAATTGATAAAGTCTTTCACGTACCCAAGCTGTGCGTACTCGGCGAGGTTGCGGTTGCCCTGGTGGTGTGGTACACCTGACATCTGCAGACGCGCTCCCGGGCCTCGGCGTGGTGGGCCGCCCACACTCTTCGGATAGCCACCGGTCCACAATCATCTCCCAGCACTCGGGAAACGACTGGCACCATTGGGGGATCATCTGCACATCATCAAGTATTTCACGTAAAGCGTCAGATGAAAAGTACGAAAAGCTTAATCTCAAAAGAAATCACTTACCTGCAAGAACTGCGCCCGACCCAGCGTCATGGCTCTCGCCTGGGCCTTCGTCACCCTCTTGGCCAAGACCGTGGCGTTGTAGGTGATGATGGCCTGTAGTCTCGCCTCGTAGATCATGTCGGTGACGAGCTTCCTACAGGCCCGGGTCGCCGTCACCTCCGCCAGTGCCTCCTTCCCCGGCTCGCACTTGAAGTAGCTCTGCATACAGACACAATACGAGGCGAGACAATAATTAAAGAAAAAATATGATGAATGTGATATTGTTTGACGAAGACTTACCCATAGCTCCACTCTAACCCGCGCCGCCTTGTTGGGGAAGTCCGGGTCTGGGGCGACGCTGTAGTGGTCAAAGGTGTAGGCCGGCTCGTGCCTCCCGGCATACTGTACTATGCCGGGGTAGTGCTCGCGGCACAGGAGACCCAGGATGCCGTTGGGTTTGCGGCCTTTAGGCCCCACAAAGTCCCATGTCCTGCACAAGTCATTAAAAAAGATTATTAGCTTCTATTTCTATTTTAAGTCTCATCGTATGAACAGGTAGTTAGAACATGTACTTTTGTCCGATGGGCGTGATCACTGGGCGTCGAGCACGTGCCGGCAACGCCGGGAGGCTTGAGGGACCTCTCAAGTAGGGCGTGGACACCCCTGAGGCACCCGAACCCCCGTCCACCTCGTCCTCCTCCTGCTCGTCCTCCTCCTCTGCCTCCTCGGCCAATGGTGCCTCCTCCTGCCCCTGGGCCTCGGGCATGGCCGACACCTCCTCCTCGACCTCCTCCTCCTCCTCCTCCTCCTCCTGTAGAGACGGCTCCCTCCGGCGGCGGCCACTCCTCGTCGAGGGCCCGTCGGCCTGCGAGCTGCGGTACACCCAACTCAACCGCCTCTGACGTCCTCCCGACATCTTGCCTCGACCTCCTGCATTTAAAAAGAACAAACAATGTTGTATTAGAAATAACATAATCAAATATATGCAATATAAAAAAACAATAGATCCTAAAAATATAACATAATATTACATGTATTAGAAATAATCTGGATCATCCGGATTAGCCGGAGCATGAGTCTCCTCATCACTGTCAACCATGTATAAGTACTCCTCAGTATCCGAGAAACAGGTCGTCGTCTTCATTTGCTTGGCCTAAACAGAATCGTTCTAGCATTTCTATGTCCTTCTCATTTACCACCTCATCCGCAGCGTCCTCGTCATCATTCTCTACTTCCATTTCCATCGCTTCGGTTAAGTCTATCGTGAACGTCCCTTGCAACCTAGATTCTTGAGAGAACTCACCGTCATACGTGTTTGTGTTGAAGTTATAATCCTCATCATTGGGGAGAGGTAGTTTAGCATGTGGTGATATCTTGTGCACAATATACCAACCCAAGAGATGCTCTTTGTTTTTGCACGCGTATGGCGTGTAATAAACCTACATGGCCTGTTGAGCCACAATATACACATCGGAGCCTGGATAGACAGAATCCCGTCGAATTTCGGCTAGGCCAAGATTAGGTGTCAGCCTCGTTACTCCAGGATCGAACCAATGGCATTTGAACATGACAGGATTCAAAGGCTTTTCACCGTGAAATGAAAGTTCGTATATTTCTTCAATTCTTCCATAGTAGTCACGGTTGTCATTGCCTGGAGTACAAACTCCGCTATTTGTGGTTTTTCGATTGGGCCGACTCTGCTCATAGCTTGATGTGTGGAAGCGAAATCCATTCACGTCGTAACCGTTAAATGACTTGACCCTACGGTCAAAGCCTTTTGCATCCTGTCTCAGCTCTTGACTCATAAACGCATCGGTTTGAGCCTGCAAGGTGAAGCAAGATATATCGTTATACAGTCAGAACGTAAGAGCAAGTTGGAACGTCAGACTAAGTATGACCTTGGTAGGACGGTACCTTCTGTCGGAACCAAGAAATGAAATCAGGCCTCCCTTGCCCCGCACCATTTGCAATTAGGGTTTCAGCTGCTGCATCAGAAAGAGGCCTTGGTCCATTCGAGAACAAATGAAGAAATTCACTATACGAAACAAAAAGAATGGTGTTGGGAAGTGACGACGAATTGGATGAAGATAGATAACAACTTACCCCATGTACGGTCCAGCTCATCAAGGTTGGTAAGCACGTATAGCATGATCTTTCGCCACTCTTCATAGTTCAACTGCTTAACTGTGGATCCACTTGCTGTGCCGAGTTGGCCTCAAAAAAGGCTAAGACTCCATTCATTTTCTCCAGCATTGTAACGAGGGGGTGGATTATGCACGCTAGGAAGGTTCTCAGAGTAGTATTCTTCAGTGAAGTTGGACACCTCCTCCAGAATGAATGCCTCTGCAATGGACGCCTCAATTTTGGCTTTGTTTCTACATTTCCTGCGAAGAGTCTTCATATTTCTCTCGACTGGAAAGCACCAACGCCATTGCATAGGCCCTCCCATTCGAACCTCATTTGGGAGGTGTACGATCAAATGAAGCATCGGAGTGAAGAAGCCTGGTGGAAAGATTTTCTCCAGCTTACAGAGCAACACAGGTGCAACTTTCTCCAAGTCATCAATGACGGACCGAGATATCTCTTGGCACATAGCTGGCGGAAGAAATAGTTCAACTCTGCCAGGACAACCCACATAGGCTCAGGAACATAGCCTCGAACCATCGTCGGAAGAAGCCGCTCGATCCATACGTGGAAGTCATGACTCTTCATCCCTAGGACTCGCAGAGTAGATAAGTTGACTCCTCTCGTTAGATTCGCTGCATATCCATCAGGGAATGTCAATGTCTGGATCCACTGAAGTATTTCTTTCCTTTGTGGCCTGCCCAAGACGAAATCGACCTTGGGCCATGTCCATCTCTGCGGGCTGAGGAGGAAGCATCTCTTGCTTTGGTCTATCGCACAACAGTGCCAGGTCTAGTCTAGCCTTAGGGTTGTCCTTGACTTTTCAGTGTCCATGAGTGTTCCCCAAAGCGACTCAGCGATGTTCTTTTCAGTGTGCATTACATCAATGTTATGTGGCAGAAGAAGATCATCATAATAAGGGAGTCTTTCCAAGCCTGACTTATGAGTCCACATATGCTCCTGACCATACCCCGCAAAACGACCGTCTGTTTCGTTGAACTGGAGAGCATCTATCTGAGCATGAACCTCGGCACCGGTCAGCATCCGAGGTGGAGGATCTCTCACCACGACACCTTTGGTAAAGTTCTTGGTGTCCCGTCTAAAAGGATGGTCAAGAGGCAGGAATTGTCGATGTTGGTCGAACGCCGAATACTTGCCACCCTTCTTCAACCAGACAAATCTCGTAGCTGTCTTACAAACCGGGCATGAGAACTTGCCATGGACACACCAGGCACAGAATATCCCATATGCCAGGTAGTCATGCAGTGAGTACTGGTACCAGATGTGCATTGTGAAGTTAGACCTTGAAGCTCAGTTGTATGTCAATACCCCTTCATTCCAAGCAGTTTCTAATTCATCAATCAGAGGCTCCATGTATACACCCATGTTATTCCCCGGGTGTCCAGGAATTATCAATGACAAGAAGACAGTATGACGTTGAAATAGGACGCCGGGGGGGGATTGAGGGGGATAACGAAGATGGGCCAACAGGTGTACGGGACAGCCATGAGTCCATAGGGATTGAAACCGTCCGTTGCAAACGCAACACGAACATTACGAGCCTCTCTAGCTTTGTCATGATGGATGCGATCGAAGTGGGCCCATGCTTCACCATCGGTGGGATGTACCAACTTCTTAGGATTGTATTGGGTACCCTGTTTGTGCCATGTCATCTGTTTCGCGGATTCCTCGGTCATGTAGAGACGTTGGATCCTCGGTGTGAACGACAGGTAACGCAGGACTTTCATGGGGATAGAAAGCTGCCTCTTCGTGCCTTCACCATCGTCTACCTCCATGTATCTCGACGCTTTACACTTCGGACAGTAACCTGCATCCGTGAGATCTTTCCTGAAGAGGACGCACCCATTTGGACAAGCATGTATCTGCTCATACGACATCTTCAGTGCACGAAGCAGCAGTTTCTGTGACTCGTACAGGCTCTTTGGCAATATGTGGCCGTCCGAAAGCATGCTACCAAATAGGGCCAACATACCATCGAACGCATCTCGACTCAGGTTGAACTGGGACTTGAACCCCATCACACGGCCAATGACATCCAGTTGAGAAACCGTTGTCCGATCGTGAAGAGGTTTCTGTGCCGAAGACATCATCTCGTAAAACGCCTTTGCGGTCTTCTCCATCTCCTCCTCCATACGTCCTTCAGCGTACTGTGCTTCTTGGAAGTCATCTAACATGTCTGCTACCCCCGCATCAGCATCAAAGTCCTCCAGACGTGGTCGCACTGCCTCTGCTCTCAAACGATGTGCTTCACCATGGTAGATCCACCGGGTGTAGTCCGGCGTGAATCCATTGTTCACAAGATGTTTAGCCATGTTCTCCTTGTCTTGCCTTCTCCGGTTCCCACATCTGCTGCTTGGGCACAACACTTTGATCTCTCCTCGCCGAGCCGCGCCAAATGCATTGTTCAAGAAAGCATCTATCTTGCGCAACCATTCATTGGTGAAATCACTTCTGCTTCTACGGCCCGAGTACATCCACTGACGGTCATCCATCCTACTGTCATCCATCCGAGTACTTACATATCTACCTCTGAGTACTTCCATCCTACTATCATCTAATAGATGAGGATAGGTTCTAATCCCACCCGCGGATGCGTACATGAGGCCAGTCCCCTTGTCTGCCCCGAGCCAAGACAGAATTTCGGCAGCACCTCCCCGATGTTCTCAAGATACACGTCCCTGTAGGGAGAGTGTGTATCCGGAGAACAATAGGGAGGTGATGCAGAAACTCCATCTCGAATCGGGCCAGACCATGGGAACTAGCCTCATCGACGCATCTGCGGGCTGTCCAAGTAACGTGGACAATCCAAACAGATACGGTTATCGATATGCAGAGACCTGCATACCTCCAGCCGTATCTCTTTCGGACGGGAGACGCCTAACTGGGTTCAATGACCTACGACCCTTTTCTGGGAGGAGACGTTATTTATACCTAGGGTGCCGGTGGAGTCAGGCTAGAGGTAGCAGTGGCGCAGTGGCGAGTCGGTGCAGTGGCGAGGCGAAGCGGTGAAGACGATCGAGGTCGCCGAGGATCTCCGGCTTGGGCCCGACAGGTCCTCCTCCTACAGAAAAGACAAAAAAGATAGTATCAATTAGAAATTTTGGCAGAACCTCCCTTGCACGGTGATGTTTTGAAACCTGCAAGAAACAACGGCACGATGGCCGACATCTACATATATACGACACGATGGCCGACATCCACATACATTGACATGCATACCACGACTACTAACAACTACTACTTACTACGCGGGGCGATTGACGACGAAGGAGCGGACGAACTCGAGGGCGAGGAGGTGACAACGATGGCCTCCTCTCCTTCTCCTCCACCTTCTTCTCCTTCTTCTCCTTCTTCTCCTCCTCCTCTGCTTCTCCTCTTCTCCTCCTCCCCCTCTACTTCTCCTTCTCCTCCTCCTGCTCTCCTCCCCCTCTACTTCTCTTCTCCTTCTCTACCCCTCAGCTTCTCCTCCTCCTCCTCCCCACCTAGGCCGAGGGCGCGGGAGGCGGGTGTGACACCCCAATTTTAAGAACAAAATTGGAGCACAATATATGTATGCCAGGATCAATTTTCATACATATATCCACATCATAGTAAATATCAAAACAATGCTTTATTATAATATCGAACTTTGTTACATAAATGACCCTCGGTCTGAAATAAAAAGTACAGACTCTCATGATAACGGACTCTAATGAAGACGCTGATGTAGATGCGGAAATCTGGACTCCATCTCCACAGGAATGTCGACCGGGGGTAGCGCCATCCTAGTACAGGTCGTCAGGATCGTAGCCTCCGTCTTCTGGATACTCCTGCTCCTCGTACGTGTAGTCTCCAGCGTCTGGGTGGGGTAGCAGGGGGACAAAGAGGAAGGGTGAGTACATCGAAATGTACTCCGCAAGTGTAGGAAATATATGCTTATGAGGCTGATAACAAGGGTAGGCTGACTCTGCTTGACTCAAGCGCCTAAAGCAAACACATCCTATTAAAATCCTATTTCCTATGCACCTATTTACTAGGTTATAACCACAGACTCTGTAGAAAAGTAACAACACTCGGAGTCGCACCGAGCAAGACCACACTTGGAGTCGCACCAAGTAACCAACACTTGGAGTCACACCAAGTATCCACACCTGAAGTCCATCAGGCAACCGCACTGAAGTCCATCAGATGACCCGAACCCAAAACCAACCAGTAACCAACTAATCTCGAAGAAGTCCAAGCCCGCTCGTGACCGTGAGAAGGCTGATATCTATCAGTTTTACACTCTGCAGAGGTTGCACATCGTTACCCATGAGTCGTGCAGATCCCGTCACGCTAAACACTCTGCGGGGTGCATAGCGAGTTGCACTGCAAGGCCTTTACAAAGCCCCTCCAAGTCTGTGTTACACGTACTCTAAGGTTTCTCCCCTGTCCATAAGTCAACGACCCCAAGGGACCCCTTGAGCCACTATACCAACCCCCGTGTAGCATAACTTAGAGGAAACTAATTAATTAGCCAGGTCCAGCCCATCCAGATCTCATGGCTGCGCTGTTTGCCGGGTTACTTGTCCAAGAACCGGGTCCTAGGGATCCAGGCAGGATATGTCTAGCACGAGCCCCGAACCAAAAACCAAAAGCAGCTGCCGAGTCCCACGGCACAAACCACCAATACGGGTCCATCCTGCCGGATTTACCTAATTACCATGTTACTACAAAATTACCATGTCCACATTCGTTTCATAGTTCATTAATCAAGTTTATAAACATTTTAACTCCCATCCATCCATGACTGCAGGGCTAAGCAAGACACCTACCCGAACATCCCAAAACAGGCGACAAGGATAATATATACAAATTCTAGTAAACCATAACATGGGATTCAAATTAATGACAAGCATGCATCTACAAGATCTAACTACTCTAGTACCAAAGTAAAATTAAGTAGGTGCAAGATGTTCAAGGACACTTGCCTTCGGACTGGGTCGAATCAACTGGGTCGCAAGGATGGTCTGGAGCGTCCTCGTACTCCGCACTCTCTGGCCCAAGCAACATACATGGCACAATACATAGAATAAATAACAGTACAACAAACAGTATGAAAACAGTAAACTAATAGATCTACTGCGTAGAGAACGAAATTATGAATCTAACGCAAGTTGAATGGGTCAATCGGAGTTTTTAAAATGAGCAAGTTATGGGCTTTTGAAGTTGGGTGGCAAATCTGTGAATCATTTGAACTCATTTTTTGCAATTAATAAATAAAAATGAAAAAGAAAAGCTGGCTGGACCGGGCCTCATTTTCTGGGATCTGCGAGGGCTAGAATGCAAGAATTTCTTGACTCAGGGCATAATGCTAATGGACGGCGGGTTGATTCAAAACGAACTCGGGGTCTCTTTTGCAAAACTGACGCTGACGCGCTGCGGTGGCCGACATGGAGCTGGCGTGGCGCCACACGGCGGCACGTGAGTGGGCGGTGCACTACGTGGCCTGTGGATCGGCTGATGCGGCACTGGTGGACTGGGTCCATAGGTCTGTAGACCTGGCCCATACCGGTCGGGGTGAGCATCTAATCTGGGCCATTGGCTTTTGATATGACGGTCAAGAGAAGGGAGGAGGAGTCTGCGGCGGCCGGCGGGGACCTTGGGGCGCGGCGGCGCATTCCTCCACGGCGGAGGAGGTTCGGCTCAAGGCTACAGGGCACGGGAGGGCTAGGCAAGGCCACCAGAGGTAGCACGCGGTTAGGCGACTCCTATCGGACCATAAACACGGCGGGGTGTGGCTAGGGTTGGTGGCCCGCACGGCAGTACGGCTCTGTCCGCGGCGGCGCCATTAACGCAATCCGCCGGATCATTCGGAGAAGGCCCTAGCGCGCGGTAGAGACAGCGAGGATAGGTGGAGTAGAGAGGGGAGCTCACCACGGGCTCGATGGTGGGGTCGTTGTCGTCGACGCGGGCTCGGGCAGAGAGAGGTCCTACGGCGAGGTTGGAAGCAGCTCTGGTGCGTCGTGGTCGTAGTGCCTGGCTCCGAATCGCACCGCGACTGGACTCCGGGACGCGTCGAGCCTTGGCGTTTAGAGGAGGGCAGTGGCAGGGGGAGGCGCTGGCAACTTCTTCAGGTAAGGCCCAGCTCGTACCGAGCTTCGGCAATGGCGATGGCGGCGAGGTGCTCGGGAGGGTAAAGGAGAGCCGAGGCCAGGAAGGCGCTACTTGTAGTCACGCGATAGGGGTGGCGACGCGCGGGTTTGTAGCAGAGGATCCCGGGAGGAGCGAAGGATAGAGTCGAGGGCACGGACGAAGAGAGGGAGAGGGTGGGTGGTCGCCGCGCGCGTAGGGCGGAGGTAGAGGAGGGACCTGACCTGCGGGGCCCGCGGACCAGTGTGAAGGAGATGGGGAGGGGCTGCGCCGGGCTGCGAGCACGGGGAGCAGAGGCAGTGGGACCGGCTGCGGCCGCACGGAGCAGGCGGGGGAAGGGCGCGCGCAGCCCGTGGGCGGAAAAGAAAGAGAGAGCGAGGCCAGGGAGGGAGGGAGTGCGGGCCGGATGCAGGAGGAGGGAGAGGCCAAACGGCTGGGCCGAGCTGATCGGTTGAGGAGAAGGAGATGGGCCAGTTAGGGAAAAGAGGGAGAGGGGAGCCCAATCGAGTTTCTTTTCCTTTTTCTTTCTTTGCAAAACCTTTTAGAAATCAAATTCAAATCAGTTTGAAATCAAACGACTTTTGAAAACTTTTAGAATATTTTCCTTGGTTTTGAAAAAACAAAACTTTGGTTTTGATTTTATAGAATTTTCATAAATATTTTATTTGTTTTCTAAATAGAATAAACCGATTCGCCCTATACGGGTTTAATAAAATCATTTACCACACAATAAATATGCAATGGCATGAATGCAACATGAAAATGAGAAAATAAATTTTATTTTCCTCCTCTAATAAACGAGCCAACTATATTTAATTTCTAATTCCTTTTATAAATTGGGGGAAAAATTAAATCAGGGTGTACAAACCTACCCCCTTAGAAGAATCTCGTCCTCGAGATTAGGAAGAGTCGACGAATAGATGAGGAAAAATCTGCCGAGGTCATCTTCCTTCTCCCATGTGGCTTCTTCTTCGGAATAATGCTTCCATTGCACCTTGCAGATTTTAATCCTCTTGTTTCGAGTACTCGTTCCATCGTGTCCCCACAATCTGATCGGCTCAGAGAAAGTCAAATCATCCCTGAGATCAAGCTCCTCAAGTGGCAATGCTCCTCTGGAACTTTTAGGCATCTCTTTCAGCTGGGATACATGGAACACATCATGAATACCTGCCAGCCGTGCAGGCAACTCCAGCTGATAAGCAACTGCACCTTTCTTGTCAATCACCTTGAAAGGGCCAATGAATCTCGGAGATAGCTTCCCTTTGACATTAAACCTCCGGAGACCTCTGAAAGGTGACACCTTCAGATAGACATAGTCCCCAATCTGGAATTCCAGCTCTCGTCGTCTAACATCTGCATAACTCTTCTGTCTAGACTGAGCTGTCTTCAGGTTGCTTCTGATCTGTCTGACCTGTTCTTCAGCTTCTTCTATAGACTCAGGGCCAAAGACTTTTCTTTCTCCAACCTGATTCCAGAATAGAGGAGTTCTGCACTTCCTGCCATACAGTGCCTCAAATGGGGACATTTTGAGACTGGCCTGATAGCTATTGTTATATGAGAACTCTGCATATGGCAGACTCACATCCCAACTCTGGCTGTTCTGGAGTGCACTAGCTCTCAACATGTCCTCCAGGATCTGATTCACCTTTCTGTCTGACCATCGGTCTGAGGATGATAAGCTGAACTGAAACTGAGGCGAGTGTCCATAGACTCATGCAACCGCTTCCAGAACCTGGATGTGAACTGGGTACCTCTGTCAGATACTATGATCTTAGGCACCCCATGAAGGCACACAATCCGTGACATGTACAACTCCGCAAGCTGCGGCCCACGATATGACTCCTTAACTGGAATGAAATGAGCCACTTTGGTCAAGCGATCAACTATGACCCAGATAGAATCATATCCCGACTGGGTCCTGGGCAAACCAGTGATGAAATCCATGCTGATCTCTTCCCATTTCCACTCGGGAATCTGCAGAGGCTGTAGCTGTAACAAACCAGCTGGTCTCTGATGTTGGGCCTTGACCCTCTGACATGTGTCACACAAAGCCACATACTCCGCTACTTCCCTCTTCATCCCATACCACCAGTAATACTGCTTCAGATCCTGGTACATCTTGGTACTGCCTGGATGGAGAGAGTAGGCTGAATCATGAGCTTCCCTCAGAATCAACTCCTTGATAGCCTTCACATCTGGAACACAGATTCTGCCTCTGAACCATAAGACACCCTGATCATCCTCTGTGAACCCTGGGGCTTTGTCCTCCTTGATCGACTGTCTGATCTCCAGAAGATACTCATCAGTGAGCTGCCCTGCTCGGATATCATGCTCCAAGGTCGAATCAACCTCCATGGCTACTGCATCAGTGTGGCCGAGTATACCCAGATTGAGCTTCACAAACTCCTCATGCAACTCAGGTTGCTGCTCCTTGATCTCTAACACATTGCAGTAGACCTTCCTGCTCAGGGCATCTGCTACAACATTGCCTTGCCCGGATGATAGTTGATACTCAGATCATAATCTTTGATCAACTCTAGCCATCTTCGTTGGCGGAGATTCAGATCTGACTGGGTGAAGATGTACTTCAGGCTTATGATCAGTGTATATCTCTGTCTTCTTGCCCATCAGATAGTGCCTCCAGATCTTCAGAGCATGAACAACAGCTGCCAACTCAAGATCATGTGTAGGATAATTAGCTCATGCTTCCTGAGCTGTCTCGAGGCATAAGCAATCACACGACCTTCCTGCATAAGCACACATCCCAGGCCCTGACGAGAAGCATCACAATAGACCGTGAAGTTCTTCTGGACATCTGGCATGAGAAGAATAGGAGCAGAAGTCAACCTCGCCTTCAACTCCTCAAAACCATCCTGGCATTCAGGGGACCATACAAACTTGGCACCCTTCTCAGTCAGCTTCGTCATCGGCTTCACGATCTTGGAGAATCCTTCAATGAATCTGCGGTAATATCCAGCCATACCGAGGAAACTCCGGATCTCAGTGACATTCTCAGGTACCTTCCAGTCCAATATATCTTGAACCTTGCCTGGATCAACTGATACACCACCTTCTGAGATGATATGCCCCAAGTAAGCAACCTTCTTCAACCAGAACTCGCATTTGCTCAGTTTCGCATACAACTGATGCTCTCTGAGCTTCTGCAACACTAACCTCAGATGCTTCTCATGTTCTTCTTCATCCTTTGAGAATATCAGGATATCATCAAGGAACACCACGACGAACAGATCTAAAAACTCCATGAAAACCTTGTTCATCAGATACATGAAGAAAGCCGGGGCGTTAGTCAAGCCGAAGGACATCACTGTGTACTCATATAGCCCATATCGAGTCACAAATGCCGTCTTCGGGATATCAGCTTCACGAATCTTCAGCTGATTATAACCTGTTTGCAGGTCAATCTTCGAGAACACATGAGCACCCTTCAACTGATCAAACAGATCATCAATGCGAGGAATCTGGGTACTTGTTCTTGATGGTAGTCATTCAATGCGCGGTAATCAACGCACATCCGCAGCCTCCATCCTTCTTCGGAACAAAGATCACAGGGGCTCCCCACGGGGATGTACTAGGACGAATATGCCCCTTCTCTAACTGCTCTTGGATCTGCGTCTTCAGCTCGGCTAGCTTTTCGGCATCCATTCTATATGGTCGCCTGTATATAGGTGCAGTGCCAGGAACTAAATCAATAGAGAACTCAATCTCACGATCAGGTGGCATACCTGGCACTTTCTGGAAGACATCAGGGAACTCCTTGACAACTCGGATATCAGGTACCACGACAGCCTCATATGCTCTGGCTTCTTCAATCATCTTTGTCGGTGCTCGATACACAATCTCCGTGCCATCTGGATGCTTCACTGTGATGAGCCTCTGAGCACAATCAATGACTCCCTGGTACTTGCGTAGCCAATCCATTCCCAGAATGACATCAATACCTTGGAATCCAGAACAATAAGAGAGGTGGGAAAGACTACCCCCCTTATGGTTAAGCTCACATTCGGGCACACATGCCTCGATATCAGTTCTCCTCCAGGAGAATTCACTAGCAGATGCTTTTCATCAACACTCTATTCATATTATATTTAGATGCGCAGGGTGCTGATATGAACGAATGAGATGCTCCAGAATCGAACAAGACTGTAACTGGGTGAGAGTCAACAAGGAACGTACCAAACACCACATCTGGTGCTGTCTGAGCAGACTCCGCTGACACGTGGTTCACACGACCACGAGTGTAGCTCTGGGGCTGGCCTGCGGGACGTGACTGCGGTGGAGCCGGCTGCCTCAGTGGACACTTGTTGGCGAAGTGTCCCATCTGGTTGCACTTGTAACAGGGCCCAACCTGCCCCCTGTGCTGGACGGGGCTGCTGCGGAGCTGGAAGACCCGGGCGAGGTGCCTGAGCCTGGCGAGGCGGTGCTGCTGCTGCTGCTGAGTGGAGCCTGGTACTGTGGAGCTGGGTGCCTGTACTGAGGAGCGGGCTGCCGGGACTGGGGCGGGCGGTACTGCTGCTGCTGGGGAATCTGCCTGGAAGCTGAGGCAGGTGGAGCGTAGCGGGGACGGGCGGAGCTGCCGGAGGACTGTCCCTGGAACGTCATCTTCCTCTTGCGATCTGCATCGAGGTCCTTCCGTTCCTTCTCCACCGCGAAGGCACGGTCAACCAGCTTCTGAAATGAGGAATACTCATTTGAAGCTAGGGCATAGCGGAGTCCTGGGTTAAGCCCATGCCTGAAGCAGATAACAATTTTATTATTTATCAGGCAGCAAAAGGAATGAACAAGGGTGTATGAAGAATTTATTAATATTAAAGAATGACAGAGATCTTGCCTGAAACACTCCTGCTTCTTGTCATCCGTGTCCACGTCATCTGGGGCGTAACGGGACAGCTGGCTGAACTGCGTGAGATACTCACGCACTGTCATCGCGCCCTGCCTGAGGTCCTGAAACTCTCGGCGCTTCACCCTGATCTCGCCGAAAGGGACGTACTGGTCGCGGAATGCCTTACGGAAATCCTCCCAGTGATCGAGTTGGCGTCCGCATGAGCTGCGGTGTAGGCAGTCCACCAGTTCTTCGCCGGGCCCTGAAGCTGGTGCGCGGCGTAGAGGGCCTTATCAAGGTCCCCGACATGGGCAAGCTGCAACTTGCCTGTAATCGTCTCGAGCCAATCATCTGCATCCATTGGCTCTATGGCGTGGTGGAACACTGGAGGGCGCGTCGTCATGAAGCTCCTGAGAGTGTCATCCGGTCGGGGTGGCTGTGCAGCTCCTGCACCCTGAGCACCCTGAGCAGCCTGCGCCATCTGCTGCATGTGCTGCATCATCTGGGCCATGTTCTGCATCATCTGGTTCTGCACCTGGGCCATCTGGAGCGGGTCGTATGGAGGCGGAGGTGGAGGTGGATGGGGATGAGGCGGCTGGTTGCCACCTGCCCCGCTCCCGCCAGCGTTACCTGCGCTGCTCCTGGTGTCAACCATCTGTTACATTTTCCAGGAGTAAAAGTGAGATGTGATAGATAGATATATAACAACCCTAATTTGGTTAATTAATTCGATTAGTAAAATATTTAAACAAATGATGTCGCTGCAACCTGACGGTCGCAACACACCAACAATCATTACAAAGAACCAAAACATTACATATGCACAAGTACATGTCATTCAACGACCTACGAGATCACATAATTATGGCGGCTTCTTACGAGTTTGGAGGACCTACTTTTAAACAAAATTTGAATTTTCAGCAGAGACAGGCTACAGAAGTGGGGAAAGGGGTCAGACTTTGTAAAAATAGTTTTGTAAATTCGACGACTGACTAGGGTAGCGTCCTACGGTCAACACGGCTTGATACCACTCTGTGACACCCCAATTTTAAGAACAAAATTGGAGCACAATATATGTATGCCAGGATCAATTTTCATACATATATCCACATCATAGTAAATATCAAAACAATGCTTTATTAATAATATCGAACTTTGTTACATAAATGACCCTCGGGTCTGAAATAAAAAGTACAGACTCTCATGATAACGGACTCTAATGAAGACGCTGATGTAGATGCGGAAATCTGGACTCCATCTCCACAGGAAGGTCGACCGGGGGTAGCGCCATCCTAGTACAGGTCGTCAGGGTCGTAGCCTCCGTCTTCTGGATACTCCTGCTCCTCGTACGTGTAGTCTCCAGCGTCTGGGTGGGGTAGCAGGGGGACAAAGAGGAAGGGTGAGTACATCGAAATGTACTCCGCAAGTGTAGGAAATATATGCTTATGAGGCTGATAACAAGGGTAGGCTGACTCTGTTTGACTCAAGCGCCTAAGCGCAACACATCCTATTAATCCTATTTCCTATGCACCTATTTACTAGGTTATAACCCAGACTCTGTAGAAAAATACAACACTCGGAGTCGCACCGAGCAAGACCACACTGGAGTCGCACCAAGAACCACACTTGGAGTCACACCAAGTATCCACACTGAAGTCCATCAGGCAACCGCACCTGAAGTCCATCAGATGACCCGAACCCAAAACCAACCAGTAACCAACTAATCTCGAAGAAGTCCAAGCCCGCTCGTGACCGTGAGCACGGCTGATATATCAGTTTTACACTCTGCAGAGGTTGCACATCGTTACCCATGAGTCGTGCAGATCCCGTCACGCTAAACACTGCCGGGGTGCATAGCGGGTTGCACTGCAAGGCCTTTACAAAGCCCCTCCAAGTCTGTGTTACACGTACTCTAAGGTTTCTCCCCTGTCCATAAGTCAACGACCCCAAGGGACCCCTCTTGAGCCACTATACAACCCCGTGTAGCATAACTTAGAGGAAACTAATTAATTAGCCAGGTCCAGCCCATCCAGATCTCATGGCTGCGCTGTTTTGCCGGGTTACTTGTCCAAGAACCGGGTCCTAGGGATCCAGGCAGGATATGTCTAGCACGAGCCCCCCGAACCAAAAACCAAAAGCAGCTGCCGAGTCCCACGGCACAAAACCACCAATACGGGTCCATCCTGCCGGATTTACCTAATTACCATGTTACTACAAAATTACCATGTCCACATTCGTTTCATAGTTCATTAATCAAGTTATAAACATTTTAACTCCCATCCCATCCATGACTGCAGGGCTAAGCAAGACACCTACCGAACATCCCAAAACAGGCGACAAGGATAATATATACAAATTCTAGTAAACCATAACATGGGATTCAAATTAATGACAAGCATGCATCTACAAGATCTAACTACTCTAGTACCAAAAGTAAAATTAAGTAGGTGCAAGATGTTCAAGGACACTTGCCTTCGGACTGGGTCGAATCAACTGGGTCGCAAGGATGGTCTGGAGCGTCCTCGTACTCCGCACTCTCTGGCCCAAGCAACATACATGGCACAATACATAGAAATAAATAACAGTACAACAAACAGTATGAAAACAGTAAACTAATAGATCTACTGCGTAGAGAACGAAATTATGAATCTAACGCAAGTTGAATGGGTCAAATCGGAGTTAAAATGAGCAAGTTATGGGCTTTTGAAGTTGGGTGGCAAATCTGTGAATCATTTGAACTCATTTTGCAATTTAAATAAATAAAAACGAAAAAGAAAAGCTGGCTGGACCGGGCCTCATTTTCTGGGATCTGCGAGGGCTAGAATGCAAGAATTTCTTGACTCAGGGCACATAATGCTAATGGACGGCGGGTTGATTCAAAACGAACTCGGGGTCTCTTTTGCAAAACTGACGCTGACGCGCTGCGGTGGCCGACATGGAGCTGGCGTGGCGCCACACGGCGGCACGTGAGTGGGCGGTGCACTACGTGGCCTGTGGATCGGCTGATGCGGCACTGGTGGACTGGGTCCATAGGTCTGTAGACCTGGCCCATACCGGTTCGGGGTGAGCATCTAATCTGGGCCATTGGCTTTTGATCTGACGGTCAAGAGAAGGGAGGAGGAGTCTGCGGCGGCGGCGGGGACCTTGGGCGCGGCGGCGCCATTCCTCCACGGCGGAGGAGGTTCGGCTCAAGGCTACAGGGCACGGAGGGCTAGGCAAGGCCACCAGAAGGTAGCACGCGGTTAGGCGACTCCTATCGGACCATAAACACCGGCGGGGTGTGGCTAGGGTTGGTGGCCCGCACGGCAGTACGGCTCTGTCCGCGGCGGCGCCATTAACGCAATCCGCGGATCATTCGGAGAAGGCCCTAGCGCGCGGTAGAGACAGCGAGGATAGGTGGAGTAAGAGGGGAGCTCACCACGGGCTCGATGGTGGGTCGTTGTCGTCGACGCGGGCTCGAGCAGAGAGGTCCTACGGCGAGGTTGGAAGCAGCTCTGGTGCGGTCGTGGTCGTAGTGCCTGGCTCCGAATCGCACCGCGACTGGACTCCGGGACGCGTCGAGCCTTGGCGTTTAGAGGGAGGGCAGTGGGGAGGCGCTGGCAACTTCTTCAGGTAAGGCCCAGCTCGTACCGAGCTTCGGCAATGGCGATGGCGGCGAGGTGACTCGGAGGATAAAGGGAGCCGAGGCCAGGAAGGCGCTACTTGTAGTCACGCGATAGGGGTGGCGACGCGCGGGTTTGTAGCAGATGGGATCCCGGGAGGAGCGAAGGGTAGAGTCGAGGGCACGGACGAAGAGAGGGAGAGGGTGGGTGGTCGGCGCGCGTAGGGCGGAGGTAGAGGAGGGACCTGACCTGCGGGGCCCGCGGACCAGTGTGAAGGAGATGGGGAGGGGCGCGGCTGCGGCTGCGAGACGGGGAAGCAGATGCAGTGGGCCGGCTGCGGCCGCACGGAGCAGGCGGGGGAAGGGCGCGCAGCGTGGGCCGGAAAGAGAGAGCGAGGCCCAGCGAGGGAGGGAGTGCGGGCCGGATGCAGGGAGGAGGGAGAGGCCAACGGCTGGGCCGAGCTGATCGGTTGAGGGAGAAGGAGATGGGCCAGTTAGGGAAAAGAGGGAGAGGAGCCCAATCGAGTTTCCTTTTCCTTTTTCTTTCTTTAGCAAACCTTTTAGAAATCAAATTCAAATCAGTTTTGAAAATCAAACGACTTTTGAAAACTTTTAGAAATATTTTCCTTGGTTTTGAAAAAACAAAACTTTGGTTTGATTTTATAGAATTTTCATAAATATTTTAGTTGTTTTCTAAATAGAATAAAACCGATTCGCCCTATACGGGTTTAATAAAATCATTTACCACACAATAAAATATGCAATGGCATGAATGCAACATGAAAATGAGAAATAAATTTTATTTTCCTCCTCTAATAAACGAGCCAACCTATTTAATTTCTAATTCCTTTTATTAAATTGGGGAAAAATAAATCAGGGTGTTACAAGCGGGGAACCAAGGGTCGCCGGCGGTGTGGGGTGGGGTGCGGCGGGGAGGCGCACCGGCGGGGAGGCGGCCTGCGGCCTGCAGCGGCGGCGCGGCGAGCTTGGTGAGGAGGGCGCGCGAGGGGCGGGGAGAGCGCCGGCCCGGGGAGAAGGGGGCGGCGGCGAGGAGGCGCGGTCTGCGGAGGGAGGCGGGAGAGGGCGGGGAGCGCCCGAGCGGAGGGGAGCGCCGGAGAGGGACCGGGGAGGGAGGGCGGAGGGGAGGGAGGGCGGGCGGGTCGGGGGAGATCGCCGCGGGGGGCGAGGGGGGGGGCGGGGAGGCGCCCGAGGCGGGGAGGCGCGAGCGGGAGGGGCGGGTCGGGGAGGTCGGGGAGGGGAGTGAGGAGGCGTGGGGGGGGCGGGGCGGCGGGGAGAGGAGCGAGGTCCGGGAGGCGGCGGGGAGGCGGGATGCGGCCTGCGCGCGCGCGGCGAGCTCGGCGACGGAGGCAGGCCGGCGGTGGCGAGGCGGGTGCGGATGCGGGTTCTGATGCATGTGCGTGTGTTGGCTGGTGGGGGTGGCCGGCGCTTATTTTTTTTTTATGTTTTCGCACTCTTTGCCGAGAGCGGATCGGGGGCTCTCGGCAAAGACCGAACCTTTGCCGAGAGCCCTCCGTTAGGCTCTCGGCAAAGGCTTTTTTTTTTTGGTAAACTCTATGCGAGAGCCTTGGCCCTAGCTCTCGGCATAGGGGCTCTTTGTCGAGGGCTTTAGGAAGCTCTCGGCAAAGAATATATATATTTTTTTGTTTTTTTGCTCCCAATTTTTTCTGTGGCCTAGCTACAGTACTACAAGCCAAGATTTTCAGAAAATGCGCGAAATATAGCAAGATGTATGGAAAACACACCAAATTTAAAATCTTGGCTTGTAGTACTGTAGCTAGGCACAGAAAAAATTGGAGAAAAAAACAAAAAAAATATATTCTTTGCCGAGAGCTTCCTAAAGCCCTCGGCAAAGAGCACCTATGCCGAGAGCCAGGGCCAGGGCTCTCGACGTAGAGTTTACCAAAAAAAAAACCCAAGCCTTTGCCGAGAGCCTAACAGAGGGCTCTCGGCAAAGGTAACGGCGCAGGGGGAGCAGTTCGCGAGGGTTCTGTTGGCCGAGGGGTATTCTACGCCGAGGGTTCGGCTCTCGGCATAGGTTCTCTTTGCCGAGAGCCAGACTTCGCCGAGTGTCGGGCCCAAGGCATAGGTATCGTCACCAGAGTTTCTTGTGGTGCCGAGAGCTGGCTCTCGGCAAAGAGCTCTTTGCCGAGTGCCCGTGTTTTAGCTCTCGCAAGAACCGGACGCTCGGCAAGAGGGTCTCCGGTAGTGTTGTCTAGTGCAGCGTATTCTGAGAGAGCTGAGCTCTAGATTTATTGAGCGAAGCTACCTGATTAGAAGCCCACCCCCCTAACTAGTCTCCGAAAAGTTCTAACTCTAAACTGCCAAATATCTAGGCTCCTCCTGCCATTACAAGGCATGGACCAGGCTTTTTCAACCACTTTCGCGAAAGAATCTTCTTGCAGCCACCATTTCTCAAATCTAAACCTTTTTTTCCATAAAACATATTCACACCCAAATCTACTAAAATAGGATTATGATCCACTCGGGACTCTATCAAGAGCTTTAACTCTAGCCAGAGGGAAAGCCGCTTCAAATTCCGTTGAAACAAAACACTCTATCCAATCTAGCCATAATCAAATTTTCCTGATTATTAGTCCAGGTGAACTGTCTATTTCTCAGCTCCAACTCTATTAAACCCCACTTACTAATCCATTCATTAAAAAGGTCTACCCATTTAAAGTTAACAACCCCATTACTTTTATCAGCTAAACATCTAACAAGATTAAAGTCTCCCCCAATCATCTAGGGCCTTGCCAAGTACCCATGATGTTATGTAGCTCATCGAGAAAAAGTTGCTTCCCCTCCTCATAGGGAGAGCCATACACAGTAACAAGCTTGAAGGAAAAACCAGTCACCTTATTAGTCAACATGACACTAACTGTATAGTCTAACACCTCCCCAACAGTCAGGATAAAAAGATCTGCATTTGCTCCAACTAAAATACCACAGCAGAACCTGTAGCTCTTAATGAGCACCCAACTAAATAACACATTACCCGTCAAAGATCTCAACATACTGGCTGAAAACTCCCCTTTTTAGTTTCCATCACTCCTACAAAATCCCATGATTATCTCTCAATCTGCTAGCTAGAGCAGATACTCTTCCTATCTGTCCAAGACCCTAATATTCCAAAAAAGGCCTTTCATTTCTATATTTTTTCTTTTTCCTACCTACTTTAACATGTGTCCACTCTTCCTCACAATCATCCGCAACTTCCAGATTCCAGAATCAGAACCAAGAGGGGTGCCTGGGCAGCCACCCTGACTTTCCCCAGAACTGTAAATAACTGATTATGTGTAGATCGCTACTAGGACCATGACTAGAATTTTCAGAAGAAACAGCACCTACATCCCTAGATTTCTGCTTGCAGATTTCCTCAAAATTAGAAACTCTTTGCTGATCTAAAGTTAACCTGCTATCCAGCATATTCTGAGACAAAGGATTTCCATCCCTAGAAACTACACCTATATCCACAGCTATCTGAGACAAAGAAGTTTTAACAGAATGCAAAGTTGGGTTACGGACAATACCTTGTTTGAACTCCAAGTTCTGTTTCCTCTTGCAATCTTGAGCTTTTTCTACCATGCTTGTCCCATCATCAACTAAGTTGCACGGATACGGATACGCGTATCGGTATCGGGCCGATACGGATACGCGGATACGTCATTTTTCCAAAAAACCCGATACGCCGATACGTTTTATATTTTTTAATAAAATAAATAATAGTGTATATTCATATGTTTTTTTAGAGGACAGTGTATATTCATATGTTATAATATAAAAAGACAACAAGTACACTAGTGAACCTCTAGTCAAAAGAAAAGTCTATCAAGAGTCCAACTCATCTTATCAATAGTCAACACTCCTTCTAACCCTTTCGTACGCACAACCAGCGGCACCTTCTCTCAAAAAAAAAGAACCAGCAACACCTTATCCTTATCCATCCACCTATCTTTCCCAGACGCACACACCCTTCACGTAGCGGCAAACGCTTCTCTCCCTTGTGTGCCCGTCGCCATCCGACTCTAACTGCTCCTTCCCCACGGCACTAACTGTCGGCCGTTGTTCCTAGGATACTCCTAGGATACGTCCTAGGATACGTATCGATGGCGTATCAGAGTTTTCCTTTTTTTCTTTTTTTCCGGATACTTCTCGGATACGTATCGAAGGTGTATCGGAGGTGTATCGGTATCCGATACGTATCGGATACGCGATACGTGCCTTACTCGAAGTATCCGTGTTTCATAGATCATCAATGATCCTCTTGCTTTTTTTCTGCGCTAAGACAGGCCCCCATGTTTGCTTCTTGGCTCGCTTGGGCTTTTCCACAGGTTCATTTTGAGCAACTCTCTTCTCAGCGATCTCTTCTGTTGGTTGAGTTCCCTGATTCTCCCCATCACTATCAGCCATGACAGATGGATCCACAGACACAAAAGGAATCTCGCTAGCAGAAAGATTTACTGAGATTTTTTGCTTCCTCTGAGAATTCAGCGTATCCACCCATTCAATAGGTAAATGAATTTGTTCATTATCATCTTGGTGAAGATCCAAATGTACTGTTTGAGACTCTAGATCTTCATCCTCAGACCCCTCCAATTCCATAGCCCTCAATAAATTCACACATCCAGATTGCTCTAAGCTGAACTCATTGATTTCTTCCAGAAAATCCAAAGCCCTTTTAACAGATTTCCCCCTTCTGTGACTGAGAAGAACTGCCACCCTTCACCTGTCCTCCTTGCTTTCCAGAAGATTGGCCTTCCTTACCTTGGTCCTTATCTTTCTGAACTTTATCCTTATCTTGATTTCCCAAATCCTTAAGCTCCTCATCCAACAGATCATCTTCTTCTGGATCCTCATCCTCTCCGAGACCATCCTCATTGCCTCCCGAACCATCCCCATCCTCCTCCCTCTTACCCCCATCGTTATCAGTGGGATCCTCTACCTGCTCCACCCCCTCTGTCTTGAAGGAAACCAAATAACAAGAGCCTCCCATCTCATACACTCTCTCCCTAGGAACTTTAACCGGATTCTTACATTTGATCTTGATCCTGATAGAAGAGAAGAAACTGGAAAACATAACTGTCCAATCCACCTCAACTAGTAGCCCCAGAGAAGAAGCAATGTCATTAATAGTCCACCAATCAGCCCACTTTGGCGGAATACCCTTGACTTGAACCCAAACTTCTTCCAATTGGCTTATCGGTTCCACATCCCCATTCCACGGTTTGAGAGAAGCTAGAACACTTGTCCCCTTGAGATAGAACAAAGTAGCCTGCCCCACCACCAAATTCTCCACTCTTTTCTGGGGAGGGAATCTGATGATGAAAGTATATTCATCCTCACTTCTTAACTGCCAATCCCATTTGTCATCAAATAAGCTCTTCAGATGATCTACTATTCCGGCCTCACCAATTTCCCCTTGTTCTATAGTCAAGATCCCAAAGTTATCCAGACCACTCCAGTGCTTAAACCTACATCCTCTCGGCTCAACATCAATATGATAAAAGCCCAAACCCTTACTGGCACTACCACAATATTGAGCAGCTGACTGATTCTTCCTCCACTCAGGTCACTTATCCACTACATGATCTTCCAGCCTGCATATGAAACAACATTTTGCTTTGTTGCAAGCTGTACTGAAATGTCCCACCTCACCACAGTTGAAACAAACCACATCCATGAATTTTTCCTTAGATCCCGACCCTATTTCCTCCTTCTCCTCCACCTCCATCTCCAACTTCTTTGAGTTATCAGAATTCTGATCTGACTCCGCCCTCCTCTGATCCACCTTTGATCTAATCTGATGCCTTCCCCCGGGTGATGTTGGTACTTGTATGGGAAGAGAGGGAGGGGTGGCGGCTGGGTGTCTCTGCAGATCAATCCAGGGGTCGGGGGGAAGGTGAGCGTGCACGCTATGGTCGCGCGAAGGGCGGGGAGGGTTGTTGGGGACGACAACTGATGGGTGGGGTCGCGGTGCAGTGAGAGGGGACGCGGACCCGCTGGGCAGTGAGTGCGAGAGCGGCGTGCGCGGGGCGACGAGCGCTGGGTGGGCCGCTGCGGCTTGGCCCGAGAGAAGAGGGGGAGAGGGGAGGAGGGTGTGGAAGCGGGCCGGCTGGCTTGCGGGCCAGGAAGCGGGGAGGGAGCAGGCCGGTTTGGACGCAGGAGGAGAGGAATGGACCAACGGGAAGAGGGGAAAGGAGTCGGGCCGGGAGCAGGCCGGGCCAATGGAGGAAGGGGAAAAGGAGGGTTTTTGCCCTTTGCCATTTCTTTTTCTTTTCCTTTTTTCATTCCTTTTCTAAAACTTTGCAAATTCATTTGAAATTCAGATTTCAAAACAGTTTGAAATCAAATAAGTTTAAAGAGTTTTCAAAAACATTTTCCTAGGTTTTGCAAATAAAATTTGAGTTTAATTTTCTAAAACTTTTCTAAATCTTTTATTTCTTTTCTAGAATAAACTCAATTCGCCCTATTCGGGTTTAACAAAATTCTTTTTCACCCAATAAAATTATGCAACGGCATGAATGCAAAAAACATATGGTTAGAATTTTTCCTCCATCTAGGGTTTTGACCATTTCTTTATTAAATTCTAATTTATTTTAATTAATTTAACATCCGGGGTGTTACACCCTTCCTGATTGAAGGTCTCGCCGAGATCTACGTTACTCCTACTCCTAGGGTTTTGGCCGGTGGCCGGTATGTTGATTGATTGGATGATGTCTTAAAAATTGGGTTTCTAGCTATATATAACCCGGTTGACTCCTGTCCTAACACGACTAGGTTACACGAAAACAAAACAAAAGACGACCCGAACTCAAACTCTTCGGCCGAACCCAAAATGTCCTCGAAGCTTGTCACGTCTCGTCCATACGAACTTTGGCTGCGTCTGGGTCAAAAATAGGCCTCTTTTATTTTTCTAGCCGATTCTTTTACCAATAAACCAGTTGTTTGTGTCTATAAATAAATAATCCTTTCGGCCCAAAATCTGGTGTAAACAAATGCCCCCCAATTTTGGGATGAAATTTATTTTATTCCAAAAATGCTATCTCCTTCCTTAGGGTCCGATCGACTAACTTCTTTAGTCGATCAGCCGAGTCTTCTTCCCAACCGTTATTGCTCTCTTCCGGAGCCATCTTCAAACCCTAGCTTTTGAAGAAATCCGCCGCCACTTAATTCAAGTAAATTTTTTCGAAGATCCAAATTCAGTGCTCCCGTAGATCAAATGGCAACTCAAGACTCCATCCCTGACGTAAAAATTTTGGGCCTCTAGCATCTCTCTTTTCCGACGATCCTCTACTCTGCATATCACCCATATTTTGAACTTTCAGGTGCTCCATGACCAAATCCTTATCCCGATTCAAGATAGCCCAGATAACTTCTTCCTCGGCCCAGTAGGCAATCTCGATCCCACTGAAGTCATTACAGCCGAGACTCAAAGAATCCCCTTCAACAACTCTGATTTTGCTCTGAAGCATTGGGGAAAAACTCCTTTCAGGAACTGACCATCAATTATCCCAGGTTGGAGGGATTGGTTGATCAAGGTAGAAAACAAGAAGAAATCAGATTGGATCCTTCGTAACTTGGACTAGTGTATCACTATGTCCTTAGCTGACATGAAGAGGAATGAGTCAATGCTGAAGGCCGCCTGCTACTTCTGGTCTGGAACCTTCAACACTTTTATGTTCAAGCAGGGCCCCATGACCCCAACTTTAGCCGATGTGCATATGTTGACCGGCTTAAACATCACTGGGTCAATCAACCCCCACAATCTTCAAATCAAGTCTTCCATCAAACTTGGAAATCTCAAGACTGGTGGTTTGTCAATTACATCACCACTTTCAACACTTCTCAGTCTAGTGTTTCAGAACGAGAGCACATCATCTTTTTGAACATGTGGCTGGAGAAGTATTTATTCTGTGAGCAGAGTTGTGGCCCAACTTCAAACTTCCTGGCATTAGCAGAAAAGCTGCATGTGAACTCAGACATACCCCTAGGAAAGTATCTCTTGGGCGCCTTATACAGTATGCTGAATAAAGTAGCTCAAAGTCTGATGGAGAACAAAGGCATTCCATCAATAACAGGTCCTTGGTGGTTGCTTCAGCTCTGGCTCAATCTTCATCTCCACAAACTGACAACCCCAGATTTGAGGACCTTGTCCTTCCCATCTTTGTATCCAGATGACCAGGAAAAGTCACTAGCCGATGACGCCAAAGTGAGGAGATGCACTTCGTTTGGAGAAGCTGATGCCATGATATTTATTGATGAACTAGACAACTTCTTCTTCAAGATTTTCTATAAAGGATTCCCTGCGGCCACCTTCAACTGGTTTCAATATCCAGACATTGCAGAACTCGAGAATCCATATACCTTCAGATTTCATAGAGAATGTGATGATGAAGGTATGAAAATCTTATGCCAACTGATGAAGCCCTGTCTTCTGCCTACTGAAATTAGGCATGGTAGAGAAAAACCTCCCATGTCCTATGAATTTTATCATCCTGTCATGGCAGCCAGGCAGATAGGCTTTGGCCAAGTGCCCCCAGCTCTTTATTTTGCCGACAAACTTAGACCAAGGGAAGCAGTAGACTCTGCTTTAGAGTACAACAAAATTCTTCAATTAGAGCAATCTGTGTCCCTGAAGATGGTCAAGGAATGGAACTGCCGTCCCTTCTCTTCATCCTCTTTCCAAAACTGGTGGGAGCAATGAACTATTCATCTCTTTAATGAAGCTGTGGCTACCTATTGCCTCAAGTTGAATTCAGACTTTCAAGTAACCGATGAGGTATGACTCAATTTTCTTAAGTTACATATCCCTACCATCTGTCTCTCTCTGATATTAAATGCTTGCAGGATTTGGTCACCTTGAACCCCAAAAAATAAACTACAACATATGGTATCCAAATCCAAGGATTGGTTGTAATGCTCCTACCATCAAGACCTTGATGAAGAGGAAAGTCTCTGATGTCCCAAATAATCAGACTCTTAGTACTTTCATAAAGGAAATTGGTTCTTCCAAGAAACAGAAAACTGACAAGCCAACCACTAAGGTTATATCCAAGAGGAAGAAGAAAAGATACTTCTGTCAGCAGCCAATCCTTGATTGAAAATGCCAACATAGAGGTAAGAAAAAATCTGCCTTTTCCTACCCTCATCATCAAGTCTATAATTCTCTCTGTCTTTTAATTTCTAAGAGCAGGCTGGCACTCATAATATTGAGTCTGAAATGCTGGCACTCATCACTTAATGAATCTATTAGCTTGCCAAACCAATAGAGCCGATAACTAGTCAAGATCGACTAAGGTAAGAGATTGATCAGAGTCAAGACAGTCTTACAAAAGACGAACTTGGACCGATAACTAGCCATGTCATAACTTAACAAGAGTTTGGTCAATGCCAAATACAGCCTTATCCTACAATGACACGAACCATTGGTGAAACTTACAAGCAAACCGGAGGTCGGTCGAAGCCGATGCAGCCCTGCCTGATTGAAGGTCTCGCCGAGATCTACGTTACTCCTACTCCTAGGGTTTTGGCCGGTGGCCGGTATGTTGATTGATTGGATGATGTCTTAAAATTTGGGTTTCTAGCTATATATAACCCGGTTGACTCCTGTCCTAACACGACTAGGTTACACGAAAACAAAACAAAAGACGACCCGAACTCAAACTCTTCGGCCGAACCCAAAATGTCCTCAAAGCTTGTCACGTCTGGTCCATACGAACTTTGGCTGCGTCTGGGTCAAAAATAGGCCTCTTTTATTTTTCTAGCCGATTCTTTTATGAATAAACCAGCTGTTTGTGTCTATAAATAAATAATCCTTTCGGCCCAAAATCTGGTGTAAACAGGAAGGTAACAATCTTCGTCTACAACACTTAGGAAAGTGGGGTAATTTCTCGATCTGAAATCATATCACATTTACATTGAATTTGTAGTTGCTTTTAGGTTCCCGGTAGTGCCGTTTGTTTGCGTCGGTAGTACCGGTGTTTGACACCCGGTAGTACCAACCCAAACAAACCGGTAATACTGGTTGTCATTTAACTACAAGTTTTAGTCTTTGAAGTTTTAGATTGTAGAGAATCACCTATTCCCCCAGCCCCCTCTAGGCTGATTTGATCCTTTCAATTGGTATCAGAGCCTAACCCCTTGTGTTAGCGCTTCACCGTGTAAGGGAAAAATTATGTCGACCCTAAGTCAGGCAGATGTTGATAGCATTATCAAGCAAGTTGCAGATCAGTTGTTAGAACAACAAGCAAAGCAGTTTGAAGATCAAATGAATAAGCTAAAGCAAGAGATTGAAAGCTTAATGCAAGCTTTGAGCGGCAAAGGTGAATCATCAGGTAGTGGAGAAGTTCCTCTAGTGCCAAAAGATAAAAAGGCAAAAGGTGAACAGGAAGACAAGAAAGAAAAAGAATTCTCAAGCATACCATTTGACTGTGGCCAAATGAGCAAGGTTCTTCAGTTACCTAGCGTCAACCTAGGCAAACCACCTTCCTTTGACGGAATCAACTACAATGATTGGGCACACAAGATGAAGTTACATCTTCTTGCCGCAAGAGCTTGGGAGATAGTTGAGAATGGACCAAGTCATATTGAAGGAGAAGAGTACACCGACCTAGATGCAATTGAGTTTCAACAAAATGCTCAAGTGGTGTCCTTGATTCTATCATGCCTCAAGCCCGAAGGAGTACCAAGGTCCATGGAATGGTAGTTGAAAAGAAGATTTGGGACACTCTCAGGATATCATATGAGGGTGATGCAAGTGTGAGAAAATGCAACATAGAGCTTCTTCAAGGGAAGATCGAGAACTTCACAATCAAGAGTGGTGAAACTACTCAACAAATGTTTGATAGATACATGACCTTGATCAACAAGATTAGAGCTCTTGGAGATGAAAAGTGGGATGACAACTCGGCAGCGAGAAAGCTATTGAGAGCCTATAGGAAGAAGAACAAGACACTTGCATCCATAATTATGGAAAGACCAAACTATGAGAGCATGAGACCACATGAGATGCTTGCCAAGATAAAGCATCATGAAGTCCTAGATGATGAAGCCATAGAAGATCAAGAAGCAAGCAACAAGAAAGTGGTGGCTCTCAAGGCTAACCAAGAAGGAAGTAGTAGAGCTCAAAATGATTCATCAAGTGAAGGAAGTGATGACTCGGATGATGAGATTGCACTTCTTTAAAGAACTTTAGAAGATTCATGAGAAATAAGATGTACAAGAAGAGCAAAGGTGGATACTTCAAGAAGTCAAAGAAGAGAAATTGCTATGAGTGTGGTGTGGATGATCATTTCATAGCCGATTGTCCACAAAAGAAGAACAAGAGCAAGTATAGCAAGAGTGATGACAAGAAGCAAAGAAGAAGAAGAGGAGGTGAAGCTCATCTTGGTGAAGAATGGTTTTCGGAGGATGACTCAAGTGATGAAGAGAAGAGCAAAGGCAAGGAGAAGGAGAAGGGAGCGGCCAACATTGCCATTCACAAGGCCTCTTCTCCAAGCTTCTTCTCCAACATAGCTACATCGACCACTTCATCACGCTTGTTCGAGGATCTCTCTGACGATGAGGATGACATCACTCATTCTTGCTTCATGGCTAAGAATGAGAAGGTATCATCTACCTCTTCTAGTTGTTCTAGTGATGAATATAGTGATGATGATATGGATGATTATGAACAAATCATGATAAGAAAATTTGGGAAGAAAGGTGGACCCAAAATAATAAAATTGCTCACTAAGCTAGAGAGCCGGAATGAGAGTCTTGTTATGCAAGGGAACTTGATCACTCAAGAGAGAGAAAAGAACCTTGCATTAGAAGCCTCTCTTGCCGAGGAGAAGTTGACCGTGGAACTATCTTTAGCCAATGACTCTAACAAGAAGTTGGCTAAGGAGTGTTCCACGAGCAATGACTTAATTGCTAATCTAAAGAGTAAGGTTAGCTTGGTTCAAGAAAGCCTCACAAGCTTACAAGATAAATATCAAACTCTTGAACTAAGCTACAACACTCTTTGGAATAGCACTTTTTCAACTACTCCTAAGGATTCCGATAGCTCTAATGCTTCAACTAGTAATGGTTGCAAAAGATGTTATAAAGTTGATATAAATTCTTGTGCAACTAACCTTATTGAGCTAGAGAAGAAAGACAAGGAAATCCAAAGGTTGAACATGATCTTGAGGACTGGTTGCAAGTGTAAGTGAAAGTGCATGTTGCGCTTAAGTATGTTTTGGATGATTTAATGACATCATTGATTAAAGGTCTAATGTGTTTGCTAAGTGTGACATAGGGATAAGCTTATCTCACAATATGTTTGAAATGAAATGCAAAGCCAAAATGATGGATTATTGTATGATATTCATGTCACAAGTACAAGACAACAATGAAAAAGACATTGATGAAAAGGCTACTCTATTGTGGGATAATCATGGTTCATATGTGTGCTAACAAAGGATTCAAAGCAAAGTGTGATTGAATGGCTTGAAGATGATGAAGATAGCAAGGAAAGAGTCTTCGAGGTACTAAGCAAGGGTGAAGGGCAAGCGACGGCTTGGCGACCGAAGAACCTAGCTAGGGTGAAGAAGAAAGTACTTGCGTGCATTTAGTCGAAGGATCAATCAAGCTTGAAGACTACATTGAGTGGAGAATCAACATTCCTAGCAACAATATTGATTGAAGTGACTTGACACATTTGGGATTTCTTCATATCACTTGTATGGAGTCAAGTCACATGCTCAAGATGGCTATGCTCGAGGGATATCTACTATTAATCATGACAAGCATTCCTCTAAATAAAGGAGATGAAGAGAAGCGGCTTCGGTTCGATGGAAATCAACTCAAGAGGTTTAAAAATTGTTTTTCAATTTATCTTGAGTAAATAGAAATGTCGTACTATTAAGAGGGATGCAACATATAGTAGATGATTCTTCATAAGTGCTCAAGTATAAAAATAAAATCAAAAGAGAGACACAAAATCACTTCACGAACATTTGGAGAGGTTGTTGTCAACTTCCAGCGTTGGAAGTTCCGACCCTAAAGTCAGAAGTTCCGACACTGGGATTTTCAGCAAATCTGTCCTCCCAACGTTGGAAGTTCCGACCCGAGTTCCGACACTCCCAGCGTTGGAAGTTCCGACATGAGTTCTGACACTGCCAGCATCGGAAGTTCCGACATGAGTTCCGGCAGTGGGATCTCGACCTGCTCAGCCTCCCTGCCGCAATCTTGTCGGAAGTTACGGTTAAATCCCGGAAGTTTCGACGTGCCGGAAGTTCCGACACTAGTTCCGACACTCACTGAAAAGTAGTCGTTATACCTCTATGAACAGTGTTTCTAGTGAACGTCGGAAGTTCCAAGATCTAGACCAGAAGTTTCGACCTTCACGTTTTCAGACCAACGGCTAGTTTCGTGGGTGGGGCTATAAATACCCCCAAGCCTTCTCATTTGAAGGCGGCTGATTCTGCTGGTTCCCACACCCATTCTAGAGCTTCCAAAACACTTTCCAACCCTCTCTTAGTGAGTAATTAACCTCTAATTGCCAAATCCTTTTGTGGGTTGAGAGAGTTTCAAAGTTAGAGAGCAAGCCACCACTTGAGCACTTGTGCAAATCGTCGATCTTGTGTGCACGTTCGTTACTCTTGGACTCTACGGTCCTAGATGGCTAGGCATCGCCGTTGAGCACCCAAGAGCTTTGTGGAGTCCCTGGGAAAGTTTAGGTTTGATCTCTCCTCAAAAGGGATCAACTAGTGGAAGGAGCATTGCGGGTGAAATAGACCGCGGCTAGAGTGACCGGTGGTGTCCTCTAGAGCCCACCTTTGTGGTAGCTCACAGACGGTTCAACGGAGAGTAGGACCTGAGGGGGTACCGAACTTTGGTAAAACAAATATCGTGTCTTCTCTCTTTTATCGCATCAGATATTTGTGTGGCTCGAGCTTTCTCTGCAGGATCTGTGTGCTGTGCATATATATATTGTATCCCTGCAGGGTGTGCTGGAAAGTTGAGAAGAATCCGGAGTCGATTTGGAGCCCAGGGCTGAAATCGCAAATATCAGACGTGTCTGGTATCGCTACCGGATGTGTCTGGTATTGCCTGTCGCCTCAACTAGTTAGGGTATACCAGACGTGTCCGGTATACCTACCGGATGTGTCCGGTATTACATTCCTGCACAGAAACTGTTATAAATTATTTTAACCATTTGTGGTGCAGGGAATTGACTCTATATTCATTGTCTATATTTCATATACTGTGTGATTGTCTCTTGAGGGGTTGATTTACTCTGATTGGGAGCTTCCAAGAAATTGGAAGCTCACATACTAATCGCTTCCGCATTTAAGGTGTTGAGTTTTTTAGAAACGCCTATTCACCCCCCTCTAGGCGGCATCTTAGGTCCGTTCGGTCCTTTCAATTGGTATCGGAGCTTGGACTCAAGTTTGAGCTTCACCGCTTGTAAGAACGGATGGATTCGCCTGTGGAGACGGATGTGGTGCTTCTCCAAAATGACGGTTCAAACTTTCTATCTTGGTCATCTTATGTACTCAATGCATTTCAGGCTATTAGCCCCATTATTGAGCATATTGTGGATGCGAGCATTTCTCTCTCTATAGTTGATTGGAGCAACTATAAGAACTTGACAAAAGAGGAAGAGATATGTGTGCAACTCAATGCTCATGCGTGTTTAATCTTGTTAAACTCATTGAGTGCAGAGGTTCTTGAGGAGGCTATCTATAATGGAGAATCTCCACCGGCGAGTTCTCATGTGATTTGGACTAGACTTGCCCATTTATATGGAAAGTTCAAATGTGATGAAGCACATGGTTACGATTCATTGGAAATGGATTCCATTGAATCATCATCATGTGAAGAAGCCTCAAGGAAGATGCACCGGATCGGGAGGCGCAGGCTGCTGGTGCTCCTCTGGTGCCTGTCTGCACATACCAGACGTGTCCGGTATTGCTACCGGACATGTCCGGTATTTGCCCAGCAGACAGGAACCTGGAGGCAGACAACAGCAGTTCTCAAGCCCGGTGGCGACCAAGTGATGAGTCAACCTCAGTATCTCATGATACTCCTCACTTGTGTCTCATGGCCAAGAAGAACAAGAAGAAAGCAACCAAGAAAGATCAAGAGAAGATTCTTGGTGAAATCAAGGAGAAGGCATCAAGAGATAATCAAGTAGAGAGTGATGAAGATGATGACTCTCTTGATTATCTCAAGTATTTGTTCATCAAAGTATTGAAGAAAAATGATGAGCTAGAGAAGGAGGTGGAGGAACAAGAGCAATCCCTTCAAAATCAAGAAAAGTTCCTTGTCTCCAAATTAGAAGAGCTAAAGGCATTAAATGAAAGGTATGACAAATTGTCAATTGAGCATGCTTTAACTACTAACTCTCTCTCTAATGTGGAAAGACTAGAGAAGGAGAACTACATGCTCAAAGCAAGATTGAGTGATCTCTCATTTGAGCACAAGTTTCTACAAGAGGATTTCACTCATCTCAAGTGCTCACATGAGAAGCTAGTAGAATCAAATGACATGCTTGAGATAGCACATGAGGTTGTGATTGCTATGGTAAAATCTTCTCAACCTCACACTACTACACTCACTAGTGCACCATCTCAATTAAACATTATTTGTGCTAATGAATGTGCCTCTCAAGCAAGCCAATCTTCGATTGAGCAAACTCTTAAAGAAAATGCTAGGCTCATTGAAGAAGTGAAAAGTCTAAAGAAGGATGTGATTAGATTGAAGGATGAGGAGAAAGCACAAGCTTCTCAAGATAACCGTGATTACATGGTGAAGAAGCTTGAGAAGGGTTCAAACCTTGCTTCCTCCAAAATCCAACAAAATAATCTCACCCCATCTAAAGAAGAAGCAACCAAGAGCAAGAAAAGGATTTGCTATGGTTGCGGGACATATGGTCATGAAAGTGCCATGTGTCCGCACAAGACTTGGGCCGACAAATGTGAAGCGGCCGAGAAGAGGGCAGCCACCAAGGTGGCAAATCAAGTGAACCATGGTGGTTCGAAAGGTGATGTGAAGTGTCATACTTCATGTCATTCAAGCAAGGAATACACCTTAGCCCAAGATTCAAGAAAGAGGGCTTTAGTAGCAACAAGAAAGTGCTATGGGTGCAATCAAGAAGGTCACTTGGTGAACAAATGCCCAAACAAGCAAGATAAGCAAAAAGCAAACAATGGGCGTATTTGCTATGCTTGTAGGAGAAAGGGGCATCTAAGCTATGATTGCACAAATGGTATGTCACCTAAGTCGAACACCTTTGCAAATGATAATGTGCTTAGGAAGGCTACAAAGGGACTTAGCACTAGTAAGGTGATGTGTTCACCGCATACTAGCACTAAGGCCATTTGGGTGCCTAAGCACTTGTTGACTAACATTGCAGGACCCAACAAGAGTTGGGTACCAAAATGTGCTTAGGATGTTGATATAGGTACCTATGGTGAGATGAAGTCCTTCGGGGTGGTTGAGCAAGCCAAGTTGGAAATTCTAACTCAACCTATCAACCTATGTTCATCATAATTGCTTATATGGTTGACCCGTTGGTAATCTATATTTGTCTTACCTATTACTTCATCTTCACCATGACCTAGTGTACCTAAACTTGGTAGAATAGCCATCTTTTTCACTATTCATGCTTACTATTTCATAACTTGTTTAATATGTGAAAAGTTGGAAATGGCAAAATAACTACATATCATTCTCTGCCGGAAGTGTTGACCTGTGTCGAAAGTGCTGACTGTCGGAACTTTCGACCTGGCACCAGCACTACTGATAGAGAACATCTCTGCACTATCATAGCATACCGGACGTGGCAGTGAGCTGCCCATCTTTGGCTACATGAGATTTGAGTCTATTTATATTCATGCTATGTCTCACCTGTTAGCTCAGATCTATCATGTTGTTGTTTCTCAAGTAATATGTGCATTCAACTTAATATCCTTACTTTATAGCAAATTACTTAGTGTTGGCCAAAATAGCAATTTGACTTCCACATTCTTAATAGAATGAAAAAGTGCTTTGAAAGGAATTCAAATACTTGAAGCACTAATTTAGGGGGAGCTAAATTTCCATTTTGTGCCTTTTATGAACTAATGAGCTTTGTCTAAGTATATGTTGTAGTTCACCATGATTAAATAGATCTCTAAGTGAGAACATGGCTATTTGACAAGGAAGGTCAACAAACTCATCACCATGTCATGATTATGCTTAGTGGAATTTATAGGCTCAAGGCAAAGGTAAGTTTTTAGCTTATATGCATTGAAAGTGCATAATAGGCCCTATTGTATGCTAGTATGTGCATTTGTATGTGATAGGATAGATCTTTTCAAAACCCCATACTAGCATGCATAGGACGTGTGGATTTACAAATCTTTGATCCTCTTTGGTCTTTGTGACCTAGTCATGTCATAATGTGATTATTGTGCCCCTTGGTTGATTGTTTGGCTAATCACATATGACATGATTCTCTCAAGCTCATAAGCCACCTTGTCTCTCTATGTTCAAGTCTCTCATATGATTAATTTGGAAAAGAGAATAAGAATTTGAGAATATTGGATTGAGTATGTTTCTAAAATACTTGGATCAAAGGACTGTGTTTATTTTGGACTAAGAAAGGTTAGAAAAAGAGAGAGGGAGAGACAAAAATGGATTCTGAACAAAATGGACAAAGACCGCACATACCGGACGTGTCCGGTATGCGCGGGTCTTAAAAAAATCCCCAGCCAGCCGAAGGGGTATTTCTTCTATTCTCTCCTCTCTCTCTCACACAAAACAACAAACCCGTCCAATATACCTCAATCTGAGCCCCATTGATTCGTCTGTGGAAAAGTGAAGGAGGAGAAGGGATGGGAGAGGCCTTGCATCAAGATTGAAGGCCCCAAATTTTGGATTTCAGATTTTCATCCTCTTCTCCATCCCCAAGGTATTCAAATCCCGGACCTCGTCCGATCTGTTGGATTCAAGTTTGTTTGATGATTCCTTTGGTCAAGATGCTGCATTAGATGCCTAGAAGTAGTGCTCAAAGTTTGGAATGGATTGGAGTTGGTTTGGATTCAAACCCTAGTTAGGGCTGCTGACTGCGCTCATACCGCCGGTATGGCCAGGCAGTGCAGGTTTTGCCTGCAGTTTGATTCCAATCCAACTAAATATTATATCATGTGATACTATTATTTGTCTATGATGTATTTGCAAACCTTTGTCAAATGTTGGACTAGGTGACGACAAATCTTTAGATAAATGATTGTGTTATAGTGATATAATTAAATGAGATATACTTTGAGCCCCGGTTCTTAATATTGTTCTTGGATATCTTTGTGGATTCAGGACAACAGCTATGAGTGATCGCATAGAGCCGAGGACCAAGGGCAGGCATGACCCTCGATATGAGAGGCAGAAGAAGGCTAGACAGGACATAGGGACCAGCTCAGTAGGGCATAGGCCAGTGAGGGCAGCAGCTCAGGGAGGCTCTGACTCTTCTCCTGACAATGATCCGCAGGAGTATAGGTTCAGGAAGAGGAAGAGCACCGACAGAGATGAGGAGGAGGAGATTGAGGAAGAAGAAGAAGAAGATGATGATGAGGAAGAGGCAGCAGATCCTCTCTATCAACAAGGTTTCCAGGGTGGTCAACATATGAACTATGGGATGCTAAAGATTCATGCCCCTCATGTCCCTCAGTACATTGCTAGAGTTAACTACAAGGGAAAGGGGAAGACCAGACTTGCTAGAGATCAGAGGAGGATCGATCCCAGAGGTTTTCCCAAGATACTGTATGACTACAAGTTTCACACACAGTTTCACACAGATTTCTATACCAGTGTGATCCTATCTAGGAACCCAGTGATTGCCAAATCTGAGTGGGTGGTTTGGGCAGCTTTTAGAGAGCTCAAGAAGGACTCCATTGACCATGCTATTGCTACTTGTCAGCGTGTGGGGGCATACCAGATTATGGAGTTTCAGCATGACTAGAACTCAGAGGCCATTGCACAGTTCTACGCCACCTTGTTCATTGAGGAGGAGTCGAGACGCATGCATTGGATGCTTGAGGGAGCTTGGTACAGTGTTGAGTACAATGCTTTTGCTGCCTATCTTGGCTTCTCAGAGGAGGATCTTCAGAGAGATTAGATTGACTCAGAGCTTGCTCTACCACCAGAGCAGATGGGATTCATGTATCCAGCAGGTGGTCCAGGAGTGGTTGGGAAGGTTCTAGGTCTCCATCCTACCTATAGGTATCTTGAGAGGATATTCAGGAGGACTATTGACTACAAGGGTGGAGACAAGGGGACAGTTGCTGAATATTCCAAGAACCTTCTTCAGAGGATGGCTCCAGGTGCTAGGCCCTTCAGTGTGTTTGATTTCATATGGAGTGAGATCTGTAGTGTTGGAGAGAGGCCCCTCAAGGGCTGTGGCTTTTCTCCGTATATCATGCATATGATTGAGCAGGTGACAGGGCACACGTTTGACTATGACTGTCGTCACAGGGTGTTGAGGATAACCACTGACTTGATAGAGACACACACCCCGCCACCAGCTCCAGGAGGAGCAGCAGCAGAGGACGCACCAGCAGCAGGTTCAGGAGGAGCAGCTTCACCTCCACCACGTGCACCTCCACGTTCAGCTTCGCGTCGTGGCAGTCCTCCTTCTCCAATAAAGAAGTTCTTCAGTTCTATCTTCGGGATGTGTAGGGACATCCAAGTTAGACAGCAGAGGGAGAGGGAGGCTAGGAGGAAGGATAACAGGACGCTCAAGCAGATATCAGCATGTCTCGAGCTTGAGCCTCCTCGGTCTCCGGTGTCAGATGAGGCTGCTAGTGAGCCAGAGACAGAGCAGCAGCAGCAGCAGCAGGCACGCTACGACCGACAGTTCAGCGAGTTCTTCCGTCGACAACAGCAGCAGGAGGAGGAGCAGGCACCCCACAGCTCATCATAGGAGAGGTTGGCTCTTGGTGGGCTGTCCAGTCAGGGTGTAGCACGTCCTAGTAGAGCAGAGCAGTCAGCTACGTTCTTGTGGGAGGACATCTTTGGGTAAGGGTACCAGCAGGGTTCCTACGTTCAGGACCCCTACTTCCAGAGCGGTCTTGGTGACTCCGAACAGGGTGGTTCTCGTCCCGCAGGTGCTCCACGGTCAGACGACGAGGGTGACGGTGACGGCGATGACGAGTGAGCTCGAGAGTCAGTTACAACTTGCAACCCCTTTCTGCTATGGTTCTTCTTGTCAGATCTTTTGTGGTGATGGATGACAAAGGGGGAGAGATTGTGATGATTAAAGATTCAGAGATGCTTCATATGTTCTATTCTTGTATCTGGGGATATGTACCGCAACTGTGTTTGAGTTGTGTTGAGCTTCATTGGTGTATCTTTTATGTATCAGACTAGTTCATGTATCACATATGTCAGATCAGTTGTGTGCTAGTCTCAGTTTGATGATGGTTCAAGTTGTAACATGTGGGAGATGAGACTTTGTGAGACATGATCTTTATTTCCATATCTATCTTAGTGGCTTATGCATTTGGGAAACTATTGTGATGAGTGCTATGTGTGTGTTCTTACCTATGCATTTAATTTCATATAACTCATGCTTGTTGATTAGTATATCTTTGGATGGTGTATTGCTTTTATTTTGATCTATTGTGTGATATGCCATGTCATATGCATTTCATTTGACTTATCTATTGTTGCACTCATCGGATGCAATGATTTAGGGGGAGTTTCCAACTCCACTTAGTATGTGCAAATTGACATTTTGAGGTCCTTTATGAATTCAATTCATATTGCACATATTAAGGGGGAGCTCTCCATAAATCATTGAACCCAATAAGCTTAAATGTTTTATCCTTTTGTAAGCTTTAATCAAGGTTGTCATCAATCACCAAAAAGGGGGTATTGAAAGTGCATGTTGCGCTTAAGTATGTTTTGGATGATTTGATGACATCATTGATTAAAGGTCTAATGTGTTTGCTAAGTGTGACATAGGGATAAGCTTATCTCACAATATGTTTGAAATGAAATGCAAAGCCAAAATGATGGATTGTTGTATGATATTCATGTCACAAGTACAAGACAACAATGAAAAAGACATTGATGAAAAGGCTACTCTATTGTGGGATAATCATGGTTCATATGTGTGCTAACAAAGGATTCAAAGCAAAGTGTGATTGAATGGCTTGAAGATGATGAAGATAGCAAGGAAAGAGTCTTTGAGGTACTAAGCAAGGGTGAAGGGCAAGCGACGGCTTGGCGACCGAAGAACCTAACTAGGGTGAAGAAGAAAGTACTTGCATTTAGTCGAAGGATCAATCAAGCTTGAAGACTACATTGAGTGGAGAATCAACATTCCTAGCAACAATATTGATTGAAGTGACTTGACACATTTGGGATTTCTTCATATCACTTGTATGGAGTCAAGTCACATGCTCAAGATGGCTATGCTCGAGGGATATCTACTATTAATCATGACAAGCATTCCTCTAAATAAAGGAGATGAAGAGAAGCGGCTTCGGTTCGATGGAAATCAACTCAAGAGGTTTAAAACTTGTTTTTCAATTTATCTTGAGTAAATAGAAATGTCGTACTATTAAGAGGGATGAAACATATAGTAGATGATTCTTCATAAGTGCTCAAGTATAAAAATAAAATCAAAAGAGAGACACAAAATCACTTCACGAACACTTGGAGAGGTTGTTGTCAACTTCCAGCGTTGGAAGTTCCGACCCTAAAGTCAGAAGTTCCGACACTGGGATTTTCAGCAAATCTGTCCTCCCAACGTTGGAAGTTCCGACCCGAGTTCCGACACTCCCAGCGTTGGAAGTTCCGACATGAGTTCTTACACTGCCAGCGTCGGAAGTTCCGACATGAGTTCCGGCAGTGGGATCTCGACCTGCTCAGCCTCCCTGCCGCAAGCTTGTCGGATGTTACGGTTAAATCCCGGAAGTTTCGACGTGCCGGAAGTTCCGACACTAGTTCTGACACTCACTGAAAAGTAGTCGTTATACCTCTATGAACAGTGTTTCTAGTGAACGTCGGAAGTTTCGAGATCTAGACCGGAAGTTCCGACCTTCACGTTTTCAGACCAACGGCTAGTTTCGTGGGTGGGGCTATAAATACCCCCAAGCCTTCTCATTTGAAGGCGGCTGATTCTGCTGGTCCCCACACCCATTCTAGAGCTTCCAAAACACTTTCCAACCCTCTCTTAGTGAGTGATTACCCTCTAATTGCCAAATCCTTTTGTGGGTTGAGAGAGATTCAAAGTTAGAGAGCAAGCCACCACTTGAGCACTTATGCAAATCGTCGATCTTGTGTGCGCGTTCGTTACTCTTGGACTCTATGGTCCTAGACGGCTAGGCGTCGCCGTTGAGCACCCAAGAGCTTTGTGGAGTCCCTGGGAAAGTTTGTGAAGGTTTGATCTCTCCTCAAAAGGGATCAACTAGTGGAAGGAGCATTGCGGGTGAAATAGACCGCGGCTAGAGTGACCGGTGGTGTCCTCTAGAGCCCACCTTTGTGGTAGCTCGCAGCCGGCTCAACGAAGAGTAGGACCCGAGGGGGTACCAAACTTTGGCAAAACAAATATTGTGTCTTCTCTCTTTTATCGCATCAGATATTTGTGTGGCTCGAGCTTTCTCTGCAGGATCTGTGTGTTGTGCATATATATATTGTATCCCTGCAGGATGTGTTGGAAAGTTGAGAAGAAACCAGAGTCGATTTGGAGCCTGGGGCTGAAATCGCAAATATCAAACGTGTCCGGTATCGCTACCGGATGTGTCCGGTATTGCCTGTCGGCTCAGCTAGTTAGGGTTTACCGGACGTGTCTGGTATACCTACCAGACGTGTCCGATATTACCTTCCTGCACATAAACTGTTATAAATTGTTTTAACCATTTGTGGTGCAGGGAATTTACTTTATATTCATTGTCTATATTTCATATACTGTGTGATTGTCTCTTGAGGGGTTGATTTACTCTGATTGGGAGCTTCCAAGAAATTGGAAGTTCACATACTAATCCCTTCCGCATTTAAGGTGTTAATTTTTCAGAAACGCCTATTCACCCCCCTCTAGGCGGCATCTTAGGTCCGTTCGGTCCTTTCAATTGGTATCGGAGCTTGGACTCACGTTTGAGCTTCACCGCTTGTGAGAACGGATGGATTCGCCTATGGAGACGGATGTGGTGCTTCTCCAAAATGACGGTTCAAACTTTCTATCTTGGTCATCTTATGTACTCAATGCATTTCAGGCTATTAGCCCCATTATTGAGCATATTGTGGATGCGAGCATTTCTCTCTCTATAGTTGATTGGAGCAACTATAAGAACTTGACAAAAAGAGGAAGAGATATGTGTGCAACTCAATGCTCATGCGTGTTTAATCTTGTTAAACTCATTGAGTGCAGAGGTTCTTGAGGAGGCTATCTATAATGGAGAATCTCCACGAGCGAGTTCTCATGTGATTTGGACTAGACTTGCCCATTTATATGGAAAGTCCAAATGTGATGAAGCACATGGTTACGATTCATTGGAAATGGATTCCATTGAATCATCATCATGTGAATAAGCCTCAAGGAAGATGCACCAGATCGGGAGGCGCAGGCTGCTGCTCCTCTAGTGCCTGTCTGCACATACCAGACGTGTCCGGTATTGCTACCGGACGTGTCCGGTATTTGCCCAGCAGACAGGAACCTGGAGGCAGACAACAGCAGTTCTCAAGCCCGGTGGCGACCAAGTGATGAGTCAACCTCAGTATCTCATGATACTCCTTACTTGTGTCTCATGGCCAAGAAGAACAAGAAGAAAGCAACCAAGAAATATCAAGAGAAGATTCTTGGTGAAATCAAGGAGAAGGCATCAAGAGATAATCAAGTAGAGAGTGATGAAGATGATGACTCTCTTGATTATATCAAGTATGAAGACAAGCTCTTGTTCATCAAAGTATTGAAGAAAAATGATGAGCTAGAGAAGAAGGTGGAGGAACAAGAGCAATCCCTTCAAAATCAAGAAAAGTTCCTTATCTCCAAATTAGAAGAGCTAAAGGCATTAAATGAAAGGTATGACAAATTGTCAATTGAGCATGCTTTAGCTACTAACTCTCTCTCTCTAATGTGGAAAGACTAGAGAAGGAGAACTACATGCTCAAAGCAAGATTGAGTGATCTCTCATTTGAGCACAAGTTTCTACAAGAGGATTTCACTCATCTCAAGTGCTCACATGAGAAGCTAGTAGAATCAAATGCCATGCTTGAGATAGGACATGAGGTTGTGATTGCTATGGTAAAATCTTCTCAACCTCACACTACTACACTCACTAGTGCACCATCTCAATTAAACATTATTTGTGCTAATGAGTGTGCCTCTCAAGCAAGCCAATCTTCGATTGAGCAAACTCTTAAAGAAAATGCTAGGCTCATCGAAGAAGTGAAAAGTCTAAAGAAGGATGTGATTAGATTGAAGGATGAGGAGAAAGCACAACCTTCTCAAGATAACCGTGATTACATGGTGAAGAAGCTTGAGAAGGGTTCAAACCTTGCTTCCTCCAAAGTCCAACAAAATAATCTCATCCCATCCAAAGAAGAAGCAACCAAGAGCAAGAAAAGCAAGAAAAGGATTTGCTATGGTTGCGGGACATATGGTCATGAAAGTGCCATGTGTCCGCACAAAACTTGGGCCGACAAATGTGAAGCGGCCGAGAAGAGGGCATCCACCAAGGTGGCAAATCAAGTGAACCATGGTGGTTCGAAAGGTGATGTGAAGTGTCATACTTCATGTCATTCAAGCAAGGAATACACCTTAGCCCAAGATTCAAGAAAGAGGGCTTTAGTAGCAACAAGAAAGTGCACTTGATCATATGGGTGAAGATTTGTTCTATCAATTAGTTTCTATTTGTCTTCACCAAGCTTATAAATGGACTTCACATTGCTATTTGGAGCTTAATTGGAATCTATTGACTATCCTCTACTCCAAGATAGCTAAGGTATCATTGTAATGTGCATGATCATTTCATCCCTTACTAGTATGCGGTTAGTGCATATAGTACATGCTTAATAGGATCATGCATAACAAATGAAAAGTTTAAATTCATAGCCTACCACTATTGCTTGTTTGATTATATGATCTAGTGGTTAGTATATGGATTTGTTCATAAGCTAGTGAACCCAAGTACTTGATCTAGAAGATGAGCATTCAAGTGTCTAATTCAACGTGAGTAAGATAACCATTGAAAGATGTGTGAAGAAGCTTACTCTAGAGCAAACCGAGCTAGATATCTTGTGCAAGTTTAATAGTTCAAGTCACAAATGAGAGGCTCATGACAAGAGTTCAAGAAGAAGACAATAATGCAAATGGATATCAAGTTTAAACTATCATTCAAGTGGTATCTAGACTCATCATTTCTTCACACGGTATCTATTCAAAAATGGTATTTACCAAGTGGTGTCTAGATCAAGCTCTTAGGTGGTTTCCTACAAATATGTCAAGTGATCCTCAACTTTAAGTGATCAAATCAAGCAAAGCATCCCTCACCAACAAGAGTTCAAGTTTACCAAGTGAATGACCCATGCTATGACAAAAAACAAGATGCCCCACCTATTGGTATCAAGGTCAAAAAGATACTACAAATGGTGTCATTCCAACACATATGGTGGTGTCCATCAAAAATGAAGACTCAGGTGTCAACCATTACCCTAGTGTCACTCTTTGTGAGAAAAGAGCATACCTTTTATGGTCATTGATGACAAAGGGGGAGAAAGTGCCAAAGATATGATATGATAGGGGGAGAAATTGTGGCGATATGTCAATTGTGATATGTCAAGGACAAAGGGGGAGAAAAGAAGATGGACATGGATCAAGAGGGAGCAAGATTGATGATGAAGAAGGATCAAATTTCTTGGACAAAAGAGAGCACACAAGCAGGGGGGCAAGCTCATCAATACATGTTTGATGCATTTGGTTGTGCATTACATTTGGTTGCTTGCATTACATATGTTCTAAATTCCTATATGCTTGTGTGCAATGTTTGCTAGAGCTAAGACTTGGATGATGATTGTTTTCCTTCTGTTGGTATTTAGAGCTTAGTCTTAGTGTAGCAGGTGGTAACTAGAACCTTGATTATAATGTTGATCTCATGTGGTATTTAGTTTCACTTGTTTCTAGCAAGGTTGATGCTAAGGATGAATTAAAATGTGGAATACACTCTACAAAGGTACAATTCTATCTTGTATACCTTAGCATCATTTAGTAGTGCTAACACTCCCACAAATTTCATATTATGCATGTGTGCAAGCTTGAAACCAAACCATTTGAGCACACATGTAGGGGGAGTTAACACTACCAAGTCGGGTTGTATGGTACTTATCCAAATCTTCATATGTGGTCTTAATGCTGGATAAGTAACATAGAATCCAAACCAAGTTAGCAATTTGCATTCTTGTAAAGTGCTAACTTGGAATAAGCTTAATTTCCATATCTTTGTAGAGTTGTCATCAATTACCAAAAATGGGGAGATTGAAAGGTCCTAGTTTGGTTTTGGTAATTGAGTGGCAACTTAGGTGGACTAATATGTGTTTAAAGTGAATTACACAGATGATTAGTCCATAGGTGATCATGTGTGGGCAACATATGCCATGGAGGTGAAATGGCTTGGAGATGTTGCAAAGGCTCACACATATGATGAAGGAGTTTAATGCACATGAAATATGACATGGAGTCATGTGGCTAAGATGGTGAAGATCAAGGCAAGACTTGGCTTGATGGACCGGTTGTGAAGGTGAAGGGCAAGTTGGAGGCTTTGAAGCCGTTGGTACCGAGTGTCGGGAGGCTTAAGCAAGACTTGGCGCCGAAGGACCGAAGCAATGGTGAAGAGCAAGTAAGGTCAAGATCTATGGACCATGGAGGCCATGTGATGATATGAAGTGGATCATATCATTTGATGAGAGGTTGGTGCATGTGTTGCATCAACAATGGAGGAGGTGGAATGGAATGCGCAAGGCAAAGGTATACTTGTAGGCATTTCATCTCACTGGTCATAGGTGTGTAGAGCTTGCTCCCCGAGCTTGCTCGGCAGGATTCAGCGGTTTTTGGAGGTGAAGTGCTATGCTCGGGGAGCATCGGACGCTGGCCCGAGGGGCATCGGACGCTGGGCCAAGCGTCCGATGGTAAACCCTAGATGAAGTCTGTTGCAGAGGATGCATCGGACACTGGGGCTCTCTGCATAGACATCAGACGTTGGACCTTAGCGTCCGATGCTAAGGGTCCGGCACGTCCGATGTAAGAGCAGGTTTGCGCAGATTTGAGCAGAGGCATCGGAGCGTCCGATGCTAGGCATCGGCGCATCCGATGCCACTTTAACTGGCGCGGGAAGTGATATAGCCGTTGGGATCGCTCGGCCAAAGTTGATCGTGGGGGACACGTGGTGAGCATCCAAGCATCGAACGCTGGCCTCAGCGTCCGATGGACCCGATCCGGAGCGTCCGATGGTAGCGCAGGTTGCCCAGTGAAGGGGCAACAGCTAGTTAGCCCTTGGGGTATATGTATCATTGGTGACCAGCCTTGGGCTGGTGGCTGAGCACTCTAGAGCCTTTGTGGCTTGTGTGGATGTGCTTGGGAGCTCTCTAACTCGCTTGTGCTTGCTAGTGTGCGAATCGATAGCGAGTGAGTGATCGCTAGTGCGTTGCATTGAGAGATCGCATCGAGTGGCACTAGGTGATCGTGTTGCAAGCCGGTGGTGCTTGTTACTCTTGGAGGTTGCCACCTCCTAGACGGCTTGGTGGTCGAGTCTCCGTCGTGAAGCCCGCGTGAAGATTGTGCGTGGCTCCGGAGAAGGATTGTGAGGGGCATTGTGCTTGCCCCGCAGGGATCGCGAAGAGCAACTCTAGTGGATTGCGCGTGTCATTGAGCTACCCTCATTTGTGGGTGAGTTCTTGCGGCGCTCGAGTGTCGAGCTAGGTGTGGTGACTATTAGCCGCCGAACTACCAAAGTGTGTGGTCGACACAACGAGGACTAGCTTGGTGGCAACCAAGTGAACCTCGGGATAAAATCACTGTGTCAACTTTGTCTACATCTTCTCGGTGGTTTACTATCTCCATACACAAGCTTGTATTCACTTTCATATATATTGTGCTTGTGTAGTTGCTCTTATAATTAGTTAGTTTGTGTACCTTGCTAGTTACCTTCTTTGCTTGTGTAGCTTAGAAGTAGCTCTCTTGAGTGACTAATTGGCTTGAGTAGCCTTGTTAGTCACATTGCTTAGTTTGTGTAGCTAAGTAAGTTGAGCTCTCTAATTTGGCTTGAGTAGCCTTGTTATTGAGCATTGCTAGTGAGCTTAGGCTTTGTGCGCTTTGCATCACTAGATTGATGAGGAGCTCCCCGGTTTGATTTGAGTACTAGTTGCATAGGTTTGTGTGACCTTGCAAGCTAAATTGTTTAGGTGAGCTCTAGCTAGCCCGACACCTTATTTGCTTTGTTTAGGATCTTTTATAAGGTGTCATAGAGTATAAGTAGAGGGGTGTAGTCTTGGCTAGACCGATAGTTTTAATTCCGCATTTGTTTTGGTTAGCCGTCGCGATTATTTTTTAGAAATGACTATTCACCCCCCCTAGTCCGCCATCTCGACCCTTCACCGACGCATGCTGTGCCCAACTACTTTGGATGAAGCAGACACTTAAAGATTTTTGATGTGAGGAAACCAAAATTCCACTTTTGTGTGACAATGAGAGTGCCATCAAGCTAGCAAATAATCCTGTAAATCATTCTCACACAAAACACATAGACATCCGACATCACTTTTTGAGAGACCACGAAGCCAAAGGAGATATCACTCTACATCATGTGAGCACCGAAAATCAACTAGCCGATATCTTCACAAAGCCTTTAGATGAGTCAAGATTTTGTGCTTTGAGGAGTGATCTAAATATCATTGAATCTCGTAACGTGGCTTGATGACTTGCACATATTTGTTTTCACCTAAAGATATAGATAAATGTTTTTTGACAAAATTTTTGTGTGATTTCAAAATCTATTTTTCATACTTCACTTGTGTCTATAGTTATGTACTGCTTGTATGAAATCTGGACATGGATGAAGTGTGTGTAGTGTATCACATAAGGGTGTGTTTGGTTGGTCCGTTCCACCCATCCTGCATGAGCGGAGCCGTATAAATCTGAGTGAGAAGACTGTTTGGTTGGCTGCATGCCTGCACGAGCGGATGCAATTGCATGAGCGGATACAGACTGGTGGGATACGCCCAAATTGAGCTTCACTGCTGAGCCAGGCTGAGCGGATGCAGGATGAGTGTGATGGACCCACGTGTCAGTCTCACAAGTTAGACAGATTGCATCCACTCATGCAGCCAACCAAACATCATCTCAATTTTTCTGCATCCGCTCATGCAACCTCACCAAACACCTTCTTTTCTGAAATACAGTTCCACTCAGCCTGCATCCACTCAACCAGGATATACGATACAAGTCTCATCCATCAACCAAACACACCCTAAAGTTCTCCTAGGATGTTTTATGCGTGTTCTGGAAGTGAACAGCCGGTAGTACTGACATATATGTCGGTAGTACCGACTATCGGTAGTATACCGATCGTTCAAGTCGGTAGTACCGACCAGGGTTTCACACTGGGTATAAAAGGCCGCGGTGAAAGGGCTTCTTCCTTATCCTTTCAGTTTTTCACCGTGTGCGCCCGTGCCTTTGACCTCCCGAGCGACCGCCGTCGCCGGGCATTCCCTCCTCTCGACCTCCCTCCTCCTCCACTCAAACTCAAATCCCCTTGGTGAGAAGGTGCTTTAGAGCGAGGAGATCGACGTGGTGGTGTTCTTGAAGGCCGGAAGCTCTCCTTCCCTTGGATCTTGGCCTCTTCTCGTCGAGTAGCAAGGTACTAGGGTGTTCTTGCCCGATCCTTCAATGTACCTTGCTCTAGGCCGATTCCTTTGGTAGGATTGTTATCTCTAGTGTATAGATGCTTCTAGGATGTCTTTTATGCAAGATTTTTGGCGATTTGTATGGGTAGATGGAAGAAAACCGCACGCTGTTGTGCGGTCGGTAGTACCGACCGCATGCAGTGGACAGTTTTCCTCTCCATTTCCGTATCGCCGCTCATCTTTGTCACATCCTTTGAGGTTGCCTTGTTGTTACTTGTGTCTCATGTTGGTCCGTGTCTTCTTTTCTAGATGTCGCGTGACCGAAGGGACTCTCGTGATGCAAGGCTCGCTAAGGAGACAAGGGAGTTCTTGCAAGAAGAGGAAGAGGAGATTGCGGAGATGGAGCAAGGTGGACAGCAGCGGCGCAATCCCTCGCGCTGAGCTCAGCCTACGGGTGGGAGTAGCGAGGACCTTACTCGGTCGGTTCGTGGGCATGCGTCCACAGGTCGACGGAGTGTGGGTCGAGACAGTGCTGGAGGAAGTGGGCATGCTCCGCCTCCTCCTCCACTGCCTCCCGCTGGAGGTCCCCCCAGACGCCTTCACAGTGTGATCGTTGGAGGTCAAACTCTGGAGGTTGGTGCCGAAAGGGAGGGTCGATCCATCGAACCTCGTTTTGGGCAACAATCTCCATAGATAGCTGGGATGGTGTTCATCAACCGTGTGTTTTACACACACGGTCAGGCCGATGCTCAAATGGTTGATCCTGCTCATCCAGGTCATGTGTTGGATTATTCTGACAGGAAGAGGGCAAATGTGCTGAAGCAACAGAGGTTGGAGAATCCATACTTATATATCAGAGATGATTCAGTGGACAGACGCTTTTGGTCCCGCTTTCAGCAGGAATATTACGTGTTTGTTCTTTGGAAAGGATTCTGTGTGAAGGGAAGACCACCTCTTATTGATCATAAGCGTCTGCAGATTCGATCTTTGACTGACAGGAACAGTGAGCAGATGAATGCCTTAGCGCGGAGGCTTGAAGAATGGAGGATTTTGGGTCTCATTTCTGGAGAGAGGAGCTGGAATCAGGAGATTATATGTCAGTTCTGGGCGACGCTGTACATTGATCAGCCAGGCAAGGTCCTTCACTGGATGACCCAAGGTACACATTATATATGTGATTTTGTGACCTTTGCTAGGCTGTTGGGTTTCAACAGAGAAGATCGCAGTGCCCCTAGACTATCAGAGTTATATGGTGAAGGCATCTTTCCAGAGGAGCTTGTGACATCTCAGATTTATTTGCCAGGGAAGGAAGCTAATTTCCAGGTGAATGGCCTCAAGTCATATTATTTTGTCTTGAACAATCTGATGAGGGTCACCCTAGATCCAAAGAGTGGGGACAACACTTATTTGAGAAATGATGCCCCAAATATCTTGTGTCGGTTTGCCTCACCTAATGGGAGATTCAGCATCTCTCACTTTATGTGGCAGAAGATCTCTGAGGCCTACATTGACCCCCACAAGGACTTGCCCTATGCTCATATATTATGCATATGATTGAGCATGTGGTTGGAGCTACTTTTCAGTATGACTGGGTTGTCAAGGAGTACAACATCCGGAGTTTCTCCTCCACAGGCAAGGCCCAAGATGAAGAAGAAGAGGGTGCTCCAGCTGCAGGAGCTGCTTCTGGCGAGGCTCAAGACCAGGAGTAGGCTCATGAGGATGTGCCCCATGAGGATGTGCCTTTTGCTCCTCCTCCTCCACGTCGTGAGAGGCGTGGGCGTGGAGGGGCTACTCGGTTTGCACTCAGCAAGTTTTTCAAGTGGTTTTGCTACAAGGTTGAGCGCGATGATCGGCATCAAAGGTAAGTAAATGAACATCTTGGACTTCCTCGGGCATCTCCTCTTCGGCCCTTCCCAGATCCTTTCACCGAGTATGATGCGCAGCATGGTGAGGCAGCCGGTGGCAGAGATGATGATGATGATGACGACGATGATGATGAGCTTGGTGGTGGAGGTGATGGTGGCAATGTTGGTGCCGCCCTCTTTCAGCCTCCGCCGGTGTATCAGCCTCCTCCCTTCTATCCTGATTATGGTGCTGGTCCGTCTCATGGTGGCGGGTCTACTTCGTATGGAGGTGGGGGTGGTAGCTCTTTTATGAGCTTTGCTGCTCCCGGTGCTGATACTGCTGGTGGTGGTGGCCTTGGTGCTTCCTCGACTCCGCCTGATGCTTCCGATAATCCTTCTGGTGATCCTTCAGTTCCTCTAGGCGGAGACGTGGGCGCAAGTGCTTTTGCATCCATCTTTGGTGGCCCCTCCAGCAGCTATCCCTATGGTCATGGCTTTGATGGCTCCAGCGGTGGTTTCTTTTAGATCTTGTGCTTTATCGTAGCCTACCCTTTTTGGCACTTGATGCCAAAGGGGGAGTGTTAGGCTCTTTCATGATGTAATAGCTAGCTTTTGAGATATTCGATGGTGAACTAAGTGTGGTGGACTACGCTTTTTATTTTGTGTTGAACTATGTGATGCATGGTAGAGGGCTAAATACTTTTGAGCTTATTGTAATATTCTTTCATGATTGATCCTCTACTTGTTATTTATGTCATGCTTGGTGAATGTTGTTTTTGATATGGCTATGAGATCTTTGTGCCCTTTTCTTTCTTCCATAGCCATTCAATTTCTTTTATCTTATTGTTATGTGAATCACCATGTTCATGCATCACAATTCTCTTTATATATATGTTGTTGTTGTCACACACTTAGGCACCCCACAGATTGCAAAATTTAGGGGGAGCTCTTGTTCTTGTGTATGTAACCTTGTTTAAAGTCAAGGTTTGAAATTCAAATGCAAAGCATACACTAAGGGGGAGCTTGAACTAAAATTTGGAATTCAAAAGCTTCAATTCTTTCTATCCCTATATATTGTAGGCCTAAGTTGGTTGTCATCAATTACTAAAAAGGGGGAGTTTGTAAGTGCATTCGCCTCCAATGTGGGTTTTGGCTAATTAATGATAATCAAATTAGGGACTAACGATTTTATAAAGGCATATATGCAGGTGTTAGTCCTTAGAAAGAAATACAATGTTGATATCCCGTGAACAAAGCACGTTAAATTTTGTTAGACAAATGATGCCTACCTCAAGTGGTGGATTGATAGTTTATTTCTAATCTTGAGTTAAAGGTAAGCCAGACTATCAAGAGGGATACAATCTAGGTTAGCTAGATGTGGAGAAAAGTGCTCATGTCGACTAGCAAAAGTTTGCTTGAGAGTCACCGCACGATCACGAACACATAGTTGTATTTCTGTGAAGTCGGTAGTACCGACCATGGGGGTCGGTGGTACCGACCAGGGAGGCTGCGCGCAATGCTCTCTGGATGGAGTTCATTTTGAACTGTCGGTAGTACCGCCATGAAACCCGGTAGTACCGACCATCCAGACCAGTTTTCACCCTCTCTGTGTAGAACCAAAATTGACCTAGTGGTAGTAGCGCCATAAGGCCGGTACTACCGGGCTCGGTAGTACCGACCCCATGGTCGGTGGAACGGACCGCCTCAGGTCGATTTGCAGACCTCTCTGTTCGTGCGCCAAAATGACTTGGCGGTAGTAGCGCTATAAAAGTCGGTACTACCGGGCTCGGTGGTACCGACCCCTGGTCGGTGGTACCGAGTGCCCCGAGTACCTTTTCGCGGAGCTCTCTGCTCGTGGCCATTTTGGCCTGGTGGTAGTACCGCCATAAGGCCGGTACTACCAACCGTCGGTGGTACTGACCCTTAGTCGGTGGTTGCAAGAAAGTCAAACTAGATCTGGCGTAATGCTTTTTGGTTGGTCGGTACTACCGACCCTGTGTGGTCGGTACTACCGACAGGCCTCGGGACTGGGTGACTATAAATAGCCACCCACTCGACTTCTAACGGTTAGCCACTCACTTCACTCATTCATTGTGACCTAACAGCAGACAAGAGAGCTCCCAAGCATTGACTCCTCCCCTCTCTCTCCCCCTTTGCTCCTAGATTCATTCCCTTGCAAGATTTGAGCTAGGGAAGTGAGATTAAAGAGTGGGAAGCTTCGATCTACGACTTGAGCACTTGGTTCCTCATCTTGCCAGCTTGGTTTGTGTTTATTACTCTTGGGTTCTTGGAACCCTAGCCGGTTAGGTGTTCTTTGTGGTAGCCCCTGTTGAGTTCATTTGTGAGGGCTCCCCGAAGCGTTTGTATTTACCCTGTGATTATTAGTGGAGAAACTCGGCTAACCTTTATGGTGGCTTGAGTGAGGCAAGGAGATGAAAGAGACTCCGACCTTGGTGGTCACCTCAACAACGAGGACGTAGACACTCCTTAGTGGTTTGGCCAAACCTCGGGATAAATCTTTGTGTCCCTCGTGCTTGTTGTTGTCTCTACTTTGCATATTACGCTTGTACTTGTGTTCTTCGTGTTCTTCCTCTCCCCTCTCACGTTCTTAGGTTGGGAAGGACCGATCTACACTTTGGGAAGGAACTAAGCCTTGGGAAGGTAACAATCTTTGTCTACAACACTTAGGGAAGTGGGGTAATTTCTCGATTTGAAATCATATCACATTTACATTGAATTTGTAGTTGCTTTTAGGTTCCCGGTAGTGTCGTTTGTTTGCGTCGGTAGTACCGGTGTTTGACACCCGGTAGTACCAACCCAAACAAACCAGTAATACCAGTTGTCATTTAACTACAAGTTTTAGTCTTTGAAGTTTCAGATTGTAGAGAATCACCTATTCACCCCCCCCCTCTAGGCTGATTTGATCCTTTCAAACATACTTAGGCATTACCTTAGTATGAGTAGCGGGATATTTTGTAATAGCCACCAATGAGGTACTGTTGTCATCACTAGTATTATAAATGTCCTCCGATCCACTCTACCCATTCGACGCATTCATCCACCACAACTCAACAAGAAGACTAGAAGAGGGAGAGACACAAGACACAACTGATAGCCTCTACAAGTCTTTGGGATTTTTTAGGAGATGGCTTAGGTTAGATCCTAGCCACCATCATTGTCCTGCGAGGTTGAAGCCATAGCGGAGTTCTAGAGTTGCTAAGAATTCATCATCGGTGGTATATATGTACTCAGTGGTGATGATGTAATGAAACTTTGATTGAGTAAAGTTCATCATGTTTTCTAAACTCCTAGCAACTTAATGCCTCCTTTTATGCTTTTCTAGTTATCATGCATGGTTGTTTCATTCCTTAGTCTAATGCAAGGTTGGGCTATTTCGCAGATATACGTGATCCTCCATGGTAGCTAGATACATGTAGGAATGTCTTCCTTAGTGATCCTATGTGGTTGTTCCTTGGAAAGCCTTAGATAAAATAGCTGGGATGCGATAGGTCTTGAGCTAAGTAAATGGGAGATACAAACTTAGGGTAGACCATAGGGTATTATTTTAAAGATGCAATATATGAGATTCATGAATGAACTTGTTCATTGTCTAGAACTACAACTAGAACATGAAAGGCTTTTATTTACTTGTGGTTGTCTTTCCTCTTATTTATATTAAATGATGTGATTCACCTCTATTCTGATGATGAGGTTTATCCTTACACCATATGCAATCCATCCATGTGATATGATATAAACCATGGAATATGTTATGGAAAATCTACAATGTCATTGTGCACATGCAATTTACGAACCGTATGCATACGAGTAACCAACAAAAAAATGAGTAAACTCTTACAACTTATTCAAAATGTGCATAAATCCATATTAGATGTAGCTTGGTAAGATTTATTGCATTTAAAGAGAAATCAAAGCCCCTTTAGATATATCTACCTCCAAGAATGGAAAACATGGTCGCTCTCTTCCACACCGCCGCTGAAGCATGCTGCCCCAAGCTGCACAACCACACAAGGATGGTGGCGACGGGGTCTTCCTCCTCATATTCTTAATTCCTCTTCTATCTTTACCTACAGATGGCGACCATAGCATGACGGCCACCGACCACTCGCTTCCAGCATCCCACAACACTTCCCTTACTAGATCCGATGGCGGGCCTGTGGCCGGATCTAGCATGGCTAACTCTCAGCGACAGCTCCCGAATCCTCTCCTCTTCCCTCCTCCTGCACCCTACACTTCTCCGGTGGCCATGGCTACGACAGATTGTGAGGTGAATCTTGACTCACCAGACCTGGATCTAGCCTCTCCTATGCTGGATCTGCAGCGAGCGGTTTGGGCTCGTACGATGTGCAGACGCTTGGAGCACGTCGGTGACCACAATTACAAAAATAATTTATAGCAACATCTTCTTTTTTTGTAGGGGTGGCTCTATAAATAGTCTCCCCTACAAATGTTGCCCAAACGAGCGGCACCTACAAATCCATTTGTAGGTAGGACTGTTGTTATGAGCTAGCCCTACAAATAGCTCGGATTTGTAGGAGCGACTCAATATGCAGCTGCGTCTACAAATCTGATTTATAGGAGCGGCTCTATATTGAGCTGTCCCTTCAAATAGACATCGAACAATTAAAATTAAGCACTAAAATTTAAATTTTTTAAATGATCTTAGATGAAGAAATGACCAAAATAAAAATTATAGATCATAAGAAGTTATAGAACTTTGATGTTTACAATTTTTTTATTTGAAATTATTTGATGCTTCAAAATGTTGTTTGAAATTCAATTTTAAATTGTTGAAGAACTCTACTATCTTGTTTTGATCTCTGGCTAAAACTTGTAAGTACTATTTCTTCCTCATACTAACTTCATATTACTTAATTTTTTTCTAAAAAAATCTAAAATCATGCTCTATCAATTTATTGTGTTTTTTATACTATTATTTTGGTCATCTTTTCTTGTGAACAATTCAAATTTGGAATTCCAAAAAATGACAACTTAAAATACGATTTTGAAATGGCAAATGATTTCAGCTGAAAAAATCATTAACAATAAAGTTATAAAATTCATCAAGATCTACAACTTTTATTTTGATCTTTTCTAGTTAATTAACGGCCTCAGATGAAATCTATGTTTGAATTTAAATTGATAAATTCAAACATAGATTTCTTATAGATTTTGAGCTGATATTTTTAGCATAGTCATAATTTGGTGATGTACGCATTCCGTGTTTTTTCCAAGATTTTTAGTGTTCTACAAATATATGAACAAATTAACCATGGTATAATTTTTCTCATTTATGAAGGGAGGAAAAATGATCATTTTAGTGCAAAACAATGTTTTATCATGTAGTTCTCATCATATAGAGTGCAGAAGATTTCATATATAATTTTTGAACACTAATATGATTTTATACCTATTTTGTAATTTTTTTTATTGTCCACGGTGTCTATCAGCAAATTTGACAAGAAGCAAAATGTCTTTTAGCAAATGGCTTCAGTTTGAGTGTCCGCTAGCAAACGACCTCGACACTTTCAGTGTCCGCTAGCCAATTTTTGTGTGTGGGTTTGAATCTACTACTATATTAGCCAACTCAGCTCCATGGTGAAACTGCTTCATGGTGAGTCTTAGATCCAGATTTATCCTTTTTACGGGTGAATCTCAACCTTTCTATTTGCTTAGGTAACATTCATGGCTCTAATTCCATTCACTTTATGTTACATACGGTGCTATAACTAAACAACACCTTAGTGATGTTCATCACCCGTCGTAGATTTGTACTAGGAGAGGCGTCCGGTACATGAGATGAGATGACCACCTTTAAACCTAGACTAAGACTCGCCGCTGATCACGTTCATACTGTGGTGGAATATATAGGGGGAAAATTCGAAGTTCGAAATTTCCAACGTGAATATATATTGCCGATTTTGAGAAATGCCGCCCACGTTTTCGCACTGCCAAAAGTGACCGAAATGACCCCCGCGCTGGCTTATATATAGCGCCGGTGAACGCGGCGTCCTCCATTTCGGCCATCTCGTAACGGCAGCGACGACCCTGGTATAGCCCCCCGCTGTCGGCGATACTACCTCTCTTCGGTCTTCGCCGCCGGCGCCGTGGAGACGCGCCTCCGGCTGCCTCCGAGCGATCGAATCCGTCTCCTTCGTAGCCGCCGTCGTCCGATCCGATCCGCCTCCTCCCTGCTTGCTGCAGTCTGCAGCTGCAGCAGCCGCGCGCAGAGAGTGGAGACGGGAGAGCCGGCTGGCCGCACTTGGATTAAATCCTGTTTGCTGGTAAGGAAAAGAAAAAACCCCACGCTCTAGCTAGCTAGGAGTTCGATCGATCGTACCGCGCGTTAGTTCCTTCGGACACTAGATCGGCGCTCGGATTTGTTTGCGGCGCTAGCTAGCTAGCTAGCTATAGGATTGTCTTTCGTGTTTTTATCCGTATTAGGCTAGGGCACACCGTACCCAAAATCGGCCACCGTCTACACCTAGACGCTAGACGGAAATTCCTGCGATCGCATCGCAGAGAGTGGATTTCGTTTTTTCATCGGTAGATGTGAATTCCTGGCAGCGAGCTAGCGCCCAGCCATCCAGCTAGCCGCCCAGCCATGCTGGTCTCTGTATGCTTAAACTGCTTCAAGCACGAATACGATAGGAAAATAGGATAGGAAAAAGTATAGGAATAGAAGAAAAAAATGTAGGGCTTCTTTGGAACACATAGCTAGGATTGGAGAAGTGTAGGAATAGGAGAAATATGTAGGATTTCAGGTGGCTTCTTCCTCTAATCCTATAGGATATATGAATTCAGAGTGTTCATTTGTGTCACGCAACGGAAGTAACGACACTGAGCATAGGTCTTCTTCATCACAAAGCAGCATATGGCCGGAACTTTTCTGTTTTTTTTTTTAAATTTGTTTTTCCTGGAAATTTGAGAATGCCGCTCCAAAAATTTGCCTATTTCAGAAATCCAGCTTACGAGTTATGAGTTATGACTTGTGGTCGACTTCACCATTTTGTGGCCGTTGTGTCTTTTTCACACACATGCGGTCCTCACTGTCTTTTTGTCATAGGAAGTGGCCGAAATGCCCCCACCAGGTCCAAATCAAATATGTTATTTCGCAAGTGAAAACCGCCATCGAGGCAGTCGACAGCCACCAACTCATTTCGGACATCATCCTTGAGAGAGGATAGTGACTGTAGCCTGACCTTGGTCCGCCACCCGTAATCCTACTCCATGCCGTCGTCATGGAATGTGCCTCCACCTCGTCCAGCCCAACCGTGCAGTGTCAAATTCAGAGATACGATTGGAGAGTACTAGAGTGGAGAGCAAGCCGATCTGATCTTGGATGCACTTCTTTCCTAGTAAGCAAAAGAGCCCTAGCCTACTAGATTGCTTGCAATCTTGCCTCGTAAAAGGCGCACCTAGCCTTTGCACATGCATGTGCTATCCCTTTGACAAGTCGGTCTGTGGATTTATTTGTTTGTCTTGCTAGGGATTTTCATTTCTTGTTGGATATGATATATTCATCACCCGATCTCGATAGATCAACCTCTGATCCGGTTGAGCTAGCTAGCTAGACGTGAATTCTTGGGGTTTAACACTCCTGGCAGTGACGTCGGTCGTGATCTATCCATACAAGTAGAACTGATTGAAGCATGTGTATCTGTGTATGTGAGGATCATGGATCTGATCCTCTCCCTGCTTAATCTCGTAATACTCCAGCATGATCTAAGTTGTTTGGGAGATAATGGATAGCTTTGTATAGTTGTTACCATGCTCCCTATAGACCATCCTAGTACGGCAGGCTGCATCCCACTACAACATATAAGTGTTCTGACCGTTGGATTTGGACGGCGATGATTAATCCTAGTATATCTAAGGGTTCATGCGAGGGTGATCACCGAGGGCGAAGTTCATTAGTCATTTATTCATTTAACTATTGGGTTGTTGGTATTGAATATATGTTGGATTTTTAATAGGGAAATGATTGATTCCACACTTATGGTATCTGACTATATATATGTACCCTTTGTCGCATGTTCTCTTTGGGGTTTTTTTGTTGGATGTTGTCTCTTGGCACTACAAGAAATTTGAGGATCTATGATGATTTTTTTTTTTGACAATGAGTCAACTCGTCATTAAGTCATTATGATTTATGACGACTTTCAGGAGGAGAATGACTTTGTGATGAAAATTATGTGTTCGTCGTTAAGACCAAATAAAAATCGTCATAACCTAGAGATGTAGTTTGTTTATGATGATCTATATTTCATCATAACGATCTTGCGGTCGTCATAAATTATGGACATTATTAGTCTCTTATAGCTTCTTATTAAATTTAATTAGATAGAGTTGAATGGTTCAAAAAAATAATTAAGGCAATGGCAAGGTTTTGTTCTAGTGATCTTATGATTAAATATTATTTTGTTATAATTTTTTATTAATTTTAATTAGGTAATAGCTAAAAGATTAAGAAAACAAAATAACAAAGACAATGACACGATTTGAACTTCAGATCTCTATCTTATATATATAATTAATAACCATGAGATTTTTTAACCATATATGATTGGTAACATTTAACATTTAGGTAGTCCAAAAGTGAACCAGGCGAGCCGTCAGCCCAGCAGGCCTGACCAGGTGGCAGCCTAGCTGACCTCTGCCCAGCACCAATGGCGCCCAGCAGGCCTGACCGGTGGCAACCCATCTGATCTATTATATTCGCCAAAATGCAAAAGCAAAAAAAACAGCTAACTGGACGGTTCGAACATCGAACCTCTCGTCAAGATTCAATAGACTTAACCACTAGGCTACAAAGGTGTTCACGTATGCATTAGTGATTCTTTTATTTATTGTCTAAACTAAAGCAGAGTAAAATATCACATTGGGGATTTCGTGAGTCTTGCCATATGCGCCGCCGGCTGCGGCTCTTCCGATTGAACGCCGCTCAGCTCCGCCCGACGAATGCTCCTGTCGCCCTCAGTTGTGCCTCCGCGCCTATGTGTTCCTCCTCTGTGGCGAGCTCTGTCTCCGTGCCTTTGTGCTCGTCCTCCATGGCGAGCTCCTCCTCCACATCTTCTCTCTGCTCTTGATTGGGAATCTATAGCTTTGTTTAATTGATAGGTGTCATTGGTTGTCGTAACGGTAGTTGGTCATTGATATTGTATGGTCTCTATCTTTGAGTTTTTAGTTAACCTTCTGTACTGTTTTAGAATGTGAGGGTGTTCAAGTACTTTTGCACTGTAGACACAAAAATGCTATATTTGAATTGAAAAGTAATTATCTCGCTCCTTTGGGCACTATGCATATATATTCATGTAGTGTTTTGCTTTATTTTTCATTTTTTGGAGGGGTTGGGTGTGGGCTATATATCCATTGTTTCATTCGATGCCATCAAGTTTTCAGTTGCATTTGGTTTATGAGAAAGTGTTTATATAGACTCTACTTTAAAGTGCTTGTCTAATATTATAGAGGAAAAGAATTTTACAATTCTCTTTTGGTTGAAGTACATACTAATAATCACTATTTTGATTTGTTTGAGCTTGGTACACATCTGAGGATGGTCTCTGTGATCTTTTGGCCATTTATTGGCTTAGCTCATTGGTTGTTGGTATTGAAGATGTTTTTTCAAATAGGCAAGCAATGGATTCATATGCTTGGCATATTTATGCATTCGTTGGATGTTCTCTTGGATGAACTGTGATAAACTCTCTTTGGTGCATATTGCAATTTTCCTTTCATTTTTTGTTCTACTTCTCTACCTTGCCCTTCTATTTGTTTGCTTCTTCTATCTGTCTCTCACTCCATTATTTACTCTTTGCTTGTCATCATAAGCAGCTGAGAAGGTACATTTTTTCCTTTGTGACATGCAAACAATGGTTTGACCCTTCTTTTTTTTATGTTTCTATTCCTTGCCTTTTCATAATTATCATCATTCAAACTTTTATACTTTGAGGTTTCTATTTTTCCTTGATGTAGACTATAGATTTCTTCGTTTTTCTTGTATTATTCGTTGTTCTTTGCTCTTAAGAGGCTGAGAAGATGTGTTATTATCTCTTCGTTGTTACCTCCCTTCTTTCCTTATGACTTGCAAGCAATGGTTGGATTCTTCTTTCAATTTTGTGCATCTTTCTCCTCTCTTTTATATCTATCACCAACTTTTCTACTTTGCATACACAGTTTGAAATTGTCTTGTTTTAGTGATCCGTGGACTTATTTTTTTCTATTTCTTCTTCATCTAAATATAGTTCTCTATTTTCTCTAATAGTTTTCAGCTTTCTAATAAATCTTATATTATATTCTTTCTTAGGTTTCTGAAGGTCCCATATCGCTCTCTACTTTTGAAGGTACACTTCAAATTCTATTTATTTTTTCCTTTTCTACATTATTACTTCTTCATTGCCCCTGTCTACTTGAGTCAGCTTATGCCTCATTTTGAACAGTATATATAGATCCACTATTTTATTCAATATCATCATGTATTTAAGGGGGTATTTTCCATTGTATTTAGTTTCTGTGAGTGTACAAACACTAAAAATTGTTTGTCCAATATGTAGCATAAAAATTATTTGCAATTTTCTTGTGGTTAGAGTGAATACTTATCACATTGTACTTTTTAGATAAAAGATAATATTTCATACCCAGTTTCATCTACCAACAGGTAGAATCAGACCAATTATTACAAAGCTAAGGCCTCAGGCCAGAAAAATGAAAGAGAAAATAAATTAGGATCTCTGGAAGTCATCCGCGGCATTCCGGCTTGCTACAAGACAAGAATACACCGCCAAATGCACGTCAACAACACTAAGAATTTTGGGAGATAACTATGCTGACACCAACACTAACAACCAACGAGGAATCTTCCATAAGCGACGTCTTTAACAAGAGCATGACATACGAAGATGCCATCATCGCCCGATCAGGAAGACCGGTCTTGGATTTTCACCCCGAAAGATCCCTATGGCGCCCTGTGTTGGAGAGAAGTGATGATGCCTCCAACGAGGAAGTGGCACCCATGAGCGTCACCGTCATAAAAAAACAGCAGTTGTCTCACCAAAATCCATGCTGTTACACCAGAGACCATCCTAGAAGACTGCTGTCAGAACTGTAACCATGGAGTTCTTGGGAGAAGCACCACCAGCATGCAAATATGGCCTCAATCGGAGGCAGCGCCAGACGACCACCACACCTCCACTCAGGCTATCCGCACCTCCACGCGCAAGCTCCCCGCAGCACCAGAACCGACAGGTGTACCGAATCCATCGCTCGAAGCCTAGATACGGTCATCGTCGGGAGCGGCGTTGGGCGACCACTGGCCGCGCAGCCACTGAAAGGTCCTAGTTTGGTTTTGGTAATTGAGTGACAACTTAGGTGGACTAATATGTGTTTGAAGTGAATTACACAGGTGATTAGTCCATAAGTGATCATGTGTGAGCAACATATGCCATAGAGGTGAAATGGCTTGGAAGATGTTGCAAGGCTCACACATGTGAAGAAGGAGCTTAATGCACATGAAACATGACATGGAGTCATGTGGCTAAGATGGTGAAGATCAAGGCAAGACTTGGCTTGATGGACCGGTTGCGAAGGTGAAGGGCAAGTTGAGGCTTTGAAGCCGTTGGTACCGAGTGTCGGGAGGCTTAAGCAAGACTTGGCGCCAAAGGACCGAAGCGATGGTGAAGAGCAAGTGATGTCAAGATCGATGGACCATGGAGGCCATGTGATGATATGAAGTGGATCATATCATTTGATGAAGAGGTTGGTGCATGTGTTGCATCAACACCGGAGGAGATGGAATGGAATGCGCAAGGCAAAGGTATATTTGTAGGGCATTTCATTTCACCGGTCATAGGTGTGTAGAGAAGATTATGACCGGGTTTAGGATAGATGGCCGTACTATTAAGAGGAGAAAACTTGTTTGCATATCGGTCATCTAGTGCCACTTGAGCGATCTAACTTTGCGATGTTACTAAGATCGAGTGGCGTGGTGAGAGCAAGTGAAAATCCTTTGAAAAATGATTGTGAAAATGCTAACACACATGCACATGATGGTGTACACTTGGTGGTGTTGGCACATTTGCAAAGGAGAAGGTGTTGGAGTTGATTTGGATCAACTCGGAGAAGTTTCGGAGAAAGCTTTGGTTGAAAAAGAGAAGCGATGGATCTTGGATTGGATTTCTGTTCTAATCCTTTGTGATTTGGATCTTGAATTCATGTGGGATGTGTAGCCCTCTGAATAAGCTTTCCAAAATGTCCAAGATCATCGAAATTAGAGTTTGGAGTGAAGAGTTATGGCCGTTCTAGCGCGGGAAGTGCAGGCTGGTGTAGTCGGTAGTACCGACCCTGGTGGTCGGTAGTACCGACCCAAGAGGGCTGTTTGCAGCCTCTCTGGATGTGGCTTGGTTTGGCCTACCGGTAGTACCGCTATAACCTCGGTAGTACTGGGCTCGGTAGTACCGACCAGGGGGTCGGTAGTACCAAGGTTTGAAGGAAGTTTTGGAGGCTCTCTGGAAGCGGCCAGTTTTGGCCTGGCGGTAGTACCGCCATTATGCCGGTACTACCGCCCTCGGTAGTACCGAGGTCAGGAAGTTGTCTGGGAGATCTCTGTGCAGTCCCCAGTTTGGCCTGTCGGTGGTACCGCCATAGGGCCGGTACTACCGACCTCGGAGGTACCGACCAAGAGTCGGTGCTTCGCCTTAATCAGCGCGATGTGAGTAAACGGCTAGTTTGACTAAGCCGGTAGTACCGCCCAGGATGGGTCGGTACTACCGACCGGAGCGCAGAATGCCCAGTGAAGGGGCATAACGGCTAGTTGGCCCTTGGGGCTATATATAGTCGTTGAGGCTGGCTTTGGGCCGGCGGTTGGAGCACTCCAAAGCCTTGGTGGCTTGTGTGGATGTGCTTGGGAGCCCTCTAACACACATATGCTTTAGTGCTCATCCGATTGTGTGAGAGAGTGATCCTAGTGCGTTGCTTTGAGAGATTGCATCGAGTGGCACTAGGTGTTCGAGTTGCAAGCCGGTGGTGCTTATTACTCTTGGAGGTTGCCACCTCCTAGACGGCTTGATGATCGAGTCTCCGTCGTGAAGCCCGCGTGAAGATTGTGCGTGGCTCCGGAGAAGGATTGTGAGGGGCATTGTGCTCGCCCCGCGGGGATCGCGAAGAGCAACTCTAGTGGATTGCGCGTGTCATTGAGTTACCCTCACTTGTGGGTGAGTTCTTGCGGCGCTCGAGTGTCGAGCTAGGTGTGGTGCCTATTAGCCGCCGAACTACCAAAGTCTGTGGTCGACACAACGGGGACTAGCTTGGTGGCAACCAAGTGAACCTCGGGAGAAAAATCACCGTGTCAACTTCGTGTTCATCTTCTCGGTGGTTTGCAAACTCCTTTCACTAGCTTGTATTTACTTGTTCATATACATGTGCTAGTGTAGTTGCTCTTATGATTAGTTAGCTTGTGTAGCATGCTAGTTACCTTCCTTGCTTGTGTAGCATAGAAGTTGATCCCATGAGTGACTAGTTGACTTGTAGTCTTGCTAGTCACATTGCTTAGTTTGTGTAGCTAAGTTGAGCTCTCTAATTTGGATTGTGTAGCCTTGTTTTTGAGCATTGCTAGTAAGCTTAGGCTTTGTGTTTTTGCTTAGTGGCATGAGTAGGAGCTCCCCCGTTGTTTGAGTACTAGTTGCTTAGGTTTGTGTATCCTTGCAAGCTAGAATTGTTTAGGTGAGCTCTAGCTAGCACGACACCTTATTTGCATTGTTTAGGATCTTTTATAAGGTGTCATAGAGTATAAGTAGAGGGGTGTAGTCTTGGCTAGACCGATAGTTTTAATTCCGCATTTGTTTCGGTTAGCCGGTGCGATTATTTTTAGAAAGGACTATTCACCCCCCCTCTAGTCCGCCATCTCGACCCTTCAGCCACCCATGCCTCGAAGCCTCATATCTGGACTCACACTGTCAGTCACCGGGACTCCTCCACCTCTGCTCCCTCCGCCCGCACCTCCTGCTCCTCTGCCAACCAGATCCAGCCCCGGAACGGCACCGAGGACCGGATCCGCCGACCCCATCGTCACACGTTGCTCCTCAGCCGCTTGGTCTGGGGGGCGGAGAACCGAAACCTTCGGACCGCCGTTGGTCGGCCGCCGCCGCCCAGACCACCGACTCCACGGCCATCAATGCGCTCGAGGATCACTGGAGTCGATAAAGAGGCGCCCCCCGCCGCCACTTCATCGCCACAGCTCGAAAGGGCCTGATTGTACCTATTGGGGAATATGAAACTCGCATTTTCGATCTATACGCAAGCACTTTCTCATGTGAAGCAAAATAATACATATGTATTGGAGTAGATGGTGGTTATTAGCTTTTGTTAGTTGTCACCCCAGCACGGTCCCTATAAAATGTCCCAACATGACAGCTTGGTGTTCTGATTGTTGAATTAGAACGTCATAGATTGATCATAGTAGATTTAATAATTTGGAACATCGTCCACAAGCGGGGATGGTTTCCGCTGAATTTTTTGATCATTTATTCATTTAGCTCTTGGTGGTTGGTATTGAAGATGTTTTTTAACACGGAAATAATGATTATTTCCAGGCATATATATAACATTCATGAGATGTTTAATGTTCTGCGAGATACTATAGCTTTGTTCAATTAATAGTCACTAGTGATTATCTAGTAATGTTACTTGATCACCGCCATTATATATAGTTTCTACTTTTAGTTCCTAATTGAACTTCCATGCTATTTTTGGAATATGTTGTCATGAGTTTGCTCAAGTACTTCTGCACCTTAAATACCAAATATGCTATATACCCATTGATCTTCTCTAGGTTTATATGTGGAAACACATGTAATAATTATGTTATTTTGTTTTACGAAGTTTTCACAAATCTGAAAGTCAAGCCATCTGTTTTTTAAAGAGATGGCAAGAGCTTTGTCTTTTGATTAAGATAGGAAAAAGAATTTACACACAATATGAAAAACCAAAGAAAGGGGGACACTTCCTCAGCTAGGGCACACACAAAAGATATCAAAGGGCTACCCTGCAATGGCCAAAGCTCTCTTTCTCATGTCAATGTCCTCTCTAGCTCTTGAGTTGCTAACGGATTGAAAGTTGTTCACGAAAGGCCTATGGTTTTTCTTTCCTTCCATAGGTTCCACAATATAGACCGTGTCGTTTAATTAAAGCTCCGCCTTTGGTCATTTGGGCCCTTTCATGCTGCTGCCTAAGAGTTTATTTCTAGGGGGGTCAATATCATGATGGATCATCAGCTGCAAATCAGAGTGCTCCTAAGTCAAGACTTGATTCCAAACCGATTCGGAAAAAAAGCTCTCGACAAAGAAATTCCAAAAAAAGGAAAAATCTTTGTCGAGAGCCTAACAGATGGCTCTCATCAAAAGTTAACAGCGTGATATGAACGTCTGTGGGGCTCTGCCTTTGCCGAGCGGGCTTCTATGCCGAGCGCCGAGCCCTCGGCATAGAAGATCTTTGCCAAGAGCTGGTCTTTGCCAGGAGACTAGCTCTCGGTAAATCTGGCTTTGCCGAGAGCCACGCTTTGTCGAGAGCTAACCCTCGGTAAAGGCCGAGCGCCCAATTTTTGCCTCTCGGCAAATCGCTAGGCGCTCAGCAAAGGTCCTGTCTGTGATAGTGATAGATGTAGGCTCGTCTCGAGAGGTCCGTTGCACATAACACAGTTTTACTGATGCGGCCATCCTCTTTTTTTTGAAATAAGATAGTGTTGCATGACAATTAATATTTGAGCATATGTACATGCCTGCGTAGCTACTGATATATCGATGGTGAATGTGTACCGTAAAAGAAAGATCTCTTTTTGTTTAAATTGAATACAAATTTACCCTTGCTTTCCATATTTGAGGTTTACACTGATTTCACTTTTTTTTCTTTGGACATCAGCTTCTTCCTTGGGCTTTGATACAGGAAGTAGCATAACATGGGAGGACAGCTGAGGGCATGCATCTGGTTTCAGAAAGGACTGAAGGACGTATTTCATCACAAGCTGCGGAAAGTAGGGGCATTATTGAAATGGCTATGCAAGAAGAACTATCTGTTACTTTATCTGATAAAAAGGGGTGCTTTGCTTGCAATGAGAGATCACACAACTTGGATCAGTGCAAAATAAAGCACAAACTTGTTTCTGCAGCACATCAATTTGGTTATGCTACAAAATTCCCATTTGCTGTTATTGAGCCTTCAGATGAGATGGTTGAAAAGAAGAACCCTAAGATTGGAACATTACTCGATAATAAGGAGGTGAAATTGATTGTAACAAGGTGGGAGGAAGGTGGTGATGGAAGTCTTGATGACTTGGTTGAAGAGTGGCTTTTAGTGTGTGGGGTCCCAAGAATATATAGAAACTGGAAGGAGTTATATCAGGTGGCTTCTGCATTTGGAGTATTGATCGATGTGGATGAGGAAAGTTTGGAAGTGGAGGATAAGGAGCCTATTAGGCTGAAGACAGCAGTCAGAAGTTTTGATGGTGCTCCCTTCTCTTACTACTACTCATTTGGATGGTCTTCAAAGCTAGTAAAGGTCACCGCAACACAAGACAAAGCAGATGGGGTATGAAACATAAAAATAAGGAGTTAAACAGGGAGCATAAAAAGGAATTGAATGAAGAGTCAATATCAAATGGAAAGGCCAATGAAAACAAAATAAGTGCTCCAGCAGCCACAATAATAAACTCTGAGAAAGCAGCAACACAAAGTTCAAAACCTGATGGGGTGCAATCCATGGGCCCAACTCCACCAAGCATGATTGGAGGAGAGCACTTCAGAGATGAGAACAAAATAAGTGCTCCAGCAGCCACAGTAACAAACTCTGTGAAAGCAGCAGCAGAAAGTCCAAAAGCTGAAGGGGTGCAATCCATAGACCTAAGTCCACGAAGCATGATTAGAGAAGGGCACTTTAGAGGTGAACACATGATGGTTTTCTTTGTAGATTTTATTATTCCTAATATATATGTAGGAGAATATGTTTGGTGTTATAGGACTAGCTATTTGGTCAATTTTAGTTTTGTTTTCTGAAATAATTTTTGTTGACACTTTCCTGAAGGTATGCCAAAGCCTCCTATCAAACATGTATTCAAAAGAAGAGGTAAGAAACAGCAAGTTACTGAAGCAATAATAAACAAGAGCCCATCAAATAAAATGGATAAAGATGTGACTCCACATAGCAGCAGCAGTAATGCCACAAGGACTGGAGCTTCAATTGGGTGTGATATGCTGGATCAAAAAGATTGTTCAAAAATGGAACCAAAGAGGGAACTGGATATGAGAAACATAACTCCAGTAGTAGGGGAAAGTAAAAAGGCCGAAAAGCTTGGAACATGCAAGGATACTGAATATAATAATATAGCTACCCCTACAGTCAACTCGAAGAAGACACAAATATTAGGAGACACATCCAGAACTCCAAGAGATGATGAGTTGATCAATAAACATACCAAAGGTGAGTGAGAATCCCATATTCATCTAATTTTGTAATGCAATGTTCATTACTTTCTTTAAATAATTTATTTAAGTTTAAGGTAGAAGGAAAATGTGTTAATGGATTTGGCTACAATGTTACCAGGGTAATCAGTCCCCTAACCTTGACTATCCTAGGCACTATAGGCATGGATGGATCCATGCATTAGCACTAAGCTACTAATAGTTTGCCGCTAGATATTAGATGAATTAGCCGTTTAGGATCCGAAGAGGCCTGCTAATTAATAGACCTGCCACTTATTAGCCGGTGGAGCTACTAAAAGTTAGTTCATTAGTTGATGGAGGGTGCTAATAGGTTCTAATGGTTCATATATGCACATCCAATCAACTATCTAACTACTTAGCAGGTAGATCTAAACTACCCTTGCTAATAGTTTAGATCTAAACTACTTAGCAATGCTTTGATGATGTCTCTTAGGAAATTTGATGAACAGTCCCATTTCTTATTACATTTTTTGGTTATAAAATAATTGTTATTAGATATCTTTGTTGATACTTGTTTTCCTTCTTCATTTGAAGGTGTTGGGATGGAACAAATGGGATCAGGTGTTGAAGTTCACAAAAAAGAAGCATCCAAAATAGACACACGGTATGGCGGGATCTACAACTATATTATTGTTTGTCTATTTGCTTCAACTTATTTGTTTACTCATTAGCCATGACATTCATATTCACGTTAGCTGTCATATAAGAAATATTTAAAAAGTTTCCTATATACATGGTTTGATATAGGCTACTTCCAAATTCCGAGGAAGTTGGTATCTATGAAAGTTTCAGTGAGATGGGTCTCCAGGAGAATCTACTCAAGGGAATATACCAATATGGTAATTATTCCTATACTAGCATGCATTTGTGGAATTATTTCTTGGCTGGAAACATTTCCTGAACCATGCTTTTGCGCTTATCATCTGTTGCTATGCAATTTTGTTTAAGGTCTGGAGAAGCCTTCCGCGGTCCATCAAAGAGGAATCGTCCCACTATGCAAGGGCTTTGATGTGGTCCATCGATCTTTGTCTGGAACAACTGAGACAATTTGCTCTGGTGTACTGCAGCAACTTGATTATGGATCTGCAGAATGCCAGGCTCTGATCCTTGTACCATCACCCGACTTAGCACAAGAGACTGAGAAAGTTCTTGGAGCACTTGGTCAGTTCCTTGGTGTTACAGCTCAAACTTGTACAGGAGGAGCTAGTAGTGCCCATGCAGACCAGCAGCAAACTCTGTCAAGGAGAGTTCAGGTTTTAGTTGGCACCCCTGGTTGCATTCTTGACATGTTGCAAAGGCATGCATTGTCTCCAGACCACATTAGAATGGTTTTTTTGGATGAAGCAGATGAACTACTCACAGGAGGTTCCAAGGATCAGGTTAGTTTTATTACCTAGCTACCAGCTCTATTGTGGTAATCACAATGTATGCGATGAGTAGTATAGTATATTAAACATTTAAACCCCTACTACTAGTAAGTAGCAACATAGAATGCACATGAGCCAAATATAAGCTATCTTGCTATGCTCATGCTACAATGTGATGGCCCTGCCCATACTTCATTAACTTATGATGACTGGCCATCATCTTTCTTGCAGATCTGTAATATTATCCTGCATCTCCCAAAGAAAATCCAGGTCGGGCTCTTCTTTGCTACCTATTCCGATGAAGCTATGCAGACTAGCTACAGATTCATGGACAAACATGTGGCGGTCACTGTCCCAAGGGACGAAGAGCTGAAGAATGTCAAGCAGTACTATCTGACAGTTGAGAATGAAGAACAGAAGCTAGAGAAAATGTATGCTCTTTTCAAGGCTACAGGGGTGCAAGGACTTGTCATCTTTGTGAACACACAGGATAAGGCCGTGTCCCTCGCAAAAGATGTTGCCAAGCATTACGCTGTCTCGGTAAGCCATGATGGCATGGGTCAGCATGCCAGGGACACGGCCATCCAGAGGTTCAAGTCTGGGTCATCCCGTATTCTTATAGCCACTGACGACCATCGAGGCACCATTAACGCAATGCCGCAGGTTCCCATTGTCTTCAACTATGATCTGCCAACAGAATGTATGCGATACGTCCGTCGTCTTCAGCAGCAAAACAGAGAGTTCAGGAGGCCAGCGAGTGTGGCCGTTAATTTGGTAACTCCTGCTGATCGACGCACCCTCTCTGCCATCAGCAGGTTCTGCAATAGCTCCATTGGGGAGCTGCCCTCCGACCTGAAATGACCTCTTGGTGGGCTATGGAAGGAAGCTCTGAAGTTTACCATTAGGTCTCTGGTTGTATATGTCACTATTTCTTGTGATGTGGTCAGCCAGACTAGTGCTATTTATTTGCATGCCTAGGGAAAGTAAACTAGGCAGAATTTACGTTTTTTTCCTGAGATAATTTGTGCTTGTTTGAAACTTGAAGAAACCATGGAAACTTCAATTTCCTATCACTCAGAACCTTGAGTTCCTCGGTATCATATCCTAGATGTACTACCGTTGTTATTACTGGATGTGGTCGTTGTGGCGGTTGAATGTTATATGATAATAACTTATCTTGTTTTTTCTATTTTTTCTGGTCATTGTAGTAATATTACATAGTGCTAATTAATTATTAAGTGATGATACGACAATTTAGAAATGATGCAATGTTCTGCTGATGAGCAACGGATGATACTAGATGTCCCTAGCTCATCAAATAGAGCGATGTAGAAACCTATCCATAGTGTCATTCTAGACCTTAGGTATAAAATATTATTCTACATTGAAAGGATTAAGATGCCTAGGAGGGGGGGGGGGTGAATTGGGCTTTTTTAAAACTTTAGCAAGAAGTCAAACCTATTAAGTCCAATTAACCTCTTGTGCCTAGAAGTGTGTTTCTTTCTATTCTACCGCACAAAAGACAATGTCTATGCCACTCCTACTCTAGCAAAACAATTCAATAATGAATGAACAACAAATATATTGTGGAATTGAATTGCTCAAAGGTAAATGCGTAAGTAAAGGAGTAGAGATGACAAGACGATCTTTTTGCCAAGGTATCGAGGTGTCGGCACACCCACTAGTCCTCGTTGGAGCACCCGTGCAAGGGTATCGCTCCCCCTTCATCTGCGCAAGGATCAAGTGCTCACTACGAGCTGATTCTTCGCCACTCCGGCCCAGTGAATCGCTCGCTACCGGTCACAACTTGACTTGGGTCATCCACAAAGCCTCCGGATGATCACCAAGCTCTTCGATCACCACCAAGCCGTCTAGGTGATACCGATCACCAAGAGTAACAAGCTAGAACTCTCACTTGACCAAGACAAGGCCAAAGAGATGGATGGATGCACACTTGCTACTCAATTCTCACCAGGAGGTCACTAATTCTCTCAATTAGCAATTCTCTCAACCTCACTAGGGCTCTTGCTCTTTCTCACACTCACTATGTGTTTCTCAGCAGAGGAAAGTGGCAAAAACACTCTAATGGAGGAGGGGGAGGAGTATAAATACTCCCCCAACCGGCCATCCAAAAGAGCACCGAACAGGTGTTTCTGCGGGGGCATCGGACGCTCCGATGCCTGGCATCGGACGCTCCGATGACCTCGACCAACGGTCGACTGTACCACCTGTCAGACATGTTAAAGGAGCATCGGATGCTGGGCAGCGTCCGATGCCATCACAACGGGATTTTACCCTCTCTGGAACCTCCCTGCATGGACATCGGACGCTGACCCTCAGCGTCTGATGCCAGCGTCCGATGGAGGCCCAAGTTCACTCCAATGTGAACAGTGGCATGGGTGCGTTCGATGTGGCAACATCGTCGCGTCCGATGCCACGCACCAGACTAAACCCTAGTCTCAGGCCAGCGTCCGATGCCTGTTTCACAGGAAAAACTCACTCGGATCGCGACGCGGCCTTAATGACTTTTCATCCTTATGACATAAGGCATCTCTCTGAGCTACCTAGGGCTATGAAATAACAATTGTGCACCACACCTACCTCAATAGACTCATCTAGGTGAAGCTACTGATTCACGCTCCCCTTTATAGTACAGCCAAAGGAAAAACAAAGACCTAAGACTACATAAGTGTCCTCCAACACCATATGACACTTAGCCTAGTCTACCACCGTCTTCGTCGTCCGTCCTTTGAAAACTGAAATGATTTCCATCGCCAGAGGACATGAACTTCATATGCCTGTATCGTCGCCATTACCGTGACCTAACTCATCCCTGTTTCTGCAAAACACACATTAGTCACAGTAATCTTGTGTTTCATCCAATCACCGAAACCCACTAGGGGCCAAGATGCGTTCAATTTCCCCCTTTTTGGTGATTGATGACAACACAAGATCGAGTATATAGAGGAGAGGTTTTCAAATCATGACATGTATGAACTTGCAATGAATAAAAGAAAATGATTAGGGGCAAGCTCATACATATCATGCCAACATCCTGCACTCAACAAGTTAGAGTGAATAGCAAGTGCAAGAGTAAAGAGCTTGAATACATAACAAGTCAGAATTAAGCGCAAGTAATCGAGAGAAATGATATGACATGCCATATAAGATAACATAGTGAGCACATACATGTCATAAGGTCCATAACACACATATAAAGCATAATAATGTGCAAAAGATGCGATATGTAAAGAGCGTATGTGAAACATAACATAACAAAAGATCTGAAACCCTCTCACATCGCTCCCCCTATCGCTATACTCGACCACTCTTCCCTTTGGAATCAAGCGCCAAACTATGCGTCGGAGGGCGGAGGTGGCGCAGACGAGTTAGGAGCAGTCTCTGGAGAGCGTTGGGTGAACTCGAACTGCTGTAGAATAGCCTCGGAGTCTGAAGAGGACGAGCCCGTAGCCTGCTGACCCTCAGGAAGCAGAAGCTGTGGAGAAGCGGTCCGGGTCTGCTCTGGCTGCTCTGACTGCTCAACTTGCGTTGTCTGCTCTGCTTGCTCAGAAGCTGTCTCAGTCTCTAAAGCTGTGCCGGCCTGAGGGTCGGAGTGCGGAAGCTCTGGAATAGAGGCCAACTCAGGCTGCACTGACGTGGTCGTCTCTGACTGAACAGGCTCTGTCTGCTCTGAAGATGCGACAGAGCTCGGTATGGTGTCGGTAGTGGAAGTCACCAGAGTCGTCGATGTCTGTACTGGGTCCTGAAGATCTGGCGTGGGAAACCCAGTGAGCTCACTGAAGCTGGCCGACAAGTCCCTTGTCACTATGGTGGTCGTCGCGTACAAGGACTCTGTCGGTCGGGGAGTGAAGCCAGTATGCAGTGGAATGAAGAGCGGGGCCCGCCTAGAGGTGTAGTGAAGGTCGTAAACTGAGAAGAGCTGGGGCCGAAGGACTGTTGTGGCTGGCTGAACTGCTGCTGCTGAGGGAACTGCTGCGGTGGAACTAGTGGCTGCCACTGAATCTGCTGGGGCTGCGGTGGAGGCTGCTGCCACTGCCACTGGGGCGGACCACTCATGACCCTCTCCATGAAGCTCAGGGTCTGCTACTGAAGCTCCAGCATCTGGCGCTGCAGGGCATCTCACCGCTTCTGTGCCTACTGCTGAGCTAGGGTCTGTGCCTGGGCTAAGCGCTGCTGCTCCTGGGCAAGCCTCTGAACATCCTGAGTCACCGTTCGCTGCTACTCCTTCATCCGAGATAGAATCGCAAGGAGTGCGGGGTCGGAGGAAGCATTACCACTCATCCCGGCCTGAGAGTCGTGAGCTCGAGGCGGGTAGTGAGGCGGGAGGTGGTAGTCCTCGTCTGAGCTGTCGGTGGGGTCGTCGGCCACGAACGTGTCCTCGCCCTCTAGGTCAGCTAGCTCCTGCTCAGCGAGGGCTCGGACAGTCTCGTCCTGCTCCTGTGCTGACTCTGGCACCTCTGGTCGCTGTCTGGAGCTGGACGTCGCACCCTGCAGCTGCTGCCTACGGTCCCGACCGTGTCCCAGAAGCTGGCTCATGTTATAGGCGGGGAACACGGTCGCAGAGCTGGTGAGTGACTGGTCTGGGTGGCTCCCTATGGTGACAGCTACCTTCCAAAGAATATAGGACACCCAGTGCGCATACGGTAGCTGCCTGCGGGCCTTGATGCCCTCTGCCACGGTGTCCTCCATCTCACAGATGGTCACATCCATAATGTCAAACTCCTTCTGCTGGATCAGGTAAGCAAGCAGCCACAACTGGAGTCATGAGATGGCCTCCCTGAAACCAACACGAGGCAGCAAGGTGCGCCTGAGGACCTCATGGAGGATCCGAGCCGCAGGAGTGAGATCCTTCGGCGCTCGGCTCGAACCCTCCCCGAAGGGCTCTCTGAAGCAGGGGCGCACCAGGTTTGTGGGAGGCTGCTCTCCGCCGTGAGGGCGTCGCGGTGGCTGTGTACTGTCATAGCACAAGTCGTGAATCCGAGTCTGCGAGTGACGAAGGCCAAACCGGTCTCTGATCTCTGAGGTAAACAGTCTGTAGTGCTCGCCGCCAAACGCAAACTCAATCGTCTCTCTGTCTGGGTGCACCCACAGCGACGCGTAGAACTAGAAGACCCAATCCTCGATGTAAGAGCCAGACCATCCCAGAAGATCTGCCAGACCAGGCAGGAAGGTAAGAGCTGGACGGAGCTGCTCTGAAGCTGAAACCAGGGCCTCCAGGGTGCAGACCCTCTGTGAACGTAGGCTGATCCTGGCGTTCCTGTAGCCTCTGTAAAAGTCCTCCTGCAGGACAGTGAAGAAGTCTGCCCCTGCCTGCTCCTGCCGCTCTCTCGGGAACCACTGCTTAACTGGGACTAACCGGAGGGTTTGTATCTGCGAGCAAGTGGCCGCACGGAGGTCTAGCCACGGAATCTGCGGGGGCGGACGCCTCGAGGGAGCACGTGCACCCCGCAGAGGGACATCGGGTCGGGGTGGCACCGTTGTCCGGCGACGAGATGACCGGGGTCGGGGAACCTCCTTCTCTGCCTCTGCCTCTGCCTCAGCTGCCTCGGCCTCTGCCTGGCCCTGCTGCAAGGTCTGGGGCTCGACACCGGGTGAGGTGAACGTGGTCCGACGACCGACAGCCATAAGCGTGCTAGTCGGCGAGTCGTGAAAGCTCTCGACCTCCTTAACTGCTCTGCGCTGCTCTGGAGACAGTTGATCCTGAATCCTCAATCCACCACCACGACCTCCCTGCTCAGCACGCTCTGCAGCGGCTGCAACCTCACGGGCCTGATCGGCCTCTCGCTGCTCTCTTGTGCGCTTCCGGCGCGTGATCAACTTCCCCTTCTCGGGCCTCTGACCGGAAGGAGGGGGACGGGGAGGAGAGTCCCCCGGAGCACCGCCAACGTTCTTGCAGCGCATAGCTGACAAGAACAGAGAAACACTGCCGCTGAAAGTCTGGACTGCCGCTGAAATCCCCTGACAACCAGCTGACAAGAAATCCACTAGACAGAAACTCCCCCTGACAGTGACAGCCAACTGACACTGACACTCGCGAGGCTTGGCCTCGATCCTTACCCGCGAGCTTGGCCCCGGGTTGTCTGTCACTGCCCAACTGTCAAACTGGCCACTGACACTAACTCGCTGCATAGAATAGAGAGGAGATATATAAGAACATATATTCTAGAGACGAGAAAGCCCTATGGAAGCAAAGCATATAGGATAAGATGGGAAAGGCTTCGCTACCTGACGATCCGACAGAATGACCCAAGCACGAGGTAGGACACTGACGTTCCGGCACCCACGTATCACACCAAGGATGACTGCAAAGGAGTTGGGTGAAAACGGGGTTAAAAAACAGGGTGAACGGTCATTGGGGCATTTTGTCGAGCACCTAGTGTGCATGAGGTGGAGAGTAGGGGCGGTTGCTTACTGCGGGTTTTGCTTGACCAAGGAAGATGCACCGGAGGGGAAAGGAGCTCGGGGACGAGGAGAACGAGCTCCGATGTTCGGCGAGGAAGCTCCGGCGAGCGGCGAACGACGCCGACGAGCTAAGGCGCGCGCGCGGTGGGAGCGTGCGAGGACGGCTGCCAGACGAACTGGGGCACGTCGGGAGGGAGCAGTGACGACCGGCGATGTTGGTCGCGGCGGGGCACAGCGACCGGCGGCGAGGGCGCGGGGGGAGTCACGGCGGCGAGACAGGCGAGCGGTGGTTAGGGTTGGGCGGCGGCGGGCACGAGCTCAGGCTGAGAGGAGAAAGACGACGAGTGAAGACATGTGGGACTCGCCTGTCAACAGAAGAACCTATTGCGCCGCTAAAAGGGGCATCAGACGCACCGATTTGATCACATCAGACGCTCCGATGTCCACTCAGAGAGGTTCAAAATGGCCAAAAACACAACAGACGCGTCCTTTGCCTTGGCAGCGTCCGATGGGGCATCGAACGCTCCGTTGGTGACACAACGGACGCTGACAGATCACTGTTTCAGCCGGGGCTGCCTACAGTGCAGGCATCGGACGCTGGGGCCAGCGTCCGATGCTGCATTTTGGGCAGTTTCGAAGATCTCCGTTGCGGCTCCCTCTCCCAACTAAGTTCCAAACCAAATAAGAGGCAAATAAACACCAGTTGGAACCTAGTATGAGCATCCTCGCATAAACCCTCAATTTTATAAATATTTTGCCATAGGCTATATATCATTTTTAGTGAAAATAGGCAATAAATCCCGAGGAGACAACATGTGGCCACCAAAACTAGGGGACTCAACCATTAGGAGCCTCAAATGCTCCCCCTAGCGGTGGACGAACACAGCGGTTGCTCAAAACTTAACCAAAAAGAAACGACAAAGCAACACTCATGCATATGCAATGCAATACAAAATTTGAATCTAGGTTGCTTGTCAAGTTTGCTCATGGGTAAGCTTTTTCACACGCTTTTTAGGGCGGTTATCTTAACCACGTCTGACAAGCCGAAGTGCATAGCATAATTTAAACATGGCATATGATACAATGCAATGCAAAGACAACCCCCTTTCACCTTTTGACAAAGTCACTTAGATCAAGCACATTAAGCTCACTTCGCAATCTACAAAGGGTGTTTTCATCTAGAGGTTTTGTGAAGATATCCGCCAATTGATCTTCGGTTCTAACTCCCTCTAAGGATATGTCTTTCTTTGAAACATGGTCTCTAACAAAGTGATGGCGAATATCTATGTGCTTTGTGCGAGAGTGTTGAACCGGGTTGTTAGCAAGCTTAACCGTGCTCTCATTGTCACACAACAAAGGTACCCTTTCTAGAACTACATCATAGTCTAAAAGGGTTTGTTTCATATAAAGGATTTGTGCACAACAAGCACCCGTGGCTATGTATTCCGCCTCGGCGATAGACAAGGCCACACTATTTTGCTTTTTCGAACTCCATGAAACTAGTGATCTCCCAAGCAAATGGCACCCTCCGGATGTGCTCTTTCTATCTACTTTGCAACCCGCGTAATCGGAATCGGAATACCCAACTAGTTGGAAGTTAGCTCCTTTGGGATACCAAAGGCCAATGCTTGGGGTGTGCTTTAGGTACCTAAGGATTCTCTTCACTGCTATGAGATGTGATTCCCTAGGATCGGCTTGAAAATGAGCACACATGCACACACTAAACATGATGTCGGGCCTAGATGCGGTCAAATATAACAAGCTACCAATCATAGAGCGGTAGAGAGTTTGATCAACCGGGTTACCTCCCACATCTAGGTCGAGATATCCATTTGTTGGCATTGGAGTCTTGATAGGCTTGCAATCATCCATGTTGAAGTGCTTGAGGAGGTCTTTTGTGTACTTCTCTTGAGATATAAAAGTCCCCTCCTTCAATTACTTGACTTGGAAGCCTAGGAAGAATGTGAGCTCGCCAATCATGGAAATTTCAAACTCCTTCAACATCAAGTCACCAAATTCCTTGCAATAGGCTTCATTTGTTGACCCGAAGATGATATCATCAACGTAGACTTGACAAATGAAGATCTCTCCATCAAGCTTCTTGGTGAATAGTGTGGTGTCGACCTTCCCAATGGTGAAGCCCTTCTCAATGAGGAAGTCTCGAAGGCGTTCATACCACGCTCTAGGGGCTTGCTTAAGCCCATATAGCGCCTTGGACAACCTATAAACATGATTAGGATATCTAGGGTCTTCAAACCCGGGAGGTTGATCAACATAGACTAGTTCATTTATGAAGTCATTTAAAAATGCACTTTTCACATCCATTTGATATAACTTAATGTCATGATGTGATGCATATGCAAGGAGGATATGGATGGCTTCTAGTCTTGCAACCGGTGCAAAGGTCTCTCCAAAATCCAAGCCTTCTACTTGAGAGAACCCCTTTGCCACTAGCCTTGCCTTGTTTCTAACAACCTTGCCTTGATCATCTTGCTTGTTCCTAAACACCCATTTTGTTCCAATGACTCTTGCGCCTTTTGGTCGCTCTTCAAGTGTCCAAACTTGGTTGCGGGTGAAGTTGTTTAATTCTTCATGCATAGCATTCACCCAATCCGGATCACCTAGAGCTTCATTTACAATGGTAGGCTCAACAAGAGACACAAAGGAGTGACGTTCAATAAATAGAGCAAGTTTTTGAGATCGAGTCATTACACCCCTTGTTGGACTCCCTATGATGAGATCTTGAGGATGAGCTTGTAGTAGAGGAGTAGTCCTTTGATCAACCACTTGAGGGGCCGCTTGAGGAGCATCAACATCTTGAGCTTGTACCACCATTTGATCATGGGAGACATGAGTATCTTCAAATGGCTCTCTCCCATCTTTATCATCATCTTGTGGTACATTGGATGAGGATGGCTTGTTAATGACTTGCACATCATCATCATCATCTTTAGGCTTGATGGCTCCAACCGGCATGTTCTTCATTGCTTCCCTCAATGGTTCATCACCTACATCATCAAGATTCTCATGCTCTCCTTGAGAGCCATTAGATTCATCAAATTCCACATCATATGTTTCTTCTACCATCCCGGTGGCATGGTTGAATACTCAATATGCTTTGGACTTCAATGAGTAACCAACAAGAAAGCCAATATCACATCGGCGTTGGAACTTCCCTAGGTGTTGGCGCTTCTTGTAGATGTAGCATTTGCACCCAAACACTCTAAAGAATGATATATCCGACTTCTTGTTGTTGAGTAGCTCATAGGGGGTCTTGCCAAGGAGACGATAGGGGAACAACCGGTTTGATGCATAGCAAGCGGTGTTGATTGCTTCCGCCCAAAATCTTTCCGGTGTAGAGTACTCATATAACATTGTCCTTGCTAGGGTGATTAGTGTTTGATTCTTCCTCTCAACTACCCCATTTTGTTGTGGTGTGTAGGTTGCGGAGACTTCATGCTTGATCCCAACTTCATCACAATATTTCTCAATGTGGGTGTTGTCAAACTCCTTTCCGTTATCACTTCTAATTTTCTTGATCTTCAAGTCAAATTCATTTTGGGCTCTCTTGGCAAACTTCTTGAATGAAGGGTTGCTTCGAATTTGTCATGAAGAAAGAATACCCAAGTGTATCTAGAATAGGCATCAACAATCACTAGGCAATAGAGATTTCCACCCAAGCTAGCATATGTTGTTGGCCCAAATAGATCCATGTGAAGTAGCTCCAACTCTCTTGATGTTGACACAAAGGCTTTGGTTGGATGAGTATTTGCAACTTGCTTGCCAGCTTGACATGCACTACACAATTTGTCCTTCTCGAATTTGACATCTTTCAAGCCTCTAACCAAATCCTTCTTCAATAGCATGTTGAGAGTGTTCATTCCAGCATGTGCCTATCTTCTATGCCATAGCTGTTGACACCAAATTCTTGCATGCGCAAGAGTATGACAGGTGGACCCAGCCATCAGAGAAGGAAGGATTCGGCAAGCAATCGGATGGCTATTTGGTCTTCAGGGTTTCGGTGCATGCTTGTGCGGTCGGCTATTTTACAAGACGGTAGCTCCATTCGGGAGATGGAAGTTGCAAAATAAAACTGACTTGCATAAGAAGACACGTGACGATGGAGGATGCCGAAGAATTTGGAAGTAGAATTTGTATCTTTCCATATTTTATTATGCAAATCGTAATCATTTAGGACTCATGTTTCGTCCAGGGTATAAATATAAACCCTCGACCAATGTAAAATTGTTCACAACCATATCAATACAAACCGGCCCCGTGCCACCTTCGAGTCCTTAGTCGTGTCGTCGAGTTCTTCGAGAGGAATCATCGATCCGTCGACCTCCGTAAGTATCGACAACCTTGCTATCATGTCTAGTATCATGCGGTGGATTTAGATATGATGCAAGTAGTCTCGTATGTTAAGCTTAGTATCGTGCGGCGGATTTAAGCTTATGACGGGAAGTTTTTGCTTATGCCTTGTATCGTGCGGCGGATTGAGTCATGAGTAAAAATAGTTATCGGCTCTATTAGATTTGGCAGATCCAATAGATTCATTAAGTTATCATGTGTTATATGTTTTATTTATTTAATTCTTGTAACACTCCTTTGCCCAATCTAGATTGATCTTTGTTCGGCCTTGTCGCACGAGTTTGCTTGTGCTCTCTTTTAATCATAAGATCATGATGGCTGAATCAACTTTCAATCTAGGTTGTTACATGTTGCGGGTTCATGCATATCAATCATGGTTAGACTTTGATGAAACTAGGTGTCGTGTGGCAGATGCAGGTTTTAGATTAGTTTAATCATGCTTGCTTGTTTGTTCCTTCTTCATGGACCCCAATTTGGCTGGTTTGCTAATCTTGGTTAAGCTTACACGAGTAATGAGCCTTATAGATCTGTTCAAATATATGCATGCTTTTAGCTTGTTATAATTAGATTGTATCATGCGGTGGATTAATCTAATTATAAGAAGTGGTGTAAACTTATAGCAAGTGGTATCATGCGGTGGATTAGCTTCGCTTGAGTTTATGCCTGACGGGTTTATGAAGACTAAACATGCGGCAGATTAGTCGGATTAGCCTATGCATGTGTTATTTGAATAGATCTATATTTGTAAGTTACCTGTTTATAATATCTTTGATTTGTTCAAGCATGTATTTCTTTACATATGCATTCGGTAGTTAATATGCTTTACATACTCTGTTCTCATACTAGCCGAATGATTTTATAAACATGCTCTGACAGACAGCTTCTATAGCTGTGTGCCGTCGTGATTGGCTTCCGAAGCCGTACATATGGAACTGTCTGGTTTTATCCGGCATGTTCCAAAGGTATTCTCATAGTTTTTTCCTTGTTGGTTTTCAAGTCAAACCGACTGGCACGTCTCCGGATTCAGCACATTCCGGGCACCCGATTGAAGCTAGCTTTTCGGCTTGCTGTGTGCTTGGCGTGGGGTGTCACGTTTTGCGTCAACACACTTTTTGTCACGCCCGGTGGGACCACTTCGTTTCAAGATGCCTGAGATCAGCGATGATCAAATTCTAGATGTGACCATGGATGAGTTGCTGCCAGACTTAAAGGATTTTGTACAGCAAGCTTGTGATGAATTCCAGCGCAAATGCTTGGCGTCTTTCTCCAAGAACAAGAGCGGCAGGGTCTTCCAGAAGCAAGAATTCCCAAAGATCATTCCTCATCACCAGTCAGAGTCGTCTGACAATAACGAAGAGGAAGTTATTCGAAAGATGACTGAATTAGTATACAAAGCTGTATCGGAAGCCATGACCAATCATCAGGCAGCTTTCCTGAATACTTTTCGTGCTGTCATGGTTAGCATTTTTGGTCCAACAGCGGATAAACACTTTGAAGAAGCTGCCGGCCCAATGCAAGGACCACTATTGTTCCCGGTACCTCAACATCGAAAGATCACACAAGGAGTTGGAGCTGGCCCAAGCACAGTTGGGATTGTTCTTCATGAGACGCAACAACCTCCCCAAACTTATGGCCAGCTCACGTTCGGCACGACGGGAAACGTCCCACAATCTGCTTCTAAAGTATCTCTTGCAGCAAACAGGATACAGAGGAATATATTTGGAGATGGATATCAAGAGTTCGTTGATTATAGCGCAATTAACGCTCTTCCAAATCCAGGCTACAAGAGTTCGGCAGGACTACATCCTGGGGGCAAGCACAAGCAGCTCCTGAGTCGAATATTGACCTCATTATGCATAGGATGGCTGATATGATGCAAAATCAATTCGGCCTAAAACCAAAGGGTCAATCATATGCTTACAAATCCCCTTACCCAGAGTGGTACAATCGGGTAGCACTTCCTCCAAGGGTGAAGCCTCCCACCGATTTTGCCAAGTTTTCATGCCAAGATGACACCAGTACCGTAGAACATATCAGCCGATACTTCATGCAACTTGGAGAGGCGTCTACGGATGAAGCTTGGAGGATTCGGTACTTCCCACTGTCGTTGACAGGACCAGCCTTCTCGTGGTTTGCTTCTCTGCCAGCAAATTCTATCAATATGTGGGCAGAGCTGGAACATAAATTCCACTCGTATTTCTTCACGGGTACCAGCGAAAAGAAGTTGGTCGATCTCATGAGCCTGAGAATGAAACCTGGCAAGACGCCACAAGAATATCTACGCCGGTTTAGGGAAACTAAGAATCTTTGCTATTCTCTGAATTTGCCGGACGACCAATTACCGGGGATAGCCATAGCTGGTATGTTGCCGAGTATCAAAGAGAAACTATTCGGCATGGAGTTTGATGACCTCAGGCAGTTATCGCAGAGGTTGGCAACGATGAGCAGTCAAGCCCAAGGACTCAAGAGGAATAATCAATTCCAGAAGGGTGATGTGGCTGCTGAAATGTATCAGGCTTTTCTAGAAGAGGCAGCTGAATACGATAATGAAGATGAAATAGCTGCAGCCGAAATAGTCTGGGCTAAAGAGCCGACTCAAGTCAACCAACGATGGCTGAGGCAACAGAAAGGTACTTATGACTTTGATGTTTAGAAGTCAGATAAATTATTTGAGTACTTGTTGAAGGAAGGACGTATCAAGTTGCCAGAAGGTCACCCTATGCTGCATCTCGAAGGAGTCAAGGATAAGAAGTATTGTGGTTTTCATAATACTAGATCCCATTCCATAAATGATTGTCGAGTGTTCAGAGTGCGGATCCAGAAAGCTATCCATGACGGGCATCTGAGGTTTGATGGAAAGATGAAGGTTGATGATAGCCCTTTTGGACAGAATATTGTGTCTTTCTCTGTTAATATGGTCAATACAGCTGATCCCAGGGGCAAGAGCAAAATGAAAGTGTTAACCTCTGATAGAGCGAGGGAAGTTGGTGCTGTTGACCCTAATCGGCAAATTACAAATAAGGAGCTTCAGCAGAGGGTTCGGTTCCAGAATAGCCGAGCTAAGACGGGTGAAACTTCTAGACCCAGGGTTACGACGCGTATTCTGCTGAATAAGTGGCGTCGGGAACAGGAACGGTACCAGAAGTAGAGATTTTATGAAGAACAGAAGTTCCTGGAGAAACAACGAAAGTACAAAGAAGAGATGTACCAAGAGGAACGAGAAGATATGAGGGAGCAAGAACAATCTCATTGGGAGTGCTCGTTTTTCCAGTACTGTTGGAACGAAGGCTTGAAGCTGCCTGTTAAGAACAACTGCCCTAAGTGCAGTAATCAATATTCTGAGTATAGGCAATCTCGGGTCAACCGCCATTCTGTCCATGAAAGGCTTGGGGCACGAGTCCCTGAAGATGATCGGTGTTTAAAAATAAATAATTCTGAAGATTGGCAGGGAAGAGGATTTGCCAATCGCAGTTGGACTCGTACTGGAGAAGAAGAGTACCGCGAGTATGTCTGGCAGAGAGGACAGTGGTGTCCGCCAGGGTTGTGAAGGAGCCAGAAGAGAAGGGTGCAGCGCCTAAGAAACAGAGAGTTAGAGCAAGCAAGTGCCAAGATAAAGCGAGTCTGGCGACCCAAAGAAAAGCCGGATGGAAGTGATCGTTCGGCTGATGCATGCATGGCTTTCTTTCTTCCATCAGAATTCATAGCTCCCGAAGATCAGGATGTCCGAGACGAGGTGTATTCAGACTTTGATGAAGATGAATTCCAGGAGTTGTTGGCTCATCTTGTTTTAGCTCAACGAGCAGTATTTGATAAACCAGCTAAGCACCGGCACTTGAAGCCACTTTATATGAGGGGGTATGTTAATGGCAAGCCACTAAGCAAGATGTTCATTGATGGAGGGGCTGCCATAAACATCATGCCGTATACCACCTTCAGAAAACTTGGGATGGCAAGTGAAGACTTATTGAAGACTGACATGGTGTTCAGAGACTTTGCTGGTAATTCCTCTGATACTCGAGGGGCAGTTCATGTTGAGTTGACAATCAGAACTAAAACCTTGATCACTACTTTCTTCGTCATTGATGGCAAGGGGGCATACAGTTTGCTATTAGGGAGAGATTGGATATATGCAAACTGTTGTGTGTCGTCAACTATGCATCAATTCCTTATCCAGTGGATCAGAGATGACATCGAAATTGTCCATGCTGATGATTCGGTGAGTGTTGCTAATACGGAGCCCATCTACTGGGAATATGATGGTGTCGAGTGCTTCTCTGGGAGATCTTGGGAAGTAGGTCATGTGAATGTTTTCGACAAGGATCAACAGCCGATTCGGACGATCGGCTCTCAGAGTAATTTTTAAATAGTCCAGCTGATGGTAATGGAGAAGAATTGGGACCAGGTTTCATATCGGCTGACAAGGAATAAAGTATTGATGATGAAGCCGAGATAGGACCGATGTATACCAAGTTTGGGTCTCGAGTGTTTAAAAGTTTTGTTTATTTCTCCATTACTGAAGCTCAAAGGAAATCGAGAATTCATGAGAAGTGACGTACAACGAAAGGTCTTGGTGAAATTAAAAGCATATGAAGGCATTTTCTCAACTTGGTGATCATTTCAAGTTGTACGTGACGGCCGATAGCCTTACAACAGGATCGGCCCTTATTTTAAGTTTAAAGGAAAAGATAGGTAGCAGCTAGCTTTAGCCGAAAATGTTAAACCCAGGGAAGGGTATTTGGCTGTAGAGAGATTTTGTTCATATATGCACCACTCGTGGATTGAAGCTTTGGCATTATTTGTTAAAGGCCGAATGCATGGAAATTGTATCTGGAGCAGATGCAAAGACATTTTTGTACAACCGATGTATAAAGCATCGCCTTTAGCAGAAAAAATGTTCCAAGAAGTTTAAGTTATAGCCAATATTATTTATATCGCCTTTAGTGCAAGAGTGTTCATGACCCGGTAATCCTAGCGTTTTTTCGAATAGTAGGTTTATTGGGGGAAGAGAAAGGTGAAGTGCAGTAAATAAGATGCCGAGTGACATGACACATCAAAAACGAGATCTAGTCGGCTAAGATGACGTCATGCGTTCGGGAAACATTTTCTCTGAAGAAATGCTGCAATCGGAAAAATCACTGAGATTGTCGAAGATGCAAATAGACATTATTCAGAGGGGGACAAGTCTCATGTGTTACAAGCTTCACTCACAGATTTATCCTGATACAAGCTACCCTTGAAATAATTTGTTTACAATGGATTGCGGGTCAGTAATCTCGGCAATAGCAGCGGCATGATTATCATAGATTTCGAGGTCTTCAAGTTCATCCAGATCCCCGCCTGCGAAGCCAACTGGTAGGAAGGAGTAATCTTCTTTGGTCCAAGAGCTCATTGCTGATAGCCCAAGGGAAACCCCAGCGTGCACACCTTGGATGACGACCTGATCTATGCGGCCATCCACGGCGTCAAGACGAGCTTCAGTTGAATCCCCACGAGCATTCACCTTAAGGACAATTCTGTTTGCCGCTGCTTTCAAACGGTCATTCTCTGCAGACAAGGCTAATGAGAAAAAGAGTATATTAGGCGAAAGCAAAATCGGGAGTAGGAGAAGAACCGAGATTCTGCTAACCTGTGATGATACTGCAGAACTGTTTCCGTTGATCTACCCATTCAGCTTCCTCAATGTCGTGCTTCTTAAATACATCTTCCAGTTCCTTCTGGACTTTACCCTCTTCCTCGCACACCGAGGAGTGTCCAAACAGGTCTGCTGGAGTGAATCATCAAACTCATAATCTAGTGGCTTGGAAAAAGGTTGAAAGAAATCATTGGAGCTACCGTTTCTGGAGGAAGAACCCAAGCTCGACTAGGGGAGGATCCTGCTTTGGAGAGGAAACGAACAGTGAATCAGAGATAGATAAGCAAGAAAGCTACCGCAAGGGGGCAGGGAGTTCGTTTTTACCCATGACGCTAGTGAGTTGATGCTCGGCTTCCTCCTATTTCGTCTCCAACGTTATGATTGTCATGGTCGCCATTGCCTGCCATTGATGGAAACAAAAGCGGAAGATTTTCTCTCTGGTTTGAGCCGAAGCTGAGGGGTGGAAGCTTTCTGTGAGTCAAGCTATGTGGCTGAAGTCAAGAGTGGCGGCTTGTGTAGGGTCATATTTATAGAACCATGGCTTGCATACTGAAGGACCAAGCATCGGAGTAGGGTTTTCACGGCTTATGGGCCGTTATTGGGCCAAGCCAGGTTTTTAGTGATTGGAAGAGGTTACGACCCCAGAATCAGAAAGCTGATAGGATTCGGCTAAGAGTCGTTCAGTTTTAATTAGTAGTTTGGGAACTCATGTTACCGATTGACACTGAGAGCAGAAAGTTGAAGATCGAAAAATCCTTTAAGAGATACTACCTTAATGTCATCATGATAAGAGAAAGCCAGAACTTTGAATCTAAGATGACCGATTACAACAAATTGTCCGCAAGGTGAAGGTATCTGATGCTATTATCAGCAAAAGCCGATGTAGTGTACATCGCCGTTGAAGTAAAAAAAAAATCAGTGGCTGGTGTGCAAAATGGAGCACGCATTGATCTCGAAGGATCAACCGCAGATTAATTTCAAAGTCGGGCGAACGAAAGGAGTTTCTTATTTTACAGAAGGAGGGTTCAAGTTTACAATAAAAATCAGTTCGTCCATCCTATCCTCTGTCTGATCGGGAGGTCATGGTCGAAGGAATCAACCAGATCTGTTCCAGCTTCCTTCATATCATCTACGGAGTGTGCTACCCTGTACTCTAGTCCTCGCTCACAGACATCAAAACTACGATAGTCGGCGCCGGAATGGATCCGTACAGCATTGAAGGCAAGCGCCGCGCCGTATCCCATATACCAGCTCTGGAGATTCCAGGGATGATTCGGGTGACTTCGTTCACCCGCCTCAGGGCCGTCGTGCCCGGTGCATTGGCCGTAAAGGCGAGGTCAGCAATAGCAGCTTCGAGAGAATGAAGTTTGGCCTCCAGAGCTGAAAAGAGGGAAGAATCGATAGAAATAGAAGGAGAAAATGAGGAAGGGAATAGTGAAAGAATGCTTACCAACGGCCCGTTTCCGAGCGATATTACGCTCTTTATAAATTCGGGTAATTTCCTGATCCTTCCTTTCCAAATCGAACTGAAGATCTGCAATCTTCTGGGACAAGTCCTCGGGAAGATTATCACCGGTCCTCCTAAGAACAAGAGCAACGGTGTGAGAGCGGTTGCTTCATTTTCGGGACGAAGACGATGAAGGACAAACCTCCTCTTAGAGGTGCTGGAAGCTCCGAACTCGGAGCTATGGCGGCTCGCTTCAGAAGACATCTTCTGGTTGATTGGAGTAACAGGAGAAAAGAGGGTTTTCTGGTTTGGAAACGAAGCAGGGGAGTTCGGAAAGCGCGAGCCGAAATAAGAGTAAAAAGGGGATTTTAAAGGATTCCAAGAGGCGCATCGGGAGATGAATCGGTAGGTGAAGTAATTATGACATGCGAGGTTTCTACAAAAGGTAGATGCTTCTGGGGATTCCACGTGTGTGTATGGAAAAGGAATTTTGAAACAAATATTTGTCCCAAAATTAGGGGGCATGTGTTGACACCAAATTCTTGCACGCGCAAGAGTATGATAGGTGGACCCAGCTAGCAGAGAAGGAAGGATTCTGTAACACCTCTGGTGTTTAACTGTAATTAACCTGACATGTCATCATCATTAGTCATTAATCATCTTTGTCATACATTATGTTGGCCTAAATGCTTGTTGCATTTATTCCCTTTTTGTGTGTAGAAATCTCTTTTCAAAACCCTAAAAGCCCTAACCTTCCTATAAGGGCAAAATGGTAATTTCACCTCTGTGCCTAGCTTTGTGTAATTCTTGTTCAGTTGGATGTCTTGAAATTTTGTTGTGTTGGCCAAAGTTCAAAAATAAAAATCAGATTTCAAATCCCTTTGCAAAACCCTGATTTCGAAACCCTGGATTTTATCCCTCTTTTTGTAGTTCAAAAATTATTCAAAATTTGGGGTTCGTCCAAAAAGCAAAGTTGTAGATCTGATCTAGATGAGCAACTTTGGTATTTACAAATTTTCAAGTTTCTGTACAAAGTTTGAAGTAAATCCAAATTAATTCAAATTCCAGTTTTTGTCCCCTTTTCAGTTTTCAAAATTTATTCAAAAATTATTGAGTTTCAGAAAAAGTGTATATTAGCAAAGTTATAGGTTTTGATAAAAGGAACAACTTTCATATTTGCAGATTTCCAACTTTCAGTGTAAAATCAAAAGTAATTTTGAATTTATTCAAATCCCAAAAGTGTTCCCTTTTCTGATTTCAAATGTGGTTCAAAAACTATTTGGATTTGGAAAATGTTCATATTGACAAAGTTGTAGATCTCTTTTTTCTGAACAACTTTGGTGTTTTGAGTTTTTCCTGTGCAGTTCAAATTTTGGAAGTAATTTGCAAAATACAGATATCAGCCAAAAGTCAAACCCTAGGGCATAGCCCTGTTCATCTTCCTCACCGTAGAGGGGGGGCCCGGCCATGGCCGCGCGCCGGCGCTGCGCACGCCGCACGCCTGGCAGCTGCACGCCCGCCCCCGACTTGTCGCCTGCGCCCGCGACATCATTCCGCACCCGCACGCGAGCGCTGACCCTCTCTCTTCCGTCCCCCACTGCTCCCCGCGCGTCGCCGCCGCGTGGCCGTCGCCGGCGAACGCACACCCGGCCCCTGCGTGCACGCCCGTCCTTCCGCCGGCTTGCAATCGAGTGCGCATGCCCCGGCCGAGCTCATCCACACCATCTCGTGCTCTCTACCGTCCCCGACCGTGCCTATAAAAGGGACCGCCGGAGTCTGAGCTCCTCACTCACCTCCGCCACCGTGGCCAGCCCACTCCAGACCCTCCACCGCCCAACCAACTAGCCCAACAGCTCCGTCTTGAGCTCGTGAAGCTTCCCTACTCTTCAATTTCATCTCTACCGTCTCCTATCGCCCGGCGTAGCTCGCCGTTCCCATCTCCGGCAGAAACCCGGCGAGCTCGGGTTCGTGAAATACTCCCTCTCCGGTCACGGATACCTTCCCCTGACCCCTGTGTCAGCTTCCTTGGTTCCGTGCGACTCTAACCAGGCCCTTGCGGTCTCGTGTGTTGCGCAGGGTCGTCAGAGCGCCGCTCGCCGCTCGCCGCCGAGAGAGCTCCACCGAACCACCGCCCCGCCGAGCCTTGTCTCCGACCGTGGTAAGCACTCGAAGCCCCCTCGGTCTCTGCCTTTTTACGGCGCGAAGCTCGAGCCAGGCCTCGGGCGCACGCGTTCACTGTTGGCTCGAGCCAGGCCTCGAGCACACGTTTCCGTCTCGCCCGAGCCCGGCCTCGAGCGGACTCGTGCACCCTCCGCTTCGCCAAGCCAGGCCTCGGACGAAACGTTTTTTTTCCGTCTCGCCCGAGCCTCCCGGCCAGGCCTCGGACGAAACCCTTGTTTCCGTCTCGCCCGAGCCTCCGAGCCAGGTCTCGGACGAAGCAGTCGCTTCCGCCTCGCCCGAGCCCGTTTCACCCGAACCCGCTTCGCTCGAGCCAGGCCTCGGCGAACCATGTCTTCCGATTTGCCCGAGCCTCCCGTTTCGCCCGAGCCTTGCGAGGAAAGAGCACAGTGCTCTTTCTCCTTTTTGAGGAGTTGTGAATAGTATTGCTTTTTCATCTTTTTGTATGATTTTCTGTATTGCTCTAAAAATTCTGAAAATTTTACAATTGACTCTCTATACCATGTAGTATTTTAGAAAAATATGAAACTTGACTTTTCTGCAAGAATTTGAAAATGTAAAATCCCTCTTTTAATTAATAAATGGATGGTTTTGGATTTTTTAGAAAATCATTTATAACTCCAAAAATCATGAGATAAATTTTTGTGAGCTTCCTATGCCATGTTTAGTCTCTGGTGAGATTTTGAAGTCTTTTGGAGCAAGTTGATTTTTGAGCTTTTATTTTTAATTGTTAAATAGTGTCTTCTGTTAATTAATGTCTGATTTTATTTGAGCACCTTAATGACCTCCAAAAATTATGAAATTTGTTTTGCCATCTATCTACACCATAATGAACTTATGTGAGTAATTTGGTAATTTTTGGAGCAACTTCTTAAAATGACCTTTTTAAATAATTAAGAAAAATAGAAAGAAATGATTAGGGTTCATGTTGTATGCCCTGTTTTTGCATTTGTTCATGCTAGCATACTCATGTGCATGCATCATTGCATTCGTATAGTCACCGAAGAAGGAGTCAAGATCGAGGCAGCCGCCGACGAACCTGTCCCTGAGGCTACCCCGAGCTCCGACAACTGCCCTGCCGCCTTCGAGCCTGCCCTCTTTGCTCTTCAAGGCAAGCCCCGGTGCATTTAACCCTTTCCTTGAATTTATAAAAGGATTTCCTTAAATGCTTTTGAGTTAAATTATTGCATTAGGTTTATAGGAGTTGTGTGGTATCCTAATTGATGCACTATCCACCTTGACCACTGATACACCTGATACCTGCTGTTCAAAAGTATTTGAAAAATGCTTAGCAATGCTTATTGAATTAGACTTTGCAATAAAATGCCAATTTCAAAAGTGTGATCACTTAAAGAACTTTTATGGGAATTTGGCTTTACTCCCTGCCTGTTGGCTAAGTATCTGATCCATACCTAGTCAATAGCGAGGAGAGGTTGTCCGAGCGTACGGTGCCGTCATGTTGTAGTCCGGGACTCAACAGTTGACACCGACCGGGACAGGGTTGAAAAACTGACGGGACTATTACGCTTGGGTGAGATATAACCAAGGTATAGTTCTGGCTGGAAAATTAGGGACCATCCGTATGGGGGCCTGCTGGTCAAGACTTGTAACTATTCACATACTACGGAAAGCTCTGGCTCCGAGGAATCCTTTATTGGACCGACAACCGCGCACTGGGAGTGGAGAGATGGCGGAAGTAGCATGTACCCACGTGGTCGTCGTACCTGGATAGGAGTGGTGTACTGTACTTCCGGGTGGCGTAGGACCGGGCCCAATCTTGGAGGAATCGTGGTAGACGAGTTGGCATATGCAAGCTTGGGTGCTACATATGCAGTGTGGATAGGGATCCTCAGCTGAGTATTATTTATCCGGATTAACGTTGCTCCTCGGTTATGGAGACTTGGTCCACTGACTGTCAACGGAGAGTGGTTCTCAACTAGGAATGTTTTGGAATGTAAAATGAATCATGAACGATGAAGAATTGAGGAATATTGAATCTTTCAAAAATAAAATAAGGTTTACAAAAATGCTTTTCTGCAAAATACTTGATCTTGCTTAAGCCTTACCTTGACTACCCTAAGCCTCTCATTCCTGGGTCTTCTCCCTTTTTCTTTAGTCGGGTAAGTCTTGTTGAGTACCCCAGTACTCAGGGTTTGTTACCCATGCTGCAGGTATGACAGAGTCCCCGATGTGTCTTGCACCCTGCTGCGTGACCATCGTCCAGGAAGAGGCCGATGAGGCCGAAGAATAGTTGTACACCCTCGGGCTGGGTGATTATAAGTATCTTTGCTGTTCTCCACTATGTTGCCTATGTCTATTTCTATTATCAGAACTTGGTCTGTAATAACTGCACCTTAATTTCTATTTGGAACCCGGCTTGTAAAACTATTGTTATTTAAGTCTTCCGCTCTTTATTCCGATGTTATTTGTAAAAGTATGCAATGCTGTAACCGAATTGTGAGATGATCCTGCGGACATTGGGCACTGATGTAGCCCGGTGGCGAACAGGTCTTAATCACATGGAACATGGGTTCGGCTGTCAGAGGTTGACAGGGACACATGGGCCATGGGATTAGGGTCGTTCCGTCACAGAGTGGTATCGGAGCATCTCACTTTAACGTTGCAGTGTTCATTTTTGCGAAAACTTCAAAAGACCTTTTGAGTCCAAACAAACTAAACTTGACTATTTTGAGTCCAAATTGCTTCTCTCATCTTGTCTCTCATATGGCAACACTAGCTAGTGGAACAACATGCTTTAAGCCCTATGTACCTTATTTATTTATTGCATTGCTTTGTTCCGTAGGAACGATTCATGCATCATGCCATAATCACTTAAGTAAACTTCCTCTCTAAGTTCGTTTGGGTAGTATGCCTTTACCTGTTCTTGCTAGCCTTTCTCATCCATCTTCTCTTATCCAGACATGGCCTTTATCAAGCGGACTGCTCACAAGTCGACTGGACCCAATGGCGTGCCGCGCCACCAGCTGGCACCACGCGCTGGAGAAGAGACTGGAGAATCTTCCAACGGTCGTCGCTTTCCCCGCCGCACCCGCAAGAATCTGAAGGAGCAAATCAAGAATCTGAAGGCTGAGATAGAGAACATGGAGCATGACTTCTACCTTTCCCGCCTGGAGTTTTATGAGGCACGAGCTTCCCTGGAGCAGGCCAACCGGAACACGGTTCGCGCTATCGAGCAGCGCAATGATGCTTGGACCCGCGAGGACGTTACCAGAGCCCAGCTCCACGGACTGCAGCAGTACACAGCTCAGATTGAACAGTTCAATGATATGCTTCATGAGGAAGTGCATCAGCTGTATGATCAACTTCACCCCTTGGTACCCCCGGTTATGGAAGACCCTGAGGACGGAGTAGTGGAAGAACCCGATGTGGAACAAGAGCCAGACGGAGACGAAGAAATTGAACCTGCTGAGGACGTCCACGCTGAAGACGAGGACGAGGAGGAAGAGCCTGAGCTCATCCTCGAAGAAGACGACGACGAAGACATAATCATCATCGACGACGACTAGACTCGTAGTGTCTGTACCATCTGCTTACCTAAAACCTTAGTTTGGGTTTGGGGGCGTTAGTCTGTCTGTTGCCAAGTCTGGCATGTATCTTTCTTTTCGTATCTTTTCCCTTTATCGGTCTGTATCACCTGTCAGTCACCTTATCAAGTCATCAGCCTTTGTATCAGAAGAAGTTATCAGTCTGTTGTTTTCAGAACTCTATCTATGAATGCTAAGTTCTAAGTTGCTTAACAGATGCCTGTGAACACTCGCACCGGAGCCGGAGGTTCTGATGATGCCAACCTTCCAAACCCTCCACCTGTTCCTGCTACCCTGGCAGATGCCATTGCAGCCTTAGCAGCCGCTGCTAACCTCATGGCTAGAAACCAGGGCCAGCAGCCGAATAATGGTCACCGTGGTCGTCAGTACATCAACAACGAGACCACCTATGTGGAATTCACCGAGACTCGTCCACCGGTCTTCACCAAGGCCGATGAACCCCTCGAAGCTGATGATTGGCTCCGCACCATGGAGCAGAAGTTTGGTCTTATCAACTGCACCGACATCCAGAAGCCACGTTTCGCTTCACAGCAGCTTCGTGGTCCGGCAAGTGCTTGGTATGCCAACCTATTGGCTGCCCAGCCAGAAGGTCATCAGTTGACCTGGGAGGAGTTCCGCACTGCCTTCCGTGCTCATCACATCCCTTCCGGATTGATGAAAATGAAGCTTGATCAATTCCTGGCTCTCCAACAGAAAGACTCCACAGTCATGCAGTATGTGGGTCAATTCAATCATCTCAGCCAGTATGCCTCAGAGTATGTCAACACAGATGAGAAGAAGAGGGATTGTTTCCTCAGAGGACTGCACCCAAAGATCCGTAGGAGCTTGTCCAATAACCTGACTGGGTCTTATCACGATGTTGTTGACCGGGCTGTTGCTTTTGAAGAAAGCAATCGCCAGTACCAGGAAGAGAAGAAGAAGAAGAAAGCAGGGTCAAGCAGCTTCGCTGGCGGTCACAAACGCCAGAGAATCATCTATCACCCCAGCCACCACCACAATCGTCTACCTTACCCCAACCAGCAAGTGGTCGTCCGTACCCGCGGCCACCACCCATAATGCCAACCAGCAGAGTGCCACACAGCCGAACGCCCCAGGTGTTCGTATCACCACTCCACAAACAGCCTACAACCATCCCTGCTACAACTGCGGCCAGCTTGGTCACTGGTCTCGTGAGTGCCCAAAGCCCAAGAGGTATGCTCAGAATGCTCAGAAGAATCCTGGAGGATCTCAACAGCAGCAGCACCGTGCACAGCAGCAGCATGCTCAGAAAGGCAGGATTGTCAAGAAGCACGGGCAAGTCTACTACACCGCGGTCAGCGATATACCAGAAGGGGAGCCCGTCATGATCGGTAGGTTTCCTGTTGCCAATCACCCTGCAGTTGTGTTGTTTGATTCTGGTGCATCGCATTCCTTCATCAGTCGTACTTTTGCCATCAAGCATGAAATATCAATTGAGGATTTAAAAGAAAGTTTCTGCATATTTTCGCTTGGAGGGCGTATAAGTACTAAGGAAGTGGTTCGCAGTATACCAGTAATGTTGGGGGAACATGTATTTCCCACCACCATGATAGTGCTTCATGATCAGGAGATAGATGTCATCCTAGGCATGAATTGGATGTGTCAGTATAAAGCCATGATCGACATCTTGAATAGAGTTGTGAGAGTGGATATTCCTAACAGTACCGCCAAACTCCTTCTCCAACTTCCAATGCCTCAAAAACCAGCAGCCACTCAAATAAATACCACCTATGTTCTGGAAACCAGAGACATCCCCGTGGTCTGCGAATTCCCTGATGTTTTTCCTGAGGATTTGCCTGGTCTGCCTCCTGACCGTGACGTTGAGTTTGCCATAGAGCTAAAGCCCGGGACTGCTCCTATATCCCGCAGAGCTTATCGAATGCCTCCCAGAGAGTTGGCAGAACTAAAAATCCAATTACAAGATTTGTTGGACAAGGGTTTCATTCGCCCAAGCTCGTCTCCTTGGGGCTGTCCTGCAATCTTTGTAAAGAAGAAAGACAAGACTCTCAGAATGTGCATTGATTATCGCCCACTCAATGAGGTCACCATCAAAAATAAATATCCCTTGCCTCGTATTGATCTTCTCTTTGACCAGTTAGCCGGAGCCAAAGTATTCTCCAAGATCGATCTCAGATCCGGCTACCACCAAATAAAGATTCGTCCTGAAGATATTCCTAAAACAGCTTTCACCACCAGATACGGCCTATATGAGTACTTGGTCATGTCCTTCAGTTTGACCAATGCCCCTGCTCATTTCATGTACCTCATGAACTCTGTATTCATGCCAGAGCTTGATAAATTCGTGGTCGTGTTCATTGACGACATCCTTGTCTACTCAAAAACCCCTGAAGATCATGCCGAACATCTTCGTATCGTTCTATCCCGTCTCAGAGAACATCAGCTGTATGCCAAGTTCAGTAAATGTGAGTTCTGGTTAAATCAGATACAGTTTCTTGGTCATGTCCTATCCGCTGAAGGTGTGTCAGTTGACCCTGGTAAAGTGGCAGACATTCTGGATTGGAAGCCACCTACCACTGTTCACCAAGTCCGCAGCTTTATGGGAATGGCTGGATATTATCGTCGATTCATTCCGGATTTCTCAAGAATCGCCAAACCTATCACTGAGTTAGTAAAAAACTCGGTGAAGTTTGTCTGGTCACCAGCCTGTGAGCAAGCCTTTCAAACTCTGAAGAAACTGTTAACTACATCACCAGTGCTAGCCCAACCGAACATCGAGAAGCCCTTTGATGTCTACTGTGATGCATCTGGTACTAGTTTGGGCTGTGTTTTGATGCAAGAAGGTCGAGTGATCGCTTATGCTTCCCGACAGCTTAAGCGACATGAAGAGAATTACCCAACTCATGATCTCGAGTTAGCAGCAGTAGTGCATGCCTTGAAGATCTGGCGTCATTATCTGTTGGGCAGTACCTGTAATGTGTACACTGATCACAAAAGCCTGAAGTATATTTTCACTCAAGAGGAACTGAATATGAGGCAGAGAAGATGGCTTGAGTTAATTAAGGACTATGATCTTGAAGTGCATTACCATCCGGGTAAGGCGAATGTGGTTGTCGATGCGCTCAGTCGCAAGTCATATTGCAACTGTCTGATGAAGAAACCCTATGATTCTTCTTTGTGTTATGAGCTGGAAAAGTTAAATATTGAAATGATTCCGCAAGGAACTCTGAGTAATATCAGAATAGAAACCCCTATCAGAGAGCAGATCATTGCTGCACAAAAAGATAACCCTGGAATCAAGCACATCATCGAAAAGGTCCAATCCGAAAAGGCTGATTGTTTCAGAATCGATGATACATGAGTAGTATGGTTTAAGAATCGGTTAGTAGTTCCTAAAGTGTCTGAGTTAGGAAAGTTAATCCTTGATGAAGCACACTTGACTAGATTCTCCATCCACCCCGGCAGCAACAAGATGTACCAGGCTTTGAAGCAGCAATTCTGGTGGACAAAGATGAAGATTGAGATCGCCCGGTATGTCACTCAATGCGATACCTGCCAGAAAGTCAAAGCCGTGCACATGAAGCCCGGAGGGGAATTGCAACCTTTACCTGTACCTGCTTGGAAATGGGATGATATCAGTATGGACTTTATCAATGGTCTACCCAAGACATCAAGAGGTTTTGATTCCATATGGGTGATCGTGGATCGCCTCACTAAGCAAGCTCACTTCCTGCCAGTGAAGACCAGTTACACCGTCCCCACTTATGCCACTTTGTACAAGAACCACATAGTGAAACTCCATGGCATACCCAAGAGCATTATCTCTGATCGTGGTACCCAGTTTGTCGCAAAATTTTGGAAAGCGTTCCATACCTCACTTGGAACCAAGCTCTTGCATAGTACAGCATATCATCCTCAAACAGATGGACAAACTGAGCGAGTCAACCAAGTGTTAGAGGATATGTTGAGAGCATGTGTGCTCACCTTCGCAGATACTTGGGATGACTGTTTGCCCTTGGCAGAGTTCTCATATAATAACAGTTACCAAGAGAGCATCAAAATGGCACCCTTTGAAGCACTGTACGGCCGCCGTTGTCGTACACCTCTCAGTTGGTCTGAACCCGGAGAAAGGGAATTCTTTGGAGTTGATCTAGTAAAAGATATGGAAGAGAAAGTCAAGCAAATACAAGAGAACATGAAGATTGCACAGTCTCGACAGAAAAGTTATGCTGACAAGAGACGTCGACCTTTGCAGTTCGAGATCGGGGATTATGTGTACCTGAAGGTCTCACCCACCAAAGGAGTCACTCGTTTTGGAGTCAAAGGAAAGTTAGCACCCCGCTACATTGGTCCCTTTGAGATTCTGGATCGTTGTGGCAAGGTAGCTTACAAACTGAGGTTGCCCGATCATCTTTCAGCAGTTCATAATGTGTTTCATGTCTCCCAACTCAAGAAGTGCCTCCGAGTACCTGAACATGTGGTTGAAGTTGAAGGCGTTGAGCTAGAACCAGATCTGTCATACACTGAGTATCCAGTTCGCGTGTTGGATCACAAGGATCGTGTTACCCGAAGAACCACCACAAGATGGTACAAGATCCAGTGGAACCAACACTCTAAAGAAGAAGCCACCTGGGAATCCGAAGACTTCTTAGCAAAGAACTATCCCGACTTTCTCAAATCTCTGTAGATGTAAGGTTTTGCCTTTTCCTTCTTAAGACGTGGAATCTCGGGGCGAGATTTCTTTTAGGGGGGAAGGCTGTAACACCTCTGGTGTTTAACTATAATTAACCTGACATGTCATCATCATTAGTCATTAATCATCTTTGTCATACATTATGTTGGCCTAAATGCTTGTTGCATTTATTCCCTTTTTGTGTGTAGCAATCTCTTTTCAAAACCCTAAAAGCCCTAACCTTCCTATAAGGGCAAAATGGTAATTTCACCTCTGTGCCTAGCTTTGTGTAATTCTTGTTCAGTTGGATGTCTTGAAATTTTGTTGTGTTGGCCAAAGTTCAAAAATAAAAATCAGATTTCAAATCCCTTTGCAAAACCCTGATTTCGAAACCCTGGATTTTATCCCTCTTTTTGTAGTTCAAAAATTATTCAAAATTTGGGGTTGGTCCAAAAAGCAAAGTTGTAGATCTGATCTAGATAAGCAACTTTGGTATTTACAAATTTTCAAGTTTCTGTACAAAGTTTGAAGTAAATCCAAATTAATTCAAATTCCAGTTTTTGTCCCCTTTTCAGTTTTCAAAATTTATTCAAAAATTATTGAGTTTCAGAAAAAGTGTATATTAGCAAAGTTATAGGTTTTGATAAAAGGAACAACTTTCATATTTGCAGATTTCCAACTTTCAGTGTAAAATCAAAAGTAATTTTGAATTTATTCAAATCCCAAAAGTGTTCCCTTTCTGATTTCAAATGTGGTTCAAAAACTATTTGGATTTGGAAAATGTTCATATTGACAAAGTTGTAGATTTCTTTTTTCTGAACAACTTTGGTGTTTTGAGTTTTTCCTATGCAGTTCAAATTTTGGAAGTAATTTGCAAAATACAGATATCAGCCAAAAGTCAAACCCTAGGGCATAGCCCTGTTCATCTTCCTCCCCGTAGAGGGGGGGCCCGGCCATGGCCGCGCGCTGGCGCTGCGCACGCCGCACGCCTGGCAGCTGCACGCCCGCCCCCGACTTGTCGCCTGCGCCCGCGACATCATTCCGCACCCGCACGCGAGCGCTGACCCTCTCTCTTCCGTCCCCCACTGCTCCCCGCGCGTCGCCGCCGCGTGGCCGTCGCCGGCGAACGCACACCCGGCCCCTGCGTGCACGCCCGTCCTTCCGCCGGCTTGCAATCGAGTGCGCACGCCCCGGCCGAGCTCATCCACACCATCTCGTGCTCTCTACCGTCCCCGACCGTGCCTATAAAAGGGACCGCCGGAGTCCGAGCTCCTCACTCACCTCCGCCACCGTGGCCAGCCCACTCCAGACCCTCCACCGCCCAACCAACTAGCCCAACAGCTCCGTCTTGAGCTCGTGAAGCTTCCCTACTCTTCAATTTCATCTCTACCGTCTCCTATCGCCCGGCGTAGCTCGCCGTTCCCATCTCCGGCAGAAACCCGGCGAGCTCGGGTTCGTGAAATACTCCCTCTCCGGTCACGGATACCTTCCCCTGACCCCTGTGTCAGCTTCCTTGGTTCCGTGCGACTCTAACCAGGCCCTTGCGGTCTCGTGTGTTGCGCAGGGTCGTCAGAGCGCCGCTCGCCGCTCGCCGCCGAGAGAGCTCCACCGAACCACCGCCCCGCCGAGCCTTGTCTCCGACCGTGGTAAGCACTCGAAGCCCCCTCGGTCTCTGCCTTTTTACGGCGCGAAGCTCGAGCCAGGCCTCGGGAGCACGCGTTCACTGTTGGCTCGAGCCAGGCCTCGAGCACACGTTTCCGTCTCGCCCGAGCCCGGCCTCGAGCGGACTCGTGCACCCTCCGCTTCGCCAAGCCAGGCCTCGGACGAAACGTTTTTTTTTCCGTCTCGCCCGAGCCTCCCGGCCAGGCCTCGGACGAAACCCTTGTTTCCGTCTCGCCCGAGCCTCCGAGCCAGGTCTCGGACGAAGCAGTCGCTTCCGCCTCGCCCGAGCCCGTTTCACCCGAACCCGCTTCGCTCGAGCCAGGCCTCGGCGAACCATGTCTTCCGATTTGCCCGAGCCTCCCGTTTCGCCCGAGCCTTGCGAGGAAAGAGCACAGTGCTCTTTCTCCTTTTTGAGGAGTTGTGAATAGTATTGCTTTTTCATCTTTTTGTATGATTTTCTGTATTGCTCTAAAAATTCTGAAAATTTTACAATTGACTCTCTATACCATGTAGTATTTTAGAAAAATATGAAACTTGACTTTTCTGCAAGAATTTGAAAATGTAAAATCCCTCTTTTAATTAATAAATGGATGGTTTTGGATTTTTTAGAAAATCATTTATAACTCCAAAAATCATGAGATAAATTTTTGTGAGCTTCCTATGCCATGTTTAGTCTCTGGTGAGATTTTGAAGTCTTTTGGAGCAAGTTAATTTTTGAGCTTTTATTTTTAATTGTTAAATAGTGTCTTCTGTTAATTAATGTCTGATTTTATTTGAGCACCTTAATGACCTCCAAAAATTATGAAATTTGTTTTGCCATCTATCTACACCATAATGAACTTATTTGAGTAATTTGGTAATTTTTGGAGCAACTTCTTAAAATGACCTTTTTAAATAATTAAGAAAAATAGAAAGAAATGATTAGGGTTCATGTTGTATGCCCTGTTTTTGCATTTGTTCATGCTAGCATACTCATGTGCATGCATCATTGCATTCGTATAGTCACCGAAGAAGGAGTCAAGATCGAGGCAGCCGCCGACGAACCTGTCCCTGAGGCTACCCGAGCTCCGACAACTGCCCTGCCGCCTTCGAGCCTGCCCTCTTTGCTCTTCAAGGCAAGCCCCGGTGCATTTAACCCTTTCCTTGAATTTATAAAAGGATTTCCTTAAATGCTTTTGAGTTAAATTATTGCATTAGGTTTATAGGAGTTGTGTGGTATCCTAATTGATGCACTATCCACCTTGACCACTGATACACCTGATACCTGCTGTTCAAAAGTATTTGAAAAATGCTTAGCAATGCTTATTGAATTAGACTTTGCAATAAAATGCCAATTTCAAAAGTGTGATCACTTAAAGAACTTTTATGGGAATTTGGCTTTACTCCCTGCCTGTTGGCTAAGTATCTGATCCATACCTAGTCAATAGCGAGGAGAGGTTGTCCGAGCGTACGGTGCCGTCATGTTGTAGTCCGGGACTCAACAGTTGACACCGACCGGGACAGGGTTGAAAAACTGACGGGACTATTACGCTTGGGTGAGATATAACCAAGGTATAGTTCTGGCTGGAAAATTAGGGACCATCCGTATGGGGGCCTGCTGGTCAAGACTTGTAACTATTCACATACTACGGAAAGCTCTGGCTCCGAGGAATCCTTTATTGGACCGACAACCGCGCACTGGGAGTGGAGAGATGGCGGAAGTAGCATGTACCCACGTGGTCGTCGTACCTGGATAGGAGTGGTGTACTGTACTTCCGGGTGGCGTAGGACCGGGCCCAATCTTGGAGGAATCGTGGTAGACGAGTTGGCATATGCAAGCTTGGGTGCTACATATGCAGTGTGGATAGGGATCCTCAGCTGAGTATTATTTATCCGGATTAACGTTGCTCCTCGGTTATGGAGACTTGGTCCACTGACTGTCAACGGAGAGTGGTTCTCAACTAGGAATGTTTTGGAATGTAAAATGAATCATGAACGATGAAGAATTGAGGAATATTGAATCTTTCAAAAATAAAATAAGGTTTACAAAAATGCTTTTCTGCAAAATACTTGATCTTGCTTAAGCCTTACCATGACTACCCTAAGCCTCTCATTCCTGGGTCTTCTCCCTTTTTCTTTAGTCGGGTAAGTCTTGTTGAGTACCCCAGTACTCAGGGTTTGTTACCCATGCTGCAGGTATGACAGAGTCCCCGATGTGTCTTGCACCCTGCTGTGTGACCATCGTCCAGGAAGAGGCCGATGAGGCCGAAGAATAGTTGTACACCCTCGGGCTGGGTGATTATAAGTATCTTTGTTGTTCTCCACTATGTTGCCTATGTCTATTTCTATTATCAGAACTTGGTCTGTAATAACTGCACCTTAATTTCTATTTGGAACCCGGCTTGTAAAACTATTGTTATTTAAGTCTTCCGCTCTTTATTCCGATGTTATTTGTAAAAGTATGCAATGCTGTAACCGAATTGTGAGATGATCCTGCGGACATTGGGCACTGATGTAGCCCGGTGGCGAACAGGTCTTAATCACATGGAACATGGGTTCGGCTGTCAGAGGTTGACAGGGACACGTGGGCCATGGGATTAGGGTCGTTCCGTCGACAAGCAATCAGATGGCTATTTGGTCTTCAGGGTTTCGGTGCATGCTTGTGCGGTCGGCTATTTTACAAGACGGTAGCTCCATTTGGGAGATGAAAGTTGCAAAATAAAACCGACTTGCATAAGAAGACACGTGACGATGGAGGATGCCGAAGAATTTGGAAGTAGAATTTGTATCTTTCCATATTTTATTATGCAAATCGTAATCGTTTAGGACTCGTGTTTCGTCTAGGGTATAAATATAAACCCTCGACCATTGTAAAATTGTTCACAACCATATCAATACAAACCGGCCCCGTGCCACCTTCGAGTCCTTAGTCGTGTCGTCGAGTTCTTCGAGAGGAATCATTGATCCGTCGACCTCCGTAAGTTTCGGCAACCTTGCTATCATGTCTAGTATCATGCGGTGGATTTAGATATGGTGCAAGTAGTCTCGTATGTTAAGCTTAGTATCGTGCAGCAGATTTATGCTTATGACGGGAAGTTTTTGCTTATGCCTTGTATCGTGCGGCGGATTGAGTCATGAGTAAAAATAGTTATCGGCTCTATTAGATTTGGCAGATCCAATAGATTCATTAAGTTATCATGTGTTATATGTTTTATTTATTTAATTCTTGTAACACTCCTTTGCCCAATCTAGATTGATCTTTGTTCGGCCTTGTCGCACGAGTTTGCTTGTGCTCTCTTTTAATCATAAGATCATGATGGCTGAATCAACTTTCAATCTAGGTTGTTACATGTTGCGGGTTCATGCATATCAATCATGGTTAGACTTTGATGAAACTAGGTGTCGTGCGGTAGATGCAGGTTTTAGATTAGTTTAATCATGCTTGCTTGTTTGTTCCTTCTTCATGGACCCCAATTTGGCTGGTTTGCCGATCTTGGTTAAGCTTACACGAGTAATGAGCCTTTATAGATCTGTTCAAATATATGCATGCTTTTAGCTTGTTATAATTAGATTGTATCATGCGGTGGATTAATCTAATTATAAGAAGTGGTGTAAACTTATAGCAAGTGGTATCATGCGGTGGATTAGCTTCGCTTGAGTTTATGCCTGACGGGTTTATGAAGACTAAACGTGCGGCAGATTAGTCGGATTAGCCTATGCATGTGTTATTTGAATAGGTCTATATTTGCAAGTTACCTGTTTATAATATCTTTGATTTGTTCAAGCATGTCTTTCTTTACATATGCATTTGGTAGTTAATATGCTTTACATACTCTGTTCTCATACTAGCCGAATGATTTTATAAACATGCTCTAACAGACAGCTTCTATAGCTGTGTGCCGTCGTGATTGGCTTCCGAAGCCGTACATATGGAACTGTCTGGTTTTATCCGGCATGTTCCAAAGGTATTCTCATAGTTTTTTCCCTTGTTGGTTTTCAGGTCAAACCGACTGGCACGTCTCCGGATTCAGCACATTCTGGGCACCCGATTGAAGCTAGCTTTTCGGCTTGTTGTGTGCTTGGCGTGGGGTGTCACGTTTTGCGTCAACAATAGCCAACCAAGAGATTGCTTTGTGAACAAACATGTCTTCAAGTTGGCATCTTCGGAGGAGAAATGCACTAGATAGAGATTGTTGTATCTAAAGCCTTTGAATATCACTTGTGCATCATCTTTCTTGGTCACAACCACTTCTTTATCGGTGAACAAACATTGAAAGCCAAGATCACATAGTTGCCCAACGGATAGCAAGTTGAAGCTCAATGAGGCAACTAGAAGCACATTGGAGATGGTATGATCATTTGAAATTGCCACTTTCCCCAATCCCTTGACATTTCCCTTTGAGTTGTCACCAAATGTAATTTTTTCTTGGTCATCGACATTCTCTTCTAGTGAGGTGAACATCCGGGGATCATCGGTCATATGTTGTGTGCAACCACTATAAATCACCCAATGAGATCCACCGGTCTTGTAGTTCACCTACACACACAAGAAATCAAGCTTGAGCTTTCGGGACCCAAACTTGTTGAGGTCCCTTAACCTTCTCAACTAGTGACTTTGCAACCCATATTTGCTTTGGCCTATTCTTGTTAGGAGGCCCCATGAACATGACTTTCACTTTGCCACTAGAATCTTGTCTAAGCATGTAGTGAGCATTGAAAGCAAAGGGCCTAGCATGCTTGGGCAAGGGTGTGGGTTTTGGCTCTTCACAATCATGAGCAAAGTGACCTTCTTTTCCACACTCATAGCATCTCCCAATCTTCTTCTTCTTTGGCTTTGTGATGCTCTTGCGTTGCTTCATCTTCTCTTCAAGAAAGCCAATGCCATTTTTATTTGTCTTCATTACAGTGTTCATGAGTAGCTCACTTTGAAGACATTGACCCTTGGTGAAGTTCCTCAATCTGGTGGTGAGGTGCTCTTTCTCCTTCTTGAGCTTGTCATTCTCTTGTTGGAGTTCCAATTGAGATGGTGTCATTTTGTAATCCCTCTCCATCTTCAATCTCTTGTTTTATTCTTCTAGCATGTCTAGCTCAAGTGACATGCTATAATCATCATCTTGGGTCTCAACAATGACTTGCTTTGTGGTTGCAAGCTTCTCTAAATCACTCTTGAGCTTTGCATTCTCATTCTTGATCTTGATGTAGTCATCATAGTGATCGGCCACAACCACTTTCTTGCCCTTGCCACTAGCTCTTTGCTCATCATGATCACTAACCAAGTCCTCACAAGATGTTGCTATGTCACACTTAACAACAAGGTTAGGGGCATCATGTGTCTCATGAGAAAGTATATCATAAGCTACAACAAGTGTATCATGATCTACTTTAACTTGAGTGTATTGTTCCTTAAGCAAAGCATAGCTAGAGTTAAGGGTACTATGCATCTTATCAAGTTTTTCATTTTTAGCTTTGAGCTCTTTGTTAGAAGACTTGAGCGCCTTGATAGATGATGACATAGTAGCAAGTTCATTTTGTTGCTCATTACTAGCATGTATAGCATGATCATATTTTTCAACGAGAGATTCATTTTCATCAACAAGCTTCTCATTTTTAGCTCTAGTCTTTCTTATGATTCTAGAATAGTTGTTTAGCAAATCAACGAGTTCATCATAAGAAGGAGCTTTGAATTCTCCATCACTCTCATCATCACTAGAGTCATCATCACTTTGTACCTTCTGGTCACCCTTGCCCATGAGGCATAGGTGTGTAGTGGATGATGGCGACGGTGGTGGTGGTGGAGTGGAAGTCCCAATCACTAGAGCGGCCACCTTCTCCTTCTCATCATCACTATCTTCATTGGATGAGCCACCGGAGGAGTCAATGTCAGTGAGCCAATCACCAACAATGTAAGCTTTGCCACCTTTCTTGTGATATTGCTTCTTCTTCTTGCCATCCTTCTTGTAGGGCTTTTCACTCTTCTTCTCATCTTCGCTTGATGAATCATATTTCTTGCCCTTGTTCTTGTTCTTGTTCTTGTAGTTGTCTTTCTTGGGCTTGGTGCATTGGTGAGCAAGATGGCCAAGTTCACCACAATTGTAGCAATCCATCTCGAAGATTGGCCTTCTCTTGCTACTTGTGAAGAATTTCTTCTTTCTTGAGGCAAAGTGGACTCCATTCTTGTGAAGCTTCTTCAACATCTTTGTGGTTCTTCTCACCATGAGAGCAATGTTTGTATCATCTTCCTCATCACTTGAGCTCTCAAGGTATACCTCAATTGACTTGGACTTGCCCTTCTTGTCATGGCTTGCTTTGAAGGCCAAGTCTTTCTTCTTGTCGGTGGAGGAGCCACCACTTGGTGTGATGTGCATGTACATCTCATGCGCATTGATCTTTCCCAAGATTTGTGTTGGTGTAGCGGTGGAAAGATCACTTTGATGTAGCACGGTCATAATGTGTCCATACTTCTCAATTGGAAGAACACAAAGAATCTTCCTCACAACATCGGATGGTTGCATTTGTGTGAGGCCAAGTCCATTTAGCTCTTCTACAAGAACATTCAAGCGTGAGTACATTTCATTTGCACTTCCATGAGCAAGCATATCAAATGAATGTAATTTTTTCATAACCAAATGATAACGCTCTGTGGCGGAACCGTCCTGATTATAAGAGCTCAAGTATCGTCTTAGCCAAATTCGTCTGACATTGTCTCATACTTGAACCCATATAACCCCGGTAGTCTGGAAATCTCGAAGGATTTCAAACATCATACAACATACATGATCGCATTGTTCAAGTACCACATTCGTAAGGATACACCGTCGATAATCGAAACCAAATTTAAACATCAGAGTGCAGAATCATAAAGAGTTATTACAATACTGAGTTTAAAAGTGCGGAAGCTGAAATAAGTTTTGAAACACGACCACCACACGTGTGGTCCAAATAAACATTGTTCGATAACTCACTCCTCCTTTTTCAAATAATGTGCCACTAGAAGTCTCAGTCGAGCAAAAGAAAAGGAGAAGCTTCTTGATGACCCTGCCCTGGGCCTACTCCTCATCACCCTCCACGGGGTAGAGACAGTGCTTACAATAGCCGTAATACACCTGGCCATCTGCAACAAACGGGATAAACCCTGAGTACGGGAATGTACTCAGCTAGACTTACCCGTCCAACTGAAAATAAATGACACCAAGGGTATGCAAGGCTTTTGGTGGAGTTGGGATCTTTAGTTGCGAAAAGCTCAAATTAAGGAGAGGAACATTTAATGATATTGATGAGCAGTCAAATTTTAGACCTACCTCTTAGTCTAGGTTTGCACCTGAACTATTACATACACTTGAGTCTAATCAAACAATAATATAACCATATCCAGTTGACTTATCCACATTTTAGTTGAACCTTTAAACATCACATGGAGTTGTATCGGGGTAAAGCTCGACATAGTTTCCCACTAACCAGGGGAGACGACGACTCGAATCGAATTCCAAACCAGCTGGTGATAAACCTTTAATACCAACCCACACTTTCCCCGTCGGGTCCATGCATTGGGTAACCGCTCGATGCTTGTTCGTGGTGGTAATCGTCGCGGCTCACAGCACGGACCACCCAATTGGAACTATACGATGGCCATTCCGTGGCAGATCGTGTTTCCATACTAGAGGGTGCGACACGGGTTGAGACCGGCCCGAACAGCATCTAACCGGCTTTGGGGTCGATGATTACAGCACCGACATATCCCTAAGTAAAAGGGCGCGTTCAAAAATGAACAAGGGCCATCATCGACACAAACCTACACGATCCAACGGACGAGTTGCTTCCAAGTTTCCAACTTGTGCCTTGCCTTCTAGTTGACCGTATTTCATTACTACTCAGGTTCTTTTCCACGATAGCAAAATATAGCCAACCGTGATCTGGTAAATACCCACCAAAGGTATTACGGGAACATCCTTAACTACTACTTTCATTAAGCAAGCTAAGCAGTTCTACTTGTAAATAAGTAACGGGATAACAAGGCAGGTATAAAAAATAATCAAGGAATGGTAATGCAACAATTAGGAATCAATCAACTCCTATACCTAATGCATCACAATATAAAAGTACTTAATTGAATTAATTGTAAATAATAGGAGGCTTAAAATGCTCCGGGGCTTGCCTTGGGTGAAGACCGAGGTCTCGTGGGAGGGGCACTCGGGCAGGTTAGTCTCTGGCGCAGGGTCGGCTTCCTCGGTTCTGGGCAGCTCCGGAATCTCCTGCTCGACGTTTACTTCCTGCTCCTGGTCGGGCTCCGGGACTGTCGATCCTATTGCAATGCGGTGGATAATAAATAAATAATGCGAGGTGCAAAAAGGTGGTATGAAATGCAAATATTTTTGCAAACCAATAAAACCAACTTGTTGAACAACTTTTGACATTGAGGAAAAACATTTATTTATCTCTTAAAACAAAATCATTATTTTAATCATTTCCTATTTATTAATTCGGGAGAAGCCCAGGTTTGAATAGCAAGTGCATCTTTCTGAACTCAGAAAAATCCACAAAAATTACAGAAAGTAACTTACACTTACTGGACCTCACTGTACAAATTTTAGCAAGAGATAAATTACTGAACATCAGATACAAAAAGATGAAACAAACTTCCCAAAAGGTGCTTTGAACTAACTTTCCTTATGAAAAGTGTCAAACAGTAGATTTCGTATTTTTCCTAGCTGTATTTAGTATAACCACTTTACTGTAGAAAACTTACTGCTAAAGCATGAACATATAAATCTACATAAAATAAACAAGTTTATTTCAAAATAAATCCTTTGAACTGTAACCCTACTGGAAAAGGGTGGCATCCTCATTTTCATATTTTCCCTAGATTCTACTCCATATTTCATATTTGTCAACAAAGTTCCATGATCAGAAACATTATATTCTTTTCTACATGAATTTTCTAAGAAAAACACAGAAAAGCACATTTGTACAGCAACTCCTTATTTTTCCATACAATAACCTATGCTTAACATTTTTCTCAGCCTAAACATAACACACAAAGACTGCATAAATTTTCCCATATTTTATTTTCACATATAAGTTATTTTAACAATTATTTTAAGAAAACAGCTAAAAAGGAATTTAAATCTAAACAGTTATTTTTCTTCAGAACAGTGCCTCATAAATTTTTCACAGATACATAACCTGACAATAAACCTACACAAATTTTGTCATGAATTAATTCGACGAGAAAACAGATGAACACATTTATCTAAACAAAAGTACATAAACTAGATTAAATAAAAACAGTATAATAAACTTTCACCAAAAATACTTTCATATTTTTCCATGACATATCTACTAATGAACAAGCTAACAAAACTAAAAACACTTCATTTGGATCTTTTAAACGTGCTACACAAAATAAACAAGCTTTTCTGGAAAATAAAAGGAAAAAGAAAAACATTTGAAAAACTTCCGGCCCAACTTGCACAGACTCGGTCTATGGACCACGAGCGGCTGACGCGTGGGGTCTGCGTGGTCAAGGGTCCCACCTGCCAGTGAGGGCAGAGCAGGGGAAGGGTTTGACCGCGCGGTTCTCGCCGACGGCGAGGTCGCCGGCGGTGGGGTGGTGCTCGGCGAGTTCGCCTTGACGAGGCAGGTCGAAAGGTGGTGTTGGTTTGGTTTGGCCAACGCGCGGCTGTACCTCGGCGGCGGCGAGCCGTGGCAGACGGTGGCGGCGGTGGAGCTCGGCTATGTCATCTCCGGCGGTCGCCGGTGGAATTGAAGGAAGGGGAAGAACTAGTGAACCCTAAGAGAGCTATTAGGTGGATTGGTTTGGCCGGAGAAGCTCCGGTGGAGCTTGGCCTCGTGCGCGGCCATGGCGGCGCCCATGGCGCTCGGCCGGTGATGGTGGGAGAGCTACGGGATGGTAGAGAGCAGACGGATTGGTGTTCTCACCGTGCCTTGACGTGAGGAAGCTCGTCGGTGAAGCAGGGGGGCGGTGGAGCTTTGGTCGGAGGGGAACGGCCTTGAGCTCCGGGCGGCGTCGATGGCGACCGCGGCAGGACTCCTTGCGTTCTGGTGTTCACGGGGCTCGACTAGGGGTGCGAGTGTGCGCACGGCGTGTGCAGGGTGAAGGTGAAGTGGTGTGCGGAAGGAATCGGACGGTGGGGAGCAGAGGAGGTCGGAACGGCGGTGGTGCTCTTCACGGTGGTGGTCACGGCGAGGGTGGCACTCAAGCTCGCGTTCGCGTACAGTGAGGGAGTGGGAGCGGACGGGAGTTGACGAGTGTGTGCGGGGTGAGTGAGGGAGTGAGGCGCGGGGCTTGGTTTTGCTTGGCCGGTCGACGGCCGGCCGGGGGTAGTGGCGGGGCCCGGCGCGGCGTGCGGCGAGTGGCAGCACAACGGGCGAGGGCAGCGCGGCATGCGAGGTGGCGAGGGAGTGGGCGAGCGGGATCGTGGCGTGATCGGGTGGAGAAAGATCGCACAGAGAGTGGCGGTGCGGGATTTGGAGCAGGGAGTGACGGTCACGCGGCGGCTCGACCGGCGTACGGTGCGGCCGTGTCGAGCGAGCGGTGCGGCGTGGGCAAGCGCGGGAGCGGGCCGACGCGGGTTCGAGGTGGGCCGAAAGGCCGGTTGGGCCGAAGGCTTGCGCCGGAAGAAAACGTTTTTCCTTTTTCTTTTTCCAAATCTTTTTTAAAATTTGACCATTTCAAATCAGTTTCAAAAATTCAAAACTAGGCTTTGGCCCAAACATAAAAGTTGCCCAAAATAATTTTCTCTACAACTTTCATATAAGACACTTTTTCGGAAACTCATTTTCTCAACCTCCACATAGATAAAGCAAATTTTTGAGCTATAAATCATTTTGTTCCCACATTTTTAATTATTAAACCATATTGAACTAGGTCAAGATGTCAATATAAAAAGTGTTATACTCAAAATCATCTATTTTATAGAATCAATTGCCAAGACAGAATCCATTCAAACAACCAAGTCTTATAGAAACCGAAATCCAAATAAACAACAAAAGGCAAAAAGCACTTTCATGCACATGAAATGATACAATGCATTGCTTATGAATTTTAGTAGCTAAATGTAGTTCCTAATGCAGTGCTTGACACTAGAGTGTCACAACCCTTCCCCCTTAAAGAAATCTCGTCCCGAGATTTGGGTTACGTACCACTTTTTAAAGAAAGCGGGGTAGTTTACGCGCAAGTATTCCTCGGTTTCCCAGGTTGCATCATTGGGTTCGTGATTACTCCATAGAATCTTGTAAGACTTCACTTTACGATTATGAGTCGCCCTGGTTTTAGTATCCATTATCTCTTGAGGTTGTTCATAATACTCCAAATCTGACCTGATAGTGACATCTGGGATTTGAACCTCTTCTCGTTCGGGTACTCGAAGACACTTCTTCAACTGCGATACATGGAACACGGGAAAGATCGCGCTCATCTTCGAGGGCAACTGCACTTCATAGGCTACTTCTCCCTTCTTTTCTATGATCTGATATGGTCCTACATATCGGGGTGCTAGCTTTTTCTTAATTCCAAAACGTTGGACCTTCCTCATGGGTGAAACCTTAAGGTAAACATAATCTCCCACTTGGAATTCCAAAGGTCTTCTTCGCGTATCAGCATAGCTTTTCTGTCGGGACCGTGCTGCCTTGATATGTTGTTGTACAGTTTGCACAATCTCTTCGGCATCTTTTACATAGTCCGACCCATAAAATCCTCGATCTCCTGATTCAACCCAATTTACCGGGGTCCTGCATCTTCGTCCATACAACACTTCAAACGGTGCCATCTTTATACTTTCTTGATAGCTATTGTTATATGAGAACTCTGCGAGGGGCAACCATTTCTCTCATGATTCTCCTAAGGAAAGTACACATGCTCTGAGGATATCTTCCAAAATTTGATTTACTCTTTCTGTTTGTCCTGCGATTTGAGGGTGATAAGCGGAATTTCGTACCAACTTGGTTCCTAGCTCCTTGTGCATCTATTCCCAAAAACGCACTATGAACTGGGGTCCTCTATCAGAAACAATCCTTTTGGGAATCTCGTGTAACCTTAAGATGTTCCGAATGTACAAATCTGCGTATTGGTGTGATCGTTGTGTAGTCATGACTGGTATGAAGTGAGCCACTTTGGATAACCGATCCACGATAACCCAGATAGAATCATGTCCCTTTTGGGTGGTTGGGAGACTTGTGATGAAATCCATGCTAATCTCTTCCCATTTCCATTCTGGGATTGATAGCGGTTGTAACAATCCGACATGTCTCAAGTGTATAGCCTTTATCATGCAGCAAGTATCGCACTTAGCGACATAAGCCGCAACCTCTTTCTTCATTTTTGACCACCAATATCTTGTTCTCAGATCTTGGTACATTTTACTACTCCTGGATGGATAGTCAACTTTGATCTATGGGCTTCATTCAGAATTCTTTCTTTCAGCTCTGTGTCCTTAGGAACAACTAACCTTTTATTATACCACAAAATCCCTTGTTCATCCGTTCTGATGTTCAATGAACTACTGGTTTCCAACCTCTTCTTGATCTGACAGATCTCTTCATCGATCTTTTGTCCTTCGATGATATCACTTTCCAAGGTGCACTGTATGGTGATATTGTTCAGCATAATAGGGTGCATAAGGTTAAATCCATCTTCAAACAGTGGTTGTAGGGAGTTGCAATGAGTTTTGTGACTCAAGGCATCCGCTACAGCATTCGCTTTTCCAGGGTGGTAATGCACTTCTAGGTTGTAATCCTTGATCAACTCTAACCATCTTCTTTGCCTCATATTCAACTCCGGCTGAGTGAAGATATATTTTAAGCTTTTGTGGTCTGTATACACGTGACATAGGTGTTGACGTTTGTTAGTGCAAATAAGAATATGAAAGATTCTGCAAGCGCACAGAACACCATCGTAGCATTTTACCGGGAGTATTCCAGGATCGTTATTTATATTTTACCACTGGGAAGCTAGGGTCAAGAATCTGATAACTCACTATCATGCATCTACTAACTCAGAGTACTTATTAGACTAAAGCAGGAGTGAATGATATATGATATAATAATAAATGAAGCACATAAAGGACAATTCAATGATAACTAGATAACTATAGTGGGAGGACAATGGGAGAGATCAAGGTTCCTATATACTTCTCTATTACTTGGGTTCTAAGGCAACAAAGATGAAAAGATATAGCAGTTATACACATTAGCACTTTGGAGCAACAGTACCTTTCTGACTCTCGAAAAAGACTGGGAAGAAAGTAGTCAGGGGAAGGCTGCCAAAAGCTCTACAGAACACCAATCCTAACGTGGTGGATTATAACAATCTACAAAGCTGTCACCCCTGTAGCTACCACAACTAACCGGAGGATTAGGCGCAAACTCAGGTAAACACTAGCCTAGACACCGCGTCTACACTAATGATTACTACTCTAATTACCATGAATAACTAGAGCACTCAATACGAACAAAGATCCCATGCCAAGATATAACAACTATACTAATCATATAATGAAGCATAAAGTAAATAGAGAAGATAAATATATTAAAGCATAAGTCTTACAAAGAAAATATACAAAGACATACCAAAACTCTGAAGACTCCTCCGGAACCGGAGCGCAGCTCCGCTCTCCCTAACTCCCGACTAGAGCTAAGCTATTACATTGGAAAATCTAAACCTAATTACATAGAGAAGAGAGGTTATCCATTCGAGGGACGCCTCTACAACTCCATGATGATCTATTGCCTCAGGGGGGTCCTGAGTTTATTATATAGGGGGCTCCTGGCCTCCCCTCCACCTTGGGCAAACGATGTGGGACTAAATCCTTCGTCATATGCACATGGGCCTTAATGGGCCAAAACACGTTGGAGAGGTCGGTTGGAGTGCGCCACGCGAAGGAGGAGCAGATTGGGCCCAATACCCGACCAGTCGGTCCAGGGAGGAGACCGGTCGGTCTACCTCTATGACAGGTGGGCCCCGCCTTCCGTGGGTTGCCTTCTCGTGTCTTCTGGAATGTTCTAGAATTTTCCAAGTCGTATCCATCGAGGACTCTCGCTCCGGGACTCCAAATATAACAAATCATATGTCCGTTTCGATCGTCTCAACGAGGTCTTCGCAATGGTGTGCTCTGTTTCATCACTTAAGATACTTTTATATGGTAAAAATATGGATGTCCTACAAAACAAGTGAGAGCACCAAAACTCATGGAACTTGTTAGTTTCAAACCCTACAACTATGCTTTGTGATTCATTTAGTGTCATTTCATGCATTAGTTGATGGTTAATTATGAGCAATAGTGAGTGTCAACAAGTTCCCCCAAGCTTACCCTTTGCTAGTCCCGAGCAAAGCCAATCTCAACAATGGATCAGGAGTTGTTGCAATATCTGTATTTCTTAACAAGCACACAAGCATTCAAACAAAAGTTCTCATTTAGATTAGAAAAGATATTATATTATTTATCACAGGGCTTAGTACTTTACTTTGAATCTTGAGTAATTGAAAGATAGAACAATCAAATCAAGCACTATGTCTCTAGCTCTTTTACTTCACCATTATCTCGGAGTTTTTTATGAATTTTCAAAAAGCTTAAGAACATATGTTGTCAAATTAAACAATGGATCCAAAGAGAAATTAAACCACACCATTGAATCGAGAAGTGCATGTGTATGGAAAAGGGAGGCGGATGCTCTTTTGAATATATCACCCTCTTCTATTTATCAGAGACACATGGCTATCAGGCTAATTCTACTAACGGGCATGTGCCCATTTTTTCTGATATTCTCTTTTTTCTCTCTTTTTTTTCTTCCTTTTTTTGAGGTTCCGGACACTTGTCCCTTTTTATTTCCTCGCGATCTACCTTTTTGAGGTTTCGGACACTTGTCCCTTTTTATTTCCTTAGATTTTTTTTCTTTTTTTTCAATAGCCATATGCTTCCAATAAACTTTTGAGAGGATAAGAATAGATAATCATGAGCATTTATGCGGAAGATGGATGTAAGTGATCTCAATTCAATAGCATGATAACTTCTCATGGGGTCAACAAAGCTTAATTTAACTCAATACAATTATTAGTCATATTAATATTGAGAAATCTCCAGAACTCTAGTGTTGTTTAGAACAAGATAATAGTAGCTCAGATCATCACATATCATATCTGTCAATTACCTAGACTCTAGATCAAGCATTTACTACCCATATATTTAATTTCATTTTTCAGCATCATTATTAATCAGGAGAACTCATGCTTTGAAGGCTAGGTAATTGAAAGAAATTAGATAGAGCAACTATTCATCATTTCCATGTAAAAGATTAGAGAGAGAGTTCTTCTTTTATTATCAACTTTTTAAAACAAACTTAACACACTATTTATTTAATCTAACACACACTTATTATAAATAACTAAGATAGTGAATAAGACATACCTGGATTACGAAGATAATGGGGTTGGTCTTCCCCAAGCCGGTTCCCTCAGTAGCGTTGAGCCTTCATGTGCTCATATATTTTTTTCTTTTTAATTAATGGTGAGCCTTCATGTGCCCATATTTTTTTCATTTTATTTTATTTACGTATAGAAAGAAAACTTAAGACGATAAGCATACTTACCTGGATACACGGGGGTGCTTTCCCCCAAGCTGAATGCTGACGTAGTCGTTCAATCTTGCCATGTAGCGGACTGGCGGTGGAAATGTGTTTCCTCTGTCGGAACTTTGATTGATGTTGATGTTTGTTGAAATAGTGCTCCAACAGTGAATGGAACATCCACTTACTTATCAGCTTTTCTTGGTCTTTCAGATCCTATGAAACTCAAATAGACAACAAAACTTGTGGAACAGATTAAGCGTTAGTGGTTGGCCACTTAAGCCTTAGTTGTCTAGAATTTCAGTAAGTGAAGGACCGGATTAGCGACCAGAGGGGGGTGAATGGGAGCCTCAAATTCAACTCGTGAATAGTACGGCCCTTGTCCTAGAGAGTCACCCCAAAAGCGAAGACTCGAATCGACTGGAGAGTTCACGACCTATGAGTAGGTGGATACCCTAGGAGATGTCCTAGTGGTACAGCGGAACCTCCAGAGAAACCCCAAAACCAACTGCCAAACCCACGGAACAAATCTGCACAATCAGCAGTTTCGCGGACTGTCCGGGGTCAGGGTCCCGGACTGTCCGCTGAACGCCGGACTGTCCGACACTGGGAGTCCGGACTGTCCGCCGGCAAAAGTGCAGAAACCAAACAGTGCTGCAAGTCTGCTGGACAGGTCTCGGACTGTCCGCGGGTTTGTACCGCGGACTGTCCGCCGTTCACTCGACAGTGAACAGTCAGGGGTCTGCGCCTAACTGACCCTGAAGAATCCCGATCCGCGGACTGTCCGCTGTCAGAGGCACGGACTGTCTGCCACTACCCAGAAAGCACAAACTTGCTCGGGTTCAAACACAAATCCAAATCGATCTTAACCAAATCGAGAAGAACTTCGATCAAACTCCTCTCAGGTGATCCTCTATGTATTGGGGTGCTAATCCTAAGAAATCATCGCACCAAACCAAGTCAATCAAGAGAGATTCGTGGATCACCGAAAAAGAGGAAGAACGAAGAACGAACGCGAAATCAACCCGATCTATGGATTCGTGAGGTTAGGAGAGAATTCCCTCGGTAGAAAGAAGGGGCTCACGACCAAGAACAAATTGATTCAAGTGGAATCGAAAATCATCTCGCGGAGAAGGAGAATGAAGCAAATCTCCGGGAGATGAAAAACCAAAATGTGAAGAACACACGACACGATTCGATTTCAGCCAAAATTCCTCCACACAAGGAGACAACGAGAATATGGTCTCGTTTCCTCAAAAGATCCAAATACACAGAGGTATGATTCCCGTCTCTGCGGATCGCTTGCAGCGAGGTATGATTAGAACCTAAGCAAGGGCTAGAGAGAGAGAGCTCAGGAACAAATGACTGCAAGGATAGAGAGAGAAGGGGTGCCTCTCTTATTTATAGCCTAAAACAATAATCCCCTTACTACCCCTAGATACAAGAGCGAAGCGGCCAACCCTAGGGGTATCCCAGTCCAACTCTGCTGATAGCTGATCTGACGGCCACGCGCCTTCCTCACCCTTAGCTTCGCCTCGACGCAAGCCTCAGGATGCCGCCACGTGCCACCCAATCGACCGTCGCGCCTACCTTGTGGATAGCCTCGCCTCTGCGCCAGCCTCTCCACGCCGCCACGTGTCGACCGTCCTTTTTGCGGACCTCCCCCCGGTTTTGAGGCCGAAACCGGGAAACCTGGGCCTTCCCCCGGTTTTGAGGCCGAAACCGGGAAACCCATCCTCAGGTTGAGTTTTGTGGCCCAAACTCAGAAACCCGTGCGCCCAGGTTTTGAGGCCCAAACCTGGAAACCGTCCACGCCGAGTTTTGAGGCCCAAACTCGGAAACCGGCCACCCCGAGTTTTGAGGCCCAAACTCGGAAACCGTCGAGGGTAGCTTTTCAAGGCTCAGCTACCGAACCCGTGCCGTAGACGGGATGTGGTTCACACACCCCGAGTTCCAGCACTGATGCCGGAGCATGTCCAGCCTCCACGCCGGGCACAGTGCATTCGCCATCCTTCTCGGCCTCCCGCCAAGTGTCACGACGCCATCACCTTCCTCCCGACTCGGCCGATGCACCGCACATCCCCATGTGCTCTTGCTTGTCGACGCCACGTGCCAGCTACCACAGCTGGTCCTCAGGTCTCCCGGTCCGTCGGACCAAGCTCCACGTCCGCCCTTCACCGCTCCCGGTCCGTCGGCACGGCACGTCCATACTTGTCCTTCACCTCACCTTCGACCACTGCTCGAGCTCCACACCTGCACATCAACACAGCCAAGAGACATGTTACCCGTTGATCGATCACTCATCACTCAGGAAGGGAACCACAAGGGCACATATCAGCACATATCAACCTTGTGTTCTCAGTAAGATTTATTTCTCAATATTTTTGTATTTTTTATTTTTTTGATGCAAGAGAAAATGCACAGGATGAATGCATGCATATTTATTTTTATTATTTTTATGGCACCACGATGAACATTCCTGTGGGTTTTTACACACCATAGAATTATTCACATGGGGCTTCATAGTTTATGATGTAGTGTAACAAATGCAAAATTTTTATTTTCCTTTCTAATGCAATGCATAATTTAAAATGTTTGTGAATTAAATATGATGATGCAATGATTAAATATGATGATGCAATAAATAACTAAGAATTAAATATGAGAAAGATACAAGAAAATAAATATGAGGATAACTACCAATTTTTACCTTTTGGCGAAGGTTCGGATATTTAGGTCCGACGAACCAGACCTTCGCCTTTGTTCTCGAGCACAGGGGACAACGTCAACTGTGTCCCCTTGGGGAAGCTGGTTGTGGTCCGGTTGCGACCGCCCTCAGGGGCTAGCAACGCCCCCAGACTGAGCCGAGAACTCGGAACAGAACGAACTCCCCCGGTGCTCAAACAAAGGTTGAAACAAACATAGGCGTAACGATAGGACCACTCAAACACCCACTTTTCTCGTCTTTCCGAGGGGCGACGGGCAGTTGAGCAAAAGCTAAACCAAGCCCTGGAAGACGACAAAAGAAGTGTTTGCATGACAACCCCCCCCCTAAAAAAGAAAAGAGGGGTACGACGGGTTCAGAAAAGTCGTGCGATGGTGCGCTAACACATGTCTTCGCAGAAAAAGTGCCAGGGGACCTGAGTCTTTGGCAAGATCTTGGCAAAAATCAAGCCGCATCGCGTTCAAACGAGCCTCTGACACCCCGACGGGGGTAAAGTACACAAAGACTCGCTACGAACCAGACAAACCAAGGCAACCCGCCCAGAAGACCGACGGTCCTCCAAGGGCTCCCGCAGAAAGGTCTCGTCAGTACGACAGGCAGCCAGACGCCACGCCTCGCTGACCGCCAGAGCTCTGACTCTCAAAAGAAGAGCTTAGTAGCAATTCGCTCCTCGCGAATCCCACAACAGTGTGAAAGCCTGCCAAAGCCCAGTGGTATCACGGGCAAAACAGGACTACCCTCCTCGAGCTCTAACATCGACGATCGAACCAAGAAAGCCCGACCGACGGACAAGCCGCGTCAGGTCCAAGGGCTTGGTCACGACCAGCCGCCCTCAGGAGAAGGAAGCCCGCGCCCACCAATCTCGAGGGGCTCCTTCGGGGTCAAGGCTCCCTCAGGAGCAGACCTGGGAGGATCCCCTTAAGCTCCCAAAGACTCGCATGATTTACCAAGCTCAACATCTTTTTATCTATGCCTCGAAAGCGCTTCACAACTAAGCAAAAGACGTCTCGAGCTCTCCGAAAGTCGAGAGGTGTCGAGACAGAAGTTCTCCTACACCCCCGGGTCAAGGCACTTCCGCTCAACCCCTCCCTCGAAGATCTCGAGCCTATAAACTTTAGTCAAAAAAGTGAAATTCAGGCAAAGAAAAATGAGAAAGACCCAAACACAAGTGTTTTTCTTGCCGTTTCAAGCACTCATAAAAAGACTCCGGACCACAGAGGGCTACATCACCACAAGAGCACTGATTTTTGCACATGCTTTCTCATTTTACAGAAGTGTTTTTACACTCACAGGTCTCAGGCCTCGGCGTTTCCTTGGCCGTCACCACCTAAGCCTTCATCGGTGACGACGAGGCCGTAGTCCGCCAAATCCTCAAAACTCTCCTCGATGCCAGGGGGAAGAACATCAGGTTCAAACAACTTCGTCAGTGCCACCCCCGGTTTCTCGGCCTCGACAACCATAGCAAGGTGCTGCTCTTCGTTCTCATCATCAGTTTTGCTGGTGTCGGAAACGAAGCCCCCGGAAATCAGTTCCATGTCATAAATATAGCTGGAGCGGACCACAGCCATCGCCCGCTTCACACCATGGTGAAGCACATCCCTGACACGGTCCCTCAGAATGACGCCCAAATGGCTGAGATGGTCAACGAGACCATCCCCCCGCACCTCGTCGTCAGCCTTGCTCGCTGGGCCGACGCCCCACATAGCTCCAAGACTGTTGATGGCCCCACGGAGTCGGTTGGTCACAACCGCTTCGTCCCGAAACCCCTCCTGCAGCGTCAAGTTAGCCGCCTTCATGGCTAACAGACTCTCCTCAAGGGCTAAAAACCAAAACCAAAGTTAGCCACGACCAACAGTACTCTGGGACCCAAGGCTCGAAACCAGGAAACAAAATCTCACCAGCACAATGGGTATGGAGAGCCGTATTGCGGTCTTCGGCCACGACGCGTTCCTCCTTAGCCCGGCTCAAGGCACGGACCGCCTCCGTCGCCTTGACCCGCAGCTCCTCCATCTCTTTCCCGGCGGTGGCGACGACGAGGTCCTTCTCGATGAGGGCCGCCTTCGACACCTCCAGCTCGGCGGTCAAGTCTTGGACCTGCACCCTCTCCCCCTTAATCGAGGCACCAAGATTAGATACGTCCTCCTCGAGGCTCTTGATCCGACCCTCGGCCCCGCCAAGCTTGCTCCCGAGATCAGCAACCCGCTCCGAGCTCGAAGCAAGATCCTCGAGGGCTTTCGCTTCCTTCACCCTCGCCTCTGACACCTCCTCTTTCGCCTTCGCCGCTTCCGCCTTCGCCGCCGCGGCCTCCTCCTTGGCTTTCCTCACTTCCTCCCCGGCTCGGGCCGTGGTCTCTTGCGCCGTGCGGCCGGCCTCAACTTGGCGCATCAGCCCCTCGTGGTTGCCCTGCGTCACATGGAGGAAGAAAAACTTCGCGTGGGATTGCCTCCTCAGATCATACAGGCAAAGGGCGAACGTTTGGGTACCAAGCCAAGAAAGAGGACAAGGATGAAAAGCGCCCCAAAAGGCTACTCACCGACAGACATCGGCCGAAGTCTTCGGTGACGATCTCGCTGGCCATCCTCAGAGTTTGAGCCATCCACGAGCGATACAATTCCATATCTTCCCAACGCGTCATCTCGGCAAGGTCGTCCAACTCAAAAGAGGGACCAGTCGAGCCCTGAGGATCCCGAAGCAAAATGCGCTCTTGGCCCCAGTACGGGAGCCACGCGGTGATCTTGTCGCACACTTTGCCCCGGATGCTCTCCGCCGACTCACGCAAGCCGCCTTGCTGCTCAACTCGGTCGGCCAGGGTAAGGTACGACAAAGATCTGGGCCCTCGATGCCCCAACTCAGAGGATGACCCCCGCGACGCGTCGAAAGCGCCATGAGGGACAGACGTCCCAGCAAGCGCAAGAGCATCGCCCATCTCCGGCCGGGCCCGCTCAGGGGAGCCCGGGGGCGCCATCTCCCCTCAAGGAAAGCTGGCCTCCACCCCAACCGTCTCTACGTCCTTCAGTCGGTCCAGCACCGACTGTCGTCCATCTTGAAGTAAGGCGGAGGCGCTCGCTACCTCTGGTGCCACGATCGGCTGCGGAGTCATATGACTTGAGGCTGACCCAGCCTCCTGTTGTTCCTGGCGTCCTCGCCACTGCTGCTCTTGTTGTCGTACCTCGCACTGTTTCTCTTCTTCCTCCTCCTTCTCCCGCAGCTCCACCTCGCGGAGCCCCGTAGGCCACATCCTCGCTGACACCTCCGAAACACCAGCGGGTGGTGGACCAGCGGTCGCCTCCTCGGCTCCGGTGTCGACCAGGGCGGGCCCCGAACCCACCCCCAGGGCATCGGGAGCCACCTCCTCGGGTGGAGGGACGGGATCCTTAGATTGGCACGAGGTGGGGCTCATCGACGCCGAGGCAGGGGTTTTATCGGCCCTGGCAACTTGGGCGGAAGCAGCGTCACCTCTAGTGCTTGGCCCCTAGGGCGGCGCGCCTGCAACCATGACAACCCCTATCAGCTTACCCTTAGTCATGGCCTCTCGAGCCGCCGCAGCCCAAGCATATGTGTGACGGGGCAGGAAAACCCCACCTCCGGCCGGGTCCGCCGACATTCTGGCAACCGCCTCCGCCTTAAGCCTCTTAGCCGGGGAATGGTCCGCCGGTCCCTGACGCTTCGCTCTAAGGCCATCAGAGACGGGCTAACCGTGTGATTGCCAAGCCAAAATTCAGGAACGAAGGAGCAAAGAAGAACCTAAAGTACGAATACTTACCCTCGGGGAAGGGAGATTTTCTTCCCAGACTCATCGGGCCCGGACGAGGGCCTCGAGACCACCCCTCTTTCAAAACTCCGCCCAGGCCCAAAGTCCCCGGACCGAACCTGGGGCGTGCGGTGCCCCGAATGACCCCCCAGGATCTTTTCGGAACTCAGACCCCCGCTCGAGGGAGACGTCGATTTCTCCTTAAGCTTAAGGGCCCTGATCCGGTTTGGCGAGGAATCACGTTGGCCCCGAGCTGAGGCCGACGCCACACCACCGCACGGCTGCCGAGACGACGAACCACCCTGTTTTGTCTCCTTCGAGCGCTCCAGGACATCCTCCTACGTAGGAGGAACGTCAGCTCACGGGCTAAAGCCCAATACGCAACTCAGACGTACATCCATCCCCTCGTCGTCGCTATCATCATCATCATCGCCGCCCTCAGACAAAGTCTCTTCCGTAGATAACTCCCTCTTAGGCAAACTGTTACGCCTTCGACTCGCCTGCCGCTGTTCACGCTTTTGGCGAAAGTGGTTCTTCTTTTTCTCCTTTGCCCTCCTCGTGTCTTTTCTCTCTTTCTCTTTTTGATCAGAAAGACGTCTCACCTGTTGGGCGGCGAGGTCCTCCTTCACCGAGGGTATCGAGGTCCGACAGTCAATCCTCCCCTGAGAAAAAGATGAAGGGTAAAAGCAATAACGAAGGAAGGAAGATAAACCCCAGAGGACGCGACCCGAGGCACTCACCAAATCGACGCACCCTTCGTCCGGCTGCATCGGGACAAGACGGACGCTCTCTGGCTCGAAGGACCCAGAGACTGCGCCCTTCACCCTCACCACAACCTCCGCCTCAGCCAACTTCTCCTCGGACATACGGCTCTTTTCAGCCGCTCGGGCTCGGCCTCAGGCCCCATCTTGTCCAGTCGTAAAAGACGGGCCATGAGAGGGAGCACCCTCCGGCGCTGGAAGGCCCAGACAACAACCACCGCCGACAAGCCCGCCTCGCGAAGTTTCTTCATCGCATCCACGAGCGGTACCAGCCGCGACTGCCGCTCCGTTGCAACGCCATACGACCAGTGGGTTGGACGCTCCGAAAGGAGGCGTCCGGTGAACTCCGGGAAATACCCCTCGTCGTTCCGCAGATATAACCACTGAGAGTACCACTGAGCGTGATTGCTCATTAAGTTGGTGTTGACACCTCGGGTGGCACGCAGAAGAAACCGCAAGCGCACGGCTGTCAGTTGTAGCTTTTCACCTCAGAGTATTCTGGGGTATCGAATCCACGAGGAACGCGAAGTGATTTTGAGAAAACTAGGGGGATAAGGATATCTAGGATAGATGAAGGGGAACAGGCACTATCTACTGGGGTAGATCCTAGTTCTATTAGACTTCTAGTGATTTAAGTCCTTTACTAGTGTACTGTGGGCGTACTAGCCTTTACCACTGACTTAGGTTGAACGCTAGCACAACGAGCCCTACTGTTAAACTAGACCAACTACGTGGTGGAATTCAAGGCGCACAGGGCTGTCACCACCTGCTTGCTACCACAGCTATCCGGGGGCCTAGCCGTATTCACTGGCAATATATAGCCTAAGTACCACACTTAATCTATATATTACTACTACTAGCCTTGTACTAGAACTAGAGCACTTGAAACTAATATCAAGCAATGAAACAAGCACACAAGTACTAAAAATAAATACTTGAAGATAAAATAAATACTAAGTTACCAAAGTTGAAGCGCAGAGCAGAGAGAAGCAGAGGTCTCCGACAACTCCAGAACTCTCCAGACTTCTACTCTTCTCCTCTCCAGCTCCTCTTCTAGTGAGGCACTCACACTCTCTCTAATCTCTCTAGCATAGCAAGTGTGCTAATCTAACCAAATGGTGAAGACTGATGTGAGGCTCTCCGAATGAGAACTCTAGGGGCCTATTTATAGTGCTAGGAAGCTAGGGGGGTACTTATAGAGTGAAGGGGAGGTTGGTTAGGGTTTAGGGGGTGGCGCCCGCCACTAAACCCTGGCGCCCGCCACCCCTCTGTCGTCCATTGCAACCGCCATTCATCCAACGGTCTTCACTTGCTCCCCTAAGTCGGTTTGAGGGTCGGTTAGGGTTTTAGACACGTGTCCAAAGCCTACTATCCAAGTGATACTCTTCTTAGCCCTTGGATCAAACCGTCTTAGTGTGCAATGGCCAGGATTTGAGCTTGAGGTGACTCCCACGGATCGATGACGTGGCTTGGGTCACTTTGGGCAAGATGGACCAGGCGGTCGCCACCCTACTCAGGCCCAAATGGGCCAGAGTGGCTTGGCCTTGCTCCTGGTACACTTGTTTGGCCCAAATTCCATCATTTCCTGCATTAAGATAAGAAACTATGCACATGTGGAAATAGGTTAGTTATAAACCAAATCTTCTACTTTTTATGTTGTTTTACCTTGGTTTTGGGTGAAATGTTGATGGTGAAATGATGCTTTAAGCACCATCAACAGTTGGTAGGGATGTACTCGCGCGGAACATCCGACCTACTACCGGTCTTCAAGGCAAAATTGAGGCAACCAGCGCGGATGACCCTCCTCATGCCTTTACCTCCAGGGGCATTGAAATGATGCCCGCTAAAGAGATGGAGCCACAGCTCCCAATGCGGCTCCATCCCCAAGTACCCTTCACAGACCGCTGCGAAAATGAGGCCTGGGAAACTGCGTTGTGGGAAAGATTGTGAAGCTCGACGCCGTAATGGTGAAGGAGCGCCCGCATGAACCGGCTCAGGGGAGACCCAAGCCCCAACCGATGAAACTTCAAGAAGCTTACGACGTAGCCCTTCGGCGGTTTTGGCTCCCGATCCGATTGCGGCGGTGCCATCCACTTCGGCTCCTCCTAGGAGGTAAGGGTCGAAGAAGCCCCCCATCGACTATCTCCTGCAGCATCTCCATCGTCACCAACGATGAAAGCCACTCAACGGCGGGCACCACGGCCGCCATCACAGCAATACGGATCTACGCAAAGGACGAAGCGCCCGGGGAGTTTCTCTCTCTCTCTCTCCTTTTCTCTCGTAGGCGAAGCAGGCGCTCGAGCTCTTGAGGAGGGCGGCGGAAAGATGGAGAGCGGAAAGGGGAAACGGTTCTTCTCAGGTCTCATACTTAAAGAAGCCAATGCGCAGCGGATGCGCCACGCGGCGAAAGAAAAACGGTAACGCACCCGCACTTAATGCAATCGCCTAACCCCCTCAAAGTACGCAACGGACACACGCGTTGTACCCTCCTATTCCTTCCATCACTCGGGCCCGCCACGACCGCCGCATCGCATCACCCTCCGTCTAAAAAGGCGCGACCAACGGTGTCGGGGGAACGCCAAAAGGGTACCCCCAATCAATGCAAACACCCGAGCGCCCAATCTCCGTCTCGCCCGAGCCCTCCCGGCCAGGCCTCGGGCGAACGCTCAAATCTCCGTCTCGCCCGAGCCCTCCCAGCCAGGCCTCGGGCGAACGCTCTATCTCCGTCTCGCCCGAGCCCTCCCAGCCAGGCCTCGGGCGAACGCTCTATCTCCGTCTCGCCCGAGCCCTCCCAGCCAGGCCTCGGGCGAACGCTCAATCTCCGTCTCGCCCGAGCCCTCCCAGCCAGGCCTCGGGCGAACGCCCCATCTCCGTCTCGCCCGAGCCCTCCCAGCCAGGCCTCGGGCGAACGCTCTTTCTCCGCCTCGCCCGAGCCCGCTGAGCCAGGCCTCGGGCGAGCACGATCGCTCTCCGTCTCGCCCGAGCCCTACAGACCTCGGGCGAGCACGCCCCTACACCTCGAGCCCTAACGCACGGACCTCGAGTGGTACAGACAGCCGTACCAGCCCCATACCACGCATTTAATGCCTTCACCTACTCCGGTCATGTCCACTGGAGCACAGCACGTACCACAGTAACTCGGTGTAAAGGTCAAGTCTCGTTTTCACCACAAGCATGGGCGAAAGGGCACCAGTACAGCACTGTTCGACCATACCATGCACTATAACCCCTCGAGGCCGGCTACGCGCCCTTCGAAGCCCTGCACTGTAACACCTCGAGGCCGGCTTCGCGCCCCTCGAGCCCCCGTGGCACCACCTCGAGGCCGGCTCCGCGCCCTTCGAGCCCTAACTACTTTCATGCTATTGGAGGACAGGTACCCCAAGACCCGGAGGGACCCCGCCGCGACCTGTACATTCCGGGATGGGTGCTGTACGGCTCCCACCTTTGCCGCGCCACCACGTCCGCGCCCAGGATGGAAGCCACGACCCAAGGACGCCTCAACAGCAACGATCACATCGGCTCCAGTGGCCCCGATAAGACAGGGTTCCTACCCTTCTCCGTATGGGGCACCGTACGCCCCGACACCTGTAATACCCTTATGTAACCCTGGCCTCCCCTTGCTCTATAAAAGGGGACACCAGGGCCCTCATTCACGACGACGGATAGAACCTCGAGTGACAACACACGAGTCCACACACATACACGAGTCCGGACTCCGGTCCACGCTCACTAAGCTTGTATTCGCCCCTGTACAAGCACTTAGGTGCAAGTAATACAAGAACATTCCCCCCCCCCCGGTGGACGTAGGGCCTTCTTTGCCCGAACCAGGATAAATCCTTGTGTCCTCTTGCATCACCATCCAGGAAGAGAAGCACGCGATCATATTACTCGTTGGTGTGATACCCCCGGGTACGAAACACCGACAGTTGGCGCGCCAGGTAGGGGCCTTCGCGTGTCGAGTCGGATTCTCGCTGTTTCCTGGATGGCCGCTTCGACTCCTTCGTTCTCTGCCGGTGCCGTCATCTGGTTCGGGAGCCTCGAGTTCCTGGCCACCGACAACGGCAACGAGCCGACCTTGCTCTCCATGGAGGGCCCGGGTGGAGGGCGTGTCACGCCACCCCATGCGAGGCGCGTGGCACGTCGCCCACACCACCACGCATCGCCACCTCGTGAGCGGCGCCGTCGTTACCGTCGTCGCCAGACACAGGCCGTGCCGGCGGCGCACTCCCACTTCCCTGTGGCCGGCGCGGAGTTCCCAAGGAGGAGCCTGCCCGACGCACGGCCGGAGACTTCCAGGGCGCGCCCGCGCCCGCCCAGCGACTTCGCGTTCATCGTGCGCGCGGACCGGGAGCCAGGCCAGAGGCCTCCGAGCCGTGCACCGTCGACGCCACCCAGCCTCCTCCCGCACGGGGTGTACCGCGCTCGACGCCGGCAGTTCCCGTTCGGCCTCGTCGGCTCCGCAGCAGCCCACGCCCGTCGGCTCAATGAGCGCCGTCGGGACCAACCGCTAGCAGGCCAGGGAAATCGCCCGGGCATGCTGCTGCAGGCCATGGCCAACCTGGAGATCGTCCACCCCACATATGTCGATCGCGGCTTCTCGCCACCCATTGAGCCTCCCCGGCGATCCACCGTCGGAGAATGGTACCACGAGCGGCGATCCCAGCGTTTGCCAAGACGGCACGCCGTCGACAGCTCCGACTCCGACGAATACGACTACCACGACCCCGACCTCTGGGATCCCACCAGGGAGTGCTTTCAACTCGAGGGGGTCGCGTGCGATACCGAGGACGAGGGCGACGACGGCAGACCAGCGCTCGATCTAGAAGGCCCCAGCGACGTGGCCGCGGCAGGCGGGTCACGTGTTCAAAGGAGGGACGAACCTCCGGCACCGGCTGTGCCGCCTCAGCACGACGACGGTCGGGCGGCGCAACTCGCGCAGGTGCAAGAGGCAATCACCAAAGCCGAGGAAGAACGGCGACACCTGCTGCAGCTCCGGCAAACCCTGATGCAGGAACCACCCCAGCCCCGAGGAGCCGGAGCTCGAGGTCGGGCTCGAGAGGTCCACCGGCGGATCCTCGAGGACGGGGCACCAGCACGCCCCGAGGTATGCATCCCACGAGCCGGCCAGAACGTGGTGGCGGCGGCGATGATGCTCCATGACCTGCCCGCCGTCTCCAACCCTGACGCCAGGCGCATGCTCGGAGAAATGAAAAACCTCCTCGAGACAGCCGCGGTACAGCAGGCCGAGAGCTCGGCGTCGCGCCGACGCGAAGCAGCCTCGGGGAGACCGGCGGACACGCCCCGCGATGCTCGCGAGGCATCCGTCCACCAGCCGGACGCCTCTCGAGCCAGGCCAGTCCGCGAACGGATCGTCGACAACCGGCCGCCTCGAGACCCCAACGACGCCCGCAACGACATCAATCGGCGGCGCAAGGACAAGGGGGCCCAAGAGCGTGGCTATAGCGCCCATCGAGGGGGGCGCTACGACAGCGATGAGGACCGACAGGTCCTCGAGCCCCCGGGCCCCCGAGTCTTCAGCCGGGCCATCCGCAGCTCAACCCTCCCCGACCGCTTCCGACCGCCGACCAACATCGTGAAGTATGACGGGGAGGTCGAGCCCAAGCTCTGGCTCTCGGACTTCCGCCTTGGCTGCCAACTGGGCGGAGCGAAGAACGACGACCGCGTGATCATACGTCAACTCCCACTCTACCTCTCGGACACCGCCCGCCGGTGGCTCGAGGGGCTCCCGCCGGATCGGATCCATGACTGGGCCGACCTAGTCAGGGTCTTCGATGGGAATTTCAAGGGGACCTGCGTGCGTCCAGGCAACCCCTGGGACCTACGGCGTTGCAGATAGGCGGCGGACGAGCCCCTCCGCGACTTTGCTCGACGGTTCTCGAAGCAGCGTCTCGAGCTCCCCCACGTGCCTGACGAGGACGTCATCTCAGCGTTCCTCGCGGGCACGACATGCCAAGAGCTTGTTCATGAGCTAGGACGCTACCGTCCCGGGACGGTCGAGGACCTGATGGATCGCGTCACCAGCTTTGCTTCGGGCGACGAAGCAGTGGGGGCCTTCTTTGGCCGTTCCACGGACAAAGGCAAGGCGGTGATCGCGCCGGAGGGCTCCAACAAGGGCGACGACGCCAAGAACGACAACATTGACGGCAACAAAAGGAAGAAAAACAAACGCAAGGGCCAGAAGGCGAAGCGTGGCGCCGATGACGACGACGACAAAGAGGTGCTCGCGGGCGCCCTCGAGCCTAAGAAGCCCCGAGGCCCCCCCAACGGGGCTGTTTTCGACCAGATGCTCGAGGATCCCTGCACCTACCACAGGGGCCCCGTAAACCACAAGTTGAAAGACTGCCGACTGTTGAAGGGCTACTACTCCAAGCTCGGCGATAAGAGGGAAGACTCGCCTAAGGGAAAGAATACCGACCGACGCGGCGGCAGGAACGCAGATGGCGACTTCCCCCCGGTGCGCGACTGCTACATGATCTACGGGGGGCCGACCGTCGGGTTCTCAGCTCAAGAAAGAAAGAAGGAGCGCCAGGAAATCTTTTCGCTTGGCCACGACGCCCCCCGGTATCTTGACTGGTCCGATGCGCCAATCACGTTCGACCGTGACGACCATCCGGACCGCGTCATAAACCCGGGGGCTTACCCCCTCGTCGTCGACCCCATCATAGTCGACGTTCGGTTCTCCAAGGTGTTGATGGATGGGGGCTCGAGCCTCAACATCATATACCTCGAGACCCTCGACCTCCTGGGGATTTCAGAGGGACAGCTCCGACCCAGCGTCGGGGGGTTCCACGGAGTAGTACCGGGAAAGAAGGCCCACCCCCTCGAGCGCATCGACCTGCCGGTTTGCTTCGGCACGCCGGCAAACTTCCGGCAGGAAACACTCACCTTCGAGGTGGTCGGCTTCCAAGGGACCTACCACGCCATCATCGGCCGGCCAGGCTACACCAAGTTCATGGCAATTCCAAACTACGCGTACTTAAAGCTCAAGATGCCGGGGCCAAAAGGGGTCATCACCGTTGACACCTCCTACGAGCATGCATACCACTGCGACGTGGAGTGCGTCGAGCGGGGGGAGGCCAACGTCCACCTCAACTCGCTCGAGGCCTTGGCAGCTCTGGCCACCGAGGAGGCCCCAGAAGCAAAGCGTCACGCCGGCACCTTCGAGCCGGCTGAGCACACCAAGCAAATACCCGTCGACCCGACCTCGGCCAATGGCAAGACGCTGACCATCAGTACCAGCCTCGAGCCCAAATAGGAAGCAGTGCTCGTCGACTTTCTCCGCGCGAACATCGACATGTTTGCGTGGAACCCCTCGGACATGCCGGGCATACCGAGGGAAGTCGCCGAGCACGCCTTGGAGATCCAGGCCGGGTCCAGACCGGTGAAGCAACGCCTGTGCCGCTTCGACGAGGAAAAGCGCAGGATCATCGGCGAGGAGGTGCACAAGCTTTTGGCGGCCGGATTCATCAAGGAGGTATTTCACCCAGAGTGGCTAGCTAACCCTGTACTAGTTAGGAAAAAGAATGGAAAAATGCGGCTGTGTGTAGATTACACTGGTCTGAATAAAGCATGTCCAAAGGTTCCATTTCCTTTACCTAGAATTGACCAGATCGTCGATTCCACTGCTGGGTGCGAAGTGCTTTCGTTCCTTGATGCGTATTCCGGCTACCACCAAATTAGGATGAGAAAATCCGATGAACTCGCAACCTCTTTTATCACGCCATTTGGTATGTATTGCTATGTTACGATGCCCTTCGGCCTGCGAAACGCCGGGGCAACGTACCAGCGATGTATGCAGCACATCTTTGGCAAGCACATAGGCAAAACCGTCGAGGCCTACGTCGATGACATCGTGGTTAAAACTAAAAAAGTCGGGAACCTCATCAGCGACCTCGAGACCACGTTCGAGTGCCTCCGGGCCAAGAATGTAAAGCTCAACCCCGAGAAGTGTGTCTTTGGTGTACCTCGAGGCATGCTACTTGGCTACATCGTCTCACAACGGGGGATCGAGGCAAACCCTGAAAAAATCTCAGCAGTCACGAGGATGGGCCCGATTCGTGACCTCAAGGGTGTGCAGAAAGTGACAGGCTGCCTAGCCGCTCTCAGCAGATTCATCTCGAGGCTGGGGGAAAAAGCACTACCCCTCTACCGCCTGCTAAGAAAGACGGAGCACTTTGCATGGACCACCGAAGCCGAGGAGGCCTTAACCAAGTTGAAGGGGTTGCTGACTTCAGCACCAATTCTCGTGCCCCCGCGACCAGCCGAAGGTGGCGCTTCCCCCGAGCCCCTCCTCCTCTATGTGGCCGCAACCACTCAGGTGGTCAGCGCGGTCATAGCCGTCGAGAGGCACGAGGAGGGTCGTGCATTGCCGGTCCAACGACCGGTGTACTTCACCAGTGAGGTGCTCTCCGAGGCCAAGGTCTGGTATTCGCACATCCAAAAGCTGCTCTACGGCATCATCGTTACCAGGCGCAAGCTCCAACACTACTTCCTCGCTCACCCAGTAACAGTGGTGTCGTCCTTCCCCCTCGGTGAGATCATCAACAATCGGGAGGCCACGGGGCGCATCGCCAAGTGGTCCGCCGAACTAATGGGGGAAACCATCACCTACGCCCCCCGAAAGGCCATCAAGTCGCAAGCGTTGGCGGACTTCGTCGCTGAATGGACCGACACTCAACTCCCGCCGGCGCAGATTCAAGCCGAGCTCTGGACCATGTACTTCGACGGATCCCTCATGAAGACGGGGGCAGGTGCGGGCCTGCTCTTCATCTCACCCCTCGGAGTACACATGCGCTACCTGCTACGCTTGCACTTCCCCGCCTCCAACAACATCGCCGAGTACGAGGCCCTCGTCAATGGGCTGCGCATCGCCCTCGAGCTCGGGGTCCGACGCCTCGACGCCCGAGGAGACTCGCAGCTCGTCATCAACCAGGTTATGAAGGCTTCAAGCTGCGTCGATCCCAAGATGGAGGCATACTGCGGGGAGGTGCGCAAGCTGGAAGACAAGTTCTACGGCCTCGAGCTCAACCACATAGCTCGAAAGTACAACGAGGCCGCAGACGAGCTGGCAAAGTTGGCGTCCACGCGCGGCACGGTACCGCCAGACGTCTTCTCGAGGGACGTCTTCGAGCCATCCGTCGAAATTGAATCAGGGGCTGGCCCCTCGACGCCACCCCTCGAGCAAGGCACGGGGGTTCGACTCTCAATGCCACCCCTCGAGAAGGACCCCTCGACGTCCGCGGAGGCGATGCAGGTCGACGCACACGCCTCTTCTTCATCACGGCCCCTCGACTGGCGGACGCCCTACCTCGACTACCTGACGCGAGGCGAGCTACCAAAAGACAAGACGGAGGCCCGACGCATCGCTCGGAGGGCCAAGACCTACGTCATCTACGGCGACGAACGGGAGCTGTACCGACGAAGCCCGACCGGGATCCTTCAACGCTGCATCCCACTCGAGGAAGGGCGCAAGCTCCTCGACGATATGCACTCGGGGGCTTGCGGCCACCACGCAGCACCGAGGGCCCTGGTTGGGAACGCCTTCCGTCAAGGCTTCTATTGGCCGACCGCCATTGGGGACGCCAAGCGTTTGGTCCGAGCGTGCCATGGGTGTCAATTCTACGCCAAGCAAACGCACCAGCCCGCACACGCCCTGCAGATGATCCCAATCACTTGGCCATTTGCCGTGTGGGGGCTCGACCTTGTGGGTCCCCTCAAAAGGACAAGTGGAGGATACGCACATATGCTCGTGGTCGTCGACAAGTTCACCAAGTGGATCGAGGCTAAGCCGATAGGAGACCCCACCTCCGAGAGGGCTGTCGAGTTCATCGCCAACATCATGTACCGGTTCGGGTGCCTAATGTCATCATCACCGACAATGGCACCCAATTCACGGGCAAAAAGTTCACCAACTTCTGCGATGACAACAACATTCGCATAACCTGGGCCTCGGTCGCATACCCCCAATGCAACGGGCAGGTCGAGCGCGCCAACGGCATGATACTCCATGGGCTGAAGCCGAGGCTGTTCAAGACCCTCAAGAATTTCGGAAAGGGATGGGCTACAGAACTCCCCTCGGTGCTGTGGGGCCTCAGGACTGCGCCGAGTCGAGCCACCGGGTTCACTCCGTTTTTCCTAACCTACGGCGCCGAGGCCGTCTTACCTACGGACCTCGAGTACGGCTCACCTCGACTTCGAGCCTACAACGAGCAAACCAGCGACGAAAGGCTCGCCAACGCCAAGGACCAGCTCGAGGAAGCCCGAGACGTGGCGCTCATCAACTCTGCACGCTACCAGCAAACACTTCGATGCTACCACGACAAGCACGTGCGCAAAAGGGACCTAGCGGTGGGGGACCTCGTACTCGGGATCTCCCACGACGTAAAAAGGTAACCGAATGCATTCAATGCGCCCACCTAACCGCGTCTCGAGCCGGATGCAGGGTACACGCGGCACCTCTCCATTCGCTCCACTACCCGGGCCCGCCACGACCGTCGCTCCGGCTTCGCGTCCGCCGCTCTCCCCGACGATTTCCACCTAAAAAGGCACGCCCAACGGGCAGAAGGATTCCCAGACGACGGAGGCCTCTTCACAAAGGTAAAAATGGGCCCCGGCCCTAAGTCTCGAAGCAGCGAAGGCTGGCCCTCGAAAAGGGTTCGACAGCCGGCTTTGAGCGCCCGAGTCAGGGACACCAAGGGGCGCCACTCGCGGCATCACTCGAGGGTCGAGCCCCCGAGGCCCCTCACGTGTATCCAAGGCGGGGAGCTCGACGTGCAGTGAGATCCCCTCGGAGGGAGGCATCGAGCCACCGGGTCCTATCGAATGGAACCGGCACTCCTGCAGACTGAGCACCCATGCTTTATGAGACCGCCTCCGGGCCACAGTCGACCCCTATCGAACGGGGCACGAGCTCTCACTTGGATTCCCCGTTACCAGCTCACCGGGATCCTCGATACTCGCCCACTCGGGGTAGTACGAGGCATCCCCCCTCGCATCCGATCGAAAGGACTCGCGGGATGACAAGCCAGGGCAATCGGCATACCGGACAGCTCGAGGAGCCGGCCAGTCGGTTCAGCCTGGCACCCCTCGACGAAAGAGGGTCTAAAAACTCGGACAGTTACGACTAATCTCTTTTCTTTGTGTGAACATGGGATTTTCAGGCCTCGGGCGAGCGCTCGACCTCCTTCTCGCCTGAGCCCTCGAGACCAGGCCCAGGACGAACGCTTGCTCTCCGTCTCGTCCGAGCCCTCCGAGCCAAGCCTCGGACGGAGTCCCCCACGACAAAGGAAAGGTTGTCTCGAACATTTAAATATTACTACCGAACCGCATCTCGAGCCTGTTCACAGGTACATACGGCGCCACGATCTCTGCTCCCTGACGATTTCCGCCTAAAAAGACGCGCCCACTGGGCAGAAGGTTCCCAAACGACGGAGGATTCTTCGGGAAGCCCACGAGGGAGTTCTAACCACTCCCCCGTGGCCTCGGGGGCTACACCCGCGGGTGTCGCTCGCACGACACCCACGGAATCAAGTCGACAAACCCCTCGAGACCAGTTAGCTATCCGTCAAGATCCCAATCTGGAGCCCCTGCTCGAATGCAAGCACTCGAACAAGGGCTCGGGGGCTACTGTCGGGGGAACGCCAAAAGGGTACCCCCAATCAATGCAAACACCCGAGCGCCCAATCTCCGTCTCGCCCGAGCCCTCCCGGCCAGGCCTCGGGCGAACGCTCAAATCTCCGTCTCGCCCGAGCCCTCCCAGCCAGGCCTCGGGCGAACGCTCTATCTCCGTCTCGCCCGAGCCCTCCCAGCCAGGCCTCGGGCGAACGCTCTATCTCCGTCTCGCCCGAGCCCTCCCAGCCAGGCCTCGGGCGAACGCTCAATCTCCGTCTCGCCCGAGCCCTCCCAGCCAGGCCTCGGGCGAACGCCCCATCTCCGTCTCGCCCGAGCCCTCCCAGCCAGGCCTCGGGCGAACGCTCTTTCTCCGCCTCGCCCGAGCCTGCTGAGCCAGGCCTCGGGCGAGCAGGATCGCTCTCCGTCTCGCCCGAGCCCTACAGACCTCGGGCGAGCACGCCCCTACACCTCGAGCCCTAACGCACGGACCTCGAGTGGTACAGACAGCCGTACCAGCCCCATACCACGCATTTAATGCCTTCACCTACTCCGATCATGTCCACTGGAGCACAGCACGTACCACAGTAACTCGGTGTAAAGGTCAAGTCTCGTTTTCACCACAAGCATGGGCGAAAGGGCACCAGTACAGCACTGTTCGACCATACCATGCACTATAACCCCTCGAGGCCGGCTACGCGCCCTTCGAAGCCCTGCACTGTAACACCTCGAGGCCGGCTTCGCGCCCCTCGAGCCCCCGTGGCACCACCTCGAGGCCGGCTCCGCGCCCTTCGAGCCCTAACTACTTTCATGCTATTGGAGGATAGGTACCCCAAGACCCGGAGGGACCCCGCCGCGACCTGTACATTCCGGGATGGGTGCTGTACGGCTCCCACCTTTGCCGCGCCACCACGTCCGCGCCCAGGATGGAAGCCACGACCCAAGGACGCCTCAACAGCAACGATCACATCGGCTCCAGTGGCCCCGATAAGACAGGGTTCCTACCCTTCTCCGTATGGGGCACCGTACGCCCCGACACCTGTAATACCCTTATGTAACCCTGGCCTCCCCTTGCTCTATAAAAGGGGACACCAGGGCCCTCATTCACGACGACGGATAGAACCTCGAGTGACAACACACGAGTCCACACACATACACGAGTCCGGACTCCGGTCCACGCTCACTAAGCTTGTATTCGCCCCTGTACAAGCACTTAGGTGCAAGTAATACAAGAACATCCCCCCCCCCGCTGGACGTAGGGCCTTCTTTGCCCGAACCAGGATAAATCCTTGTGTCCTCTTGCATCACCATCCAGGAAGAGAAGCACGCGATCATATTACTCGTTGGTGTGATACCCCCGGGTACGAAACACCGACAAACGGATAAAACGAGTTGTTTCCACGAAAAATCCTTCCACAAGAAGCCAAAAAGGCCCAGGTCTATACGAAAAAAACCTCGAGGTAACGAAGGCCAACCCCCGAGGGGTCCGAACAGCCGATCTCGAGTAACCGAGTCAGGGACGCGGAAGGGGAGCTCACTCGGAGCCAGACTCAAGAACGGATTCTCGAGACCCCTGACGCGTATCCAAGGCAAGACAAATAGATCCCCATAGGATCTCCTCGCGGAGAGGCATCGAGCCGCCAGCTCCTATCGAACGGAGCTGGTACCTAGGCATCTGCACATCTCACTTCAATGAGATCGCCTCCGGGCCATAGTCAAACCCTATCGAATGGGGCATGAGTTCTCACTTGGATCCCCCCGTCACTAGCTCACCGGGGACGTCGAGACTCTGCCCCGCCGAGGGTAGTACGACGCTTCTCACCTCGCACCCAATCGAAAGGGCTCACGGGAAGGACGCCGGTGCTAGCAATACCCTAGACCGCGCGAAGGCCCAGAGGTTCGACTACGACCGGCACCCCTCAACGAAGGAGGGTCGAACTAACCGGGGGAGCGACAGCTCGAGGCCCACTACGGCAGAAAGCCGTCACCCCGATTTCAACCGATCAAACTTTGCAGGGATATCGACTGCGCTCAACATCATACATGACATGCACACGAAGTTTTCAGCCCCTAAAGAGACGCCCCACTACACCGAGGCCACGGCGATTGCACCCAACGGCCCGTCTTTCGCAGAAGGACTTTCGAGCCATGCAAGGCTCGGGGGCTTGATTATATCCAGCAACCCTCGATGAAAAGAGCCCTATCTCGAGTGCCAGCATTGGGGCCAAGGCTCGGGGCGGTTTTTGAAGCACCTCACGAGACTACGACCTTGTGACCCCCAGCTCGAGCGCCAGCGCTCGAGCCGGGGCTCGGGGGCTACTATCGATGGTATGGAAAAGGGGTACCCCAAAACCTCGATCAAGAAAAACATAGCCAAGGCTAAAAGGGTAACCAACATTACGTAGGCCACCAGGCCAAAAGCCCATCAAGAGGAAGTGGGCCACGATGGCCCAACGATCCAAGAAAGACTTCGAGTCAACACACACTCTCCGCCTCGCCCGAACCTCAGAGCTAGGCCTCGGGCTAAGCGTTATTTCTCTGCCTCGCCTGAGCCTCCAGGGCTGGGCCTCAGACCAACGCTATTTCTCCGCCTCGCTCGAGCCATCCGAGCCAGGCCTCGAGCTAACACCCATTCTCCGCTTCGCCCGAGCCCTCCGAGTTAGGCCTCGGCCAAGCGCCCATTCTCCGTCCCGCCTGAGCCATCCGTGTCAGGTATCGGAAGAAAGCATCGAAAGCTTCCTAGCGAAGGAAGCAAGTCACGACTACCCCGTACCTACCGCTTGTACGACCTCAGAAGCATTAATTGCACCTTGTCCACTCCGGTCAAGGCCCGCATGGCTACAGCAAGTACACAGTTGACCGTACCCCAGTAAAATCAAACTTCAACTGCTTTCCCAAGGAAACAAGCACGTCGTATGGAGCTATCGCCCCATACCATGCATTGTACCCCTGTCGAGGACACCCCCTCGAGGCATATACAACACTACGTCCCGCGTACGGTCCAAAGCTCGACCTCTTCCGTCTAGCCTCGGATTCAACCGTGAAGGTCTCGACCACACCCTCGAGCACGGATCTACCGGGATCGGTCTACACTCCAACAACTCCCGATACGACGTCTCTGCGCACACCGGCGCATGGGCGTCGTCCTTCACCCCCGTCGCCAGGCACGTCACCACAGGACGAGGAGCGTCGCTACAGCGGCACCGACATGACCGGCATCGTCATCCCCGACGTCATCAGTGACATCATCGCCTACGACAGCCCTAAAGATTGTGTAACCCTGTGCCTCCTTTTCGTCTATAAAAGGGGACGCCGGGGATTAGGTTAGGGCAGGCGACACTCACGTACACAAGCACCCGAGACCTCAAGCTCTCCACCATAGTCTGGGATTCTAGGGTTAGCTCTCGGGTCCTAGTTCCTTCCTCCATACACCCTGTCCTCTCTCGTTCACACTTGTATTTGCCCCTGTACAAGCACTTCGGTGCAAGATAATACAATCTCCCCCCCCCGCTGGACGTAGGGTCTTCTCTTGCCCAAACTAGGATAAACTGCTCGTATTCTTCTTGCATCACCATCCGGACCAGGGAACACGCGCACACAAATTTCACTCGTTGGTGTGGACCCCCGGGTTCGAAACACCGACACTTGGCATTGTGGCATTGTGCATTTTCTAAAATATTTTTTCCTATTTTTCTATTCTTGCATTTTCTAAAATCCTTTTTCCTATTTTCTATTCTTTTTTTGGCTGCTTGTGTAAATTCCCAGTTAGTTCGATCACAACCGAAACCGATTTGCTCGGTTTCGAGATATTGAAGAACCGATTGATTCCTATTTGTAGAGAACCGAATTTGTGTCAAAAATAGAAGAACCGAACTGATCGGTTTTGGTTAATCGAATGCCCTATAAGTTTGGATCTAATCTCCACACACACACATGGACTGAGCTAGATATAAATATATCCAAACAAGCCTGGAAGTGAAAAATTCACTAATAATAATAATGACCATCCTAGTTCTATCTGTTAACGCATGAAAATTTAATAACTCAAGTAAAAACTAAGGGTGTCACATACTCCTTTCTAAACATGGTATGGCAACAACACATGGAAAAAAATATTAATCAACGCTAGTTCAACTCTAGGTCAAAAAGAAATCTAAACTTGAAATCTAGAATACCCTTCCTTTGTGCTTAAGTTTTAGGTATTATATGGTTTTATAAGAGCATCTCAAGCAAACTACCTAAAAATACCTACTATTCTATTTTTGAGTAGTGGATAAAAAAACCTCCAACAGATGACCAACTTGGCTCCCTAGATTTAATGGCTAACTCCTCCTCCACTATCCATTTCCACAGTTGAGTAGGGGTCTATTTTTTGGATGGATTGGTTTTTCACTCACCATGCCCTTGGTACTCCCTGCTAAATACCTCCTCGTTGCCCGACTAAATCTTCCTTGCCTGAACGTCGCCTCCTATTGCAGCACGACACCTCCTGCCCATCATCTTTTCTACCCCTGCTAACTCCTCGCCCAGTCCCTCTCACAGCTTAGTGTGCCACCTCCTCCTTGTAGACTGTCATCACCCGCCCATTTTCTTCTCTGTCCTCGTGACTCCTTCTCGCCCAAATCCCTCACACAACTGAGCATGCCGCCGGTCCTGTGCCACCCAGGATCCCTCTAGCCGAGTGTGCAAGCTTGGTGCAGCTCGCTGGCCTACCCCTTACCTGCAACGACATGGTTGGCACCGCCCGCATTATCTGTCCCCCTCTTTGTGATGGTGTTAACATGAAGTAGAAAGTGGGGGGGGGGGACAAATAGGAAGAAGGCATGGTTCTAGGTGAGAAAGTGTACGAAAGAATAAACGTTTTGGAATGACTAAGATGGTTTGAAAATAGCATGTGGTTCCAATTAAAAAGAACATATAGGGATCTTGTTTTACTTTTAGGTAGTACCGCTGGAGACAATACCATAAAGCGAGCCCTAGAAAAAAGGGGATACCTAAATAGGCAACTAGGGAGACTGTTTTAGATAGTGTCGCTAGAGATGCATATATGTTGTCTCTCTCAACTATGTCAGATGTAGACACCAGTTGCAAGGAGGACGAAATCTAAACCTAGAAAGTTCTCCCTCAACCCCACCATTGAATTTTCAAAAAAAAGCCATGTGAAAGATTACAGCAAACTCAGATGAATAGATAAACAAGTACTGCTTGTTTTGAGACATGTGAAACGATCAAGCTTCTAAGGCAACCAACTAGAAACATGGATGCAGTAGTTGCAGTTGTGATGATGTCCATGGCAAAATTGCGGTTGGTGCGGCACTCTTGGATGAGAGCCTATTTGGAACAGAGGAATACAAAATAGAGAAAAGGAAGAAAACACAGGAACAAAAAATGAGTGTAGGTAGAAAACAGAAAATTAAAAAACACATGAATTTTATAGGAATGGATGTTTGGAACACATGAATATAAGAACATGATTATTCCTCCATTCTGGTGAATAAGGACTTGCTCATCCCTCCACATGCTCATCCCTCCACATGTAGGAAAAATTTCGAAGAGCTTGATGTGGATGTTTTATTTCCTCTATTTCATGAAGGAAAGCAAGCCTTTTCATAGGAAAGGAAAACTTCATTTCTCCATTCCAAACACCATGTGGTGTAAGCAAAACATAGGAATTGGACTATGAAATTCCTATGAAAATCTTCAAATCCATGCAAGCCCTAAAGTTATTACTTCATGTAACACTCCGGTGTTAAGCAAACTAAAACCTGACATGTCATCATATGCATTGGCATTTCAATTGAGTGATAACCTGGTATTGCATTCACTAAAACAAGTTTATCATTTGATGCTTATGCTTAGTTGATAAAGAGTGCTTAAGTTGATCTCTAGTTTATGCTTTCATGATATTAGTTAGTGTTTGTTTGAGTAAAGGGATTTTATGGTAATTTCTTATATAGCAGTGAATTTTGAATCAAACTTTGTTTTATATCTCAAGGGTGTATTTGGATTTTGATTCAAGTCATCAATGGGGTATAGAGCAGATTTTGGTTGAAATTCATTTTAATAGTTTAAATACTCCCAAAATCCTATTTTGTTCCCTTTTCTATAAATTAAAATCTAAAAAGAATTTGGGTATGTTTCAAAAAGCAAAGTTGTTCTATTTCTGTTAAGGAACAACTTTGATGTGTAAAGTTTTTCAAGTGTTCATGCAAAATCAAAAGTATTTGTGAAAGTTCTATTTTGTCCTTCTTATCCCTTTTTGCAAATTCAACTCAAATTCAAAATGCAAGTCAAATTTGGGTGTGTTGCAAAAATAAAAGATGTTCAGTTTGAAATTCTGAGCATTTGATATTTTGGAATATTTTCAACTTCTTTTCAAAATTTTAAAGTAATTTTATTTTAGAGAAGGGTAGAAGGGGAAAGGGAGAGGATATGTTCTTGTCCCTGTTCATGGCGGCAGGGAGGGGGTGATCTGTTGGTCACCCGAGAGCGCGCGTGGACGCCGATCTCTCCCGAATCCGCACACGACCGTGACCGTGGCGAGGTTGCGCACCTTCTGGCCAGCTCTCTCGCGTCGTGGCACCTTCTCCTGCGCTCGCCGTCGCCGTTTGCCACCGGTGCACCGACGGGCACCATCTTGATCCCAATCCAAAATTGACCGTCTCTGCTTGATCTTATCCCAATTCACCGCACCTATAAGTACCTTGTTACCTTGCGCACCTCCCGGACTTTACCTCTCCATCTCTAACACCTCAGAGAGCTCGCACTCGCCGGAATCCTCTCCGCCGGTCTTGGAATTGCCGCCGAGCTCGGGTCTGCAGTGGTCAGCTCAACCGAGCATCTGTTCGACCACTTTCTCTTGTGTTATTGCTTCACCGTGATCCCTGTGAACTCATCGGCTCGATGGTTCCATGTCTAATGCCCAGGTCTCGTCGGAACAGCGCCATCTTCACCGGAGTTCTCCGCCGATCGCCACTGTACCGTGGTCGTCTATCTTCCGAGCTTGCTCCATCTAAACCATCCGCACCATCGTCTTCAGGGTGAGCTACTGGATCTTCCTAGCCCCTCCGTTCTACTGCTATCGGCCTGAGTTCGCCGGAACAGTTCCGCCACGATTCGGATCGCCGCCGTGCGTGGTCAGACCTCGCCGGAGCAGTAGAGTTAGGGTTTAGGGGTTCTTTCGGCCGCGTTTGGCTTGTCGATGCTGATGCTCGCCTTAGTTAAGTCTCTAACGGCCGGAGTTGGCCGGCGTAAGGACGGTCGCCGCTCGGTTCGCCGTCGTACGCTCGGGCCATGGCCAGGGACCTCGCGTTTGTAAAGATAAGATCTTCCAGGGTGTTGGTTGCAAAGTCCCAGACTCAGGTGAATAGCGCCTTGGACTGCGGGTTAGTTTCGCGTAAGCCGAAGGGCTTTTCTGCAAAGCTGTCAGGGCGCTCCGTCTCGCTCGAGCCAGGTCTCGAGCGGACATGGGGACACGTGCTCACGTCTCGAGCTATGCCTCGAGCAGGCGCCTCCTCCGCTTCGCTCGAGCCGAGCCTCGGGCGAACGTGTTCACCGTTCCGCCCGAGATAGGCCTCGGACGGACGAGCTTTTTCCGTCTCGCCCGAGCCGAGGGTCAGGCCTCGGACGGGTGTCTGGTGTTTATCGTCTCGGTCGAGATAGGCCTCGAGCGGACCCTCGGGCGCTGTCTCGCGGGAGCCAGGCCTCGAGCGAACCCTCGGGCGTTGTCTCGCTCGCGCCGAGCCTAGAGCGAACGCGTCCGCACTCACCATCGTGCGCTCGCGCCACGTTGGGCCGAGTTGGCTTGGGCCGAAAGCCCAGTTTGGGTTCGTTCAAGCTTTTCTTTTTCTGGTTTTATGCACAGTAATCAGTTTTGTTATTTTTGCTATAATTAATCTATAGCTCTGTTTTTTATGAAATTTGACATGATAGATGATAGCATGTCTGTGCTAATATAAAAATTATAAAACATGTGTTTTGAGTACTTTTGCTATAGTCATTAAATCTGTACTTTAATTAATAAATGCAACTTTGATGATTTATGTAATTTTCTGTGTTTGTCCAAAAATCATGAAATTTGAAATGCAAGTTTATTTTGGTCATGTCTACCTTTATGTTTATTTTCATCTCTGTTTGAATTAATATAATTGTTTTATAAGTAAAAGCTATTTATAGGCTTATAAAAATAAATAGAAAAGAATAATCATTTAGGTTTTTTGTGATTTTGGATTTGTTTGACAACCAATGGGAATCTAGCATGAAATGCTCCCTGGTTAAGGTTTTCTATGTGTTCATTGTTCTTTGTCATTTATTAATTATGTAGTCTTGCTTTATGATAATGAAAAGAAATGCTTAGTAGTTTTAAAGATTTATTAATCAAATTAGTTTCCTTCCTTTTCATGAAGGAAAGTTGTACTCAAGTAATTGTCGATAGCTTGGACAATTTTCATCTTTACCATGTTCATGTCAAAGCATCTCATTGATCATGCATATGCATTTATTCGTGTAGACTCCGTTCCGGAAGAGCCTGTTTCTCAGTGGGTTTCCTCTGAGGGTGTAGATCTTCCCGTCTCGTCTGAGTTGCCGGACTTCGCTGTTTTTTAAGGCAAGCCCCGGTGCATTTAAACCAATCCTTTGAATTTCGCAATTACACTTTTCTTTATAATTTGATGCATTAGCTGTTTATCAAATAAATGTTTTAAACCTGTTGATGCATGATTTACCTTGTTGTTATACCAAACCCTGATACCTGTTTTACACAAACAGTAGAAATGCTTAGACTTGCTTTTTCACACTTCCCGACAATGTGGTTATATTTTCAATGTTGGTATAATCTCTATGGTAGCTTACATCAAGAGAGGAGTCTTGATGTAATGCTATTCTACATAGGACCTTACCGTTGTTGGCCTGTTAGGTTGAGACTTTTGAGTACAGCCCACATACAATGGTAAGCCTGGTCTATAGCTATTCCAATACTGAGAACGGATAACCGCGTACTGGGAGTGGAGAGATGGCGGGAGTAGCGTGTACCCTCGGGGCTATGAGATAGTCGGGTTCGAGGTGTACTGTACTCTCGGGTGACGCTGGACCCGTTCTTGTATAGGAGGATCTATAGTAAGGGTTGATATATGCAAGATTAAGTTCTACATATATCGTGTGGTACTGAATCCCCAGCTGGGTTTAATCGATTCGAATCGCCGTGTTTCCTCGGATATGGAGCCTCAATCCACTGACCTGCACCGTAGTAATGAATGAATCTTGAGAAAAGGATTTTGATCAGAGATATGTTTTAAATGTTTGAAAAATCCTTAGGAAATCTTGAATATGAATCTTGAATAAAATTTTGGATATAGGAGTTACTCTAGTAAGCTTTTATGCAAAAGAAAAAGCTTTGTTCTTGCTAAAGCCTTACCTTGAATCCCTTTAGCCAGCATACCTGAGTTTTCATCTCTTTTCTAGTCAGTTAAGTCTTGTTGAGTACTTTTGTACTCAGGGTTTGTTAACCCTTGTTGCAGGTGAGCCAGTCGACCATCCCTTTGATGGCCAGTGTTTCTTCACTCTCGTAGAGGAGAGTGATGATGATGTTGATGAGTAACCTTGGGCAAGTGCTTCTGTGATGGTTTATGTATATTATGAAGTTCCGAACTTTTATGTAATATTAAGAACCTATGGTTTGTAAACTTAACACTTAGGTTTTAATCTATTGTGTATAATCTTTCCGCTTTACTCTGATATTTCTTGTATCTATAAAACTGTTGTAATACTGTGATGCTGGACAAAGGAATATCCTGGAAGAAAGATAAATGTGGATGATTCGGGTTTCCCGAGGACACCCGACAGATCCCTTAAGTCATTTGGAACTCATGCATGCCGATCAAAGGTCTTTGAGACAATGATGGATGCATGTGGGCCACTTAACTTAGGCGGTTCTGCCACAGACTGGTATCGGAGCTTATTCCTTTAGAAAGTATAACAGTATTCATTTTTGAAAACTTCAAAAGTTTTGAGTCAAATTAAATTTTGAAGTAATTTGAGTCCAAGTTGCTTCTAGACTTTTCTTATGCTTCTGACTTGCCCTAATTCTTTCTTTAGACCTAAGTTTTAATTCAAAGGAACATGTTCTTAGTATAGCTATGGTGATATGTATAATCTAAGGAACAATGTTTATTATATTGCCCTATTTATAAAAGGAAAATTTATCCACTTATTTGTTGAGTGGCTAGTTTATGTGATTAATTATTTGTTTAATGTTTTGTTTGTAAGTTCGTTCATGCATCATGATTAACAACCTGTAATTAACTTTCCCTCTTAAAGGTTTATCTAAGAAAGAGTAGAGTTAGTATGTTGTTTAATTCTAAAAACTCTGTTTCTTAATCTTGGAACTTATATAGTTCTAAAATTCAAAATATATTTTAGCCGATGGCCCGTACCAGGCAGACTGCACGCAAGTGTACCGGACCACGTGGTGTTCCTCGGCATGTTCTTGCCCCAAGAGAGGATGAAAGTGTAGGAAGTAACCAACCCGAGGTTACTTATGAAGAAGGTGAAAGTAGCAACAGCGCTACATCACAACTTCAGGCGGAAGTAGACCGCTTATACATGGAGTTGGCAAGAGCAAATGGTGAAAGGATGAGAGATTCTAGAGAGAGAGAAGAGCTAAATGAACAGTTGCAGTATCATCATGAGCAACACCAGGAGTATGAGTGTAAGTGGAGAAAGGCTGTCGAGCAGAGGAATCGGGCACGAGCCCGAGTTGATGTCATGAGAGATAATCAAAACCTTATGGAAGCACATCATGTTGAGTTACACAGGTACGTGGAGGAGTTGACAGCACGTTTACAGCCAGAACTTGCTACGCCACCAACTACTCAAAATGAAGCAGAAGAAGAAGAAGAAGAGGAAGAAGAAGATGAGGAAGTAGAGCCTGTGGAGCATGAGTTTGTTTCTGAAGGAGAGTAATAAAACCAGAAACATGAGATGTATCATAGCGTGATCTTTCCTGACTTTGTAGCTTAGTTAGTCAGAAAACCTTTTCTGATATGATCAGCTATGTAAGATAGTGTTTTCAGTAGTCCTGCCCTAGAGCGGACTTGTATGATAAATAACTTGAAACATGTTATGCGTGATATGGTGTATGATGGTTATATATGACTGTTATCTAAGGTATGGTTTGTTTTAAACAGATGCCTGTTAACACTCATGGAGCTAATTCTTCTCGTGGTGGGGATGATATCCCTAACGCACCACCAGTTCCACCTACGTTGGCTGACGCGATTGCAGCATTAGTCAATACAACAACTCTGTTAGCTCAGAACCAGAATGCTGGTCAATATGGTCGTGGTCATAACCATAGAGAGGAGGCAACATATGTTGATTTCACAGATACTCGTCCTCCAGTGTTCACCAAAGCTGACGAGCCTCTTGAAGCTGATGACTGGCTACGTACCATGGAACAAAAGTTCAGTCTTATCAACTGTACTGAGGTTCAGAAACCCGCTTTTGCAGCACAGCAACTTCGAGGAGCCGCAGGTGTGTGGTGGGCAAATCTTTTAGCTGTACAACCAGCTGGACACCGAATCACTTGGGCTGAATTCAAGGAAGCTTTCAGAGCTCATTATATTCCAGAGGGGGTTATGAACATGAAGCTTGAAGAGTTCTTAGCTCTACGTCAGGGAGATGAACCAGTTATGCAGTACATTGGGAAGTTCAATCATCTATCGCAGTATGCTATTGATCAGGTCAACACTGATGCCAAGAAAAAGGCATGTTTCATGAGAGGGTTGAATACAAAGCTGCAATCTATGATGACAACTTGTGGTAATCTGTCTTATCATGAAGTCGTGAATGTTGCTATATCCAGTGAAGATAAGAACCGCAAGCATAAAGAGGCCAAAAAGAAGAAGGGAATTGTGTCAGGATCTGGATCATCTGGCGGCAACAAGAAGCGTCAGAGACTTGTGTATCATCCAGCTCAGCAGTTCCGTCCCTCTTATCGTCCACAGTATCGTCCACCTCAGCAGCAGAATTTTCAGAGGACCTTTACAAGACCTGCTATGCCTTTCAATGTTCAACGGCAGCCGAATGTTGTTGTCAATCGTCCACCAGTGCCACAAGCTACCATTTATCCTTGCTTCAACTGTGGAAAGGCTGGACATTTCTCTCGTGATTGTCCATATCCAAAGCAGAATGTTTCTAATGCTAATGTGCCAAGAACAGTGGGAAATCCGCAAGTGAACCAGAATAAGGGGAATGCACAGAACACTCAAAAGAGTAAGGGTACTCAAAAGACAGGCAAGGTTTATTATACTCGGGTTGAAGCCATTCCTGAAGGAGACCCTGTCATGCTTGGTATGTTCCCTGTTGCTCAACATTCAGCAGTTATACTTTTTGATTCTGGTGCATCACATACTTTCATGAATAAAGCATTTGCGGAAAAACATAAAATACCTGTTGGTGAAACCAAAATTGAGTTCTTTATACAGTCACCAGGGGGTCGACTGTGTACTAAGGAAATGGTACATCAGGTACCCATAGATTTGGGTGGATATATATTTCCAACCTCTATGATAGTTTTAAAAGATCCAAGTATAGATGTGATCTTGGGTATGAACTGGATGAGCCAGAGAGGTGCAGTAATAGACACCCTGAATAGAACAGTTAAGCTCAACTTACCTAATAGCAAATCTCAACTTCTCGTCCATCTTCCTACTCTTAAGAGAGCAGTTGAGCAAGTATATGCTGCTTTTGTTAAGGCAGTTAAGGACATTCCAGTAGTCTGTGAGTTTCCAGATGTTTTTCCAGAAGATTTACCTGGTCTGCCACCTGATCGTAATGTGGAGTTTGAAATAGAACTCAAACCAGGAACAACACCTATATCCAGAAGAGCCTATAGAATGCCACCAAAAGAGTTAGCAGAATTGAAAACCCAGTTGCAAGAATTGCTAGATAAAGGTTTCATTCGACCTAGTTCATCACCATGGGGTTGCCCAGCAATCTTTGTGAAGAAAAAGGATAAAACTTTGAGGTTATGTGTTGACTATCGTCCTTTGAATGAAGTAACAATCAAGAACAAGTATCCTTTGCCCCGCATTGATCTACTCTTTGATCAACTTGCCGGTGCAAAAGTATTCTCGAAGATAGATTTGAGATCAGGATATCATCAGATCAAGATTAAGCCACAAGATATACCTAAAACAGCATTCACTACCAGATATGGTCTGTATGAATATCTAGTCATGTCCTTTGGTCTGACTAATGCCCCAGCACATTTCATGTACTTGATGAACTCAGTGTTTATGCCAGAACTGGATAAGTTCGTGGTTGTGTTTATTGATGACCTATCCCCTGCTCTATGTAATAGTTAATAATAAAAGTGCTTGACACATTTCCTTTTCCTTTAGTTAGCCTTCAGGTTAAATCTCGGGACGAGATTTCTTTTAGGGGGAAGGAGCTGTAACACTCCGGTGTTAAGCAAACTAAAACCTGACATGTCATCATATGCATTGGCATTTCAATTGAGTGATAACCTGGTATTGCATTCACTAAAACAAGTTTATCATTTGATGCTTATGCTTAGTTGATAAAGAGTGCTTAAGTTGATCTCTAGTTTATGCTTTCATGATATTAGTTAGTGTTTGTTTGAGTAAAGGGGTTTTATGGTAATTTCTTATATAGCAGTGAATTTTGAATCAAACTTTGTTTTATATCTCAAGGGTGTATTTGGATTTTGATTCAAGTCATCAATGGGGTATAGAGCAGATTTTGGTTGAAATTCATTTTAATAGTTTAAATACTCCCAAAATCCTATTTTGTTCCCTTTTCTATAAATTAAAATCTAAAAAGAATTTGGGTATGTTTCAAAAAGCAAAGTTGTTCTATTTCTGTTAAGGAACAACTTTGATGTGTAAAGTTTTTCAAGTGTTCATGCAAAATCAAAAGTATTTGTGAAAGTTCTATTTTGTCCTTCTTATCCCTTTTTGCAAATTCAACTCAAATTCAAAATGCAAGTCAAATTTGGGTGTGTTGCAAAAATAAAAGATGTTCAGTTTGAAATTCTGAGCATTTGATATTTTGGAATATTTTCAACTTCTTTTCAAAATTTTAAAGTAATTTTATTTTAGAGAAGGGTAGAAGGGGAAAGGGAGAGGATATGTTCTTGTCCCTGTTCATGGCGGCAGGGAGGGGGTGATCTGTTGGTCACCCGAGAGCGCGCGTGGACGCCGATCTCTCCCGAATCCGCACACGACCGTGACCGTGGCGAGGTTGCGCACCTTCTGGCCAGCTCTCTCGCGTCGTGGCACCTTCTCCTGCGCTCGCCGTCGCCGTTTGCCACCGGTGCACCGACGGGCACCATCTTGATCCCAATCCAAAATTGACCGTCTCTGCTTGATCTTATCCCAATTCACCGCACCTATAAGTACCTTGTTACCTTGCGCACCTCCCGGACTTTACCTCTCCATCTCTAACACCTCAGAGAGCTCGCACTCGCCGGAATCCTCTCCGCCGGTCTTGGAATTGCCGCCGAGCTCGGGTCTGCAGTGGTCAGCTCAACCGAGCATCTGTTCGACCACTTTCTCTTGTGTTATTGCTTCACCGTGATCCCTGTGAACTCATCGGCTCGATGGTTCCATGTCTAATGCCCAGGTCTCGTCGGAACAGCGCCATCTTCACCGGAGTTCTCCGCCGATCGCCGCTGTACCGTGGTCGTCTATCTTCCGAGCTTGCTCCATCTAAACCATCCGCACCATCGTCTTCAGGGTGAGCTACTGGATCTTCCTAGCCCCTCCGTTCTACTGCTATCGGCCTGAGTTCGCCGGAACAGTTCCGCCACGATTCGGATCGCCGCCGTGCGTGGTCAGACCTCGCCGGAGCAGTAGAGTTAGGGTTTAGGGGTTCTTTCGGCCGCGTTTGGCTTGTCGATGCTGATGCTCGCCTTAGTTAAGTCTCTAACGGCCGGAGTTGGCCGGCGTAAGGACGGTCGCCGCTCGGTTCGCCGTCGTACGCTCGGGCCATGGCCAGGGACCTCGCGTTTGTAAAGATAAGATCTTCCAGGGTGTTGGTTGCAAAGTCCCAGACTCAGGTGAATAGCGCCTTGGACTGCGGGTTAGTTTCGCGTAAGCCGAAGGGCTTTTCTGCAAAGCTGTCAGGGCGCTCCGTCTCGCTCGAGCCAGGTCTCGAGCGGACATGGGGACACGTGCTCACGTCTCGAGCTATGCCTCGAGCAGGCGCCTCCTCCGCTTCGCTCGAGCCGAGCCTCGGGCGAACGTGTTCACCGTTCCGCCCGAGATAGGCCTCGGACGGACGAGCTTTTTCCGTCTCGCCCGAGCCGAGGGTCAGGCCTCGGACGGGTGTCTGGTGTTTATCGTCTCGGTCGAGATAGGCCTCGAGCGGACCCTCGGGCGCTGTCTCGCGGGAGCCAGGCCTCGAGCGAACCCTCGGGCGTTGTCTCGCTCGCGCCGAGCCTAGAGCGAACGCGTCCGCACTCACCATCGTGCGCTCGCGCCACGTTGGGCCGAGTTGGCTTGGGCCGAAAGCCCAGTTTGGGTTCGTTCAAGCTTTTCTTTTTCTGGTTTTATGCACAGTAATCAGTTTTGTTATTTTTGCTATAATTAATCTATAGCTCTGTTTTTTATGAAATTTGACATGATAGATGATAGCATGTCTGTGCTAATATAAAAATTATAAAACATGTGTTTTGAGTACTTTTGCTATAGTCATTAAATCTGTACTTTAATTAATAAATGCAACTTTGATGATTTATGTAATTTTCTGTGTTTGTCCAAAAATCATGAAATTTGAAATGCAAGTTTATTTTGGTCATGTCTACCTTTATGTTTATTTTCATCTCTGTTTGAATTAATATAATTGTTTTATAAGTAAAAGCTATTTATAGGCTTATAAAAATAAATAGAAAAGAATAATCATTTAGGTTTTTTGTGATTTTGGATTTGTTTGACAACCAATGGGAATCTAGCATGAAATGCTCCCTGGTTAAGGTTTTCTATGTGTTCATTGTTCTTTGTCATTTATTAATTATGTAGTCTTGCTTTATGATAATGAAAAGAAATGCTTAGTAGTTTTAAAGATTTATTAATCAAATTAGTTTCCTTCCTTTTCATGAAGGAAAGTTGTACTCAAGTAATTGTCGATAGCTTGGACAATTTTCATCTTTACCATGTTCATGTCAAAGCATCTCATTGATCATGCATATGCATTTATTCGTGTAGACTCCGTTCCGGAAGAGCCTGTTTCTCAGTGGGTTTCCTCTGAGGGTGTAGATCTTCCCGTCTCGTCTGAGTTGCCGGACTTCGCTGTTTTTCAAGGCAAGCCCCGGTGCATTTAAACCAATCCTTTGAATTTCGCAATTACACTTTTCTTTATAATTTGATGCATTAGCTGTTTATCAAATAAATGTTTTAAACCTGTTGATGCATGATTTACCTTGTTGTTATACCAAACCCTGATACCTGTTTTACACAAACAGTAGAAATGCTTAGACTTGCTTTTTCACACTTCCCGACAATGTGGTTATATTTTCAATGTTGGTATAATCTCTATGGTAGCTTACATCAAGAGAGGAGTCTTGATGTAATGTTATTCTACATAGGACCTTACCGTTGTTGGCCTGCTAGGTTGAGACTTTTGAGTACAGCCCACATACAATGGTAAGCCTGGTCTATAGCTATTCCAATACTGAGAACGGATAACCGCGTACTGGGAGTGGAGAGATGGCGGGAGTAGCGTGTACCCTCGGGGCTATGAGATAGTCGGGTTCGAGGTGTACTGTACTCTCGGGTGACGCTGGACCCGTTCTTGTATAGGAGGATCTATAGTAAGGGTTGATATATGCAAGATTAAGTTCTACATATATCGTGTGGTACTGAATCCCCAGCTGGGTTTAATCGATTCGAATCGCCGTGTTTCCTCGGATATGGAGCCTCAATCCACTGACCTGCACCGTAGTAATGAATGAATCTTGAGAAAAGGATTTTGATCAGAGATATGTTTTAAATGTTTGAAAAATCCTTAGGAAATCTTGAATATGAATCTTGAATAAAATTTTGGATATAGGAGTTACTCTAGTAAGCTTTTATGCAAAAGAAAAAGCTTTGTTCTTGCTAAAGCCTTACCTTGAATCCCTTTAGCCAGCATACCTGAGTTTTCATCTCTTTTCTAGTCGGTTAAGTCTTGTTGAGTACTTTTGTACTCAGGGTTTGTTAACCCTTGTTGCAGGTGAGCCAGTCGACCATCCCTTTGATGGCCAGTGTTTCTTCACTCTCGTAGAGGAGAGTGATGATGATGTTGATGAGTAACCTTGGGCAAGTGCTTCTGTGATGGTTTATGTATATTATGAAGTTCCGAACTTTTATGTAATATTAAGAACCTATGGTTTGTAAACTTAACACTTAGGTTTTAATCTATTGTGTATAATCTTTCCGCTTTACTCTGATATTTCTTGTATCTATAAAACTGTTGTAATACTGTGATGCTGGACAAAGGAATATCCTGGAAGAAAGATAAATGTGGATGATTCGGGTTTCCCGAGGACACCCGACAGATCCCTTAAGTCATTTGGAACTCATGCATGCCGATCAAAGGTCTTTGAGACAATGATGGATGCATGTGGGCCACTTAACTTAGGCGGTTCTGCCACACTTCATTGCTGCTATGATCTACCAGCTCGTTAGCTTAGAAGAGCTAGACGGGAACTCACATCGTCATCAACATATCTAGCTACAGAGATCATCTATGTCTTTCTAGAGCAACTTAATCACAAATAATAAAACTATTACCACCAAACTCAGAATCATGAGAAGTTGAGTTGAACACTGGTGTCCAGTATGCTACCCAATACTGGAATCCTAAGTTTTTAAAGGACGAAATGGAAAACCCACTCTCATGTAAGATTTTGACGCCCATATGTGTACTCTCTCTATCCTAAAATACAAGATATCTAAGTAATTTTAGGACATTATGTGGTAAGATAACATATATAACTCTTCCTATCATTTTTAGGATAGTGATAGATATGAATGGTAGGGATGCATGTGAATGTTGCCTTTTAGAGTATTTGTTCACCTAAATCCATTATCATTTGGTATAAATTTTGGACTCTAAATTCCTTATATTTCAGGATGACTAGAGTATACGTGGAGTCCTTTGTCGGGTCACCGCTGCCGCTTTGCCCTCGGCATGGGACCAGAGACACCATATCACCGTATGCGGCCTTGACTGGGGCATCACCGATGTGTGAGAGAGGACATAAGGCTAGCTGTTGTTTTAGGGCTGAAACCCTAAAACAACGGGTCGTGGCGTGAGCAAGCACTCTAAGAAAGACGAAAGGTGAACTCGCAAGCGAGAACCAACAGTGGAATTAGTAGATTGAACAGTGATCCTCCTCCCCTTCAATACGGAGGATCGAGCTATTTATATTAACCGAGTCAGTTTACCAGTACGGAAATGCCCTTCTAACCACTCTCTAACACAGTTACAAGAAAACCCCTCTCTAACTACCCTCGTGGCTTCTTCCACTTCATGAACTTGAGGCGCACCGTTGTAACTCCATCCAGTGGTGGGTCCAGGCATGCGCGACCCCCGCCTCACGTATTGTGGGCCCTCTCTTCTCGGTCATTACCCCGATGACCTGCGAAAGAACACACGACAAGAATGATGAAAGACGAAAGCATCTCGTTAGCTATTCTGGGTCCTTTCGTGCGGAAGTAACTTAAGCTACGACCTTAATAACCATTGGCTTAAGTCGCAACGATGTTGCCTTCAACTGTTCGCCCGAAAGCTCGCTCTTGCTCACTTTCGCTCTCACCCTTTTCCCTCAATGGCGCTCTCTCGAACGAAAGCACACTCGTTCTCGTCGATGTGCTTTCGAGTCCAACACAGCCATCTAAGTTAACATTCGCTCGAAAGGCTCACCACCATACCGCCCTTTCGCGTGAATGTATTTCCGCTCGATCGAACGGATCACTTGTTCACGAGCTATTCTCCGGTACACACTTTCGACTTGCGGGCTAGGGGTACCTGAATGTTGGGTACTATCCCAACACTAGCTTTAGCCACCAAGAGAGGAAGGGGCAGAGAGAGAGGTAGGGGCAGTGAGGCAGAGGGATTGAGCAACTTTTATTGAAGTTGAGAAGTGCTTAATTAAGATCTTTCTATAAAAAAAAGAACTCTTCATTAAAAAGTATAAAATTTACTCCGAGAGGGCTAGTGATCAATGAAAAGGAACTCAAGAATAATAAAACATAAACCTTGCCATCCAATGGCTCGAAAAATTGTGTTGAACACAGTGGCCATACAGTGAGGGAGACGGGGGAGACACGGTTCTGAGAGGGAGACGGGTGCGGCAAGCTGGGAAGAGTAGGTTACGAGTTCCTCTTTTATATACTTGACACTGTTAACGTGCCAAGTGGAGCCAGATGCTTATTATCAGGCTGGCCTCAATTAACAGGGACAAGTCTCTTAAGAGGTGCTTCTCTTTCATTTTCAAAAGTAGACTCCTTAAAACTCTATTAATTGATTTAAATATGCAATAGCTTATTGTGTGCCTCCAAAAATGGTTCGCCCGTCTCCGAAAATCTTTGTATTTTTAAAAACAAACACATTTATTACACTTCTAAAAATTTGTTTGTACTAGTGTTATTTAGCACCACTATTAGTTGTTAAATAGGTACTCTGATTTAAGACACTGGTGTGTTGCCATGTTGTAGAGAACAAAAAAAAACTTTTTGTATGTTCGGGAGGACATGATCTTTTGGAATGCATGATGCATTTGGCCCATACATATATGTTCATACAATATACGATAAAAAGACATTAGGGCATGTACAACGCGTCGATTGATATTTGTAAAAAAACACCCTCACGGGCAGGATTCAAGACGAGGCCGTCGTCTCACAAAACAGCGGGAGACGACTCATGCTCCTAGGCATAGCGACCACCAGACGCCGTGTTGTACCATATCATTGCCTCCATGCGTCTGCGCGGGATCCATTTGTGACATGCGGGAGAAGAGAAGATGCGCACCAAAATCGTGAGGCGTGGGACACGGCTGCGGGCACAACCCTCACATTTTCCCGTGCTAGCTTGTTGTGCTCGCCGAGAGAAGAGTAGAGAAGGAAGAATATGTATATTGAAGTGGATGTTTGCTGCCTGCTTTTTTAGTGCTTAGCCGGTAGTATTTTTGTGCAGTCAAACAAAGCCTTAGTATTTTATTTAGTATATTTTCTTGGATGTTATTGGGAGTTCTAAAACGGAACTTTCAGATCTTGTAGGTTTGAGTTCATGCTAGTTCACTTGTTAGTGCACAATGCACTCAGATGCTATCTGTATATGTTTCTGACTATCATACAGTGAGCATTTTTTTTTTTTTGCTAGCGTGAGTTACTCTATGTGATTATTAGCTAGCCACAAAATGGTATATAGAAATCATATTTATATTTGATCATAGCTATATGATAGCATTAAACAATTTGTAGACAGTCAAATAGACAACTCATTGTATGATCTTTCTGTTTAGTTGTCTATGTGTCAAATTTCAAGAACTCACAGACAACCCTCCATCTGTGAGTTGTGCATGCCCTTATGCATAAATGCTAATTACTAGCAAAAATTGGTCGTCTTTAGGCTAGGCATGCATTCTTTCTGAAGTCATTAATGGCGGCTAATTTCCTTCTATTATATATTAATTTAAAGTTGGAGCCATGTTGCCAAAATAATTACATTGGTCCTACGGATTGATTTTGTTGATCCAATTAAATCTCTATCAAGCCACTGCTAAAATTAGAAAATATTAGTATCTTAGCAAGAGTCATTTACCGCCATATATTTAGCTATTCTAGGTTGGGTTACTTTCCTTCTCTATGCCACAATCCTCTTAAAATGCTACCGAACTATAACTGGCTAAAATTTAGGCGCAGCTAGTAAGTTGGAAAATTATCTTCAAACTTATATGTGATGGCCTAAAGATAGCAATTGGAAATTATCTACGAATAATGGGCACATAAATGGTACTCCCTGCAGCGTCAAATAAAGCAAATTCCTCGTGAAAGTATGCAAGATACTCCCTCTGTTCTAAATTATAAGACGTTTTGGCTTTTCTAGATTTATGATTTTTTTTTCTTGCACTTAGTAGATATATACTATGTTTAGATATATAATAAAAACAATGTACCTAGAAAAGCGAAAACTTCTTAAAATTAGATCTGGGAGAGTATAATCTTGGATATTGTTATTTGACTAAAAATATCAACGAGAACACATTTTATTGAAAGCGACTAGAATTGTCAAATGATGGTTAGTCCGGGATAATCAAACCTTTTAATTTTGTAAAACTAAGCCATTCGGTTTTCTAGATGAACTCCAAATACTAATCGATTTAACCATTGTGTAGCTCACGCCTAGAGATCACCCTATTTGACTTTGAATTAAAGAGATATGGCAACCAGAAAGCTTCAAGTTTGACAAAACTGGAGGACTGATCTGCACACTACAGGAAACCTAGGCTTTGCCGAGTGCCAAATTTCGGGCACTGGGCAAAGAGCCTCTTTGCCGAGTGTCGGCGTGCTAAATTTCGGGCACTGGGCAAAGAGCCTCTTTACCGAGTGTCGGCCACGTGGCACTCGGCAAAGCGCAAACACAAGGCAAAGGATGTTGTTTACACAAAAATTTGGATTAAGAGGAAAGATGGACCGAATTTTACTGAAGATAGCCGCAATTTGAGGAATCGGCAGAATCAGAAAGATCGGCTTATCAAGTGGACCAAGAAGATGACAAGTGGACCCGACCGGCAGTGGGATGGGCGTTCGGCAAACAACCAAGCGGTCGTTTAGCTCTCGGAGTTTTGGCAAGTGCAGGTGCGGTCGGCTATCTTACAAAACGATGACTCCATTCGGGAAGCAAATACGGTAGGTAAAGCCAGCTTGCATGAGAAGACACGTAACAATAAAGGACACCGGGAGGAAAATAGGAATAGGATTCGTATTTTCCAAAGTTTTATTATGTAAGTCGTAATCTTCCGGGACTCGTATTTCGCCCAGGGTATAAATATAAACCCCCGGCTATTGTAAAATTGTTCACAACCATACCAATACAAATCGGCCCCGTGCCATCTTCGAGTCCTTTGTCGTGTCATCGAGTTCTTCGAGATGAATCATCGATCCGTCGACCTCCGTAAGTCCTGGTAACCTTGTTATCATGTCTAGTATCATGCGGTGGATTTAGATGTGATGCAAGTAGTCTTGTTTGTTTACAAAGATCGTGCGGCGGATCTATGTCGACAATCAAGAAGTCTTTGCTTATGCTACGCTTATGAGTAAATACCATGCGGCAGGCGTTTGCTTGATATGTTTAGCAGGAGCGAGATAGTTATCGGCTCTATTAGATTTGGCAAGATCTAGTAGATTCATTAAGTTACCATGTGTTGTATGATTTATTTAATTAGCTTTACAACACTCTTTTGCCCAATCTAGATTGACTTTGTTCGGCCTTGCTTTACAAGTTTTTACTTGTTTCTTCCGATAGTCGAATAACCATGATGGCCGAATTAATTTCTAATCTAGATTGTTACATGTTGCGGGTTCATATATGTCAATTATGCTTAGGCTTTGATAAAACTAGGTATCGTGCGGCAGATGCAGGTTTTAGATTGGTTTGATTGTTTTTTTGGTTTGCATGTTCCTTCTTCATGGACCCCAACTCGGCTGGTTTGTCGAGCTTGGTTATACGTTATTTTATAATCTATCTCTTGTTCAAGCATGTCTTTTTACGTATGTGCATTCGGCAACCAATTGTTTGCATATGCTTGTGTTTGGAGTTAGCCGAATGATCTTTAAAACTTGTTGACAGATAGCTTCTATAGCTATATGTCGTTGTGAGTGGCTTCAGGGCCGTAAATATGGAACTGTCTGGTCTCATCCGGCATGTTCCAGTTTTATTCTCACAGTTTTATCCCTTGTTGGCTTTCAGTTCAAACCGACTAGCACGTCTCCGGATTTCAAACCGTCCGGGCACCCGATTGAAGCTACGCTTTTCAGCTTGCTATGTGTGAGGCACGGTGCGACGCATTTTGTGCCAACACACTTTTTGGCATGCCTGGTGGGACCCTGTATTCCAAGATGGTTGAGTTCGACAACACTCAGATTTTGGAAGTGACCATGGATGAGTTGCCACCAGAATTGAAGAATTTAATACAACAAGCATGCGATGAGTTTCAGCGCAAATGCTTGATGTCCTTTTCTAAGAACAAGAGTGTAAATGCAATCAAGCCCTAATTGTGGGTTTTGGTGATAATGACCACACGATTGGAGAACTAATGAGATTTATGAAGATGACAAGCAAGTTAATGTTAAGAAAGGATGGTACATATGTGTTGGTGGACCCCTCATACTACATTTCATCGGTTCCGGACTCAAAGTGCTACAACGAGCTTTCTATTATGAATTTGAGTTATAGGAATGTCGTACTATCAAGGGGGAATGCAAATACATCGCTATGGTTGAATGATATGTGCTCAAACCAACCCAAGTCATCCCTGTTTCTAACCAAAGACAGTTGCACAAAATTTCGATCTTTCTCTGTGTGTCTGGTAGGCGCGGTAGTGTCGGGCCGCGGCACTGCCGGGCTACGGCCAGCACTGCTGTGACTTGTTTCAGCCGTTGGAAGGCAGGGGTATTTACACTACTCCTCTGTCACCCCAACGGTCACCCACGACCATTTACTCTTCTCCTACCTCCAGACAAGGCTCCCTCTCCCCATTGAAGGCTCCCAAGCTCTCTCTCACCCAATCTTCGATTCCCATTGATTCCAAGTGAGTTAGAGCCTCAAACCTTCATCAAAGAGAAGCCCTAGCTGAGATCTACTCCCTAGAGCACTTGATTTGAGCCATAGCCGGTGGATTTGATTCTATTACTCTTGGGTTCTTGGAACCCTAGCCGGCTAGGCGTCGCCCTTGAGCTTGCCAACTTGTGTGGCAGCCTTGGGAGGTTTGTAATCACTTGTGCAGCTAGTATTATTACCCCTCACCTCAAGGATTTGGTTCCTTGACTTGAGAATGAGGTAGAGTTGCAAAGCTCATGACCTAAGTGGTCAACCTCAACAACGTGGAGGTAGGAAAGCCTTGGTAGCGAGCTGAACCACGGGATAAATCACTTGTCTCTTGTGCTTACTTACTTTCATATCCATACTTGTGAGCTTGTGATAGATTCTAGGGTTTGGCCTGATCTACTTCATACTACATACTTGGCTTGTTTGAGTTGGTTCTGCTGGTTCAGGAAACCTAGTGCTACATTTCCATTCATATAGATCTGGTTTGCTGTGGCTGGATTTCAATTTGCAGGCTTGGACCAGTTGTCTGCGCGGCAGTACCGGGCTGAGGCCGGCAGTGCCGGGCTCAGGGCGGTAGTGTCGGGCTTCGCTAATTGAGTTTTGAGCTGTGATATTTGACAGGCCTATTCACCCCCCCTCTAGGCCACACAGGTCCTTACAAGTGGTATCAGAGCCTGGTCTCTCAGCAGCACTTCACCGTGCGAGAGAATGGCCACCGACGGAGGAACGGGTAACCCTAGTGTTGTGCAACCCACACTTGAAGTTGAAGTGCACACCACTAGCAGCAGCGAAAGCATCTCCACAGCAAGTGCAAAGACACTTCCTCAATTGGATGTGTCGGCCGGAGAGCTCGCAAGAAGAAAAGAAGAAAGGAGGCTAAGGAGAGAAGCAAGAGCTAAAGCAAGAGAAGATGCTGCAGCTCTTAAAGCTAAAGAGGAGAAGGCTCAAAGAAAAGAAGAAAGAAAGATTGGAAGAGAAGAAAGAGCCAAGAGAAGAGAAGAAAAGATGAAGAAGGAAAAGCTACAAGCAAAGAAGAAGGTGGACTTGAGTGATGACTCAAGTAGCACCGAAGATGGAGACGATGACATCTCCTATATGCCCAAGGACAACAAGAAGAAGAAGGAGGAGACCAAGAAGTCATATGAAGCTGTATCCTTTAACTATTCTTCTATGACTAACCATGATTCTAGGCCTCTCATCAATGTGCCCGCGGGCAAGTTACCCTGTTTCGATGGGACTAACTTTGCCAAGTGGAAGCACATTATGAAGACCTATCTTATTGGTCTCCATCCAGGTATTTGGGAAATAGTGCACAATGGACTTGAAGCACCGGTTGATCCAAAGAGCCCCACTCAAGATGAATTCCGCAACATTCATCTCAATGCCCAAGCCACTAGTGTGTTACTTAGTGCCTTGGATGGTGATGAGTACAACAAGGTCATGGGAGTTGAGGTTGCAAAAGAGATTTGGGACACTTTGCACATTGCTCATGAGGGAGTGGACAAAGTGAGGCAATCCAAGATTGACTTGTTGATGGCAAAGCTCAACCGGTTTGTGATTTGTGATGGTGAAGGTCCACAAGAGATGTTTGATAGGTTGATGGTCATTGTTGGCAAGATTAGAGGGCTAGGTGGTAGTGAAATTAATGATCACAAGGTTGTGAAGATCATGTTGGAAGCATACTCACCAAGGAATGAGACCGTTGTGACATTAATTAGAGACAAAAAGAAGTTTGAGAAATTCACACCTATTGATGTGCTTGGGAGGATCATCACCTTTGACATGCAAAGAGAAGAGGCAAATGAAAGAAGGAAGCTTGGAGAGTTGCAAGCTAGGCTAGATGGGATGAAGATCAAGGATGTGGCACTTAAGGCTAGCAAGCCAACAAGGCAAGCAACATCAAGCAAGGCAAAATCAAGCAAGCAAGCCTCTACAAGCAAGCCCAAGCAACAAAAGAAGAGAATAGAAGTTGAGGACAGCTCATCATCCTCAAGTGAAAGTGGAAGTGAAGGTGAAGAATTTGAAGCAATTGGAGACATAGCTCTTTTCATGAGAAGATACCGCAAGGGGCTCAAGAAGGAAGGTTACAAGTTTGTGAAGAGAAGGTTTACAAACAAGAAGAAGAGAACTTGCTACAATTGTGGTAGCACCGATCATTTCATAGCACATTGTCCACATGAAAAGAAGGACAACAACTTCAACACGGGCAAGAAAGATGACAAAGGCACTTACAAGAAACACAACAAGAGATACATGGGAGAAGCTCACATTGGACATGAATGGGATTCAACCGCACAAACCTCAAGTGAAGAAGATGAGAAGATAGCAACAATAGCATTTCAAAAGTCATCTCCTTCACCAAGACTATTCAACAACTTGTCTGATGATGATGATTGCAACTCCCACACTTGTCTCATGGCCAAGAAAGAGAAGGTGAAAAAGAATCATAAACCCTCTCTTCCACCTAGTGACATCTCTAGTAGTGAACTTAGTGATTCCTCTAGTGATGATGATTCTAGTGATGAAGAGATAAACATGACAACTAAAAATTTGGACAAGAAAACCAAACTCTTTATCACTAAGCTAATGGAGGAATTAGAGAGTGTACAAGCCGAGTTAGCAATAAGAGAGGATGCCCTCATCAAACAAGAGGACCTATATATTGCTTGCAAGGAGGCTCTTGCATTAGAGAGAAGTGAGTTGGACGTCTTGCATGAGGCCTTGGCCAAAGAGCAAGATGAACATGCTTCCCTAAAGAAGACTCATATTGCACTCAAGGAAAAGTATTGTGGCTTGGATGAAAAGCACAAAGAACTTGAGCTGCAATATAATCTTCTTTGGGAAAGCAACTCAACTCTCCCTAAAGCAAATGTCACTTCTATTCCCTCCACTAGTGAAGGTTGTGGAAAATGTTATAACCTTGATTTGAATGCCTATTCCACTAACCTTGTGAACATGGAGGCCATGAGAAAGGAGATAGCAAGGTTGACAAACATCATTGCAAGTGGTTGTGTCAAGTCTACCACAAGTGCTAATGAAAAGACCCAAGAGAAGAACATGCACAAGTTCAAGAATGGAAGACGTCCTTCCATAAAGGATGGGTTGGGGCACGAAAAAGGAGCCAAAACCAATGGAAGAAAAACAGTGAATGGCTATGAGTGTGTGAGGTTTGAGAAGAAGGGTCAGATTGGTACAGTTCAGCCTGCACAGACCGCGGCAGTGCCGCGCCAGAAGGCGGCAGTGCCGGGCCCCGGCAGTGCCGCCCCCAGGCTGGCAGTGTCACGCCCCAAGAAAGGGAAGGCTACCAGTTTCCCTTCTGCTCAGTCTCACACACAGCACAAGCAGGTGCCCAACCAGAAGCAAGGGTCTCAAAAACCAAAGGAATCTATTTGGGTGACCAAGAACAAGTTTGCACATCAACCCAAGATAGAAGCCCCAAGGAAGAGCATGTCATCTTGTTACATATTAGAACACAACAACAGTGGTAAAGTTGTTGCAAAATATGTTGGTGATAACAAGAGGACAGCCGACAAGTTTATTTGGGTTCCTAAGATACTTGTGACTAACTTGCAAGGCCCCAATGTCAATTGGGACCTAAATCAAGGAACTAAACTTGTTTTGCAGGCATACTCCTCCGGTGGATCAAGTTGGGTGCTTGATAGCGGATGTACAAATCATATGACCGGAGAAAGGAGTATGTTCTCATCATATTCCCCAACTTCAAATGCGAGTGAAAATATCATTTTCGGTGATAACTCCAAGGGGGATGTGTTAGACTTGGTAAAGTTGCCATCACACTTGAGCATTCAATTACTAATGTCTTACATGTTGATTCGTTGAGTTACAACTTGTTATCCGTATCACAATTGTGTGGGATGGGTTTCAATTGTCTCTTTACGGATGAGGGTGTGGAAGTCTTTAGAAGGGAGGATTCCTCTATTGTCTTTACGGGTCGTTTGAAAGGGAAACTTTACTTAGTTGATTTCAACAAAAGTGAAGCTAAACTTGAGACTTCTTTAGTGGAAAAATCTAGCATGGGTTGGTTATGGCATCGCCGACTAGCTCATGTTGGGATGAGGAACTTGGCCAAACTTCAAAAAGACAACCACATCCTAGGACTAACCAATGTTGATTTTGAGAAAGACAAAGTATGTGGAGCTTGCCAAGCAGGAAAACAAGTAGGCGTACCTCACCCACCAAAGAGCTATGACACTACTACTCATCCATTGGAGTTGATCCACATGGATCTCTTTGGACCGATTGCCTACCTTAGCATCAACGGTAACAAACATGGTCTTGTTATTGTTGATGATTTTTCTTGTTTCACTTGGGTATTCTTTTTGCATGACAAGAGTGTAGTGCAAGAGAAGGTCAAGATGTTCATATGAAGAGCTCAAAGGGAATTCAGTTTCAACATCAAGAAAGTTCGTAGTGACTTGGAACCAAATTTTGAAACACCCAAGTGGAAGAGTTTCTTGATGAGGAGGGCATCAAGCATGAGTTTTCAGTTCCATACACCCCTCAACAAAATGGTGTGCTGGAGAGGAAGAATAGAACACTCATTGACATGGCAAGGACAATGCTAGATGAGTACAAGACGCCGGACATCTTTTGGGCCGAAGCCGTCAATACCGCTTGCCATGCAATCAACCGCCTCTACCTCCATAAGAGAAGAAAGAAGACCTCCTATGAGCTGCTCACCGGTAACAAGCCAAAGGTGTCTTACTTTAGAGTCTTTGGGTGCAAATGTTTCATATTGAACAAGAAGCCCAAAGCCTCTAAGTTTGCATCTAACGTTGATGAAGGTTTTCTTCTCGGTTATGGATCAAACGAGCATGCCTATCGTGTTTTCAACAAGGCCTCCGGCAAGGTTGAAATAGCGATAGACGTGACGTTTGATGAAACTAACGGCTCTCAAGTAGAGCAAGTTGATGAAGTTATTATAGGAAATGAGGAACCACCTTGCGAAGCAATCAAGCAATTAGTCATCGGTGATATTAGACCACAAGAACAGCAGGCTACTGATCAGGATGGTCCTCAAGCTGAAGTCTCTGCTGGGACTGGTGACATACAGTCCCCGGTAGTGTCGGCCACAACCCCGGTAGTGTCGGGCCCCGGTAGTGCCGGGCAGAGCCCAGCAGTACCGGGCACTTCTAGGGCAGCTGCAGCCACTCCACTTCATGGATTGAACCTACAACCCATCTTCAAGCAAGATGAAGAAGATGCCGAAGATGTAGCAGAACCCATAGATCATCCAAGGCTCAAGCAAACTATTCAACGGGACCATCCCGTTGACAACATTCTTGGGAGTCTTCGAAAGGGGGTAACGACACACTCTCATTTGGCAAATTTCTGTCAATATTACTCGTTTGTTTCCTCTTTGGAACCCCTCAAGGTAGAAGAAGCTCTTGGAGATCCAGATTGGGTGATGGCCATGCAAGAGGAGCTCAACAACTTCGAGCGTAACCAAGTATGGTCACTTGTGGAAAGACCAAATACCAATGTCATTGGAACCAAATGGGTCTTCTGCAACAAGCAAGATGAAGAAGGTGTGGTGACATGGAACAAGGCAAGATTGGTAGCTCAAGGCTTCACTCAAGTAGAGGGCTTGGACTTTGAAGAAACATATGCACCGGTTGCTAGGCTTGAAGCCATTCGGATTCTTTTAGCCTATGCAGCCCATCACAACTTCAAGCTATATCAAATGGATGTGAAGAGTGCATTTCTCAATGGCCCTATACAAGAGTTGGTGTATGTTGAGCAACCACCGGGTTTTGAAGATCCCAAGTTCCCCAACCATGTCTTCAAACTCCAAAAGGTGCTCTATGGGCTTAAACAAGCACTTAGAGCATGGTATGAATGCCTTAAGGAATGCTTGCTTAAACAAGGCTTTGAAATAGGCAAAGCCGATCCTACTATCTTCACTCATAAAGTCAATGGAGATATTTTTGTGTGCCAAATATATGTCGATGACATAATATTTGGTAGTACTAACAAATCCTTTTGTGATGAGTTTAGTAGGATCATGACTAAGAGATTTGAGATGTCTATGATGGGTGAGCTCAAGTTCTTCCTTGGTCTTCAAATCAAGCAATTGAAGGAAGGGACTTTTCTTTGTCAAACCAAGTACACCCATGATATGTTGAGAAAGTTTGACATGGTGAACGCCAAGCCTATCAAGACTCTCATGCCAACTAATGGACATCTTGATCTCAATGAGGAAGGGAAAGCCGTGGACATCAAGGTATATCGCTCCATGATCGGCTCTCTACTTTACTTATGCGCATCTAGGCCCGATATTATGCTTAGTGTGTGCATGTGTGCTAGATTTCAAACTAACCCAAAAGAGTGTCACTTAGTGGCCGTTAAGAGAATCTTGAGATATCTAGTTCACACACCAAACCTTGGCTTGTGGTATCCTAAGGGCTCCAAGTTCGAACTACATGGCTATTCGGATTCCGATTATGCCGATTGTAAAGTAGATCGAAAAAACACTTCGGGGACATGTCAATTCCTTGGATGCTCCTTAGTGTCTTGGGGTTCTAAAAAGCAAAATTGTGTAGCCCTTTCCACAGCCGAGGCCGAGTATGTTGCAGCAGGTGCATGTTGTGCGCAACTACTTTGGATGAGGCAAACTCTTCGTGATTTCGGATGTCATTTTACCCATATCCCACTCTTGTGTGACAATGAAAGTGCCATAAAACTTGCAAACAACCCAGTGAGTCACTCAAGAACCAAACATATAGACATCCGACATCACTTCTTCAGAGATCACGAAATCAAAGGAGATATCGCAATCCGTCATGTGAGCACCGATAAACAACTAGTCGATATCTTCACTAAGCCTCTCGATGAGTCAAGGTTTTGTGCTTTGAGAAGTGAACTAAATATACTTGACTCTCGTAACGTAGTTTGAAACCTAGCATGCTTGATTGATCAACTAGTATGACCTAGGCAAAACCTTTTTCAAAACTTTCATATATTGTGTTTCAAAATATTTGAGAAAGAAACTTGCTTGAAATGACCATTGTTCTGTATTGATTGATTGTCACTGGTCATAACATGCAAGCTGTACGTGTCCACTCCAAGGAAGAGATGTAGTAGCTTAGAGATAAATCTGTTCTGTTGGTAACTGTCCGGCAGTGTCGGGCCAGCCGCGGAACTGCCGGGCTCCGGAAGTGCCGCGCTCGGCGCGGTAGTGCCACGACTAATCGTTTCAGCCTGAACCGACTATTACCGCGTGGGGCCTAAGGAAAAATCTTTTCTTTTCTATCTCATGGCCTCACCTCTCTCTCTCACTCTTATCCACCGTGAAAACCGTCCCCATCCTCTTTCTCCTTCTCGGGCGACAAGGGAGGCGACCGGCGGCTCTCCTCTTCTCCGGGTTTCTTCCCGGTGAATCCGGCCACCGGTGGTGCTACTCCGTGCTTCCAACAGTTGCAGCTCCGTCCTCCTCTTCCCCAAGGGCTCTCTTCCCTTTCCTCTCCATCTCAAGGTGATATTTCAAAATCCCTAACCCTAGTTTTCCCGATTTGTAAAATGTGCCATGGTTATTGTCTTAGAGGTTGTAGAAGGGTTTGTAGATGATAGGGAGGTAGTAGAGGTGATGGATGTGGTGTTCCTTGGCACACATCTGACCTGCCCGCGCGGCAGTGCCGCGCTCTGCGCAGCAGTGCCGCTCCCTGAGCGGCAGCGCCGGACTATGAGCAGTGGTTTGATCCAAGTAACACCCTATCCATCGAAGTCTATTACCTCACTATGACCTACCAGCTCTTACGAAGTCTTCTAACTCACAGTTTCCATGTTTTAGATGTCGGGTGGAAGAGGTTGTTGACGGTCCTTAAACATCTGTTTTACCGTCAACATTTGACCCTAAAGTTCACCAGAAAGGCATGAAATGTAGTCAAATAGGTTTCAAACTAACCGAATTCCACATGTCCATAGAATTTTATTTGAATGCAGGATTTGAACCAAATTTGGACATTTGGACCCACCAGGAGCCAAGCCCACTCAGCAGGGCCCAAATGGGCCTAAGGGGGGTGGCGCCCGCCACCCCTAGGTGGCGCCCGCCACCCCTAGGTGGCGCCCGCCACCCCTAGGTGGCGCCCGCCACCCCTAGGTGGCGCCCGCCACTTGGGTTGGCCTCCCTGCCACGTCACCGATCCGTGTGACCTCCCCAGGGCCAAATCTTGGCCCTTGGTCACTAGGTCAGTGGCATCGAACGGCTCAGGGAGGAGTGGCGTGGATCAAGGCTGAATGTCGGTTGCTAGGACATGCAACCGACCTCCAAACCGCCTTGGACAACCACCTGGATGTCGTTGAAGCAGAGGCGGTTCATCCAACGGCCAGGGAGCTGGCGGCCGCCAGTAGGGGGTGGCGCCCGCCACCTGACCTAACCCTAGGTCGGTTGGCTGCCCACTATAAGAACCCCCCTCACTCATTTGGGCTATAAATACCCCCCTGGAGGCACCTCTTCATACATATCCCTCATATCCCACACTTCCAAGAGAAGCAAAGCAAGAGAAGCAAGTGAGAGTTAGGTTAGAAGCTTAGAGAGCTTAGGAAAGTAGGTAGCTAGTAGAGCAAGGCATCTTCGCCCTCGCGGTAGCGCTGCTCAAGGCTTAGCTCAAGAGTAGAGGCGTGCGAGTGATCGATACTGGAGCTGGGAAGAGTCTTCCTTCATCTCCAGTTCAGGTTTTGCTCTTGTTACTCAAGCATTTACTATATTCTAGTTCATCATTTCAAGTATTACTTTATTCTACTTATCAGTATTGAGTGGTATACTTGATTGATTGCTTGAGTGCCTAGCTATCCTACAGTTCAATTCACTTAGCCATAGTAGTTAATCTCTAGTGAGCTTAGTGTTTGATCTTTTCCAATAGGTTGCTTAGTTAGTTTAGTGTTTATCTTATTAAGTCAAGTGTTTGCTCTGACGTCCGCAAGGGTGTCTCTATTCAAAGCTAGGGTAGAGATAGTTAGAATATAGTTAAGCGTGGTGCTTAGTTATAGACTTACCTTCAGATACGGCTGGACCCCCAGATAGCTGTGGTAGCAAGCAGGTGGGGACAGCCCTGTGCGCCTTGAATTCCACCACGTAGTTGGCCCAGTTTAACAGTAAGGCTCGTTGTGCTAGCGTTCAACCTAAGTAAGTGGTAAAGGCTAGTACGCCTCGATACTTGACAAGATAGGAATAAAACTTTACTCAACTTAGTTGCTTTATTGTCTTTTGCCTGCCTTGCTTCGTAACTATCTTGCTTCACAGTTATCTTGCTCTGTGGTTATCTAGGAGTAGTTAGTAGTTATCTAGGATTAGTTATTAGTAGTTAGTAATTAGTTAGTTATCCTTTAGTTACCCCTTATCTACCTATCCATCCACCTTACCTTAGCCATCCATTTCAACCTTACCTATCCACCCATATATTCTTTCTAGCCTTTCATCTCCTCTCTTCTCCCCTTTTCCCTTTTCTCTTTTCTTTGACTCTCATCCCCTCCTTGACTCAACTCATACACCACCCTAGCCTTCCCTTGGGATCAAATAAATCGACACCTGGTACTCCCAGGCGAAGTGCTACTACGATAGTTCTGTGCGCTTGCAGAATCTCCTCCTGGTAGATTGCATTCTCTCTAGCTAGCTCCTACTAGTGTCGGGATTGACAACCCCGCTTGGCATTAGTAGATAGCTGCTTTAGCTCCACTCCTTTAGGTATAGTGACCGGTCTTGCTTCAAGCATTTCTGACGCCGTTGCCGGGGATAGACTCCATAGTCTACTCCTAGTAACAACGTTAGCGAGTGCCAACAAGCGTTTCTGGGCCGTTACCGGGGATAGTTGCCTAGCTCTATCTTTAGTGAAGCTAAGAACTACCAACAGAGGTGATGAGAGAAGGGTGAAGCAAAGGATGGATCCGCTCAGGGGGAGGAGCAAGCAGCCATCTCGCCGAGGTGGCTCTAGTTCCCAAGGAGATGTTTCAGCAAGGCAGCAGATCCGTGACAAGGCTCGCCTGCAGATGCAAGGGCGACAGATTCGGGATGATCTTTATCCCAACACACCAGAGCATCTTGCAGAGGTCAGCCGAGCCCACCTGCAGCCCTACACAGAGGATGTGCAGGAGAGGCCTCCACAGGATACCAAGGACAGGCAGCCTGTGTCTTACTACCAGCAGTTCAGCTCAGTGAAGACACAGCGCCAGCTCAATCCCTACAACCTTCAGAAAGATATGGGCATTAACTACAGGTTCTGGAATGAGTTCCATTCTGACTTCTATCCTTCAGTCCTGTACAATGCTAAAAAACAGAAGATTCTGAGTATGAAGTATGTTGATTGGGAGCATTTGGAGGCCAAGCATGATCGTGACATCAACAGGGTAGTGGCAGCTTGCAAGGAGAGAAACATGTATGACTTGATGGGTTTTAGCTACAATTGGAACACCGAGATTATCCATCAGTTTCATGCCACTCTCTATGTGGATAATGTGGTGGAGGAGATGCATTGGATGACCGAGGGACGTCACTACAAGGTCTCTTACGAGACCTTTGCTAGGATTCTCTGTTTGGGCAGCGGGGATAGAGAGCTTGATAGTCTGCACCAGGAGAGGACTCTGACCAATAATGAGATTTCTTTCATGTATGAGGATCCTAGGAAGGCAGATGGATTGGTCAAGGGGTTGAAGGGCTATTACTACATGTTGAACAACCTATTCAGGCAGACTCTCAACCCCAAAGGGGGTTCTCATTCTAACCTCTATGGATATGGCAGGAACATGTTGGCTAGGATGGCCCCCAGGGCAAACCACTTCTCCATCTCTAGCTTTATTTGGACTGAGCTACAGGTGGCAGCCGAGGATGCTAGGAAGGCAGTGCTCTATGCCCCCTACATCATGTACATGATTGAGATGGTATCCAGCTACACCTTTGCCAAGGATGGGTTGCATGAGCCGTATAGAGTGGAGAAGAAGAAGGCAGCAGCAGCAGGGGCAGCAGCAGTTGACAGGCCAGAGAGCTCCCGCCCTTCCTATCAGAGGAAGAAGAAGAGCAAGTTGGCCAAATGGATTAAGGCCATCTTCTCTACTTGCACCTACGCAGCCCAGACAGCTCACCAGGCACTTGTTGAGCAGCGAGCACAGCGAGAACGGGCGGGTCGTTCGCCGTTACCTCCACCCCGCTCTCCACCTCACTTCGACCTCTCCAGCCTTGATTCGGATGATATAGACTCAGATGGCGACGAGGAGCAGGAGGAGATAGTGCCTGAGCCGTCTCGTCGTTCTACACGTGCCTCGACCCGCTACACCAGTACTACCCATCGCCATGGGAAGGCCGTTGTAGAGTCCGACGACGACGATGACGATGATGATGATGATGAGGGCGAGATTCCGTGGGACAAGTTAGCGTCTGATGATGAGTGAGTGTTTGGACACTCTTCTCTTCTCTCTACTTCTCTCTTTTTGGTGACTTGTTGCCAAAGGGGGAGAATTAGGCGAAGAGAAGGGGGTACAACACTTCTTGTTCATGTCCCCATCTTTAGTAGTTGTGAGTTGTGAGAGAGTTTGTTTCGGTCAAAACTCTAATTTGTAATACTCTATGTTGCTACTTCTTAGACTTGGATGTGGACATGTACTTTTATCTGCTTATCTAGCTTGTCATATTCTGTTTAGACTTGTTGAGTTTTATGCTTTGTGGCTGTTTTAATTTCCGTTGTGTTTGCTGTCTGCAAGCTTGAGCGGCAGTGCCGCTCCAGGGCCGGCAGTGCCGCGCCCTAGCAGACAGACAGCAAACCTCTCTGATGTGCTTAAACTGTCATTCGCATCACGTATTATTCTTGACACAGTTTGTTTACACCCCACAAAGCTATTGGATGTGAAACTGAACCTACTTTACACTTTTAAATATGTGAATGTTGGCCTCTAATGCCAATTTGAGATTTCAGCTCTCATTCACACATTTAGGGGGAGGTTTCACACCTAAGCTTCTAAATCTCAAGTATTGTACCCTTCTATTGTAAGCTTCAATTGTGTTGTCATCAATCACCAAAAAGGGGGAGATTGTAAGTGCAATCAAGCCCTAATTGTGGGTTTTGGTGATAATGACCACACGATTGGAGAACTAATGAGATTTATGAAGATGACAAGCAGGTTAATGTTAAGAAAGGATGGTACATATGTGTTGGTGGACCCCTCATACTACATTTCATCGATTCCAGACTCAAAGTGCTACAACGAGCTTTCTATTATGAATTTGAGTTATAGGAATGCCGTACTATCAAGGGGGAATGCAAATACATCGCTATGGCTGAATGATATGTGCTCAAACCAACCCAAGCCATCCATGTTTCTAACCAAAGACAGCTGCACAGAATTCCAATCTTTCTCTGTGTGTCTGGTAGGCGCGGCAGTGCCGCCCAGGGCGCGGTAGTGTCGGGCCGCGGCACTGCCGGGCTACGGCCAGCACTACCGCGACTTGTTTTAGCCGTTGGAAGGCAGGGGGTATTTACACTACTCCCCTGCCACCCCAACGGTCACCCACGACCATTTACTCTTCTCCTACCTCCAGACAAGGCTCCCTCTCCCCATTGAAGGCTCCCAAGCTCTCTCTCACCCAATCTTCGATTCTCATTGATTCCAAGTGAGTTAGAGCCTCAAACCTTCATCAAAGAGAAGCCCTAGCTGAGATCTACTCCCTAGAGCACTTGATTTGAGCCATAGCCGGTGGATTTGATTCTATTACTCTTGGGTTCTTGGAACCCTAGCCGGCTAGGCGTCGCCCTTGAGCTTGCCAACTTGTGTGGCGGCCTTGGGAGGTTTGTAATCACTTGTTGTCGGTGTTTCTACCCCGGGGGTATGACACCAACTAGTAATATGATCGCGTGCTCTTTTCCTGGATGGTTATGCAAGATGACACAAGGATTTATCCTGGTTCGGGCAAAGAAGACCCTACGTCCAGCGGGGGAGGAGGTTCTTGCATTACTTGCACCTAAGTGCTTGTACAGGGGCGAATACAAGCTCAGTGAGCGTGGACTGGAGTCCAGACTCGTGTATGTGTGTGTGGACTTGTGTGCGAAAGCGTGGGCGTAACCGTGGACTCGCGCGTTGTCTCTCTCGCGCGAAGGGCCCTGGCGTCCCCTTTTATAGAACAAGAGGAGGCCAGGGTTTACACAGGATTGACATGTACAGCGCTCGATATGGCGAAGGGTAGGAACTCTGTCTTGTCAAAGTCACTGTAGCCAACGTGGGTGTTGCTGTTGAGGCATCCTTGATGCGTGGCCTCCATCCCGGGCGCGGACGTGGAGGCGTGGCGATGTGGAAGTCGTACAGCACCCATCCCGGCACGTACAGGACACGGCGGGGTCCCTCCGGGTCTTGGGGTACCTGTCCTCCAATAGCGTGAAAGTAGCCAGGGCTCGAGGGGCTCAGAGCCGGCCTCGAGGTGGCGCCTACGGGGGGCTCGAGTCCCCGCAGTTATGGGCAAGTCCCGGGAAACCCGATTGAGCAGCGGGTATCCGGGCCTCGAGACGTGGCTTGGACGTGCAACAGTGTAGGGTATGGGTTAACAGTGTCGTACTGGCGCCTTTTTGCCCATGCTTGTGGTGAAAACGAGACTTGACTCTGCCCTGGTTCACTGTGGTACACGTCGGGTTGCAGAGGACGTGACTGGAGTAGGTGGACGCATTAAATGCACGGTATGGGATTGGTACGGTCGTCGGGGCTGGGGAGCAGGAAGCTTCCTCTACGTGGAGGGCTTCGAAGGGTAGTGGAGCGCTCGCTCGAGGCCAGGCGCGGAGGGCTCGGGTGAGCGGAGGTTGAGCTCCAGCTCGAGGCCTAGGGTGTGACGAGCCTCGAGGGATAGGCTATCGTGCTGGAGGGGCTCGAGGTCCCCGCGCGGGGTCCCGAGGAGCGGTGCACAGCTGTAGCAGGTTCGAGAGGTAGGCTACCAGGAGGCGGTCGGTAAGGTTTTGGCAAGTCTAAGCTCCCTAGCGGTGGGCCAGCGTTGCAGGCTCCGAGGGGTTGGTTTCTTGGAAGGTTAGCCTAGCTGGGTTTATTAATTGGTGTTCTAGGTCTAACCTATTTGTTTGTTTTGCGTCGATTGGGGGTACCCCTTTGGTGTTCCCCCGACACTTGTGCAGCTAGTATTATTACCCCTCACCTCAAGGATTTGGTTCCTTGACTTGAGAACGAGGTAGAGTTGCAAAGCTCATGACCTAAGTGGTCAACCTCAACAACGTGGAGGTAGGCAAGCCTTGGTAGCGAGCTGAACCACGGGATAAATCACTTGTCTCTTGTGCTTACTTACTTTCATATCCATACTTGTCAGCTTGTGATAGATTCTAGGGTTTGGCCTGATCTACTTCATACTACATACTTGGCTTGTTTGAGTTAGTTCTGTTGGTTTAGGAAACCTAGTGCTACATTTCCATTCATATAGATCTGGTTTGCTGTGGCTGGATTTCGAATTGCAGGCTTGGACCAGTTGTTTGCGCGACAGTACCGAGCTGAGGCCAGCAGTGCCGGGACGCGGCAGTGCCGGGACGCGGCAGTGCCGGGCTCAGGGCGGTAGTGTCGGGCTTCGCTAATTGAGTTTTGAGCTGTGATATTTGACAGGCCTATTCACCCCCCCCCCCCCCCTCTAGGCCACACAGGTCCTTACAAAGAGCAACAAGGTTTTCCAGAAGCAGACACTCCCAAGAACTCTCCTTCCTCATCAATCTGATAGTACTGATGAGGAAGATGCTCAGAAATTTCTGAACTAGTGTACAAGGCTATAGCAGAGGCCATGACAAATCACCAATCAGTTTTCTTAAATACCTTTCGTGCCATCATGGTTGGTATTTTTGGCCCGACGGTTGACAAACGTTTTGAGGAAGCTGCTGGTCCAATGCAAGGACCGCTGTTATTCCCCGTACCCCAACATCAAAGAAAAACTGCTGAAGACAGCGGGGTTGGTCCAAGCAAAGGTGAGATGGTCCTTCACTAGGAGCAGCAACCTCCCTCAACTCACGGTCAGCTCGCATTCGGCACGACGGGAAAAATCCCGCAATCTGCCTTCAGAGTATCTCCAGCAACAAATAGGTTGCAAAAGAACATGTATGGAGATGGATATCAAGAGTTTGTTGACTACAGTGCGATTGATGCTTTCCCGAATCCGGGCTATAAAAACTCAACAGGGGCGTTTCTTGGGGGTCAAACGCATGCGGCTCCAGATTCAAATGTTGACCTCATCATGCATAGGATGGCCGACATGATGCAAAATCAATTCGGCCTGAAGCCAAAGGGTCAGTCCTATGCTTATAAATCTCCTTACCCGGAATGGTACAACCGAGTGGCACTTCCTCCCAGGGTGAAACCTCCCACTGATCTTACTAAGTTCTCAGGCCAAGATGATACCAGTACTATAGAACACATCAGCCGCTACTTGATGCAACTTGGAGAAGCGTCTGCAGATGAAGCCTGGAGAATTCGGTACTTCCCACTGTCGTTAACAGGACCAGCTTTCTCATGGTTCACATCTCTGCCGGCAAATTCTGTTAGTACATGGGCAGAGTTAGAACAGAAATTCCATGCGTATTTCTTTACGGGCACTAATGAGAAGAAGTTGGTCGACCTCATGAGTTTGAAAATGAGGGCTAATGAGACGCCACAAGAATACTTGCGCAGGTTCAGGGAGACTAAAAATCTCTGCTATTCCCTGAATTTGCCAGATGATCAATTGTCGGGGATAGCTATAGCTGGTATGTTGCCGAATATCAGGGAAAAGCTATTCGGCATGGAATTTGATGATCTTGGGCAGTTATCACAACGATTGGCGACGATGAATAGTCAGGCTCAGGGGTTTAGGAGAAACAACCAGTTCCAGAAGGGCGATGTGGCTAGTGAAATGTATCAGGCTTTCTTAGAGGAAGCAATGGAGTATGATGATGAAGATGAGATAGTTGCAGCAGAGCTAGTCTGGACTAAAGAGCCGACTCAAGTCAATCAGCGATGGCTGAGACAGCAAAAGGGGGCCTACGACTTTGATGTTTCCAAATCGGATAAGCTATTTGAATTGTTGGTGAAAGAGGGACGCGTCAAGCTACCGGAAGGCCATCCCATGCTGCACCCTGAGGGGGTTAAAGACAAGAAGTATTGTGGTTTCCATAACACCAAATCTCACTCCATTAATGATTGCTGAGTGTTTAGAGTGCGGATCCAGAAGGCCATCCAAGAAGGGCATTTGAAGTTCGATGGAAAGATGAAAATTGATGGTAGCCCTTTCGGACAGAATACCGTATCTTTCTCTGTTAACATGGTTAATGCAGATGACCCCAGGGGCAAAAATAAGATGAAGGTGTTAACCTCTGATAGAGCGAGAAAGACCGGTGCTGTTGACCCCGATCGGCAAATCACAAATGAAGAACTTCAACGACGAGTTTGTTTCCAGAATAGCCGAACTAAAAGGGATGAAACTTCCAGGCCCAGGGTCACGACACGCATTTTGTTAAACAAATGGCGTCGGGAGCAAGAACGGTACCAGAAGCAAAAATTTTATGAAGAACAAAAGTTCATAGAAAAGAAGCGAAGGTACGAAGAGGAGATATACCGAAAAGAATGAGAATATATGAGAGAGCAAGAGCAATCTCATTGGGAGTGCTCATTTTTCAAATATTGTTGGAATGAAGGCTTGAAGTTGCCTGCTAAGAACAACTGCCCTGAATGCAGTGATCAATATTCTGAGTACAGGCAGTCTCGAGTCAACCGTCGTTCGGTCCATGAAAGGCTTGGGATGCGACTCCCTGAGGACGATCGGCGCTTAAAAATAGGTAATTCTGAAAATCGGCAAGGGAGAAAATTTGCCGATCAAGGTTGGGCTCACGAAGAGGAGTACCGTGAGTATGTTTGGCACAGAGGATAGTGGTGCCCACCGGGATTAAGAAAGAGCCAGAAAAGAAGAGTACAGCGCCTAAGGAACAGAAAATTGACGCATCAGGTGCCAAAACAAAGCAAATCTAGCGTCCTAAGGAAAAGCCTGATGAGAGTGATCGTTCGGCTAATGCGTGCATGGCATTCTTTCTCCCATCAGAATTCATAGCTCCTGGAGATCAAGATGTCCAAGAGGAAGTGTATTCGGATTTTGACGAAGACGAATACAAAGATCTGATGGCTCAGCTTGTTCTGGCTCAACAGGCAGTCTTTGATAAGCCAGCTAGACATCGACACTTGAAGCCACTTTATATGATGGGGTATGTTAATGGCAAGCCGTTAACCAAGATGTTTATTGATGGGGGAGCTGCCATAAATATCATGTCATATACTACCTTCAGGAAACTTGGGATGGCAAGTGAAGAATTATTGAAAACTGACATGGTGTTGAGAGACTTTGCTGGCAATCCTTCCGATGCTCGAGGAGCGGTTCATGTTGAGTTGACGATCGGGTCAAAAACCCTGATTACTACCTTCTTCGTCATCGATGGCAAGGGGGCATATAGTTTTCTTTTAGGAAGGGATTGGATACATGCAAATTGCTGTGTTTCGTTAACTATGCATCAAATCCTCATCCAGTGGATTGGAGATGATATCGAAGTTGTCCATGCTGATGATTCGATAAGTGATGCTACTGCAGAACCTATCTACTGGGAATATGATGGTGTTGAGTGCTTCTCTGGAAAAGTTTGGAAAGAAGGTCCTGTGAATGTTTTTGACAAGGACCAACAGCCGATTCAAGAAATCGGCTCTCAGAGCACTTTTTGAATGAATAATCCAATTGATAGTAACGGAGGAAAGTTGAGACGAAGTTTCGTATTGGCTGATAAGTTAGAAGAAATAAATATTGATAATAAAGCCGAGACAAGATCAATATATGTCAGTGCAAATCTGGATCCAGAATACAGATTGAAATTGATGAACTTTCTGAAAGAGTTCTGCCTTTTTCTCCGTTGCTGAAGCTTAAGAAAGATCAGAAATTCGCGAGGGGTGACGTACAACAGAAAGCTTTGGATGGAATTGAAGAATACATGAAAGCACTGCCGGAGTTGGTACTTCCACAGCTTATCATTCGAGTTGTACGTGGCGGCCGATAGCCTAACAATAGGATCGGCCTTTATATAAGAATTTAAAGGAAGGGAAAGAATAGTAGCTTGCCTTAGCCGAAAGCTGTTAGACCCAGAAACAAGATATTCGGCTATATTTATATGTTACTCTTGTACCGAGCTTCGACACTATTTATTAAATGCCGATTGTGTGATAGTTTCTGAATTTGATATGATAAAACATATGATTGTTAATGCCTATGGAAGGATCGGCAAATGGATTTTAGTATTGTCGGATTTTGATTTGAGGTACGAATCGGCAAAGGCAGTAAATGGTCAGGCTATTGCCAGTTTTGTTACTCATCATCGTGATCCTTCTACTAACATGATGGCGGCTTTACACCATATCCCTACGGGGCACAACAAAGAAGCAAATAAGTTAGCTCAAGCTGCTTTTGGACATCAGGAAGATCAAGAAATTCTTGCTTTGGATGAAAATCGTATGAGAGAGGAATTTTTTCTAGAACTAATAATGGGAGATTTCTTGAGAAGTTTCATCCCTGTGTGGAAGACGGTACATGAGCAAATTCAGGGATATTTGTACACGAAAGTAGTCGATGTGAAGCATCGCCTTTAGCAGAAAAAATGCTCCGAGAGTTTAAGAATAGCCGATATTGTCTATATCGCCTTTAGTACAAAAAGTGTTCATAACCCTGGTGACCCTAGCATTTTTGAAGTTGGTAGGTTTATCGGGAGGAGAGAAAGGTGAAGCGCAGTAAATAAGATGTCGAGTGACATGACATGTCAAAGTAAGATCTATTCGGCTAAAATAACGTCATGCGTTTGAGAAGCATTTTTCTGAAGGAATATTGCAATCGGGAAAATCCTTGAGGTAATCAAGAGATGCAAATAGACATTGTTCAGGAAAAACAACTTCGTCTATTCATTTGCAGATCTGTTCTAGTACAAACTACTCTTGGAACAATCTATTCAGAATAGACTATGGATTGGTGACTCTGGCGAGAGCGGCGCCATGATCATCATAAACTTCAAGATAGTCTTCATCACCTTCGGTTTCATCTGGGCTTCCGCCTGCGAAGCCGACTGGTAGGAAAGAGTAGTCCTCGTTGGTCCAAGAGCTCATCGCTGCTAGCCCAAGAGAGACGCCGAGGTGCACGCCTTGGATGACGGCCTGATCTACGCGACCGTCCATAGCGTCAAGGCGTGCTTCAGCTGAGTCCCCGTGGGCATTCACCTTGTTGGCAATCTTGTTCGCCGCTGCCCTCAGACGGTCATTCTCCGCGGAAAGAGCTGAAAGAAAAAGGAATGAATTCATGATGCAGAGAAAGGCCAAAAAGGGGTAGAATGAACGATGGATTTCAAACCGGTAATGGCGTTGCAGAGCTGCTTTCTGCTGGTCCTCCCATTCGGTTTTCTCAGTACCATACTTCTTGAATACGTCCTCCAACTCCTTCTGGGTCTTGTCCCTCTCCTCACGATACCAGAGAGCGTCCAAGTGGGTGAACCGAGATGAGTCATCAGATTCAGAGGAACTTGATGACCCAGAAGAAGGGGTGGGAGAGCCCGTTGGAACTGCTGTTTCTGGAAAAGGAATCCAGGTTTGGCTGGAGAAAGCCCTCACCCTGGAAGGAAGGTGAACAGTGAATCAGGAACGGGTGAACAAGAAGAGCTACCGTAAGGGGGCAAGAAACCAAACTTTACCCATAACGCTGACGAGTCAGTGCTCGGCTTCCTTCCGCTTTGTCTCCAGCAGGGTGTTTACCGTGGTCACCATTACCTGCCATTGATGAAAATACAGACGAGGTTTTTTCTCTCTAGTTTGAGCTAGGAGTTGGGAAGTGGAAAGTTTGCAAGTCAAACTGTTCAAGATGATGGCCTGCGTAGGGTCATATTTATGGAGTCGTGGCTTGTACCTTGGAGAGCCAAGCGTCGGAGTAGGGTTTCCACGTTTTATGGGTCGTTGTTGGGCCAGGCTAGAATTTTGCTGACTTGAGGAGATCATGGTTCTGGAATCAGGAAACCGACAGGATTCGGCTAAAGATTGTTGCCACATGAAAGGCAATAGAATTTTAATGAAGAAGTCTTCAGGAATTCCTTAAGAAATACTATCCTAACATTGTCATGGATTGGAAAATTGAAAAGGATCCAGAACACTAAGTCTGAAAATAGCCGATTACAACAATCGCCTGCAAAGCAGAGATGACTGACATGATTGTCAGCAGTAAGTCGATGCAATATACATTGCCTTTAAAGCAAAAAGAATAGAAGTCAGTGATTAATGCACGAGGAAAAACACACATTGATCTCGAAGGATCAGTCACAGATTGATTTCAAGGATCACACAGAAAGACTTTTATTTACAAGAAAGAGATATAAGATTACAGTAAAAAAGTCAGTTCGTCCACTCTATCCTGTGGCTGATAGGGAGATCGTGGTTGAAGGAATCAGCCAGATCTGTTCCAGCTTCCTTCATATCATCCACAGAATGTGCTACTCTATATTCCATCCCCCGCTCGCAGACATCAAAACTACGTTAATCGGCGCCAGAGTGAATCCGTACAGCGTTGAAGGCAAGCGCTGCGCCGTATCCCATGTCGGACCTGGAGATGTCGGGGAGGATTCGGTTAACCTTGTTTACCCGATCTAAGGCTGTCGTGCCTGCTGCGTTGGCCGTGATGGCAAGCCTGGCGGCAGCAGCTTCAAGAGCATGAAGTTTGGCCCCCAAAGCTGAGATGGAGAAGAGTAAGTAAAAAAAAGAAGAGCGGGAGACAAAGACAGCAATGATGAAAAATATTCACCGGCGGCCCGATTCCTAGCGACATCACGCTCCCGGGAAACTTGAGAAATCTCCTGATTCTTCTCTTCCAGATCGAGCTGAAGGTCTATGATCTGTTGAATCAAGTCCTCGGAAAAATCATCACTGACCCCTCCTGAACAAAAGTAACAAAGTAAGAACGGTTGCCTCATTTTGAAATAAAGTAGAAAAGAGCAACCTCTTTCTGGAAGTGCTGGAGACGCCAAGCTCGGAGCTATGTTTGCTCGCCACGGAAGACATCTTATGGATTGGATTGGGTGATGATAAGAAGAAGAAGGGTTTTCTTGGTTTTGAGATTGAAACAGGAGAGTGAAGGGTCGAGATGGCGGACTAGAGGGGGGGTGAATAGTCCTTTTTAAAACTTAAACTTAATCGGAGCGGCTAACCGAAACAAATGCGGAATTAAAACTATCGGTCTAGCCAAGACTACACCCCTCTACCTATACTCTATGACACCTTATAAAAGATCCTAAACAAAGCAAATAAGGTGCCAGGCTAGCTAGAGCTCACCTAACCAATTTTAGATGCAAGGTCACACAAACCTAAGCAACTAATACTTCAAGCACGGGGAGCTCCTACACAATCTAGTAAGCAAAGCACAAAGCTCCTAAGCTCACTAGCAATGCTCAACAACAAGGCTACACAAGCCAAATTAGAGAGCTCAACTTAGCTACACAAACTAAGCAATGTGACTAGCAAGACTACAAGTCAACTAGTCACTCATGGGATCAACTCTATGCTACACAAGCAAGATAGCTACACAAGCACAATATGTATGAAAGTAAATACAAGCTTGTGTAAGGAGATTGCAAACCACCGAGAAGAGTAGACAATGTTGACACGGTGATTTTTCCCGAGGTTCACTTGGTTGCCACCAAGCTACTCCCCGTTGTAGCGATACACCCACTTGGAGGTTCACGCGCTAATAGGCATCACACGCCTAACCCTCAATAGGGTGCCGCACAACCAACACAAGATGGGGATCCACAAGCTACGAGCAATCCACTAGAGTTACCTTTCGTGATCTCCCACGGGGAAGGTACAATACCCCTCACAAAGCTTTCTCCGGAGCCACGCACAATCTTCACGCGGGCTTCACGACGGAGACTCGATCACCAAGCCGTCTAGGAGGTGGCAACCTCCAAGAGTAATAAGCACCACCGGCTTGCAACTCGAACACCTAGTGCCACTCGATGCAATCTCTCAAAGCAACGCACTAGAATCGCTCACTCGCAATAGATTCGCGCGCTAGCAAGCACAAGCGAGTTAGAAGGCTCCCAAGCACATCCACACAAGCCACCTAGGCTTTGGAGTGCTCCAACCTCAACCTAGGGCCGGCCACAACGACTATATATAGGGAAGGGGCGGCGGCGGCCCGAACCCTACCTTTCTGCGCTTGGTCGGTAGTACCGACCCCTCCTGGGCGGTACCACCGACAGAGTCAAACTAGCCGTTTTCCCACTTTCCGCTGATTACGGCGAGGCACCGACCCTTGGTCGGTTCCTCCGGGCCCGGTAGTACCGAGGTAATGGCGGTACTACCGCCAGGCCAAAAATCGCCGCGACCAGAGAGCTCTGCGAAAAACCAGCCACTACCGACCTTGCGTCGGTACCACCGCGGGCGGTAGTACCGAGGTAATGGCGGTACTACCGGCAAGCCTTTTTCAGAAACTACAGAGAGCCTCGCGAAAACCCTCAGGGCCACGGTACCACCGACCATCCGGTCGGTACCACCGCCGGCGGTAGTACCGAGGTAATAGCGGTACCACCGCCAGGCCAAAAACGCTTCGGAACAGAGAGGTCTGCACGCTGCATCCTTGGGCGGTACCACCGACAACCCAGGGTCGGTACCACCGACAACACACAGAAAACTCCATTTTCATCTCCGAGTTGATCCAAACCAACTCCAACAACTTCTCCTTTGCAAATGTGCTAACACCAACAAGTGTTCATCATCTTGTGCAAGTGTGTTAGCATTTTCACAATCTTTTTCAAAGGATTTTCTCTTGCTCTCACCACGCCACTCGATCTTAGTAACATCGCAAAGTTAGATCGCTTAAGTGGCACTAGATGACCGATATGCAAACAAGTTTGCTCCTCTTAATAGTACGGCCATCTATCCTAAACCCGGTCATAATCTTCTCTACACACCTATGACCGGTGAAATGAAATGCCCTACAAATATACCTTTGCCTTGCGCATTCCATTCCATCTCCTTCGGTGTTGATGCAACACATGCACCAACCTATCTTCAAATGATATGATCCACTTCATATCATCACATGGCCTCCATGGTCCATCGATCTTGACATCACTTGCTCTTCACCATCGCTTCGGTCCTTCGGCGCCAAGTCTTGCTTAAGCCTCCCGACACTCGGTACCAACGGCTTCAAAGCCCCAACTTGCCCTTCACCTTCGCAACCGGTCCATCAAGCCAAGTCTTGCCTTGATCTTCTCCATCTTAGCCATATGACCACATGTCATGTCACATATGCATTAAGCTCCTTCTTCATCTTCATGCATGAGCATTGCAACATCCTCCAAGCCAATTCTCCTCTATGGCATATGTTGCTCACACATGATCACCTATGGACTAATCACCTGTGTAATTTACTTCAAACACATATTAGTCCACCTAAGTTGTCACTCAATTACCAAAACCAAACTAGGACCTTTCAATCTCCCCCTTTTTGGTAATTGATGACAACTCTACAAAGATATGGAAATTAAGCTCTTTGGATTCTATGTTACTTATCCAACGTTAAGACCATATAAGAGAATTTGGATAAGCACCATACAACCCAACTTTGTAGTGTTAACTCCCCCTACATGTGTGCTCAAATGGTTTGGTTTCAAGCTTGCACACACGCATAAATATGAAATTTGTGGGAGTGTTAGCACTACTAAGTGATGCTAAGGTATACATGATGAAATTTTACCTTTGAAGCGTGCATACCACATTTTGATTCATCCTTAGCATCGAAGAGTAGCTAGACATCATAAAAACTAGAAAACCCCGTGAGATCAACATTAATAGCAAGGGTCTAGTTTTGCATTAAAAGCACAAGCCTAGCTATTAACCTATGCATGCTAGTTATCAATTCATCAATTAAGTCCTATAACTAGCATACACCACACAAGCATGCATATAAAATTTTAAAACTTATGTAATGCAAGCAAGCACATGATTATGCACATATCAAATGCAACAACCAAGTTCATGAGCTTGCTCCCCCTACTTGTGTGCTCTCATTGTCCAAGAATTTTGATCCTTCAATCTTGCTCCCTCTTGATCCATGTCCATCTTCTTTTCTCCCTCTTTGTCCTTGACATATCATAATTGACATATCTTTTCCATAACTTCTCCCCCTTTGTCATCAATGACCATAAAAGGTATGCTCTTTTCTCACAAAGGGTGACACTAGGGTAGATGGTTGACACTTTAGGCTTCATTTTTGATGGACACTACTATATGTGTTGGAATGAAACCCACTTGAAGGATCTTTGACCTTGATACCACTAGGTGGGGCACCTCCCCTATGTCATAGCATGGGTCATCCAATTGATAAACTTGAGCTCTTGTTGGAGAGGGATGCTTTGCTTGATTTGATCACTTATAGTTGAGGATCACTTGAAGTCTTGTAGGATACCACTTTGAATAAAAAGTTTAACTTGATATCCATTTGCATTATTATCTTCTTCTTGAACTCTTGTCATCTTCATGAGCTTCTCATTTGTGACTTGAACTAGGCAATAGTGCATAAGATATCTAACTCGGTTTGCTCTAGAGTAAGCTTCTTCACACATCTTTCAATGGTTATCTTACTCATGTTGAATTAGACACTTGAATGTTCATCTTCTAGATCAAGTACTTGGGTTCACTAGCTCATGAACAAATTCACATACTAACCACTAGATCATATAATCAATCAAGCAATAGTGGTAGGCTATGAATTTAAACTTTTCAATTGTTATGCATGATCCTATTGAGCATGTACTATATGCACTAACCGCATACTAGTAAGGGATGAATATGATCATGCACATTACAATGATACCTTTGCTATCTTGGAGTAGAGGATAGTCATTTGATTCCAATTAAGCTCCAAATAGCAATGTGAAGTCCATGGTGAAGACCAATATATACCAATTGATAGAACAAATCTTCACTCATATGATTAAGTGCATTATCTTGTTGTGGTTGGCTTGCTTCTTCATTTGAACATAGCTTGCATATGAATACCACTTGAATTGTCATGATTTGCTTTACTATCTTGCATGTTGCTTGCTTTGCTTGGTCAATCCTTTCATTGCTTCAACTAAGCATCTCAAATATCCTTTGAATCACCACTTCCATATTAGCCTTCCAAGTATCATACTTGGTTAACCTACCAAAGGCGGCAAGCCCCTACAAAAGGGAGAAGTGATCTCTCTCCAAAGAATCATCCTTGATACTCAATTGAATTGACTTTGCTTGATTGATCCATTTGAACTCTTATTGAAATGTGACTTTGAATTCCTCTTTGAGTCCTTTTCTTTCTTTCCAAAAGATCTTGAATTTGATACTAGAACTTGACTTTTATCTTCATCTTGATGTTGGTCTTGATCTTCAATTTGAGTACCAAATGTGTGCCAAATACACTTCCCAATCACATGAACTTGTACTCATATTTGCCATACTTCTAGCTCATCTCAAAACCAAACATAGGTCCCTCACCCACTTTATAAACATGATTCCAACTTGAGGGCCTTTCAATCAAAGTGACTCTAGATTAATCCAATAATTGTCACTTTTCTGGCAGATTCTGTCCTTCTCAAAGAAACATACATATCTCCCAAAATATAAGTCTAATGACTATGAAATTTGGTGGAGATGTGCCTCTCTAAGTGTTCTAGCAGCCATACAAATTTGAGCTTCATGGGCTTTCTAGATTGCTACCAGATTTCAATTCTTTCCATAGTACTACATGCTGAAAACTGCTGCACAATAGTTGACAAGATCTACTCCAAAACCAAAGTACATCTTATCCAATAATCATGAATATTGCACAGCGACTAATATCACACGTGTAGAGCATGTGTACCAAATTTCAAGCCAATCCAAATAGATTTGATCATTCAAACATGGCTATTATCACAGCTAGCTCAGATTTCAGATTTTTGACAACTTTGAGCAATTGAGCTATACTCTACCAATTTGAATCAAACTTGAGCTAAACTTGTTTGAACATCAACACAAGACATATATCCATTCAAACCACTCACTAAAAGAAGTCTTATGAACATATCCATTCAAACTAACTCAATTTTGATCACTAAGCATCAAATCCATTCAATCATCTTATAGCAAGCAACATATGCATATACATCCGATTCGATCATCTCATATGCATCTAAAATAACATGATCAACTAGAGATATACCTTAGTAGCTCACGATCATCCAAATAGCAAGCTTCTACTCAATTAGATTGCAAGTCTTCAAATAATTCCAATCAAACATCACAACTTGATCTTTTGCACTTGTATGTTTTGCACTTGGACTTCACTTCTTTTGTCTTGGCATTGGGTTTGGATAGCACTAGGCTTCATTACTTAAATCAATCACATGATGAATAATATGAAATCAATTGAGTCAAGCCTCCAATGCCATGGTACCTACACACATTCATCCACTTTTTGATGGTACCCAAACTAGTTTGGGTCCTCTCAAGTTAGGAGCAACATACTTAGGCATAGCCTTAGTATGAGTAGCGGGATGAGTTGCAATAGTAGCCAATGTGGTACCATTTACATCCTTCCTAAGCATAGAATCATTAGTAATTGAAATAGGCTTAGGAGTTTTACCTAGGGGACATGAATGAGCCATGTGTCCCCTTTCCCGGCATGAGTAGCAACTTCTCTTTGATTGAGCCTTCTTTTCTTTGCCCATTTGTTGCTTCTCATTGCCTTGCCTCTCATGAGTTGCTTGAGCCTTCTTCTCAAGCTTGTTAGGACACTTCGAGGCAAAGTGTCCCATATCACCACACTTGTAGCACTTGATGTGAGCCAAATCTTTCTTCTCATCTTGATTCTTGCTCATCATCTTGGCATCTTGGATATGAGTTGGATGCCTTGCTCTTCCGCCCCTTCTTGTTTTCTTCTTCTTCATCAAGTCACCATCATGATGGTTGTTCTTGATTTGAACTTGGGGCTTCTTCTTGTTGGGACAAGTCTTTGCAAGATGTCCCATCTCATGGCATTGATAGCACATGAAATGAGATAGCTTTTCTTGTTCTTGCTTCTTCATTTCTTTTACATATGTTCTCTTGCCCCATCTCTTGCCTTTGACACTGCTTTTGTTAAAGCCAATGCCACTCTTGTCACCATAGCTTCTTTGATTCTTCATTATGTGCTCATGGGTGACCTTTGATTTACACCACCTCTCTAACTTGTTGCTCAAGTTCTTTACTTCAAGTTTGAGCTCATTGTTCTCCTTCAAAAGGTTAGTCTCACAAGACAAAGAAGTAGAACAAGCATCTAATTGTGAAGAACATGGCATAGATATTAAATCATCACAAGAGGTGGATACATTCTTCTTGCCTACATCACATGGGTTAGCAACATTTCGCAATTGATCATTTGATCCATGTGATGAGCTCTCATTATTTTTAATTTTCTTTGAAAGCTCCTTAATGAGAGAGCCATACTTTTCAATTAAATCATCATGTGAAGCTTTAAGAACATCAAGTAAGCGCTTATGTTCTTCACATGAATTCTTTAGAAATGAGTTTTCATTTGCTAATTTCATTGTTTTATTTTTCTCATTTTCTAAAGACATGGTCATGCTAGCAAGTCTACTAACAAGCTCATCATATGAATCAACATGATCAACCACATTTGCATTGAATACCTTGGTGTCACCTTGTGACATGAAGCAATGTGGTGATGGGCTTGTAGTAGTATCACGATCATCGCCCGAGCATGAGCCATCAACATCATCAAGTGTGCTTGGAGTAGAATCATTACTTGCATCACTTGAGGCATCATCTTCCATCTTGTCAAGTGTGCTTGAAGTGTCTTCATTGATTGCATCACTTGAACGTGAGGTGGAGCAATCTTCCACAATCACGGAGTTGTGGTCTTGCTCAACATCCTCATATGCCACCGGTTCATCCTCCTTTATGAACTTGCCATCATCAAACGTGGAGGGATCACCGAAGGTGGTCTTGATGGATTCCCACATCTCATGGGCGGTCCCTTTGGAGTTGATCTTATAAAACAACTCAAAACTCAATGCATCCATTAGATAACAATAAGCATTTGCATCAAGTTCAAAGAGATCCTTTTGAGCTTTGGTGAGATTTCTATGGTCCAAAACATGAGTGAGACCACTAGTGATAATCCACCAAAACTTTGGCCCCTTTGCACGAAAATGATCAAGCATATGGTGTTTCCATTGTGCAAAGTGTGTGCCATCAAAAATATGTGTATCACACACATCATCTAGCCCACTAGACGCCATCCTCTCGGGTCGGTGAAGACCACAAATGAGAGACCTCGCTCCGATACCAATTGAAGGGTCGAGATGGCGGACTAGAGGGGGGGTGAATAGTCCTTTTTAAAACTTAAACTTAATCGGAGCGGCTAACCGAAACAAATGCGGAATTAAAACTATCGGTCTAGCCAAGACTACACCCCTCTACCTATACTCTATGACACCTTATAAAAGATCCTAAACAAAGCAAATAAGGTGCCAGGCTAGCTAGAGCTCACCTAACCAATTTTAGATGCAAGGTCACACAAACCTAAGCAACTAATACTTCAAGCACGGGGAGCTCCTACACAATCTAGTAAGCAAAGCACAAAGCTCCTAAGCTCACTAGCAATGCTCAACAACAAGGCTACACAAGCCAAATTAGAGAGCTCAACTTAGCTACACAAACTAAGCAATGTGACTAGCAAGACTACAAGTCAACTAGTCACTCATGGGATCAACTCTATGCTACACAAGCAAGATAGCTACACAAGCACAATATGTATGAAAGTAAATACAAGCTTGTGTAAGGAGATTGCAAACCACCGAGAAGAGTAGACAATGTTGACACGGTGATTTTTCCCGAGGTTCACTTGGTTGCCACCAAGCTACTCCCCGTTGTAGCGATACACCCACTTGGAGGTTCACGCGCTAATAGGCATCACACGCCTAACCCTCAATAGGGTGCCGCACAACCAACACAAGATGGGGATCCACAAGCTACGAGCAATCCACTAGAGTTACCTTTCGTGATCTCCCACGGGGAAGGTACAATACCCCTCACAAAGCTTTCTCCGGAGCCACGCACAATCTTCACGCGGGCTTCACGACGGAGACTCGATCACCAAGCCGTCTAGGAGGTGGCAACCTCCAAGAGTAATAAGCACCACCGGCTTGCAACTCGAACACCTAGTGCCACTCGATGCAATCTCTCAAAGCAACGCACTAGAATCGCTCACTCGCAATAGATTCGCGCGCTAGCAAGCACAAGCGAGTTAGAAGGCTCCCAAGCACATCCACACAAGCCACCTAGGCTTTGGAGTGCTCCAACCTCAACCTAGGGCCGGCCACAACGACTATATATAGGGAAGGGGCGGCGGCGGCCCGAACCCTACCTTTCTGCGCTTGGTCGGTAGTACCGACCCCTCCTGGGCGGTACCACCGACAGAGTCAAACTAGCCGTTTTCCCACTTTCCGCTGATTACGGCGAGGCACCGACCCTTGGTCGGTTCCTCCGGGCCCGGTAGTACCGAGGTAATGGCGGTACTACCGCCAGGCCAAAAATCGCCGCGACCAGAGAGCTCTGCGAAAAACCAGCCACTACCGACCTTGCGTCGGTACCACCGCGGGCGGTAGTACCGAGGTAATGGCGGTACTACCGGCAAGCCTTTTTCAGAAACTACAGAGAGCCTCGCGAAAACCCTCAGGGCCACGGTACCACCGACCATCCGGTCGGTACCACCGCCGGCGGTAGTACCGAGGTAATAGCGGTACCACCGCCAGGCCAAAAACGCTTCGGAACAGAGAGGTCTGCACGCTGCATCCTTGGGCGGTACCACCGACAACCCAGGGTCGGTACCACCGACAACACACAGAAAACTCCATTTTCATCTCCGAGTTGATCCAAACCAACTCCAACAACTTCTCCTTTGCAAATGTGCTAACACCAACAAGTGTTCATCATCTTGTGCAAGTGTGTTAGCATTTTCACAATCTTTTTCAAAGGATTTTCTCTTGCTCTCACCACGCCACTCGATCTTAGTAACATCGCAAAGTTAGATCGCTTAAGTGGCACTAGATGACCGATATGCAAACAAGTTTGCTCCTCTTAATAGTACGGCCATCTATCCTAAACCCGGTCATAATCTTCTCTACACACCTATGACCGGTGAAATGAAATGCCCTACAAATATACCTTTGCCTTGCGCATTCCATTCCATCTCCTTCGGTGTTGATGCAACACATGCACCAACCTATCTTCAAATGATATGATCCACTTCATATCATCACATGGCCTCCATGGTCCATCGATCTTGACATCACTTGCTCTTCACCATCGCTTCGGTCCTTCGGCGCCAAGTCTTGCTTAAGCCTCCCGACACTCGGTACCAACGGCTTCAAAGCCCCAACTTGCCCTTCACCTTCGCAACCGGTCCATCAAGCCAAGTCTTGCCTTGATCTTCTCCATCTTAGCCATATGACCACATGTCATGTCACATATGCATTAAGCTCCTTCTTCATCTTCATGCATGAGCATTGCAACATCCTCCAAGCCAATTCTCCTCTATGGCATATGTTGCTCACACATGATCACCTATGGACTAATCACCTGTGTAATTTACTTCAAACACATATTAGTCCACCTAAGTTGTCACTCAATTACCAAAACCAAACTAGGACCTTTCAATCTCCCCCTTTTTGGTAATTGATGACAACTCTACAAAGATATGGAAATTAAGCTCTTTGGATTCTATGTTACTTATCCAACGTTAAGACCATATAAGAGAATTTGGATAAGCACCATACAACCCAACTTTGTAGTGTTAACTCCCCCTACATGTGTGCTCAAATGGTTTGGTTTCAAGCTTGCACACACGCATAAATATGAAATTTGTGGGAGTGTTAGCACTACTAAGTGATGCTAAGGTATACATGATGAAATTTTACCTTTGAAGCGTGCATACCACATTTTGATTCATCCTTAGCATCGAAGAGTAGCTAGACATCATAAAAACTAGAAAACCCCGTGAGATCAACATTAATAGCAAGGGTCTAGTTTTGCATTAAAAGCACAAGCCTAGCTATTAACCTATGCATGCTAGTTATCAATTCATCAATTAAGTCCTATAACTAGCATACACCACACAAGCATGCATATAAAATTTTAAAACTTATGTAATGCAAGCAAGCACATGATTATGCACATATCAAATGCAACAACCAAGTTCATGAGCTTGCTCCCCCTACTTGTGTGCTCTCATTGTCCAAGAATTTTGATCCTTCAATCTTGCTCCCTCTTGATCCATGTCCATCTTCTTTTCTCCCTCTTTGTCCTTGACATATCATAATTGACATATCTTTTCCATAACTTCTCCCCCTTTGTCATCAATGACCATAAAAGGTATGCTCTTTTCTCACAAAGGGTGACACTAGGGTAGATGGTTGACACTTTAGGCTTCATTTTTGATGGACACTACTATATGTGTTGGAATGAAACCCACTTGAAGGATCTTTGACCTTGATACCACTAGGTGGGGCACCTCCCCTATGTCATAGCATGGGTCATCCAATTGATAAACTTGAGCTCTTGTTGGAGAGGGATGCTTTGCTTGATTTGATCACTTATAGTTGAGGATCACTTGAAGTCTTGTAGGATACCACTTTGAATAAAAAGTTTAACTTGATATCCATTTGCATTATTATCTTCTTCTTGAACTCTTGTCATCTTCATGAGCTTCTCATTTGTGACTTGAACTAGGCAATAGTGCATAAGATATCTAACTCGGTTTGCTCTAGAGTAAGCTTCTTCACACATCTTTCAATGGTTATCTTACTCATGTTGAATTAGACACTTGAATGTTCATCTTCTAGATCAAGTACTTGGGTTCACTAGCTCATGAACAAATTCACATACTAACCACTAGATCATATAATCAATCAAGCAATAGTGGTAGGCTATGAATTTAAACTTTTCAATTGTTATGCATGATCCTATTGAGCATGTACTATATGCACTAACCGCATACTAGTAAGGGATGAATATGATCATGCACATTACAATGATACCTTTGCTATCTTGGAGTAGAGGATAGTCATTTGATTCCAATTAAGCTCCAAATAGCAATGTGAAGTCCATGGTGAAGACCAATATATACCAATTGATAGAACAAATCTTCACTCATATGATTAAGTGCATTATCTTGTTGTGGTTGGCTTGCTTCTTCATTTGAACATAGCTTGCATATGAATACCACTTGAATTGTCATGATTTGCTTTACTATCTTGCATGTTGCTTGCTTTGCTTGGTCAATCCTTTCATTGCTTCAACTAAGCATCTCAAATATCCTTTGAATCACCACTTCCATATTAGCCTTCCAAGTATCATACTTGGTTAACCTACCAAAGGCGGCAAGCCCCTACAAAAGGGAGAAGTGATCTCTCTCCAAAGAATCATCCTTGATACTCAATTGAATTGACTTTGCTTGATTGATCCATTTGAACTCTTATTGAAATGTGACTTTGAATTCCTCTTTGAGTCCTTTTCTTTCTTTCCAAAAGATCTTGAATTTGATACTAGAACTTGACTTTTATCTTCATCTTGATGTTGGTCTTGATCTTCAATTTGAGTACCAAATGTGTGCCAAATACACTTCCCAATCACATGAACTTGTACTCATATTTGCCATACTTCTAGCTCATCTCAAAACCAAACATAGGTCCCTCACCCACTTTATAAACATGATTCCAACTTGAGGGCCTTTCAATCAAAGTGACTCTAGATTAATCCAATAATTGTCACTTTTCTGGCAGATTCTGTCCTTCTCAAAGAAACATACATATCTCCCAAAATATAAGTCTAATGACTATGAAATTTGGTGGAGATGTGCCTCTCTAAGTGTTCTAGCAGCCATACAAATTTGAGCTTCATGGGCTTTCTAGATTGCTACCAGATTTCAATTCTTTCCATAGTACTACATGCTGAAAACTGCTGCACAATAGTTGACAAGATCTACTCCAAAACCAAAGTACATCTTATCCAATAATCATGAATATTGCACAGCGACTAATATCACACGTGTAGAGCATGTGTACCAAATTTCAAGCCAATCCAAATAGATTTGATCATTCAAACATGGCTATTATCACAGCTAGCTCAGATTTCAGATTTTTGACAACTTTGAGCAATTGAGCTATACTCTACCAATTTGAATCAAACTTGAGCTAAACTTGTTTGAACATCAACACAAGACATATATCCATTCAAACCACTCACTAAAAGAAGTCTTATGAACATATCCATTCAAACTAACTCAATTTTGATCACTAAGCATCAAATCCATTCAATCATCTTATAGCAAGCAACATATGCATATACATCCGATTCGATCATCTCATATGCATCTAAAATAACATGATCAACTAGAGATATACCTTAGTAGCTCACGATCATCCAAATAGCAAGCTTCTACTCAATTAGATTGCAAGTCTTCAAATAATTCCAATCAAACATCACAACTTGATCTTTTGCACTTGTATGTTTTGCACTTGGACTTCACTTCTTTTGTCTTGGCATTGGGTTTGGATAGCACTAGGCTTCATTACTTAAATCAATCACATGATGAATAATATGAAATCAATTGAGTCAAGCCTCCAATGCCATGGTACCTACACACATTCATCCACTTTTTGATGGTACCCAAACTAGTTTGGGTCCTCTCAAGTTAGGAGCAACATACTTAGGCATAGCCTTAGTATGAGTAGCGGGATGAGTTGCAATAGTAGCCAATGTGGTACCATTTACATCCTTCCTAAGCATAGAATCATTAGTAATTGAAATAGGCTTAGGAGTTTTACCTAGGGGACATGAATGAGCCATGTGTCCCCTTTCCCGGCATGAGTAGCAACTTCTCTTTGATTGAGCCTTCTTTTCTTTGCCCATTTGTTGCTTCTCATTGCCTTGCCTCTCATGAGTTGCTTGAGCCTTCTTCTCAAGCTTGTTAGGACACTTCGAGGCAAAGTGTCCCATATCACCACACTTGTAGCACTTGATGTGAGCCAAATCTTTCTTCTCATCTTGATTCTTGCTCATCATCTTGGCATCTTGGATATGAGTTGGATGCCTTGCTCTTCCGCCCCTTCTTGTTTTCTTCTTCTTCATCAAGTCACCATCATGATGGTTGTTCTTGATTTGAACTTGGGGCTTCTTCTTGTTGGGACAAGTCTTTGCAAGATGTCCCATCTCATGGCATTGATAGCACATGAAATGAGATAGCTTTTCTTGTTCTTGCTTCTTCATTTCTTTTACATATGTTCTCTTGCCCCATCTCTTGCCTTTGACACTGCTTTTGTTAAAGCCAATGCCACTCTTGTCACCATAGCTTCTTTGATTCTTCATTATGTGCTCATGGGTGACCTTTGATTTACACCACCTCTCTAACTTGTTGCTCAAGTTCTTTACTTCAAGTTTGAGCTCATTGTTCTCCTTCAAAAGGTTAGTCTCACAAGACAAAGAAGTAGAACAAGCATCTAATTGTGAAGAACATGGCATAGATATTAAATCATCACAAGAGGTGGATACATTCTTCTTGCCTACATCACATGGGTTAGCAACATTTCGCAATTGATCATTTGATCCATGTGATGAGCTCTCATTATTTTTAATTTTCTTTGAAAGCTCCTTAATGAGAGAGCCATACTTTTCAATTAAATCATCATGTGAAGCTTTAAGAACATCAAGTAAGCGCTTATGTTCTTCACATGAATTCTTTAGAAATGAGTTTTCATTTGCTAATTTCATTGTTTTATTTTTCTCATTTTCTAAAGACATGGTCATGCTAGCAAGTCTACTAACAAGCTCATCATATGAATCAACATGATCAACCACATTTGCATTGAATACCTTGGTGTCACCTTGTGACATGAAGCAATGTGGTGATGGGCTTGTAGTAGTATCACGATCATCGCCCGAGCATGAGCCATCAACATCATCAAGTGTGCTTGGAGTAGAATCATTACTTGCATCACTTGAGGCATCATCTTCCATCTTGTCAAGTGTGCTTGAAGTGTCTTCATTGATTGCATCACTTGAACGTGAGGTGGAGCAATCTTCCACAATCACGGAGTTGTGGTCTTGCTCAACATCCTCATATGCCACCGGTTCATCCTCCTTTATGAACTTGCCATCATCAAACGTGGAGGGATCACCGAAGGTGGTCTTGATGGATTCCCACATCTCATGGGCGGTCCCTTTGGAGTTGATCTTATAAAACAACTCAAAACTCAATGCATCCATTAGATAACAATAAGCATTTGCATCAAGTTCAAAGAGATCCTTTTGAGCTTTGGTGAGATTTCTATGGTCCAAAACATGAGTGAGACCACTAGTGATAATCCACCAAAACTTTGGCCCCTTTGCACGAAAATGATCAAGCATATGGTGTTTCCATTGTGCAAAGTGTGTGCCATCAAAAATATGTGTATCACACACATCATCTAGCCCACTAGACGCCATCCTCTCGGGTCGGTGAAGACCACAAATGAGAGACCTCGCTCCGATACCAATTGAAGGGTCGAGATGGCGGACTAGAGGGGGGGTGAATAGTCCTTTTTAAAACTTAAACTTAATCGGAGCGGCTAACCGAAACAAATGCGGAATTAAAACTATCGGTCTAGCCAAGACTACACCCCTCTACCTATACTCTATGACACCTTATAAAAGATCCTAAACAAAGCAAATAAGGTGCCAGGCTAGCTAGAGCTCACCTAACCAATTTTAGATGCAAGGTCACACAAACCTAAGCAACTAATACTTCAAGCACGGGGAGCTCCTACACAATCTAGTAAGCAAAGCACAAAGCTCCTAAGCTCACTAGCAATGCTCAACAACAAGGCTACACAAGCCAAATTAGAGAGCTCAACTTAGCTACACAAACTAAGCAATGTGACTAGCAAGACTACAAGTCAACTAGTCACTCATGGGATCAACTCTATGCTACACAAGCAAGATAGCTACACAAGCACAATATGTATGAAAGTAAATACAAGCTTGTGTAAGGAGATTGCAAACCACCGAGAAGAGTAGACAATGTTGACACGGTGATTTTTCCCGAGGTTCACTTGGTTGCCACCAAGCTACTCCCCGTTGTAGCGATACACCCACTTGGAGGTTCACGCGCTAATAGGCATCACACGCCTAACCCTCAATAGGGTGCCGCACAACCAACACAAGATGGGGATCCACAAGCTACGAGCAATCCACTAGAGTTACCTTTCGTGATCTCCCACGGGGAAGGTACAATACCCCTCACAAAGCTTTCTCCGGAGCCACGCACAATCTTCACGCGGGCTTCACGACGGAGACTCGATCACCAAGCCGTCTAGGAGGTGGCAACCTCCAAGAGTAATAAGCACCACCGGCTTGCAACTCGAACACCTAGTGCCACTCGATGCAATCTCTCAAAGCAACGCACTAGAATCGCTCACTCGCAATAGATTCGCGCGCTAGCAAGCACAAGCGAGTTAGAAGGCTCCCAAGCACATCCACACAAGCCACCTAGGCTTTGGAGTGCTCCAACCTCAACCTAGGGCCGGCCACAACGACTATATAGGGAAGGGGCGGCGGCGGCCCGAACCCTACCTTTCTGCGCTTGGTCGGTAGTACCGACCCCTCCTGGGCGGTACCACCGACAGAGTCAAACTAGCCGTTTTCCCACTTTCCGCTGATTACGGCGAGGCACCGACCCTTGGTCGGTTCCTCCGGGCCCGGTAGTACCGAGGTAATGGCGGTACTACCGCCAGGCCAAAAATCGCCGCGACCAGAGAGCTCTGCGAAAAACCAGCCACTACCGACCTTGCGTCGGTACCACCGCGGGCAGTAGTACCGAGGTAATGGCGGTACTACCGGCAAGCCTTTTTCAGAAACTACAGAGAGCCTCGCGAAAACCCTCAGGGCCACGGTACCACCGACCATCCGGTCGGTACCACCGCCGGCGGTAGTACCGAGGTAATAGCGGTACCACCGCCAGGCCAAAAACGCTTCGGAACAGAGAGGTCTGCACGCTGCATCCTTGGGCGGTACCACCGACAACCCAGGGTCGGTACCACCGACAACACACAGAAAACTCCATTTTCATCTCCGAGTTGATCCAAACCAACTCCAACAACTTCTCCTTTGCAAATGTGCTAACACCAACAAGTGTTCATCATCTTGTGCAAGTGTGTTAGCATTTTCACAATCTTTTTCAAAGGATTTTCTCTTGCTCTCACCACGCCACTCGATCTTAGTAACATCGCAAAGTTAGATCGCTTAAGTGGCACTAGATGACCGATATGCAAACAAGTTTGCTCCTCTTAATAGTACGGCCATCTATCCTAAACCCGGTCATAATCTTCTCTACACACCTATGACCGGTGAAATGAAATGCCCTACAAATATACCTTTGCCTTGCGCATTCCATTCCATCTCCTTCGGTGTTGATGCAACACATGCACCAACCTATCTTCAAATGATATGATCCACTTCATATCATCACATGGCCTCCATGGTCCATCGATCTTGACATCACTTGCTCTTCACCATCGCTTCGGTCCTTCGGCGCCAAGTCTTGCTTAAGCCTCCCGACACTCGGTACCAACGGCTTCAAAGCCCCAACTTGCCCTTCACCTTCGCAACCGGTCCATCAAGCCAAGTCTTGCCTTGATCTTCTCCATCTTAGCCATATGACCACATGTCATGTCACATATGCATTAAGCTCCTTCTTCATCTTCATGCATGAGCATTGCAACATCCTCCAAGCCAATTCTCCTCTATGGCATATGTTGCTCACACATGATCACCTATGGACTAATCACCTGTGTAATTTACTTCAAACACATATTAGTCCACCTAAGTTGTCACTCAATTACCAAAACCAAACTAGGACCTTTCAGAGAGCTTGAGGGGGTAAGCCGAAACAAGGTGAAGGATGACTTAAAAAGACCCCAGGGGGTGCATCGGGAGATGAATCGGCAGGTAAAGCAATTATGGCACACAAAATTTCCACAGGAGTGGACGCTTCCAGAGATTCGATGTCAGTAGTTCGGGAGAAAAGAATTTTGGAATAAATATTTATCCCAAAATTAGGGGGCATGTGTTTACACCAAAATTTGGATTAAGAGAAAAGATGGACCGAATTTTACTGAAGATATCCGCAATTTAAGGAATCGGCAGAATTAAGAAAGATCGATTGATCAAGTGGACCAAGAAGATGACAAGTGGACCCGACCGGCAGTGGGATGGGCGTTCGGCAAACAACCAAGCGGTCGTTTAGCTCTCGGAGTTTTGGCAAGTGCAGATGCGGTCGGCTATCTTACAAAACGATGACTCCATTCGGGAAGCAAATACGGTAGGTAAAGCCGACTTGCATGAGAAGACACATAACAATGAAGGACATCGGGAGGAAAATAGGAATAGGATTCGTATTTTCCAAAGTTTTATTATGTAAGTCATAATCTTTCAGGACTCGTATTTCGCCCAGGGTATAAATATAAACCCCCGTCTATTGTAAAATTGTTCACAACCATACCAATACAAATCGGCCTCGTGCCATCTTCGAGTCCTTTGTCGTGTCGTCGAGTTCTTCGAGAGGAATCATTGATCCGTCGACCTCCGTAAGTCCCGGCAACCTTGGTATCATGTCTAGTATCATACGGTGGATTTAGATGTGATGCAAGTAGTCTTGTTTGTTTACAAAGATCGTGCGGCGGATCTATGTCGACAATCAAGAAGTCTTTGCTTATGCTACGCTTATGAGTAAATACCGTGCGGCAGGGGCTTGCTTGATGTTTAGCAGGAGCGAGATAGTTATCGGCTCTATTAGATTTGGCAAGATCTAGTAGATTCATTAAGTTACCATGTGTTGCATGATTTATTTAATTAGCTTTACAACGCTCTTTTGCCCAATCTAGATTGACTTTGTTCGGCCTTGCTTTACAGGTTTTTACTTGTTTCTTCCGATAGTCGAATAACCATGATGGCCGAATTAATTTCTAATCTAGATTGTTACGTGTTGCGGGTTCATACATGTCAACTACGCTTAGGCTTTGAGAAAACTAGGTATCGTGCGGCAGATGCAGGTTTTAGATTGGTTTGATTGTTTTTTTGGTTTGCATGTTCCTTCTTCATGGACCCCAACTCGGCTGGTTTGCCGAGCTTGGTTATACGTTATTTTATAATCTATCTCTTGTTCAAGCATGTCTTTTTACGCATATGCATTCGGCAACCAATTGTTTGCATATGCTTGTGTTTGGAGTTAGCCGAATGATCTTTAAAACTTGTTGACAGATAGCTTCTATAGCTATATGTCGTTGTGAGTGGCTTCAGGGCCGTAAATATGGAACTGTCTGGTCTCATCTGGCATGTTCCAGTTTTATTCTTACAGTTTTATCCCTTGTTGGCTTTCAGGTCAAACCGACTGGCACGTCTCCGGATTTCAAACCGTCCGGGCACCCGATTAAAGCTACGCTTTTCAGCTTGCTGTGTGTGAGGCACGGTGCGACGCATTTTGTGCCAACAGCCGATTGCCAGATGCTTTGCCGAGTGCCAGATGCTTTGCCGAGTGCCAGATGTCGGCACTCGGCAAAGATCCCCTCTTTGTCGTTGCCTAGTGTTTTTTTACACTCGGCAAAGCCAGTTTTTAAATTATATTTTGAAGCAGTAAATTAATCCAAATGAAAAAGTTTTTAACTACAAAGTTGGTTAACTTATCAAGATGAACAATTTTTGTTTTGGTGATGTCTTCATTTGATAAACTTAAAATAAATTCGTTCACCAATCTTATATATCTCTCCGGTAGTTTATAAAACTACAAGAGTGATATATAATGTTTGTGAATAATATTATAACCACAATGTCGGATGCACAAATGGTCCAACAACCAAAATAAACTTTGTAGATCTTGACAAGTTATGAAATTTTGTAGTTGATAACTTTTTAATTTGAAGTCATCTAGTTATGCAAAACTGCGTTCGAATTTGAAAATTTTAAAATTCGAATTTTTTAAAATACCTCGGATGGAGAAATGACCAAAATGAAAGTTGTAGACCTTGGAAAGTTATGAAACTCTGGTGTTGACAACTTTTTGATTTGAAATCATCTTGTCAACGAAAACTACGTTTCAAATTGTCAAATTTGAAATTCAAATTTTTATAAACGACCTCAGATGGAAAAACTACCAAAATAAAAGTTGTAGATCTCAAAAAGTTAGAAAACTTTGTAGTTGACAACTTTTTTATTTGAATTCGTTTAGGGCCTCAAATAAGCAAGTTACACTCGGTTTAGTATAATATATGGGTAACCGAAACGGAGAAAGAACGTATATGTGTGTAGTGCAGTGGTAGAGAAGGCTCCGCGCGAACGAGAGGTCGTGAGTTTAAGTCTTGCTGACTGCGTGAGAGAAAATTGTGTGAAAAATACCAGGAGTTGCAATTTCGAGAGAGATGGGTGGGCGCTGCCTAGTGGGCCCCTCTCCTGATTTAATAAATGTTTTTCTCTATTTTTTTGGATTTTTTTCTTTGCCGAGTGCTTTTCTTTGCCGAGTGCCACGTCAGCACTCGGCAAAGCCTTCGCCGAGTGCCCGATATTTGGCACTCGGCAAAGTGCCCTTTGCCGACATTTTCTTTGCCGAGTGCTCTTTACCGAGTGCGACACTCGGCGAAGCCTTCGCCAAGTGCAAAAGACTCTTTGCCGAGTGCTGCCAGCACTCGGCAAAGAACCGATCTGCCGTAGTGGCATATATATCGGAGAGTTCATTTTTTTACTAAAGCATGTCGGATTTCAGTTCTAAGAATAGTTGATGATGTATTAGTTGATGATGTATTATAATTCTCACACGTCATTTGAGATTGTTTTGAGTGTCAAATATATAATATAAGACTAGCTCACTCTATAAAAATGAATGCCAACAAATATGAAAGCCCATGGCTGATTGAGGGTATCCAATTGCATTTATCAAACTATTTGTTTTGTTTTACCTTTTTTCCTTTTACTCCTTAAACATTGCACATCTTCGAACCATTGTGCTGTTTTTGTCATTACAATGGAGTGATTTGTACAAGGTCCATGTAGAAGCACAAGCTTGAGGAAATTTAGTCTAGAAAAGGTGGCCTAAATGACCTTGTAATGATGTGGTATGTGGGCTTTCATAGCTCAACCTGTGATCCAAGAATATGTTCACATACGATTGAGCTCACGCAAGGATTATTTGAACAAATAGGTACATGGGAATTTTTCAATGAGCTTAAGATATCAAGTAAAGACTGGAAAGAGATGATCGATCTTATCTTTTGGGCCAATTCCAAAATATTATGAAGTGAAGGACCTACATGCAAGTGACCTAGAAGATTATAAAAACTACCATCATGGACATACTCGCATTCATCCACCAGAACTCAACAAGACTAGAAGAGGGAGAGACACAAGACAGAGTTGATGGTCTCTACAAGTCTTCGGGATTTTCTAGGAGATGGCCTAGGTTAGATCCACCGTTGTCGTGTGAGGTTGAATCCATAGCGGAGTTCTAGAGCCGCTAAGCATTCATCATCGGTGGTATATATGTAGTCAGTGGTGATGATGTAATGCAACTTTTATTGAGTAAAGCTCATCATGCTTTCCAATTTATTAGCAACTTAATGCATCCTTTCATGCTTTTCTAGTTATCATGCATGGTTGTTTCCTTCCTTAGTCTAATGCAAGGTTAGGCTATTTCGCAGATGTACATGATCCTTCAAGGTAGCTAGATACATGTAGAAATGTCTCACTTAGTGATCCTATGTGGTTGTCGATCTCCTTGGAAGACTTCAGATAAAATGGCAAGGATGTGATAGGTCTTGAACTAAGTAAATAGGCAATAATACTTAGGGTAGACCATAGGCTATTAGTTTAAAGTTGCAATATACTTCCCCTATCACTAAAAAAGAGTCATTCTCTGAAGGACCGAGAAAGCACTAGCAAGGCGACCAGAGGGGGGGTGAATGGGAGCCAATAAAATTTCTCTCGAAACTTTGGCCAAATGTCCCAAGATCAACCCCCGAAAGCTAAGACCGAAACCGTGATGCCCACGACCCTTGGAAGAGGGTGGATGATCCATAGGGTCATAGCAAGGCACCACAAAGCGATAGCGAACCAAACACCAAAAGTTCCGGCACAAGTTCGACCGAGTCCCGAACGTAGATAGATGGCTACGTCGAGAAATCCCCAAATACTGATGCTAACAAGTAGCAAAGATACCTAGAGAGGTTCCTTGGTCAACTACAAGGCCAAACGAGAAGTCTGAAAACCAAGCGAGGAAGCCGGGAGAGCAAACGCACAAAACCGGAAGCTTCAGGCGATTCCCGGACTGTCCGGACCTGGAGTCCCGGACTGTCCGCCCCTACTGCGGACTGTCCGCGAGGGGATGGTGGACTGTCCACCGGTCAAAACACCGAAACAGCAAATCTCCTGCAAGTCCCCTGGACAGTCCCGGACTGTTTGCGGTTTATACCGGCGGACTGTCCGCCGGTCAACCGAGACACGAACAGCAGAGACCCACGGCCACTGGTCTGGCCAAGTCCCCGATGCGCGGACTGACCGCGTCCTGAGTGGCGGACTGTCCGCGATCACTCAGGGAGGGCGATTTCAATCGCCCTTGTCTCAAAACTTCCCAAATCCGATCCAAATCAAAATCCCACGTTCCCAAAATTGGAGAAGATGATCACGAGGTAGTTAGGAGACTATCCCCAAGAAATCATCCGCTCAAATCGATTCAATCACCGGGAAATCGAAAGGGGAAGATCAAGAACGAAAAAGCGCCACGAAAACGAAATCAAACCGATCTACTTGTTCATGAGGAGCTAGATGAATTCCTTCGGTGGAAATGATCTCCTCACTATAAAGAACAAGTTGATTCAAACGGATTTCGCAAAGACGCACTAGAGAGGGAGATCGAGCGACGGGAAAAACGTGGAGAAATGAAGAACGCGAAGAACACAAGCCAAAACGCGAATCAACACATCGATCTGCAACCGTGTGGCTACCACACGCTACAACAGTGAGGTTACGGCCTCACTTCCTCAAAATCTCCAGTACACAGAGGTATGGTTCTCTGCGGATCTCAGCTAGCTACAGCAGGGGATTGAGAGAGCAGGAAACCCTAGAAGCAAAGAGCAAATGACTGAGATAGATGGAGAGGTGGGTGTCTCCCCCTACTTATCCTAATTCTAACTATTCCTAATTCCCACTCTACCCCTAACTACTTACAGAGCGAACCAGCTAAACCCTAAGTTTATTCTGGACCAACTCGAAGGTAGGTGGATCCGACGGCCACGCCCGCACAACTGGTAGCGTTGCCTCGACGCAACCTCACCGATTGCCGCCACGTGCCGCCACCGCTCTGCGTCCTCTTCGCGGACTCCGCCCCCGGTTTTGTGGCCCAGACCGGGAAACCAGCCTTCACAGCCAACCCCCGGTTTTGAGGCCCAAACCGGGAAACCAGCCCACCGTAGCCTGAGTTTTGTGGCCCAAACTCAGCAAACCCGCAGCACCCAGGTTTTGAGGCCCAAACATGGAAACCGTCCTCAGCCCGAGTTTTGTGGCCAAACTCGGAAACCATCCGCGCCCGGGTTTTGAGGCTCAGACCAGGAAACCGTCCATCCGATGGTTTTTCTCTGGCTCTACCACCAAACCGAAGCTGTAGAGGGGATGCACCGCCCGTGCACCCCGTCCACCGACACGTGTCCCCAGGTCCTCGACCCGAGCAACACCATGTCCCGCAAATCTTCGCTCGTCGCTGTCCCAGGCTGCCAGCCACCACAGCTGATCCTCAGGTCACCGGTCCCTCAGTCCAAGCCTCACGTCCGCCTTTCACCGCTCTCGGTCCGTCGGCACGCCACGTCTCTACTTGACCTTAATCTTGCCCTCGATCACTGTCTCTGTGCTCGACACCTGCACAACACAAGCCAAAGAACCTGCGATCAAACTCATTGACAATCACTCATCACTCGAGACTCGGCGTACACCCATGTATCCGCATTCTCGCTGCCAGAAAAGTCAATAAATTTTATCTTTGTATTTTCTCTTACTTTTGTATTATTTTTTAGTTAGCCTAAAAAAATCGAATAAAGACCCGAGACTCTCAAGACTCAAGTGCACGAGAGAACGGCCCTTTGGATCGGATGATCCTCATTTCTTTACTTGCCGATTTTATCCCTTTATGAGTACGTATTATTATTAGGCAAACAAACATAACGTCAAGGATTTCTACCAGGAGAGATCGAGGAGCCCATCCGGCCGGTGTACCGTCGGGCGTCGTGCAGTGTGTGGAAGAGAGGGAATAAAATTGGAAGTTTGAAAACTCCAACGTGAATATTGCCGATTTTGAGACATGCCGGTGCCGCCCTCGTTTTCGCACTGCTAGGATCGAGTATATATTAGCGCCGGGGAAACCGTCGTTCTCCATTTCGGCGATCTCGGCAGCGACGACTCTCCAGTCCCCGCCGGCACCGTGGAACACGCGCCTCCGGCTGCCTAGCTCCTCGTTCACATAGAAGCCATCAAATCGGCCTTCTTCTTTGTAGCCGCCGCCGTCCTCCGATCCGGCCGCCTCCTCGATCCCTTGCTGCACAGGCTGCAGCAGCAGCCGCGCGCAGGGAGTGGAGACCGGAGAGCCGCCGGCCGGCCGCACGCACTTGGATTGAATTCCGGTTTGCTGGTAAGGAAATGAAGAGGAGCCCCTCGCTCTCGTGTAATGTATTGCTCTAGCTATAGGAGTGTTCGATCGATCGCATCGAGTCCCACACGTTAGTTTCCTTCGGCCACTCATCGATCGATCGGCGGATTTGTTTACCGCGCTAGGGGCCTAGGATCGTCTTTCTTCATTTTCGTTTCTCGATCATATCGTCGGTGGGCTAGGGGCTAGGGCACACCGTGTACCACCCCCGCCCAACCAACATCGTCGGCTGCCGTCCAGCGATGCTGCTCGATCTTTGTATGCTTCAACTGATTCAAACAGCGGCACGATGAAACTTGGTATATCTGCGTACAGGGACCGTGTTATATATATTGGATCTGTAATCTGTTCCTGTTCATGTCTTTTGTCCACTGGGTTGAAGGAGATCATGGGCATGGCAAGGGATTTTTGTAGTTGTTACCCTCGCTCGTGCTATGTATGCGTGTTATCCTTGCATTTTGGAATCCGATAGCGCGGATTAACCCGTCTAGATCTAACGGTCAAGCCCCGACCGTTGGAATCAGATAGCGTGGGCTAACCTGTCTAGATCTAAGGGCTTCTCCAGTGGCAAAACGAAACCGACTCATCATCCGAGCTGGCATATATAGCAAAAAAAAAATCAACTCAACCACTGGAGGATAAGACTCATCGATGAGAGATAAGATAAACCGATGCAGCATGTTGAGTCGACTCGTGATGAAATATAAAACGATTCATTTGGAGGGCCGAGAGAACAACTACCATGCCCCATGCCTAGTTCCGTACGTTTTGCTTCATCAGGAGTCCCTTGGTTTTTTATTTACGTGTTGGCCTAACTGCTCGGTTCTGCCAAAAGTCGACTCATCGGCAATTTGACGTGGCTTGTTTTTTCTGACATATATGCACCGACTCACCATTGCGGATGCCCTAACATTCAAGCCCTGACTGTTGGAATCAGATAGTGTGGCTTAACCGGCTTAGATCTCTAATGGTAGGAGTCCCTCCTCGTGTGAGGGGGCTTTTCGTGGGTGAAATTTGCGTGCCTTGTTTTGGATTGTCAATATTGAAGATACTATTTTAGAACAGAGAAATAATTGATGATTTATTTGCTTGGCATTTTTCCACGCTTTGGTGTCGCCACGTGGATATTTAATGTTTTCTCCTATATATGTTAAAAAGGTGCATTTAACTAAATAGGCATTGCGTGCTATGGTAACCGTGTTCCATTACCAAAATTCACATAGTTCAATCTGATAATAGAGTAGTTTCAATACCAAAGGTGTTTGAGTAGTTTTGGCTGTTATAATATTTGAACTGTGAAACAGTTGGGTTCCTTTTCAATATATCTCCACCATTTTGTTCGAAGTCATCGAGTACTCAAGAGGATGCTTGTGTGGAGTAGATTTCTGAATCCTGAAACTCACTTTCTATTACGAGACATTATATTAAAGCAAAGTTTTCCATGCACATTCTATTATCTGTAATCTCCAATTATGCTATTGATGGTGGATGTGTGCAGAAAAAATAAAGTTTTCACATGTTTAGAGAATATATATACAAACTTACCCTCGTTTTCCTTATTATACAGCTTAGCACTGATTTCTTTCTGTTTTCTCTGAACATCAGCTGCTTACGTGGGTTTATATTATATATGTGGTAGGTTATATACAGCATGGGAGAGACAGAATGCATGCAACTGGTTTCGTCAAGGACTGAAGGGCATATTTCGTCACAAGTTGTGGAAAGTAGGGGTCCTGAAAAGAAAGCAATGCCAGAGCAACAACTATCTGTTTCTTCATCAGATAAAAAGAGGTGCTTTGCTTGTAACGATACATCGCACAATTTGGAACAGTGCGGAACAAAACACAAACATACTACTGTGGCACATCAGTTTGGCTATGCTACAAAACATCCATTTACCATGATTCAGCCTTCAGAGGAGGAGACAGTTGAGAAAGAGAAATTTTACCAGAATTGTGTTTTGATCACATCTAGTCTCAGTAACTTGGACCAGGAGATATTGAAATCTGAACTGCATAAGCTTTGGAAGCTGTCCAGTAGTGAATGGGAGCTAAGGAGGGAATGCAGCAAGAGTTTCCTGGCCTCCTTCAGCTCCGAGGATGACGTAAAAAACTGTTTAAAGTATCCTAATCCTAAGATGAAAACACTGGATGGAAAGAAGGTAAACTTCACTGTAGCAAGGTGGAACGAAGGCGATGATGAGGAAAGTCTTGACTTGATTAAAGAGTGGGTTTTAGTGCGCGGGGTTCCAAGAACATTCAGAAACTGGAAGGAGTTGTATCAAGTTGCTTCCGCGTTTGGAATGCTGATTGATGTGGATGAGAAAAGTTTGGAAGCTGGGGATAAGGAGCCTATTAGGCTCAAGATAGCACTAAGAAGCCTTGATGGTGCTCCCTTCTCTTGTTACTTTGTGCTTGGACGGTCTTCCAGACTGGTCATGGTCACAGTAGTACAAGACATAGCAGAAGGTATGCAGCAGCATGATAAGGAAACAGGCAACGAGCATAGTAAGGAACTGATGAATGCAGCACAAAGTATGTTTCCGGAAGAGCCAGAGTGCATTGAAGAGTCAAGGTTGGCAAGAGAGATCAAAGAGAACAAAATAAGTGCTCCAGCAGCCACTACAGCCAGCACCAAGCAGAAAACAGCAATGGACATTTCAAAACCTGAAGAGGTGCAACGACCTGTAGGTCGAAGTTCAACAAGCATGATTGGAGAAGAGCACTTCGAAGGTAAACAATAAGCACAATTTTTTTTCTAGGTTTTATCCTAATAAACATCTGTGGATGAATGTTTTGAGTAATTAGGACTATTTGATTCATATTTGTTGTTTTTTTGACATAATTCTGTTGACATTTCCCTGAAGGTAAACCAAAGCCTTGTACCAAACATGTCTTCAAAAGAAGAGGTAAGCAGCAGCAAGTTACTGAAACGGAGGACATTGGTATATATGGCAGTTTCAGTGATATGGGTCTTCATGAAAACCTACTCAAGGGGATACATCAATACGGTAATAAGTCATATGCTACACTTGTTTTCTTGAGATGCCAATACGTCACAACTATTTCTGGACAGTAAACATTTCCCAGACCCGATTCTGTGCTAATTAATCTGCCATTCCATTTTCAAATTTGTTTAAAGGTTTGGAGAAGCCCTCCGTGGTCCATCAGAGAGGAATCGTCCCATTTTGCAATGGCCAGAGTGTTATCCATGAGTCTTTGTCTGGAACAACTGTAACTCTCTGCACCGGAGTTCTTCAGCGACTTGATTACGAATCTGCAGAATGCCAGGCTCTGATCATTGTGCCAACGCGTGACCTAATGTACGAGACAGAGAAAGTTATCGAAGCGCTTGGTGAGTTCCTCGGCGTTAAGGCTTACACCTGTACTGGAGGAACCAGTCTCCGCGTGAACCAGCAAACTCTGTCAAGCAGAGTTCAGGTTGTGATTGGAACTCCTGGACGCATTCTTGACTTGCTGGCAAGGGATGCACTGTGTAAAGACCACGTCAGAATGCTTGTTCTGGATGAAGCAGATGAGCTACTCACAGGAGGTTTCAAGGACCAGGTTAGTTTCAATCTATTTACCTATCTACCAGCTCTGTTGTGGTAGGTAATTCAGTAACCTATATGTAACATTATTTACCTATATGTGTATCTTTTTTTCTGCAGACATGTAACATTATTCAGTATCTCCCAGCCAGAACCCAGGTGGGGCTATTCTCTGCTGCCTTCTCCAGTGAAGCTCTAGAAACCAGCCACTGGTTCATGGACAAGCACGTGACGACAATCAAAGTTCCAAGAGACGAAGAGCTGAAGGACATCGGAATCAGGCAGTTCTATCACAAAGTCGAGAAGCAGGGAGAGAAGCTGGGAGAGCTGCACGCGCTCTTGGACGCTCTAACTCTAGAGTCCGCCGCACTACAGATCGTCATCTTTGTGAACACAAAGCAGGGCGTCAAGTCGCTCGTACGGGATGTCAGAGACAGGGGCTACGCCGTCTCGGCCAGCCATGGCGGCATGAGCCAGCTTGGCAGGGACGCTGCCATCCAGGAGTTCAGGGCTGGATCGTCGCGTGTCCTCGTCGCCACTGACCTTCGAGGCACCAATCTGGGGCAGGTCCCCGTTGTCATCAACTATGATCTGCCGACGCAGCTGATGCAGTATGTCAGTCGCGTTCAGCAGCAAAGAAGATACTCTGAAGTTGACAGTGTGGCCATTAGTTTTGTGACTCCTGCTGATGATCGCGTCGTCTCTGACATCCAGAGGTTTTGCAACGGCCAGATGACCAAGCTGCCTTCCAATCCAACATTCGAACTTTTGGTGGGCTATGATGTCCAGAAATGCTCGTAAAGGTTTCTTGTGTAGTGTGGTCACTTGTCAGCTAGACTTTTGCTACTCAGTTTGGAAGACTAAACTATGCAGCATCTGCAGGGTTTTTTTTTTTTTTTTGAATATTTCTCCGAGTTAAAAAAAAAAACTATGGTAACCGTCATCTGTACTTTGAGTTGCTCGGAATTGTTTCGTTGATATCATACCATCATCTGAACTAGATGCGGTGGTTGGAATTAATGTTTAATTATCGCTTGTCTTATGTGAATCTTTTTGCCTTGTCCTAGTTACAATGTTAGCTATGAAGTGAAGCAGCAGCATGTTAGGTGTGATGTTATGCGTCGATGATGCTAACTGCTAAGGAAAAAGTATGAAAACAAAACCATGCAAGCGAGCTAAGAGGTACGTACAAACCAATCCTAACATCATCAAGTTGCAATGAAATGGATTTTGCACTCTGTTTTCGGTGTACCACGTCCCTCTCTAGCTCAAGTTGCAGGAAAATGGTTTTGTCCTTTGTTTTTTGTACTCATCTCCAACAATTTGGAATAATTGACTTGCTAAATTATGTGATTTAGCAAGTTGCTAAAAGATATAGCAAGTGAAATAATATGTCATCTCCAACAACTCCCTATTTTCAGCTTGCCAAAAAAAAAAGAAGCCAAACTGGCAGAGGAGAACTACTTTTGCAGATTAGCCCCTGAATTTTCTCGAAATCAACCAAGGGCATATCTATAACTCTCTGTGTCTGGCACTTTCTCAGAAAAGTCCGCAAAGTGTAATCTATTTGTGTGTCGGGTCCCTACTACCACTACACGCTGGATTTCTCGCCGTCGGGGGGCACGCTCGTGGTGGGCGAGGCCGCCGACGAGCCCGACGGAGGCGCGCGGGGGCGAGGCCGCTGTCGAGCCCGGCCGAGGCGCGCGCTTCCCGCCTCTCCTTCGACTGCTCCCCGCCCGTGGCCCTCTCCCTGGCGGCGTCTGCTGCTGCTCTGGCGGTTCCGGCCACTTCCTCTCCTGCCAGGGCGCCGGCGCGGCCGCACCGGTCCGGGGATGCGGCGTGGGCGGCAATCCGGGCGGCGTCGACGTCGGCTGCGGCGCTGCTGGGTCCCAAGGACTTCCGCCTCCTCCGGCGCATCGGCGGAGAGGCACGGCGCACGGCGGATAGCAAGTACGTCCGCTACGCGCGCGGAGAAATAGGCACGCGGAGACCGTGAATAGCAACTTGGGATAAATAGCAAGTTGGTTTGAGGAGTTGTTGGAGAGGGTTTTTTTGTGTTTTTGCCACATTAATAAGAATAGCGACCTCATTTGACGAAACCTGAGCTCACAATCTAGGATGTCCTTCCCCGTAGCCTGTGCTCCCGGGCAATCTCCCGAACCCGTGCCCCCTGCTCCACTCTTACACAGGCCGCCACTGTACCATCAGACGTAAATGCTGAGGAGCCCGCTTTCTGAATTGTTATAAGCGGTCTGATTTTGGGGCCGTGTGGTGGGTCAGGTAGCTTAGTCGCTGGGGCCATCGATTTCCAAATCTCCATCCCAAATTATAATTATAAGGCATTCCAAAAATCTTGGAGAGTCAGTTTTTCAACTTTGACCAAATTTATATAATAAGATAATAATATTTATGATACCAACTAAGTATAATTAGATTCTTCATTAGTTATATTTTCATAATATACATAATTGATTTCATAAATTTTTATGTTCCTCTCTAGAATTTTGGTCAAAGTTAAAAAAATTTGACTCTCCAAGATTCTTGGAATGTCTTATAATTTGGGATGGAGGAAGTACGACTTATCAATTACCCTCCGTATCTTATTTAGAAGTCATTTTGGAAAAGGGTTTGGTCAAACATTGGGAATATAAATCATGAATAACTTTTAAATTATTAAGTTTAGAGATGTAAAAATCATATAGATAAATTTGTCTTGAAAAGTACTTTCATAAAAATATATATACACCACTTTACAACAAATATTTTTAAAAAAACAAGTGGTCAAAGTTATGCCTTAAAGACCGTGTCGCTGTCCTAAACGACTTCTATTTGCGATACGTAGTAGTAGTATATACGTTAACCACATACGGACGAGAACAAATGCTAGTTAATGACGCGACCCGTGTGTGAAGCGTCAACAAGCTACTACTAGACCAATAATGGTAAAACCGGCCGTTCGACGGCGACGACCGTCAACAAGCTAGCTTGGTCGCCTCTAAGGTCAGTCTCAATGGAGGTTTTACGGGAGTGTCATGCACATTAAATAGACTGCTATGTCAGCATTTGCATAAAATTGGGAGGAGAGAGAAGGAATTCGTTTCACCTTGGTGAAACTATATAGCGGTGTTTCCAAAACATTGGAAAGTGTGTGAAACCTCTATTGAGAGTGTTATTTTATTTCATCTACATGCCTGGAGGAAGGATATTGGTGGAAGAGAGGAGAGAGAGGCAACGGTGGGCCCATATAAGCTTTAAATAAAATGTGAAATTGTGCAATGAAACTATGCATTGAGAGAGAGTTGTTTCATATTAAAATTTCAAATCTTGGAAACTGTGAGATAAAACTAGCCATTGAGACTGGCCTAATAGTAAATGATCTAATTAGCCATTTTTAGATAATCAATGGATTAACATAGACGCGATGCCTTAAAAAACCATCTCTGCTAATAGTACTAAGAGAGGTTGTTTCTTATGAAGCTCGTCTCAATTAATCATTAACTAATATAGTGTTTGGTTACAAGTTAGATAAGGTCAGGTGGGATATGATGATTTTTTTTTCGAAATCGTGCCTTTTGCACGTATTGCTTTAATGGATAAAGGAGTTGCATTGCACGGTCCGCTGCAGTCCGAGCGAGGTGCTGCGTCTACAACGGACTAACGACGAACACAAGAAGATCACCGGCTCGAACGGTGGCGCTTATGATCGTGTCTCTCGTCCTAGAGATGAGACAATAATGTCTAGTGTTTAGTAGAAGAGGTGAGAGTGTTCATCTCTATTTTCTGCTTAGTTTGGGGACAACAAAGATGGGATCAGCCCCATGTCATGCGGGGAGCTAGGGGCAGAGCTCACCCGTATAGCAGGGACATCGGTGAGGCTCGCCCACGTAGCATGGATAACAGCGGAGCTCGCCCTCCTATGTCCAAGTGAGACGATTCTATCATTGAAAAAAGAGACATATAAATCATTGAATTCTGGTGGAATATCTCTGACTACCTATCATCGAACTGAATATTATCTCGAAGTGGAATGTCCCCATCTCTCGAACAAAAGACTACCTAACTATTAATCTCACAATTATAAAGGTTAAAAAATGGAAATTATGAATCCTTATTCTCACAAAGTTACAATTATTTATTATATGTGCACATAAATGTATATGGACAAAATAATCTTTATATGCGCACACACTTCTCTTCTTCCCTCACGAGCTCACCTACTTGACGTATCTCTTTATTCGTGGTGAACGCTAGATCTTCAAGAAAAGTCAACTTTGTGAGAATATACATATTATATAGCGTTCACAAATAATCTGCATATGTGCACACCTCTATTAATAAGTGGCCTATACAGATGTCCTCGCTCGCTTTGTTAATATACTTACTCCCTTTGTATAGGAAATAGATGTCGTTTAGGACAGCGACACGATCTCCAAAACATAATTTTGACCACTTATTTCTTTGAAAATATTTGTTGTAAAGTGGTATATGTATATTTTTTATGAAAGTACTTTACAAGACAAATTTATTTATATGATTTTTACGTCTCTAAACTCAACAATTTAAAAGTTATTCATGATTTATATTTTCAATGTTTGACTCAAACCTTGTCCAAAATGACATCTATTTCCTATATAGAGGGAATATTAATAGAGGTGGGCCTTTTATTTCAGTATTTGTTGATCTAGAGCATTGTTTTCCAAAACTGAATCCATAGTAGTGTGTGCAGAGGCCAGAAAACAAATCAATTAGGCACCTATCAGCGCCATGAACTAGGGTTCCACCATCACACCACGTTGGTATGTTACCCTAACTTTTATGCTTACGGAACGTCATTAAGCGCTCTACTAAGAGAATGACAGCCTTAAATGATCTCTTAGGACCTGTTTGGAATAGAAAAAAACAGGAATAAAATAGAGCAGAAAGTAGAAAACTATAGGATTTGAAAATACAAGAATAATAACTTTGAGGTGTTTGGATTGCATGAAAACAAAAATGTCACATGTGCCCAATAAAACATTGTAGGAATTTTTCATTTAGGTTTTCTTTGGATGTTTTTTTCCTATGTTTTGTGAAGCAAGGTTAGCCTTTCCTTTCAAAAGGAACACGGATACAGGTTTTCTTTGTATCCGTCCAGTTCATTACGCGCTCGCGCGTGCTTTCTCAGTGCTAAAATGATTATTTTCTCGGCTCTAAATTTATAAATCGTTTGTTATTTTTGTGTATCTATATATATTTTGCTAGTAAATTAGCTAAGTTTTATTTAATTTAATTAAATATATAAAAAATATACTAATATTTATAATAAGGACACGTTTAGTTCCACAGTCTAAAAATTTTAAATATCACATAAAATGTTACATAGGATGTTGCATGAGGTGTTCGGGTACTAACAAAAAAATAAATTACAGAATCTATCAATTAATTGTGAGACGAATTTTTTAAGTCTAATTAATCTGTCATTAACACATGTGTTACTACAACACTTTATTGTCAAATCATGGAATAATTAGGCTTAAAAGATTTATGTCATAAATTACATGTAAACTGTATAATTAGTTATTTTTTAATCTATATTTAGTATTTCATGCATGTGTCTAAAGATTCAATGTGACAGCTGTAAAGTTTTTTATTTTAGAACTAAACATGGCCTAAGTACTAGTTAAGTATTATTTGATTAACAACAAAATATTTTTCATAAACAAATATATTAGAAGGTATAAATATTGATAACGTTTATGAATCTAGAAATGTTTGGCACCTAAAAAAAGTGAATGTGCAGTTATTTGACTAGAGTTATGTAATATAGTATCCACGTTTGCAAATCAATCTAGTGATACCTAGGGCATGTTTGGATCCATGGAAAAAAATAGTTGTACACTTTTTGTTCTCTTTTAGCCATGGGATTCAAATGGGTTGGCAAAAGAGTAAAAGTTTGTTGATTTCTCTTGCCACCCAAACCTGACAAAAATTGGCCAAAATGTCTCGGGGTGGGAGCTGGACGCCCTCTACCCTAACCCCACCACGCATGACAAATAAAATACTTTGTCATACTCCTCATTAATTGGGAACAAATCTATCATTGTAGACTCATTAATACAACTTTAGCAATGAGAAACAAACAACTCTCCAAGGCGAAAGTTTTGGCTAAAACTATTTTGCTCAAGTTTTACCGGTGGTAAAAATGATCCGAACATGCCTAATTATGTGTACTGTCAGTAATCATCAGATGGTACATTTAATTACAAATCTAACAGTATCAAGTTTTATTACAATAGTTAAAAATAATTTATCAAATTAGTGCTTAAAGATCGTAAAGTTTGACTCTAATATGCGTGTCTGCACATTATAAAAGGTGGTAGCGAGTAGGGGCGGAACCCAATGAAGGTGAAACTAGGCTCCCGCCCTCCCTTGGCCCAAGTAAATTTCACAATGCCTAATAGTATTTCTCTTGGCCCAAGTAAAATTTCAAAGTATGCTGCCTACTCCACAAGCCAACCAAGCCACTGTCGTGAGACAGGAAGCTGAGTCGCATCCATCTTCTATTTTAAAAAGGAAAAAGTCTACTTTTTCTCCTTCAATTTTTGTGAAAGTCTAATTTTCCTTCCTCAGCTTCAAAACCAGACAGAACGCCTCCTTTAACTATTGAAACAATGCAACTTACCTCCCTGGATGGTTTTGAACAGTGGTTTTGCTATAGTTAAGGTGGTTTTGCTACCGTAACAGTGGTTTTATCTTTTTATTTTTTTATTTATTTTCGTTGAATCTTTTAAAAAATCATAGTAAATCACAGAAAAATCATAAAATGAAAAATTAAATTTTGTTGAACTCCACATGAGTAGATCTACACAACGATTATATAATATGGTATTTTTTATTACAAAGTTTTTATTATAGCTTTATATTTATGTTTTTTTAAATAAAATGAATTTATAATTAAGTTATATATGATCCAGTGAGTATGAAATTTTTACAGTTCAAACATACAATAATTAGTCCACCATAAAAATTTCATCATAATTGGACTATAAAAACTACAACAATTAATTATTTCAATTAATTCCATACAATTATATGCTTTTCTATAATTAATTATAATAATTCATAGCTGTAGTTTATATAGTCCAATTATGGTAAAATTTTTATGGTAGACTAATTATTATAATCTTAAATTGTAATAAAAATTGTATACTCATTAGATCATGAATAACATAGTTATAAATTTATTTTAATTACAGAAAAGTATTTATCTAAAACTGTAACAAAAATATTGTACTAAAGTATATTATATTATATGTTCATTGTGTAGATCTACTCATGTGGAGTCCAACAAAATTAGATTTTCTATTTTATGATTTTTCTGTGATTTACTATAATTTTTTAAAGATTTAACGGAAATAAATAATAAAAACAAAAGACAAAACCACTGTTACTGTGGCAAAACCGTCTTAACTGTAGCAAAACCGCTATTCAAAACCACCCAGGGAGGTAAGTTGCATTGTTTCAATAGTTAAGGGGATGTTCTGTCTGGTTTTGGAGTTTAGGGAGGAAAATCAGACTTTCGTAAAAGTTGAGGGAGGAAAAGTAGACTTTTTCCTTTTAAAAAAAGGAACATAGACAGGGTGTCACGTTAGTGCAGACTCGTTAGGCATCTTTTGCTCTTCGCCTCCGGCCTTCCGCTGCACGGCATGCTCTACGTCTTGATGACAGTTCACTTCTGCTTCTTTTAAAAAATCGTCTCTCCTATAATTTTGTTCACCCTCTGCCACTGGCAGTGAGAATTTTTTTTCTCAAAATTGCTATACACCTTCGTCTGGATCTACACCGAAAGCCTAGGTACAGCGTCCAAACAATCAAATGGGGTCAAACCTTACAATTAATGAGAAATTACTCTCGTTCGACTATAAAAAGTATTTGACATGGTGGTATTTTTTCTTCTCACAATACCTATTTGTTAAAACAAGGTGGTGAAATAAGTGCATGTAGCATATAGTTTCACATAGGGCGTGATTGGTTTGTTTCTCCACTGAACCTGGCTAGAACGAGAGAGCCAGACCCTACTTGGCCAGGCCCGACGCATGCATGCAGACAATGATTGGTTTATATCTGCATTCAACCAGGACAGAGAAAGATGGTGATTGGTTGACCAGTCTACCTGCACGTCTGCTCTCTCATTTGGTGCAACCTGCTTGCTCATGCTGCACTAAGCCAGCCAGGCTCGGCAGGAACGGAACTCATTCGCGTTTCTAGCGAGCCTGGCTCAAAGTCGCCTCGTGCATGCGACTGGCCTGGCCCGAGTGGCAAAGCAGCCTACCAATCACTTCATTCCTGCATGTGATGGGCTATGTATGAGGGGAAGCAGCCTACCAATCACGCGAGACTCCCATGATGTGTGTGCACGCGCGCTCACGACAAATCAAATGAATTTAAAAGATTTGGATGTTTAAGTCTCAACTAAACTCTAAACCTAAAAAAATAACAACATATATTGTGTAAAACTCAAAGTCACTTCATGATTTATGTAATTTAAGTTGACTATGATACAACTATTTATTTGATTTCTTGTCGTACAGGGATTACTCTAATTATGATTATTGCTAGTATAAAGTCCTTAATTGATTATCTATCTCAAATGAAAGCAATCATTAATTTCTCACAAACCATTAATAAAACCTGAAGCTCTTTGATTGCTAATCGACATGCCCGATGGCTTTTGGGGGATTACAAAGATTCCAAATGATATAAGAAAAATTGACCTTTAAGACGAGAATATTGGGTAAAAGATTTGGCTAAGACCAAATCATACTTAAGAGTGTGTTTAGGACTGCTTCACGAATTTTACTCTACAAACTTCACCGTGAAGTAGTTCTATAAAAACGTGGAATTTGTGGAACACCCATTTAGATGCTCTCACAATAAGGGCCTGTTTGGTAGAGCTCACAACAGCTTCATGAGCTGTTGTGAGCTGTTTTTCTTGTCAAACACCATTTTACAAAACAACTTCAGCCATAAAGTTGTTTTATCCCTCCTCTCACAAAAACAGCTTCACCCATGAAGCTGAAAAAAGTAGCTTTTCACAGCTTATACCTCCATTTCTATCTCTCAACCATGCATGAAGTTGTTGGTGAAGCTGTTTTGCCAAACACTTTTTTCAAAACAGCTCAGCTTCACCTAGTAAGTTGCTCATGAAGCTATTTTCTAAAAAAACAGCTTCACTAGTGAAGCTGAGCTATACCAAACAGGGCCTAAGCCTGTTTGCATCTATGCAATACAAGTGGCATTATTCCACGTTTAGTTTCACAATAAGTCTGTTTGCATCTATGCAACACAAGTGGCATCATTCCACTTGTATACAAATTGAGTTTGTTATTGCCTCGTAAAAACCTTTTATGAGAAACTATATACATAAAACTCAAATTCCACGTTTTTCTCTTAAATTAGTGAATCAATTTGTATACAAACTCGATCAATCAATGGAATCAGCATATTTCTTCAATCAATGGAATCAACGCATTTCAATCATTCTATTGTGTTCAATCTCTATGATAAGGACACTTAGAGCATCTCCAAGAACTCCCTATAATTCAGTTTGTATATCTTGTGTTTTAGCAACTTGGTATTTTATTTGGCAAGTGAAAAAAACATCTCTCTCCAACAATTTTGTATCCTAACTTGGTAAATCAAAAAAGTTCTGTTCAATATCAACAGTGCCACCTGCGCGTGATCAGAGATTTGCCGGCCACCGAACACAACACAGTGACTGCAGATTCTCCAGGCACCTGAAGAGCGACACGGTCATGTCCGTGCAGAGATTTACCGGCCACTCATCAGCTGTTCTACTCAGCTTTTGTTGATCAACACAGCAAAGACAAGCGTCAGACCTGCTCCAAGATTTGCCGGCCTGATCGAGCGCCTGGGGCGTGGCGCCTGGCGTCTTCACCTTGGCGAACAGCAAGGGGAGGCGACGGGGAAGTCCATCGGGACGCCGGCGCTCTTTTAATTCACACGTGACGGGGATCGGGGAGGGCGCGGGAACAGATGGCAAGCGCGGGAAGGGAGAAGAGCGCGCAGGAGGGAGCCCAAATCGGCGCTGAGAGTTACGCGCGCGGGCTGCTTCTTTTCCAGGTTGCTAAATATACAAAGCAAAGATAAGAAGTCGTTGGAGAGGTCTTTTTGAGGTTTTTATAAAATTATAAGAATAGGGAGTCTCTACTACTATAAAACACACCAGTTATAAATTTCTCTAAAGTCACACAACTAACGTCCCCCGCAGTCAAGATCTCTGCTAAGTACACCAAAACAAATATATTTAGAAACAAGACACTTTATAAAAGAACGTACCAGATCAACTCTAGACTCTCATTCCTCTTAATCACTCAAATCCAATGGCCAATATTGTTTGGATCAACCTCTATCACTCACCTCGCCGCTGCGCATGCGCCCACCGCATGCCTCTCCCTCACCCCGACTCCTCGAACTCTCCCCGCGTACGGCGTGCTCACCGCACGCGTCTCCCTCACCCCGACTCCTCCAATTCTCCCTCTCGCCGACCGCACGCCTCCCCCTCCCCGACTCCTCGAACTCTCCCCCTCGCCCAGCGCGTGCGTCTCCCTCTCCCACCTAGCCGCGACTCCTGAAGTTCTTCCTCGAGGCAAACAGCTGACGCCGTCGACAATGCTCTGGGGGATGGTGGCCACGTGGAGGAGCTATTGGACCAGGGCTACTGCGTCGCCCTGCTAAGGGCCGGGGTCGGGGCCTCGTCGACGCCGCCAGATGCGGATGCGGATGCAGATGCTGACGGCGGCGGTGGTGGAGGGCGCTCGTGGGCCGCGACGGAGCGCGTCGCCTCGTACCTCCGGAGCTAGAAGTCGGTCCACGCCCTCTGCAAGAAGCTGGGCGTCGACACCAAGTCGTTCACCCCGTTCCTCGCCGGCGACCGACGCGCGTGCTCGCCCCCACCGGCGGGCTCTGTCTGCGTGTACGCGGATGCGCTGGAGGCCGGGATGCGCGTCCCGCTCGACCCCTTCTGCTGCGAGGTGCTCTCACACTTCGGCGTCGCCCCGAGCCAGCTCTCGCCCAACTGCTGGCGCATCATGGCGGCCTTCCTCGCGCTCTCCCGCGCCGCCAGCGTGCAGCCGCCATCGATCCCTGTCTTCCTACACTTCTTCGCACTGCGCCTGCTGAAGGTTAAGGTCCTCTACTGTTTCGTGCCGAAAGACGCCGCCGACGTGCTCTTCGCGGGGCTCCCGGAGGAGGCGGCGCCGTGGCCGTGCCCCGTGCTCTGGGGCGAGCCGACCAAGAAATCCGCCGCTAATCCACTGCTCACCAGGGAGGAGAAGAGCGCGGTGGCGAAGCTGCTGCGTGCGCGCGGCGCCGCACCGATTGTTGTCATGGCTTACCTCAGCGAGGGCGATTTGGCCGCGGCAATGGTGACCGCGCGTGCGCCGAAACCACCTGCACCATCGCCTTCCCATCGTGCTACGACTACTTGGTGCCAAAGGTAAAGTGTCGAACTATGGTAATATTTATTCATGATTATTCATCGAGTCCTTTGTATTTGTGGTTTCTGAAAATCATGTTTCTGGTTCCTGCTTTTTCTCAGACGATCAATTTCCAAGCGAGCAAGACGAAGATGTTCCTGTCGATGGTGGGGACAGTCTGGTACCATATGCTTCAGATGAACACGAATTAAGTCTGTTCCATGACAATGAAGAAGCCGAGGACGAGGACCAAACGATTCGTGCTGACCTTGGAGGAGGTTGGGGCCGCATTATATACAGCCCCATTCGAAGAGGGAAGCAAGTACAAATGGATGTATGCCGTTCCACCAAATGGGACGCATCTGAAGGCGCATTCGTCCTTGCATTGTGTTACTGACTCCTCACTGTTGTGTCACCGACTCACTGTGTGTGAGTGAGCTAGGTATGGATCCATCAACTATGCCATGGTGCAGAACATGCGGGCGGAGAAGGCGGCCGCGGAGGCGGCGGCGGCGGCGAAGGTCGCCCCGAAGAGTGAGCCCGACTCCAGCGCCCTGCCGGGCTGGATGCCGTTGTCCGGGAAGAAGAGGGCGGCGGAGGACAACGCAAAGGAAGCCACTGGTCACGGGTCGGCGTCTGTCCCGCCCGGCTTCTCCACGCTAAGCTGCAGCACGCCCCGGACAGACCTTGGCATCTGATTCTTATGTGTCAGGTTGATGCAAATTGTACCATTATTTAGTGTTTTATTTAGTGTTTTACTATGTGTGGAATCTGATTCTTATGTGTCAGGTTGATGCACATTGTACCAATCATTTTCCTTCGCCTGGTATTGACCTCTGCAAGCTTGTGAAGAACAAACGGAAGCCCCAATTCATAATGAACAAAGCCATACTGAGGTTCCAGCAGATAGCCAAGAGCTTCTCAAGGTATTGGTCATACTACCTCCTTTGCAAGTTCCCATTGTGAAATTCAAAATGATCGATAGTATATTCTGAGTTTTAACCTTGACGCCTGGAGCACACAGCACTGCAGTAACATGATTTTTCTATTAACGAGAAGTAGAGCCCCAGGGATTTGCAAAGAGATACCCAGCTCTTGTTACAGGTTTCTTCTTTTTGTGGTATATTGACTTACCTGTATTGCCAATCTGGCTTCATGAAACCACACAAAAAAAACCTTTGGATAGTAGTTTTAATTGTCACTTTGTGATCAAACCTTGCAGCTATTTTCTGAATGTAATATTTAACATCCTCATCAAGATCTTTGACTACTTCCACTATCGAGTATGTTTCCTGGATAAGTGTGCATTTTGTCTATTAGCACTTGTTGTTTTTCTACATAGCTTTTTATTTATTTCTGAGCAGGAACAGTGAGCAGCATCCAAATGTTGTATTGCCGATAGCCACTTCATGATCTTTGTTCTGTCTGAACTGATGGTCTCTGGCCAGAGTCCAATTATGGAGGTTGGCCATCATGCTGCAAACCAACCAAATTCAATAAAAATAAGGTGCAAGCTTCTCAAACTTTCTTCAGGATGAGATTTCTGAACCACTGCAAGTATGTCATGTCAATGTTGATGCCAAATCGTACTATCTGACTACCTCACTATTGGTTTTTGCTTTCACTTGTGTGGATGCAGGTTAATCGGCACCTTTCAGAAGGTGCAGCTACAGGACTTTTGACCTGCCGCTGCAAGGCAACGACAGCTTATGAAACCATCAAATTGCTACATAAAATGGTTGAGGTGATACCTCTGACCCCTTTTGAGTTGTAGAGATTTTAGAGGTGGGGATTGCAATTTCTTGTGGTAATTTGAGATCTGTTTAGTAGTATGTTAGGTGGAAAAGCATATGCAATGATCTATAACTGTCACTCAGTATCTAAATTTGGCTACCATTCAGAAATTTGTGGCCACTGTAAATTTGTTTCATATTTTTAGTCTTCAAGGTTTTCGTTTTATTCTATGTTGACGGACTCTTTTAGTCTATGTTAGATTCAGCTTGATAGACACTAAATGTAGTTCTTATCAGTTAACTGAAGCAATTCTATAGTGAACTATGGACATACAGCTGCTCTGCCATGTTTTTTTCCCAAATATCATCAGGTGGATGCTCCTACAGTTTTTTATTCAGAGTACTAATGTCAAGCGCCTTGACGCCTAACTTCGCCGGCCCGCGACTACGTAGCTCGTAGTCGCGCTCCAGGCCTTCACCGTGAGATGAATCCCACCGGTGGCTTGAGAGGTTAGAGGGAGAGGAGCAACTTTAGGATAATTGATTCTGCTTAATTTGTTCCCAGTTTGTTACACCGCATATATGGCCATAGGCCCAACCAATCATTCCTATAATTTAGGCATGCAAAAGGAAACTAGAGATCCTAATTTTCTGGAATTAGCCACTCACGGTGGCACCTGCCTTAGCTGCGCGCTCAGCAGCCCTCCTGGCATCACGACGGCGCCTGTAGGTGCGCCCGTACATGACATCTCTCCCCCCCTCGACGACCAGCTCGTCCTCGAGCTGAAACTGGGGGAACTTGGCTTGAAAATCTTCAACATCCTCCCAGGTTGCACCAGCCGTGGACTGCCCTTTCCACCTGATCAGTACTTGACGAACGCCTCTGGCCAGCCGGTACCGAACCGCCTGCTCAGGTTCTGGAGCCACCGCCCCATGATGGATGGCCGGAAGAGGAGGTGGCACCGATGGTGGAGTGCCGATGAACTTCTTGAGGAGGCTGACGTGGAATACATCGTGCAGCTTAGCACGCGGGGGCAGCGCCAGACGGACAGCCACCTGGTTGATGCACTCGGTGACCTGGTAAGGCCCGACGAAGCGCGGCTTGAGCTTGCCCTTGGTCGCCCGGGCCAGGGAGGACGCTGCACGCTGACGGAGACGCAGCAGCACCCAATCACCCACGGCATAGGAGACCGGTCGGTGCAGACGGTCGTAGAACTTCTTCTGGACAGCTTGAGCCTGTTCCAGGCGGTAGCGGACATCTGCTAGGAGCTCCTCGCGGGCAGCCAACGTCTTGGCCACGGCCTCCACCCGGGTCTCACCGGGTTCATATGAGCGGATGGAGGGGGGGTCCCTGCCATAGACCACCTTGAAGGGAGTGTCCTTGAGCGACGATTGATATGCCGTGTTGTAGACGTACTCTGCCCATGGTAGGCAGCGCAGCCACTGCCGTGGCCGATCCCCCGTGAAGCAGCGGAGGTACATGACGATGACCTTGTTGGCTGCCTCCGTTTGGCCATCAGATTGCGGGTGGAACGCAGATGTCATGTGCAGCTTGGTGCCGGTGAGCCGCATCAGCTCGCGCCAGAACGTCGAAGTGAACACAGGGTCCCTGTCCGACACCAAGGACTGAGGAATCCCATGGAGGCGAACAATCTCGCTGTAGAATGCCTGGGCCACGGACTCTGCACTGTAGGGGTGAGCCAATGGGATAAAATGAGCATATTTGCTAAACCGGTCGACCACGGTGAGGATCACCGATTTTCCGCCCACGCGGGGCAGCGCCTCGACGAAGTCCAGGCCGACGTCGGACCACACGGCCTGGGGAACAGGCAGTGGCAGCAGCAGGCCGGCGGGGTGCAGGTGTTCAGACTTGTTGCGCTGGCAGGTTGCGCAGGCGCGAACAAAGGCTTGGACCACACGGCGCATGGCTGGGAAGTAGAAATCTCGGCGGAGTCGATGTAGAGTGCGCTGCACCCCTTCATGGCCGTCCTCGTGCGTAGCAGCCACCACCTCAAGCAGCAGCGGGGAGTCCGGCGGAATGTACAGCCGGGCGGCGTAGGCCACCATGTCGTCGAGCAGCGACCACGCTGCGCCCCGTGTGCCTGCTGCCAGCTCGTCGCGGAGGGCGACCAGGGCCGGGTCCTGGCGCTGGGCTTGGCGGAGACGGTCGATGAAGTCGAAGCGCGGCGCGGACAGCGCCAAGACCGCGCCCTCCTCGCTGGTGTCGCGCCTGGACAGCGCGTCGGCGACGGTGTTCGTGGCGCCCGGCTTGTATTCCACCGAGAAGTCGAAGCCGAGGAGTTTGCCCACCCAATGGTGCTGCGGGATCGTCGAGAGGCGCTGGTCGAGGAGGAATTTGAGGCTGTAGTGGTCGGTGCGGACGAGGAACGCGCGTCCCCACAGGTACGGCCTCCAGTGGCGCACGGCGTGCACCAGCCCAATGAGCTCCCGCTCATACGCTGCTAGAACTCGGTGACGAGGAGCGACCGGCCTGCTGAAGTAGGCGATCGGATGTTGGTCCTGCAGCAAGACCGCCCCGAAGCCGTGGGTGGACGCGTCGCATTCCACGATGAAGGTTTTGGTGAAGTCGGGCAGCGCCAAAACAGGAGCCGACGTCACAGCAGCCTTGAGCGCCTGGAAGGCTGTTTGGGCCTCCTCGGACCAGGAGAAGCCCTCCTTCTTGAGCAGCGCGGTGAGGGGCGCTGCAATCTTGCCGTAGTCGAGGACGAACTTGCGGTAGTAGCCGGCGAGGCCCAAAAAGCCACGCATCGCGCGTGCCGAGCGAGGTGCCGGCCAGTCGTGAATGGCCTGCACCTTGGCCGGGTCCATGGCCACACCTTGGGCGGAGATGATGTGGCCCAGATATGCCACGGAAGGGGACCCAAAAATGCATTTGGATCGCTTGACGAAGAGGACATGGCGATGAAGTTCGGCGAGGACGGCGCGAATGTGCCGCAAGTGATCTGCCCAAGTCTTACTGTAAATCAGTATATCATCAAAAAAGACAAGGACGAACCGCCTGAGGAAGGGTCGGAGCACTTCATTCATGAGTGCTTGGAACGTTGCCGGGGCGTTGCATAACCCGAACGGCATCACCAGGAACTCATAGAAGCCGTCGTGGGTGCGGAACGCCGTCTTGTGCACATCAGCCGGCCGCATCCGGACTTGGTGATAGCCGGAGCGGAGGTCCAGCTTGGTGAAGAACTGCGCACCGTGCAACTCATCAAGTAGTTCGTCGACGACGGGGATGGGGAAGGCGTCCTTGACGGTGAGGGCGTTGAGCGCGCGGTAGTCCACGCAGAAGCGCCACGCCCCGTCCGGCTTCTTGACCAGCAGTACTGGCGATGAGAACGCCGAGTCGCTGCGGCGTACGATGCCCTGGTGCAGCATGGCAGCGCACTGCCGTTCCAGCTCGTCCTTGTGTGCCGCCGGATAGCGGTAAGGCCGGACCGCCACCGGTGTAGAGCCGGGCTTGAGGACGATGGCGTGATCACGGGCTCGCTGCGGTGGCAGCCCCGTCGGCTCGGCGAACACCCCCTCGAAGGAGTGCAGCAGCTCCTCCAGCAGGCTGCTCGGTGTGGTGGTGGCAGCGAGCAGAGGTGGGCGACAGGCTGCAACGTCCGACCAGCAGACCTGGCGTCCTTGATGTATGAAGGAGACGGTGCGGCTGCTGAAGTCCCACACCACGCGGCCCAGGGTGACCATCCACTGGGTCCCCAGGACGAGGTCGTATCCTGCAAGAGGCATGACGAAGAGGTCGATGGAGAATGGCTCGCCCTCGATGATGACCGGGGCGCTGCGTATGACGCCCGAACAGGTGACGCGTTCGCCATTGGCCACCGTGGCTGAGAGGCGCGGGCGTGGTTGGATCGGCAGGCCCGTACGACGGGCGGCGTCCTCGGCGATGAAGTTATGTGTGGAGCCGGTATCCAGGAGTGCGACGAGGGTGGTGGTGCCCAGGGACACCCGGACCTGCATGGAATCGCAGATCGGCATGCCGGCCACGGCCCGGAGGGAGAAAACAGGGGCGTCCTCCTGCTGTTCGGCCCCTGGTGGATCCTCGTCGGCTGCTGCAATCTCGACGCCGTTGAGGTAGAAGATGCGGCGACAGACGCGATTGTGGCCGCGGGAGTACGGCTCGTTGCAGTTGAAACAGAGGCCCAAACGTCGCCGTTCCGCCTGTTCCGCCGGGGAGAGCCGTTTGAGAGGCGGCCCTTCTTGTGGTGGCTGACCCGCGCCCGCTGGAGGAGCAGGTAGGGCGAGCAGCGGCTGTGCAGGCGCCGGTGCCAGCGCAGGTCGCGGCGGTAGGAGGCCGCGCGGTGGAGGTCGAGGCGGCGGAGGAGCCGGCCGGTCGGTCTCCATCAGTTCCACCTGGCGCGCCAGGCTGATGGCGGCGTTGAGGGTGTCCGGGGCGTGGATGCGGACGGCGTGGCTGAGCGGCGGAAGCAGACCGCCGGTGAAGAGCTGGACACGTTGGGCCTCGTCGAGGCGCCCCGCACGTGGAAGGAGGGCCTGGAAACGGCTGGCGTACTCCTCCACTGTCCCGGTGCGGCGGCACTGGGAGAGCTCGAAGAGGGGAGCTGCGCGGAGGGCCGGCCCGAACCGGAGGTTGAGGAGGTCCTTGAAGTGTCCCCACGACGGCGTGCCTTCATCTTCCTGGAGTTGCACGTACCAGAGCTGGGCGACGTCGTCCAGGTGATAGGACGCCGTGCGCACGCGTTCTTCCGGCATGGTGCGGTGCTGGCGGAAATATGCCTCACACTTGTTGAGGAAGAGGAGGGGATCGACCGTGCCGTCGAAGCGGGGAAAATCCCACTTCTTGGGTTTGGGAGAGAATTCGGAGTCGCGGTGGCCGTCCGTGCCGTGGCCCCCGGCAGCGGCCGAGGACGACGCCGGCTTGTCCTTCATGGCGGCCATGTCAGACTTGAGGGTTGGTCTTCAGCATCTCCATGATCTCGGCATTGGAAGGCTCCGACATGGTGGTGGCTGGGTTGGTGGAGGAGGCAGAGGAAGATGTCGGGGATGGCAGGTTGGATGGTGGGTGCTGGAGTTCGGCGGCTGGCGTGGGGGCTGGTGGAGCGGCGGCGGAGGAGGAAGAAGATCGACTGGATCGCGATACCAGGTTGTCAAGCGCCTTGACGCCTAACTTCGCCGGCCCGCGACTACGTAGCTCGTAGTCGCGCTCCAGGCCTTCACCGTGAGATGAATCCCACCGGTGGCTTGAGAGGTTAGAGGGAGAGGAGCAACTTTAGGATAATTGATTCTGCTTAATTTGTTCCCAGTTTGTTACACCGCATATATGGCCATAGGCCCAACCAATCATTCCTATAATTTAGGCATGCAAAAGGAAACTAGAGATCCTAATTTTCTGGAATTAGCCACTCACGGTGGCACCTGCCTTAGCTGCGCGCTCAGCAGCCCTCCTGGCATCACGACGGCGCCTGTAGGTGCGCCCGTACATGACAACTAAGCCATGCTAATATGTTGGTAAATAAACCATCAACTAGCAGCTGGTCTATTGTTTATTTTTTCCATGATAACTGAACCTCGCTATGAAATACCATCAGCTAAGGATTCTCCTTTTTAACGAAGTTTTTTAAGATTATTGCTGAGCCATGCTAATACATTGTTTTCATAATCATGTTAACTGAAACATCCATTTATTGGATGAAAACAGTCTATTCATTAGGCTTGTAATAGCTCATCGATTTATGCCTTGAAATAGCTAAATGATACATGCTCTGCTATGAAAATTAATATGTCTCTTCTTATCCATGATTTTGTTAACGCTAAAATAATATGTTTAAATATATGACTTAGAATATACTAACAGATATATTGCAATCATCTACCTCGTGTTCTGTTGAATTATACTTCAGATGAAATCATGAACAAGCTTTTACTGTTTTTTTTTACAGCTGCATAACTAGAATTTTGTCTCCAGTCTAAGTTCTATTTTGAAATTAGACTATTGTTTTGAATTAGGCACGAAGTGACCGAGAGTATCTGTTTGTGCTTTCACAAGCATATATGAACTTTGCTCCAGTCTAGGTTTTAATTAGAGTTGTACACTGTACATTTGGAAATATATAATAGAATGTTAGCTACACAGATTTATGTCTACTCTCTAGCTAACTCTTGGTAGTTGGCACTGATTTTTATTGGCAGAATAATGGTGAGCCTTCTCAACGCATAGAACTGAGAAATGTCGGCACAGAAAATGTTGACCTCAAGTTAGTTGCCAATATGACTGAGATTAAGAAAGTAGAAGAAATTGACGACTTACCCCCTTGCTGTTGTGTTCCTATGTAACAGTGACCGAAAAATTCTAAGGTTAAGCTTACGCCGTATCTAAAATAGATGGTTAATGCGAGAAATAACTTTATTATGCCTTCTTATGCAAAAGTGTTTTCTATGTTGTATAAATGTTCAAATACAATTGTGTAAGAGTTGAAGTATAGAAAAATAATTTGGCATTCGGTTGTTTTCATGTGCTTTTCTAAAAATAAAGCCGTAGCGTTAGCACGGGCACTATACTATGAATATAAGGAGTTGTTGGAGATGCTCTTACGATGTCCAAAGTAATTGCCCAATCTTTCAAGCTACAACAATCACACGAAAATAAGCTCTCTGAGTTCTCAGCAATAAAATTGGAGCAAGAATTATATTCAACCAACTCACAAGTAGCGACTGACCAATAATAAGCGACTGTTTGTGAGATACAGAGATACAGTCGAAACTTGATTTGAGCACAGTGCTAGCGACCCAAATTGAGCTCAACCATGAACCACAAATGAAGCAGCTGGGAACCGACACGTAAATAAGCATTTTTTCTTGTGATTATAAAAAACAAAATAAGGATGACATTTCAATAAAAAAACTAAACATAAGAGAACATAACACATCATGCACACAGCTGGGAGTCCAATAGCAGACTTTTCAACAGACAGATTTACGTCCAGTCCATGTCACATTTCTGAATGTAAATCAACAGTCATAAAATGTAACCAAATCCTTCAATGGGTTCCTAGTTTTAATCATCACATGTGGCAACAGTTAAATCTTGCAACAGCAATGTTACAGCACAGAATATAGTTTAGATGTAACCAAATCCTTTAATGGGTTCCTAGTTATAATCATCACATGTGGCAACAGTTAAATCTTGCAACGGCAATGTTACAGCACAGAATATAGTTCTACCGCACCAAATACTGTCCCCCCTACAATAAAATGCGTTCTCAGGGTTCTAAACTCTGCATACCAAACTAAAGAATACAACACAGGTTTCATGTGTAGCTTGTGCAGCTAGCAAAAGCAAGACAGGCTCAGAAGCTGAAATTACACAGTTGTTCTAGCAGTGACTTGAGTTCAACCCAACTATGCCCCAATGCCACTGTTTAGGTGGGCATGGCATGAAAACTGAACTTCTAGGAGACCAGAGGAACTCCCGAGACCCAGAAAAAATTATTAAACCTGTCTCTTATTTTCCATACGGATGGTACCTGCTAGAACCCCGAGCACCTGTACTCCCACCAGCAGCACCACCTGCTCCACTAGCTCCACCATAACCGCCGTATCCGCCAGTGCCATAACCACCTGGGGCGCCACCATAGGCGCCACCTCCATACGCACCACCTCCATAGGCGCCACCTCCATAGGCGCCACCACCATAGGCGCCATATGCACCATATGCACCTCCATACATGGATCCACCATAACCACCGCCAAAACCAGACCCAAAACCAGCATTGCCTCCATAGCCATACCCTCTACCATAGCCATATCCTGCTCCTGCACCACCATCATACCCATAACCCGTTGCAGCAGATCGATAAGCACCACCATAGCCATAACCACCACCGCCGGCGCCGCCACTGCTGCCGCCACTGCCACTAGCAGCTCCACCACCACTACGGTAAGAACTGCGGTAACCTCCACCCCCATGGCTTGATCTCCCATTACTGCTGTGATCAGATCCATGTTTCTTTGGTTCAGCCTTCTTTATTTCAACCTGGAAACAAAAACCGTACAAAATTAACTGACATGACTAAAACATATGTAACTGAAACAACAGAAAAACCACTTCAAATTAAACAACAGCAAACACTATTCTGTTAATCAGCACAGTGATCTTAGATCAAATTCCAATTCTCTGACTCATTAAGAAAATGAGTAATGCCATACATTAAATAACCAAACATAAGGAGGTTAAGATCACAACATGTGAGTAATACCAATTACCAATAAATGTGAATTTAGAAGGAATTTCGTAGCACCCATTATATAGCCCAAATACTGGTCACATATCAGGACCTAAGTCGTATTTTTCAATATCCCTTTACTCCAGTAGCATATGAAGTTATGAACATTTATAAGTCTATTTAGTTTTCTTGTTCTACTTCACTATTAAGTGAAACATTAGTTTACACCAAAATAAATTTAAAAATCTAACCTGCTTCCCACCAAGATCACGCATTCTCCCCTCTGATATGACCCTTTCAACAGAATCTTCACTTTCAAAAGTGACAAAACCAAACCCTCTAGAACGCCCGGTGCTATGATCAAGCATTATCTGATGTTCAACCACCTTACCATACGATGAAAAGTGATCCTTCAACTCATCTGAAATTTCGTACCTTCTTCAGTATCATAAACAAAATGAGTTCAAGATTTCTTTGTTGATAGCAAACACCTACCTTCAGTAAGAGATGGTGGTAGCCCACCGATGAAAATCTTTCTTGTCTTAGGGCCATCCTTGGTGGTCATCTCTTCCCTCGGGACTGTCCTCTTGACTTCAACCTGCGTAAACAAGAGTTGAGAGGGATCGAGAGAAGCTAAATGTCAACTAAATTGCAGAGCTGCAAACTGAGGTCCCATGTTTCGGCCGATCTAAATTAGATGTCCTACCGTTCTGCCATCTATAACGTGATCATCCTCCAAAACCTTGTCTATAACAGATGGATCAGAAAATGTAACAAATCCAAATCCACGAGGCATCTTAGTATGCTTGTCCTTCATAATTACAGAATCAGTTATTGCCCCATACTTCTCAAAATGCTTGGAGAACGATTCTACATACAAACAAATAAACCATACAGATTTGTCAATTTGGAAAATAGAACAACAGAATCATGGAAGTAGCAAACCAAGATTGCAGATGGAAGGAAAAAATATATATGTTTCACATAAGAGCAGACCTAGAAACATCATTTAAGAAACCAAACACAAATGCAAGTCGAAAGGTAACCTATTTCACAGATGAGCAGAAACATATAAACTTTCTTGCATAACCCAAGTTCATGATTGTGTGCAAGCTATACATTGTCAGTACTTGTATCTTAGATTAGTTAGTTCATGCAACTATCTAAGCATAATGCACTTGACAAACCACAGAACAGAAATATTATAATTTTACAATTTACAATGGAGATTGTGGGACAAATGACTCATTAATAGAACAAAACCGAGTAACAAGAGTTGGAAAAGATCCACAGCTTTCCTTGCTGGTGTATCATTTATTCAAATACCAAGTGGGTTATAAATCACAAATGCAGTACAATGAGTAAAAGCAAATCTGGGCATGATGCAGGAATTCACAATTTTACTGTATCCCACTTACAGATTTAAAAAATGTTTGAAGGCTAAGCACCAAAAATATGCTCAGCAGCACATAACATGCAGAGAAACATGTATCTATCAAGGGCATCATCAATCATGCACATATTTTTTAATGACTAGTCACCGAGGTATATCATTCATATGTCCTATTCCAATTAGAAGTTGCAAAAATTCACAAACTTGATTAAAAACATGGAAATATAGTTGAATCCAGGAGGCCTTGATTAAAAACATGGAAACATAGTTGAATCCAGGAGGCAATAACAGCAGCAAGTCAACCAACCAAATAACAAATAAATGCCGCGGGCAAGAAAAATATGCAAGAGAACACAAGAATAAAGCCATTATAGCAAAAAAAAAGGCAAACAGGGAAAACAACCTCAGAGTAATAACATGTCGAACATGTCACGGAAGCATGCTAACAGAAACACTACTTTCTGGAAACAAAAGTCATAGCAACCGTTTAGGACAACCTGCTCGCCGATAGTTCATGTTTCCTCATTTTTATTTTAGCAGCCAAAACATCTAGAGAACCGAACTAGACGAATCAAACTCTGGGAGCACCTTCGTTTTAGCATTCAAAACATCTAGAGAACCGAACTAAACAAATCAAACTCCAGGCGCACCCAATCCAGTAAATATAGCATATAAATTTTACCTTCAGTTGTCTCCCAAGCAACGCCTCCGACAAAAATCTTCCTGCAAAAGGCAAAAGTATTAGCTCTCCTGCTGACCCATATCCCTTAAATTTCAGAAGCCCTATAGGGCCCAGATCGCTCACCCCGACGAGTCGCCGCCCGCCCCACGCCCATCTTCTCCGCTAGCATCGCCGTACCCAGAGGCCCCATCCCGGCCTCCCCGCCTCCCGGGGTGTCCTTCCTCCTCGTCGACCTCCTCCTCGTCGTACCCGTTCAACGCGTGCTGGTTGTCCTCCGGGTACCCCGCCATGCCGCAAACTTCCGCGCAACCGCCGCCTGAGATCGAAACAACGGAATCTGAGCCAACACGCAGAAACCCTAGCTCGAGCCTTGGAAGAGGGCGCGGGGGAAAGGCGGATTACCTCGGATTCGGAGCAGTCAGAAGGTGGGGTTCGGGGCCTGAGCAAACCCTAGCGGCGCTGCTGCGGGTGCGGGTTTAGAGGACGAGGTGGGATTCCAGGAGGAAGGAGATGAAAGAGAGACGGAGAGGCGGCGGCGGCGAGGTTAGTCCAAACCGAAGCGGCTCCGGGCATTTTATATGAGCCGTGCGCGACGGTGCGGGATAGACAGAGAGGGTTTGGGTTTTGGACGAAGTTGACTACGAAGTCTAACCAGGACAAATTTCTACAATCACTTGGATGCTGTGGTTTCAAGAAACTTTAGTTTAAATTTTTTAAAAAAAACAAAAAATGTATAAAACTATGGTTTAGAAAAGATTTATATTAGAGTTTTAAAATTAAAAAAAAAACTACAGTTTTTAAAACAACTATCATATTTTTTTTAGTTATGAAATAGTATTTTTCTCTCATGACAAAACAGTATCAACTACAGCCATGACCCTAATAAAACTTGCCAAACAGAGTCTAAATTATTCCATCCAAACACTTCATCGTGTTTTAAAACCAAAGTATTTTACAAAACTACAGTATATTTACTATATGCATATGTTTCCTTCTAATATTAAATAAGAACATATTCTCTAACTCCATCTCCGTCTACCTCTCCCCAACAACTCAGAGAGTGAAGAATTCTTATGTTCCATTTTTTGCTTTCTAAACTGCACTCACCCTCTGTGTCTCATACATGATCCGGACACATGACAAATAATGATATAGGCTATTAGAATAACTCGCGTCTAATGATAGCGAATATTGAGTCCAATGCGAATGCAAATGCAAATTGAGTTGTGCCATAAATGTCTCATATATGGTTATTGATTTGAACTTGTGATCTGCGCTTATACGAGCTAGAATAGAATAAGGGGTGTTTGGTTGGGAGAGCTAAAATTTAATCCCTCACAAATTGGATGTTGTGGCCCTAATTTAGTCTATTAAAAATAGACTAATTACAAAAATAATTTATCAGTCAAAAGTTAATTCGCGAGATGAATCTATTAAATCTAATTAGTCCATGATTTTAACAATGTGGTGCTACAGTAAATATTTGCTAATCATGAATTAATTTGGCGTAATAGATTTGTCTTGTTAATTACTGTATGACGATGTAAATAATTTTATAATTAGTCTATTTCTAATAGATTAAATCAGTGCCGCAATATTTGATGTGACATAGACTAAACTTTAGCCCCTGAATTCAAACACTCCTAACTCGCATCTAGCAATGATGCGAGTCTAATTGTTGTATGTATTGAATTCCATTGTAACACACGACCACATTTGGTAGTTGTTATAAAAACTCAAAAAATACTTTGCATCTAAATAGGGGCTTAGATTTAGATCAAGAACCAAATAGTTCCATCACCATCGTGTATATTTTAAATAATACAACCTACTCTTGTGCTAAATTATAAGTGTTATAATTTTTCTAAATACATAGTAAAAACTATGTGCGTAGACATATAGTGTATGCATAGCAAAAGCCAAGTACCTTGAAAGGCTAGAACAACTTATATTTTGGAAATGAAGGTGTTAGCAAATTGAGAAAAGGATATGAAAGATCATTTTTCCCAACAGCTACAAAGTAGATTAGGTAGAAAGCATCTTCCCCTAGCTACAAAGTAGATTAGATAGAAAAATTAAGATGATGTTTGGTATTTAAAAAGTTAATCTAGCCCTATCATCGATTTTGGTGGATTAAAACACAGAATCAAAGGATTAATTGTGTATTTGATAAATGTCCACAATCAAAGTTAATCTAGCTTTATCATGAGCTTTGGTGGATTAAGACACACGATCATGAGGTCAGCTCGTTGTTTTGTATTTGAGCATGTTTTAAGTATATGAAATGAAGTATTTGATAAATGGTGATCTCCTTGGTTTAATTGAGATGAGTTGCAACAAATGAAATTTTATTGCATATTTAAATTCCTTTATATTTTGAATTTGAGTATAGAAAAATGGTGTGCTATTAAGGCGATTCAAAATAATTATCTTGCATGTCTCCCCATGCTCAAATAGAGGATAACAAATCCTTGGGAGATTGAGAGAAAATTTGTGAGCTAACTTGTTGATGTAAACCAATACATTTTCTGGATGCGCGAAGTTATTTATAGGTAGGGCTTTCTATATGTCCAAAAATGAATTCCAAACGTCAAACCTCTTGAGTAATTGGAGAATCATTCAAGGAACGAATTTGAGCTTGTTACTCTTGGATTCAAGAAATCCTAGACAACAAGTAGTTACACACAAACTCTCTATCTATGATTAAGCACCACGAAGTTTGTATTACCTTGATGATTCTAGTGAGAATGTGAGATCGATCTCTCGACCACATTTGGTAGTTGTTATAAAAACTCAAAAAATACTTTGCATCTAAATAGGGGCTTAGATTTAGATCAAGAACCAAATAGTTCCATCACCATCGTGTATATTTTAAATAATACAACCTACTCTTGTGCTAAATTATAAGTGTTATAATTTTTCTAAATACATAGTAAAAACTATGTGCGTAGACATATAGTGTATGCATAGCAAAAGCCAAGTACCTTGAAAGGCTAGAACAACTTATATTTTGGAAATGAAGGTGTTAGCAAATTGAGAAAAGGATATGAAAGATCATTTTTCCCAACAGCTACAAAGTAGATTAGGTAGAAAGCATCTTCCCCTAGCTACAAAGTAGATTAGATAGAAAAATTAAGATGATGTTTGGTATTTAAAAAGTTAATCTAGCCCTATCATCGATTTTGGTGGATTAAAACACAGAATCAAAGGATTAATTGTGTATTTGATAAATGTCCACAATCAAAGTTAATCTAGCTTTATCATGAGCTTTGGTGGATTAAGACACACGATCATGAGGTCAGCTCGTTGTTTTGTATTTGAGCATGTTTTAAGTATATGAAATGAAGTATTTGATAAATGGTGATCTCCTTGGTTTAATTGAGATGAGTTGCAACAAATGAAATTTTATTGCATATTTAAATTCCTTTATATTTTGAATTTGAGTATAGAAAAATGGTGTGCTATTAAGGCGATTCAAAATAATTATCTTGCATGTCTCCCCATGCTCAAATAGAGGATAACAAATCCTTGGGAGATTGAGAGAAAATTTGTGAGCTAACTTGTTGATGTAAACCAATACATTTTCTGGATGCGCGAAGTTATTTATAGGTAGGGCTTTCTATATGTCCAAAAATGAATTCCAAACGTCAAACCTCTTGAGTAATTGGAGAATCATTCAAGGAACGAATTTGAGCTTGTTACTCTTGGATTCAAGAAATCCTAGACAACAAGTAGTTACACACAAACTCTCTATCTATGATTAAGCACCACGAAGTTTGTATTACCTTGATGATTCTAGTGAGAATGTGAGATCGATCTCTCGAGCTTGACCTTTGCAGTTAGTTTGATAAGAGGGTAGTGTTAAAAGAGATTGATGTCTTTGTGGCTTCATCAACAACGAGTATGTAGGCATTACTTTATGGTTTGTTTAAACCTTGGGTTAAATCATGTGTCTCTTGTGTTCTTATTTCCATCTTGTTCTTATTTATTTGTACCATATTTGTGAGATCTTTGTTAGAGTATCTTCGAGTGTAGGAATATCAAGGAACATCTCTATGCATCTTCTATAGGCTAATAGCCACTAGTTTTTCTAGCTTAATTCACCATAAAGCAAGCCCCTAAATCGTGTCACCTGATCATCAACATAAATCAACACCTTGCTTGATATTTTCCATATATGATATGACCAGTTTCATGTCATCATGTGGCTTTATTGGTTCATCGATCCTAGCTTCTCTTGCTCTTCACCACTGCACCCAACTGATCAACGCTAAGTCCTTCGCTCTAGCTTCACCGCCCACCTAAACCTTTGACTTGCCCTTCACACTAGCAACCCGGACCTTCGTAGTCCACCTAGTACGATGAGATCATGTCATGCCTCATATGCAATGAGCTTCTTCATCTCACTGGTTGAGCACTCGCAACATGTCCAGGCCACCTCTCCATCATGGCTTTATGTGTTGCTCACTGTTGACACTCCTTAATGGATTCACTCTAAGAATGAGTCACATAAAATAATAAACTAGTGAAAGCACAAAAGAGTGTATGGGACACTACTAACTCCACTTAACGTCAAGTTGTCATCCCCAACATGAAGCTAGCAATGTAATTATATCAGGGCACTGGATTTTAGACATAGATATTTACCCGCAAGCACACAGATAAACATACCCGTTGTAGAGCATTTCACCCAAGCTAGTCTCAGGTATCGTTATTTATATTTTAGCCTAGAGACTAATCAATTCAAGATATGATGGTATTATAAGGACTAAACAATATTTAATATGGCACACACTTATAGCAAGACTGATAACACACTAACTACTATGAACAGGAATCGGGTACAGAGTAAAGGATATGGTAAATAAAGGATAACAGAGATCAGATCAATCAAGGATAAACTTAGAACAGTACTGCCTAGCAAGATGATGATTAGAACAGGTATTAATAAGGAATATTCCTAAGTTATTCTAATTACAAGTCATAGCATACATTGATTAGTGCAATTATATTTGGCAATCATTGGCTAGGTCACATCATATTTATAATCAAGAGGCAACTCCATAGCTAAGGTGTTAAACAAAGTAACCCTTAAACCATGAGTTAACTGAGCCATACTGAACACTATATTCGGGAGGTGGAATACAGAGGACTCAACAGGTCTGTCACACCCGCGATCTACCACTCTATCCGGAACATAGGACGCATTCGCAGATAAATAATGTATAAGCACCATGCCTACACAGCATTCATCACTCACCCGTTGTACTTTAAGATGAGCGTTATACGAATATGAGTATAAACATAAAGATGAACTATCTATGCCAAATATATAATCAAAGCAGACTATAAGCATTATAACTAAGAATATAATCATTGATGTCTTAATCATATCAATTGTATTGCTATCTAGAACACAATAATGAACAATAAGGTGAATTAGATCATCGAGAAGAACTAAAGTACGAACTAGAACATGAACTAGAAGATGAACTAGACGATGAACATGAACTAGACGATGAACTAGAACATAAACAATGAAGAACAATGATGAACTAGAAGAGCAATTATGAAATAGATCCATAATGTTAATACAAGAGAGAAGATCTTGGGTTTACCGAGCCTTCTCGTGACTAGATCAGGAATCCAAGCGAAGCTTGTCTCCTGTAATCCTATTCTATCTACTAATCTAGGTGGATGTAGTCCTAAAGCTTCCGATTGATCTCCTTCTGGTTGGTCTAACCCTGATGAATGAATTGCCTGAAACCCTATTGCCTAGAGAGGGGGGTCAGGGGTCTGTTTATATAGCCCTGGGCGATGAATCGTGGCCCTTGGATCAAACCGACTTGAGGTACGGTCGAGATGCATCCTGGAGGTCGGTGGAAGTAGCTTGCAGAGGACGGAAGCGTGGGAGCTCCCTGGCCGACCGACCGGTGGGCCCTGTGGGATCGGTCGGTCCCACAGGTCGGCCTCTGGTGGTGTCCTTCCTTGTGGTGTCTTCTTACGTCCTCTGGAGTCTTCTAGAAGTATCCCGACGTGGCGGTTGCGTTATCTCCCGTCGGTTTCCTTCTATGAGAAGCTATTGGTGCTAATTTCCTGGTTTAGTCCCTGCAGAATCATAACTCACCAAAACTCATGGAATATTGTCAGATGAAACCCTAAACCTTTGTTGGTGATCATATTCTTGCCCTTTTCATATTTATTTATCTCTTAATTATGATAGTTAACCAGTGTCAACAACTCCCCCAAGCTTACATTTTGCTAGTCCCTTAGCAAACACTTCATGATGAATCTGGAACTGTTACTATGCCTCCACATATGTTAAAACAAAAATCTTCCTTGTTTAGAGTTAACTATTCTGACTTTCTCATATTACCTTTAACTATGGAGCTTTTGCCTTCACCTGGGTCTTTAAACAATTGAAAGACAGAACAATCAAGTTAAGCACTGTATCTCTAACTCTTTGATCAACCTTCATTCTGGAGTTTTTATATATTTTCAAATGAAAATCAGAGATTCCTTTGTATGATACTCTCAAATCGCTCTTTTATATTATATGATTCCTCACTGATGCACTTTTCCTTCTTTCTATGGATAAATATCTGGAGCTTTAAGAAGTGAAAAGCATATCTTACCAAGTCAAAGTTCAAAGTTTAGGAAAAAGATGTCATACTCATAGATCAAGATCTTAGAAAATTTGAAATTTGTCATCTCTTGCTGGCATATTGTAATTAGAGGAACCATGGGCTATCATTCTTTTTCTCATACTTTTATCATAACTTTCTTCTCTCTTTCTTTTTTTTCTTTTTTTTCTTTTTTTTCTTTTCTTTGAGGTAGTCGGACACTTGTCCCTTTTTATTTCCTCCTTTTATATTTTTGCATAGCCCATGCCTCTAACACAATACTACTTCGGAAGAGTGAATCTTTTAATAAAACATTCTTGATCTCTAGAGCATGATAAATTTCTCAACCATAACTAAAAACTTAGAACAAAGCAAGTAGCCTTATCTTAAAATCATATTAATGGCTCTGGGTAGGAAATCATGTTATGTCATACAGGATCTCATCATGTGTTTTTTTTTAATCTTTTCAAAATGTAAATCTCCAGAACTCTAGTTTGTCTAGGAATTAGATAAACAGCAGCTCAAACCTTTTTATGTCATATCTCACAATTATCTAGATTTTAGATCAAGCATTTGCCATCCACAGGTTTTAGGTTCAGAGTTTATTCAGAACAACTTTGTCTAAAACTCAAGAAAATTTAAGTTCAAACACAAGGTACTAAAAAGGAATTATAGCAGAGCAATTGTTTATTATTTTTATTATGAGCAAAATTAATCTTTTATCCACCTAGACATTTATTCATTATATAATCTCTTTATTTGGTTTTGTAAAAGTTATTTATCTTTTTAGGAATATTTATTGACCTGATCTAACTAAATTGAACTAATAGATAATGATACTTATCGTGGTAACTGAGGGTGCTCTCCCCTAAGCTGGATCTTGACTTATTCTTTTTCTCCAGAAGACCGTTAATGATTTCTTGAGTCCTTCTCTTCTTCTCTTCCTGCTGAATTCAAAGGTAGACAACACAACTAGTGGAACTTGATTAAAGGTTAGTGATAAATATTCCTCTATTTGTCTAGTTGTTTTAAAGCTCTTAAGATTATTTATGTTCTTTCTCTCCACTAAGCAGAGTTTCAGCAGTGTCTCTTTTAGGTTTTAATGGTGAGCCTTCATGTGCCCATATATTTTTGTTGTTTTGAATTTATTTATGAAAAACTTAAGAGGTTAGAGATACTTACGTGGATACATGGGGTGCCTTCCCCCAAGCTGAATGTTGACGTAGTCACTTTATAATGTAGCAGACTGACAATGGATATGTCCTTCCTCTATTAGAGCTTTGATTGATGTTGATGTTGTTAAGACAGTGCTCAAATAGTGGATGGAGCATTCACTTGTTCGTTAGCTTTTCTTGGCCTTTTAAATCCTGTGAAACTCAAATAGACAACAGAACTTGTGGAACAGATTAAGCATTAGTGATTGGCCACTCTAGCCTTCGTTGTTTAGAATTTCAGTAAGATCTCTTTCTCAATATTTATATATATATATATATATATTTTTTAATGTAGATATAATTGCTTTAAGAAGTAAATATGATAGTAAAATGATCATGCTACATTTACTAATTATGCAATGATAAATTTAATGCTAATGATTATGGATAACTACCAAGTTACCTTCCGGCGAGGATCCAACGTTTATAGTCTATCGAACAAGACTCCTTGTACGCTCTTTATTCTTCCTTAGGTGTATCAGCGGATCCTGAGAAGGACCTCGATGATTGCACGTCAGTAGAACTCTCTTTCCTTCTCCATACTCGTTTGACTGGTGGACTTATCTCCTTTACTTCTTCGTCCTTTGTTTCCTTCAATGGGACATCTTCACTCCTGGTGACTTCTCCTTCATAGTCAGCCCATCCATCCTTGATTTGTCGTCTCTTGTTGTGTTGGGATGTGCGGCGTCTCCTCCTTGAGTGGTTCTTCTTTTCCTGTACATTAGTGGCATAACTATTGAAGTAACAACGTACCTTCTCTCTGAAGAACTGGAAGTGGATCTCTCCAGATCTTATGTAAATGATGGCGCCAGTGGTGTTGAGGAAGGGTCTTCCTAGGATGATGTGAATGTCGTCTTCTTTTCCCATGTCTAGTACTAAGAAGTCGGTGGGAACATAGTGGTCTTTAATTTGGATCATCACGTCTTTTATCATTCCTTCTGGAAATCGATAAGTTTGGTCCGCCATCTACAGCTGCACATATGTCGAATACATAGGTCTATTTTTATATAAGTGGTGTTCATATGTTACCTTAGACATTATATTGACACTTGAGCCAATGTCACAGAACGTCTTGTGGAATGTACTTCCTTCGATCTTGCAATCGATGGTGGGTACGCCTGGGTCATCTCTCTTAGCGAGGAATGGTGATGCAAGAAGGTGGTCGTATTCTGTTTGTGGACAGAGTTGAGCATCCATACTGTGTCTTGATGTGGTTGTGTAGGCTTGTTCTTCCTTCTTCTGTTTCTATTCTTCTTCTTTGATGATATGATGTTTGTATCTTCATAGGGCATCTGAGGGTGGACATTGGTAGTGAGTGTACGGCTCTTGAAGCTGCATCTCTCTTTGTTGCCTGTGATTGTGAAACAGATCTTGGCGCTGTCCGCGTAGATGATGGCTTTGGTTGAGCTTAGGAACGGGCGTCCAAGAATGATGGGTGCTCTTTTGTCTCCATGTCACACCCCAAAATTTCTGATTTTGGGTTGTGAGTAGAAAATACTAAATAAAATAAATAATTTTAATATTTTTATAAAATTGACCATGTTTAGCTGGAGCTAGCGCCACTTAGTTGTAGTAAATCAAGAATTTTAAAATTTTAGTAAACTAATTTGATGGGTTATGTTTGATGTGATGGTTGGTTGGTGTTTGACCTTGTGTTGTGAGTCGGTAGAGTTTTAAAACACGTTTGGTAGGCCGTCTTTCTATATTCAGTCCGTTTCTGTCTTCTTTCGAAATCAAATTTATTGTTTCCATCTCTATCCTCTTGTTGGACCCTTCTAAGATTCTTTTTCTTATATCTCAAATCACTTCTTTAAGTTCATCATCCATCATAATATCGCTATAAACTTATTGGGAATTTTTCTGGATTTATCTGGAAGAGTTTCCAATATTTCAGCGAGCATAATCTAATTTTTAGATGCTCCAAAATATCTTTTGATAAGCTTCAAATACTTTATTTGGGTTCATTATATTTCAAAGTGTCTCTGAGAATTTTCCTAGAATTTTCGGAGCCATCGGATTATTTTTCGTGGCTTAAACAACAATTCTGGACTTTTCTGGAATTATTTTAATCCCGAAACTATTTAAATCCGAAATTAATAAAATATCCCGTTTTTCAAACTTATCCAAACCCTACATATATATATATATGCCGGTGTTCATCTCGTCGCGAGGAGTCCAAAAGTACGGCCCGTTTCGCGAGCCGCCACTTCTATAATCCTAGATCTGAAGCCGAAGTTTCGCATCTGCTCTTCTCCGGCGAACTTCCGGCGAACGTTCGGCGAGCGTTTCCGCCCATCTCCGACGTCCCCGGTGAATTCCGAGACCACCACGAGGTAGCCCTCTTCGTTCTCTACACCGTCGCATCTTCCTTTTCACGAATCCATCACGGTTTGACCATTTCCCCATCGTTTTCCTTTTCTTTCCGGCGAACTACACCATGGAAGGGTATTGTTTCCTCTTCAGACGAGCCAAGGGTGCCAGCAGCTGACCACCACTGCCTGCCGGCCTCACGTGGCCTCACTTCGAGTTCTGTGGGTGTGTGCCGCTCTGTGCCGGGCAGAGCCGGCCACCAGCCACCGGCCGTGCCCCTGCTTGACCGAGCAGGCAGGGTTGAGGCCGTGTGCGTGGCCTCCCTGCAGTCCAGCCTGGCCTTGGGTGAGCGCCTCCGCGTCATGCCGCGCCGGCACCTGCAGCTGTCTGGCCGAGGCCCCCTTCCTAGCGCAAGTGCAGTACTACTCACCTCCATGGTTGGACGTTGACAAATTCAGACGAAGAAGAAGACGCAAGGTAGAAGATGCAGTTATTTACAGTTTTGCCACTCAGCATTAATCCTCCGCTGTTTAATCAGTTAATCTCTGTCTCATTCCGTTCTAGTTGCGTTAGTTTCGTGTCGATGCTCCTTAGGCAGCAGTGTTAACGCTTTTCACCTCACATGTTTTTCCATATAAAGTTAAATATTAAATTGATTAATAAACCTTCCACGGATTTATAATTAAAATTAATGTAGGTTTATATTTCGATATTTTATACATAAATGTTAATATGATTAATCACTAGTGTAAATATGTTTTTAATTTATAATTTGATTAGTTTAAACACGAAACATATATCATGGTTCGATTAGTTGCTCTTATATGATCTATGTTTTCTAAAATTACAAATGTTTAAATGGTTTAATTAACATTATAGAATTGTTTATGAATAAATTATGATTAGACTAACCCGACTTTATAACTAAAATATGTTTTGTCTAATCTGAATTAATATTTTGTCATGAGCTTATTTAATTAAAATAAAACAAGCTGGTAGTTCTTCCTTTTATCATATAAAATTCTCGGTAGACGTGTCTCTCAGTCGTTTCGTGCGCGATCCCGCGACCGTAGTACGAGCTCTCTTTTAGGACGTTGTTTTGTCTCGGTTGTGTTGTTCATAGTCGTCTATGTTGTTTGCTTGTATGTCTGCCTATGTGTGGTGCTTGATACGAGTAGACGACGACCGGTTGTGCGCGCTGAAGATCAGAAGGTGATGACCCAGAGATGATGATGTGAAAATTGGTCAAGTGTAACAGGCAAGTATAACATGGGACCATCCTTGTTGCCTACTCATTTATAATTCACTATTCATGTGCATGTGTCAAATTTGCAAGCCAAAGGTTTATCTAGATGATTCAACTTTATACCTTGCTACCACGGGATATATGCATATGGGTAGATCTGCTAGTGCTTAACTCCAAACTATATGAACAAACGAGATGACTAATAATATGTGCAACACATACTGATAACTTGTTTCCATGTAATGTGAACATCTGACCCCCTCTAAATGATCTTCTGCGGGCAAAAGCTGGGACATACAGTACAACCGTGAGGGCTACATGGCTCTGGTTTTAGTTGGTTCGAGGACCTCTCCTCGCTTGATGGTGGTTACCCGAAAGGGCACAAAAGGGGCTCGCCGACTCGGGTATAGGACGGCCGCCTGGTCTCATGTGTATAGCCGGGAAGGAATGTGCCATCGGAAAGGGGTGTTCCTATATCTGCTTGCCGATTGGAAACCTAGTGGCCACTATCTTGTTAGGGGAACCTCGAAAGACTTCATAGTGTACCCTGCCGCACCTCCTTGGAAGAGGTGATATGGGATTTGCAACCCCTGGCATATGGGGATCACGGCTCACGGGTAAAGTTGTACAAACTCTGCAGAGTAATAAACTGATATATCAGCCGTGCTCACGGTCACGAGCGGCTCGGAAAACTTGCAGGCTAATAACTTAAACGAAATATACTTTATGTTCATATTACAATTGTTAATTTGTTAATCTTTGATGCGGTTGCTCATAATATTATTCATGTGGTTTGAATGGGATGTAAGCATAACTTGATGACTATCTAATGCTAAAATATTGACTCAACTAAAAGTGCTATCCGCAGTAAACCAGTGTCAAGCCTTTTGAGCTTCATAACCCCATGTTGTATTTGCTGAGTACGACATGTGCTCACCCTTGCTATTTCCCTCACACCCTCAGTCTCCATCAGAGTTGCGCAGCGGAAGCGTGGTGAAGACACAGATGAGTTTCCAGAATACTGACAGAAGTGCTAGGCGTATGTTACCCCCAGTCAACTGTCCCTGTGAAGAATGAAGTCTGAAGAGAAGATTAGTATCTGTTCCGCTTAACTTTGATGTAAGTGTTGTTTTCAATATCTAGAACACTGTTTTTGATATCTTTTCCCTCTGTGGTTGTATGTGTGGACTTCCTGGGCACACATATAGCGTACCTAGTTTTGTTCTTTAAAATCGGGTGCTACAGATTGGTATCAGAGCAATGTTGACTGTAGGAGGTTTGCCTAGTAGCACTGGTCGCCTTTTAAATCTTATTTGGTTATAAAATGTTTTTGTTCTACCACCTTGTCCTTTGAATTAATTGTTTCCCAATCCTTGTCCCATTATTTCCTCTCCTTGATAGCTACCTTTGAGCTATTGGTTTCTGATATCCTTGATTTTTTTTTATTATTTTATTTGTTTTACTAAATTTTTGAAAACTTGTTCAAAATCACGATGGCCCTTCATCATCTATAATCCACACTTTAGGATGCCCACCAGTTGAGCTGAAGCACGTGTAGTGCCGTTGTTATGATGTGTGCTTGTCTTTCTTGGTGTGTTACTTGTGTGTCGTCTCTATCTATGTGTTCCGAAGAAGACGCTGAAAATCAAGTTTTGAAGATGAGCAAAGCTCTTGTGCTCTTGTTAAGTGGGGTAGGCCCTACTATCACCAATAGCAAGCTCTGAGTCTCTCAAGTTACAAGGCAAGAAGAACTGAAGATCAACCTTTATCTTTCTCGCCTTCGTTTGGCCATCCTCGATCCATGTCTTATCGTGCATCAATCTCATATCAATAATGGTCGACTTTATCTTTCTCCCTAGTCTCTTCGAATCTCGGGACGAGATTCATGTTAAGTGGGGTAGTTTGTCACACCCCAAAATTTCTGATTTTGGGTTGTGAGTAGAAAATACTAAATAAAATAAATAATTTTAATATTTTTATAAAATTGACCATGTTTAGCTGGAGCTAGCGCCACTTAGTTGTAGTAAATCAAGAATTTTAAAATTTTAGTAAACTAATTTGATGGGTTATGTTTGATGTGATGGTTGGTTGGTGTTTGACCTTGTGTTGTGAGTCGGTAGAGTTTTAAAACACGTTTGGTAGGCCGTCTTTCTATATTCAGTCCGTTTCTGTCTTCTTTCGAAATCAAATTTATTGTTTCCATCTCTATCCTCTTGTTGGACCCTTCTAAGATTCTTTTTCTTATATCTCAAATCACTTCTTTAAGTTCATCATCCATCATAATATCGCTATAAACTTATTGGGAATTTTTCTGGATTTATCTGGAAGAGTTTCCAATATTTCAGCGAGCATAATCTAATTTTTAGATGCTCCAAAATATCTTTTGATAAGCTTCAAATACTTTATTTGGGTTCATTATATTTCAAAGTGTCTCTGAGAATTTTCCTAGAATTTTCGGAGCCATCGGATTATTTTTCGTGGCTTAAACAACAATTCTGAACTTTTCTGGAATTATTTTAATCCCGAAACTATTTAAATCCGAAATTAATAAAATATCCCGTTTTTCAAACTTATCCAAACCCTACATATATATATATATATATGCCGGTGTTCATCTCGTCGCGAGGAGTCCAAAAGTACGGCCCGTTTCGCGAGCCGCCACTTCTATAATCCTAGATCTGAAGCCGAAGTTTCGCATCTGCTCTTCTCCGGCGAACTTCCGGCGAACGTTCGGCGAGCGTTTCCGCCCATCTCCGACGTCCCCGGTGAATTCCGAGACCACCACGAGGTAGCCCTCTTCGTTCTCTACACCGTCGCATCTTCCTTTTCACGAATCCATCACGGTTTGACCATTTCCCCATCGTTTTCCTTTTCTTTCCGGCGAACTACACCATGGAAGGGTATTGTTTCCTCTTCAGACGAGCCAAGGGTGCCAGCAGCTGACCACCACTGCCTGCCGGCCTCACGTGGCCTCACTTCGAGTTCTGTGGGTGTGTGCCGCTCTGTGCCGGGCAGAGCCGGCCACCAGCCACCGGCCGTGCCCCTGCTTGACCGAGCAGGCAGGGTTGAGGCCGTGTGCGTGGCCTCCCTGCAGTCCAGCCTGGCCTTGGGTGAGCGCCTCCGCGTCATGCCGCGCCGGCACCTGCAGCTGTCTGGCCGAGGCCCCCTTCCTAGCGCAAGTGCAGTACTACTCACCTCCATGGTTGGACGTTGACAAATTCAGACGAAGAAGAAGACGCAAGGTAGAAGATGCAGTTATTTACAGTTTTGCCACTCAGCATTAATCCTCCGCTGTTTAATCAGTTAATCTCTGTCTCATTCCGTTCTAGTTGCGTTAGTTTCGTGTCGATGCTCCTTAGGCAGCAGTGTTAACGCTTTTCACCTCACATGTTTTCCATATAAAGTTAAATATTAAATTGATTAATAAACCTTCCACGGATTTATAATTAAAATTAATGTAGGTTTATATTTCGATATTTTATACATAAATGTTAATATGATTAATCACTAGTGTAAATATGTTTTTAATTTATAATTTGATTAGTTTAAACACGAAACATATATCATGGTTCGATTAGTTGCTCTTATATGATCTATGTTTTCTAAAATTACAAATGTTTAAATGGTTTAATTAACATTATAGAATTGTTTATGAATAAATTATGATTAGACTAACCCGACTTTATAACTAAAATATGTTTTGTCTAATCTGAATTAATATTTTGTCATGAGCTTATTTAATTAAAATAAAACAAGCTGGTAGTTCTTCCTTTTATCATATAAAATTCTCGGTAGACGTGTCTCTCAGTCGTTTCGTGCGCGATCCCGCGACCGTAGTACGAGCTCTCTTTTAGGACGTTGTTTTGTCTCGGTTGTGTTGTTCATAGTCGTCTATGTTGTTTGCTTGTATGTCTGCCTATGTGTGGTGCTTGATACGAGTAGACGACGACCGGTTGTGCGCGCTGAAGATCAGAAGGTGATGACCCAGAGATGATGATGTGAAAATTGGTCAAGTGTAACAGGCAAGTATAACATGGGACCATCCTTGTTGCCTACTCATTTATAATTCACTATTCATGTGCATGTGTCAAATTTGCAAGCCAAAGGTTTATCTAGATGATTCAACTTTATACCTTGCTACCACGGGATATATGCATATGGGTAGATCTGCTAGTGCTTAACTCCAAACTATATGAACAAACGAGATGACTAATAATATGTGCAACACATACTGATAACTTGTTTCCATGTAATGTGAACATCTGACCCCCTCTAAATGATCTTCTGCGGGCAAAAGCTGGGACATACAGTACAACCGTGAGGGCTACATGGCTCTGGTTTTAGTTGGTTCGAGGACCTCTCCTCGCTTGATGGTGGTTACCCGAAAGGGCACAAAAGGGGCTCGCCGACTCGGGTATAGGACGGCCGCCTGGTCTCATGTGTATAGCCGGGAAGGAATGTGCCATCGGAAAGGGGTGTTCCTATATCTGCTTGCCGATTGGAAACCTAGTGGCCACTATCTTGTTAGGGGAACCTCGAAAGACTTCATAGTGTACCCTGCCGCACCTCCTTGGAAGAGGTGATATGGGATTTGCAACCCCTGGCATATGGGGATCACGGCTCACGGGTAAAGTTGTACAAACTCTGCAGAGTAATAAACTGATATATCAGCCGTGCTCACGGTCACGAGCGGCTCGGAAAACTTGCAGGCTAATAACTTAAACGAAATATACTTTATGTTCATATTACAATTGTTAATTTGTTAATCTTTGATGCGGTTGCTCATAATATTATTCATGTGGTTTGAATGGGATGTAAGCATAACTTGATGACTATCTAATGCTAAAATATTGACTCAACTAAAAGTGCTATCCGCAGTAAACCAGTGTCAAGCCTTTTGAGCTTCATAACCCCATGTTGTATTTGCTGAGTACGACATGTGCTCACCCTTGCTATTTCCCTCACACCCTCAGTCTCCATCAGAGTTGCGCAGCGGAAGCGTGGTGAAGACACAGATGAGTTTCCAGAATACTGACAGAAGTGCTAGGCGTATGTTACCCCCAGTCAACTGTCCCTGTGAAGAATGAAGTCTGAAGAGAAGATTAGTATCTGTTCCGCTTAACTTTGATGTAAGTGTTGTTTTCAATATCTAGAACACTGTTTTTGATATCTTTTCCCTCTGTGGTTGTATGTGTGGACTTCCTGGGCACACATATAGCGTACCTAGTTTTGTTCTTTAAAATCGGGTGCTACAGATTGGTATCAGAGCAATGTTGACTGTAGGAGGTTTGCCTAGTAGCACTGGTCGCCTTTTAAATCTTATTTGGTTATAAAATGTTTTTGTTCTACCACCTTGTCCTTTGAATTAATTGTTTCCCAATCCTTGTCCCATTATTTCCTCTCCTTGATAGCTACCTTTGAGCTATTGGTTTCTGATATCCTTGATTTTTTTTTATTATTTTATTTGTTTTACTAAATTTTTGAAAACTTGTTCAAAATCACGATGGCCCTTCATCATCTATAATCCACACTTTAGGATGCCCACCAGTTGAGCTGAAGCACGTGTAGTGCCGTTGTTATGATGTGTGCTTGTCTTTCTTGGTGTGTTACTTGTGTGTCGTCTCTATCTATGTGTTCCGAAGAAGACGCTGAAAATCAAGTTTTGAAGATGAGCAAAGCTCTTGTGCTCTTGTTAAGTGGGGTAGGCCCTACTATCACCAATAGCAAGCTCTGAGTCTCTCAAGTTACAAGGCAAGAAGAACTGAAGATCAACCTTTATCTTTCTCGCCTTCGTTTGGCCATCCTCGATCCATGTCTTATCGTGCATCAATCTCATATCAATAATGGTCGACTTTATCTTTCTCCCTAGTCTCTTCGAATCTCGGGACGAGATTCATGTTAAGTGGGGTAGTTTGTCACACCCCAAAATTTCTGATTTTGGGTTGTGAGTAGAAAATACTAAATAAAATAAATAATTTTAATATTTTTATAAAATTGACCATGTTTAGCTGGAGCTAGCGCCACTTAGTTGTAGTAAATCAAGAATTTTAAAATTTTAGTAAACTAATTTGATGGGTTATGTTTGATGTGATGGTTGGTTGGTGTTTGACCTTGTGTTGTGAGTCGGTAGAGTTTTAAAACACGTTTGGTAGGCCGTCTTTCTATATTCAGTCCGTTTCTGTCTTCTTTCGAAATCAAATTTATTGTTTCCATCTCTATCCTCTTGTTGGACCCTTCTAAGATTCTTTTTCTTATATCTCAAATCACTTCTTTAAGTTCATCATCCATCATAATATCGCTATAAACTTATTGGGAATTTTTCTGGATTTATCTGGAAGAGTTTCCAATATTTCAGCGAGCATAATCTAATTTTTAGATGCTCCAAAATATCTTTTGATAAGCTTCAAATACTTTATTTGGGTTCATTATATTTCAAAGTGTCTCTGAGAATTTTCCTAGAATTTTCGGAGCCATCGGATTATTTTTCGTGGCTTAAACAACAATTCTGAACTTTTCTGGAATTATTTTAATCCCGAAACTATTTAAATCCGAAATTAATAAAATATCCCGTTTTTCAAACTTATCCAAACCCTACATATATATATATATATGCCGGTGTTCATCTCGTCGCGAGGAGTCCAAAAGTACGGCCCGTTTCGCGAGCCGCCACTTCTATAATCCTAGATCTGAAGCCGAAGTTTCGCATCTGCTCTTCTCCGGCGAACTTCCGGCGAACGTTCGGCGAGCGTTTCCGCCCATCTCCGACGTCCCCGGTGAATTCCGAGACCACCACGAGGTAGCCCTCTTCGTTCTCTACACCGTCGCATCTTCCTTTTCACGAATCCATCACGGTTTGACCATTTCCCCATCGTTTTCCTTTTCTTTCCGGCGAACTACACCATGGAAGGGTATTGTTTCCTCTTCAGACGAGCCAAGGGTGCCAGCAGCTGACCACCACTGCCTGCCGGCCTCACGTGGCCTCACTTCGAGTTCTGTGGGTGTGTGCCGCTCTGTGCCGGGCAGAGCCGGCCACCAGCCACCGGCCGTGCCCCTGCTTGACCGAGCAGGCAGGGTTGAGGCCGTGTGCGTGGCCTCCCTGCAGTCCAGCCTGGCCTTGGGTGAGCGCCTCCGCGTCATGCCGCGCCGGCACCTGCAGCTGTCTGGCCGAGGCCCCCTTCCTAGCGCAAGTGCAGTACTACTCACCTCCATGGTTGGACGTTGACAAATTCAGACGAAGAAGAAGACGCAAGGTAGAAGATGCAGTTATTTACAGTTTTGCCACTCAGCATTAATCCTCCGCTGTTTAATCAGTTAATCTCTGTCTCATTCCGTTCTAGTTGCGTTAGTTTCGTGTCGATGCTCCTTAGGCAGCAGTGTTAACGCTTTTCACCTCACATGTTTTTCCATATAAAGTTAAATATTAAATTGATTAATAAACCTTCCACGGATTTATAATTAAAATTAATGTAGGTTTATATTTCGATATTTTATACATAAATGTTAATATGATTAATCACTAGTGTAAATATGTTTTTAATTTATAATTTGATTAGTTTAAACACGAAACATATATCATGGTTCGATTAGTTGCTCTTATATGATCTATGTTTTCTAAAATTACAAATGTTTAAATGGTTTAATTAACATTATAGAATTGTTTATGAATAAATTATGATTAGACTAACCCGACTTTATAACTAAAATATGTTTTGTCTAATCTGAATTAATATTTTGTCATGAGCTTATTTAATTAAAATAAAACAAGCTGGTAGTTCTTCCTTTTATCATATAAAATTCTCGGTAGACGTGTCTCTCAGTCGTTTCGTGCGCGATCCCGCGACCGTAGTACGAGCTCTCTTTTAGGACGTTGTTTTGTCTCGGTTGTGTTGTTCATAGTCGTCTATGTTGTTTGCTTGTATGTCTGCCTATGTGTGGTGCTTGATACGAGTAGACGACGACCGGTTGTGCGCGCTGAAGATCAGAAGGTGATGACCCAGAGATGATGATGTGAAAATTGGTCAAGTGTAACAGGCAAGTATAACATGGGACCATCCTTGTTGCCTACTCATTTATAATTCACTATTCATGTGCATGTGTCAAATTTGCAAGCCAAAGGTTTATCTAGATGATTCAACTTTATACCTTGCTACCACGGGATATATGCATATGGGTAGATCTGCTAGTGCTTAACTCCAAACTATATGAACAAACGAGATGACTAATAATATGTGCAACACATACTGATAACTTGTTTCCATGTAATGTGAACATCTGACCCCCTCTAAATGATCTTCTGCGGGCAAAAGCTGGGACATACAGTACAACCGTGAGGGCTACATGGCTCTGGTTTTAGTTGGTTCGAGGACCTCTCCTCGCTTGATGGTGGTTACCCGAAAGGGCACAAAAGGGGCTCGCCGACTCGGGTATAGGACGGCCGCCTGGTCTCATGTGTATAGCCGGGAAGGAATGTGCCATCGGAAAGGGGTGTTCCTATATCTGCTTGCCGATTGGAAACCTAGTGGCCACTATCTTGTTAGGGGAACCTCGAAAGACTTCATAGTGTACCCTGCCGCACCTCCTTGGAAGAGGTGATATGGGATTTGCAACCCCTGGCATATGGGGATCACGGCTCACGGGTAAAGTTGTACAAACTCTGCAGAGTAATAAACTGATATATCAGCCGTGCTCACGGTCACGAGCGGCTCGGAAAACTTGCAGGCTAATAACTTAAACGAAATATACTTTATGTTCATATTACAATTGTTAATTTGTTAATCTTTGATGCGGTTGCTCATAATATTATTCATGTGGTTTGAATGGGATGTAAGCATAACTTGATGACTATCTAATGCTAAAATATTGACTCAACTAAAAGTGCTATCCGCAGTAAACCAGTGTCAAGCCTTTTGAGCTTCATAACCCCATGTTGTATTTGCTGAGTACGACATGTGCTCACCCTTGCTATTTCCCTCACACCCTCAGTCTCCATCAGAGTTGCGCAGCGGAAGCGTGGTGAAGACACAGATGAGTTTCCAGAATACTGACAGAAGTGCTAGGCGTATGTTACCCCCAGTCAACTGTCCCTGTGAAGAATGAAGTCTGAAGAGAAGATTAGTATCTGTTCCGCTTAACTTTGATGTAAGTGTTGTTTTCAATATCTAGAACACTGTTTTTGATATCTTTTCCCTCTGTGGTTGTATGTGTGGACTTCCTGGGCACACATATAGCGTACCTGGTTTTGTTCTTTAAAATCGGGTGCTACACTCCACCTGTTTCAATGATCATAAAGTCTGCACACACATACGAGCGTCCCACTCGTACACAGATGTTTTCTAAAATTCCCAATGGGTAGCACAGTGTCTGATCTGCAGGCTGCAAACACATGGTTGTATATAATAGAGGTGCACCATGCATTTGTTCGTATATTACCCTGGGCATAATGTTGACGCTTGCTCCAAGGTCACAAACTGCTTCTTCAAAACTGTGAGGTCCAATATGAATTGGAATCACAGGTCTTCCTGGATCTCCTTTCTTTGGGGCAATGGAATCGTCCATCCATTCCCTCGAAGGTCTAGGTATGGGGTGTCCTGCATCAAAGATGTCTACAAGATTTGTAGTTTCTAGCTCTTTTGGACTTCCTGAAATCTTACCGTTTTCAGTCATAGGGACTGAAGCTGCTAACTAAGATAACTGAGATTCTATCATCTTATTAAAGTTATGCTGATTCTTTATGGCAGAAGTAAAGCTATCCATTCTAGTATTAATATTTTCAAGTAGTTTATCATTGGAAGCTATCTTCTTAGACATATTATCAATAATTTTATTTTGATTAGATATCATCTCTCTTAAAGGTGGTTGATTAAAAGTATTACCTTGGTAGTTACCTGAGTAGTTACCTGAGTAATTAGGCCTTGATTGTTGGTTCCATCCTTGAGCTTGTTGAGGACGATAGTTGGTGTTGTTGTTGATGTACTTCGCATCCTCTTGAATCTCAGGGCAGTTGCTTCCTGAATGACCAGTGCCTCCACACTCTTCACATGTCATGCGAGATTCGTAGATTTGCTTGACGTCTTCTCTCTTGGGAGTGTGTTCATCAAACTTCTTCATGAGTAGGTCAAGTTTGGCAGACAACATGTCTACTTCCTTTAGTTGATGTATTCCTCCCCTCTTGCGTGGCTGAGAGCGTTCCTCATTCCATCCTTGGTTCGAGGCCATCTTCTCTATGAGTGTAGTTGCATTGTTGATTGTGAGTGATAAGAATGATCCTCTAGCAGCAGCATCTACATTCTCACGGGTACTTGAAGTGAGCCCGTGGTAGAAGGTCTGCATGAGTAGCCAATTCTCCATCCCGTGGTGAGGGCATTCTGATATGTAGTCTTGAAAGCGTTCCCAAGCTTCTGGGATCGATTCTTCATGTTGTTGTTGGAAAGTTGAAATCTTGGCACGGAGGGCATTCGTCTTGCCCACTGGAAAGAACTTTGCTAGGAAGGCAGTTGAACAGATCGCCCACGAGGTGTTTTTATCTTTGTTGGCGTAAAACCATTGTTTTGCTTTTCCCAAAAGTGAGAATGGGAACAAGCGAAGTAGAATGGCGTCCCTTTCGACTCCTCTGATGGTGAAAGTGCTGCAAATCTCAAGAAAGTGTTGGAGATGAGCGCTTGCGTCTTCATGTGCCTTTCCGCAAAATTGATTAGCTTGCACCATGTTGATCAAAGCTGGCTTGAGTTCAAATCCGTTGTCCCCCACATTGACTGTTGGTCCAGTCCTGATGTTGGCAGTGGTTGGTGCAGAGAACTCGCGGAGTGTCTTGTCGGCCATGGTGTCCAACACTGGTGTTAAGCTTCTTCTTATCTGGCTAACTTCTGGTAGTGGTGCTGAGGGTCTCTTAAGTTTGCGTCTAGTTTTCCTTAGTAAAGCTTCGGGATCCTCAGTGTAGTTGTTCGGAAGTTGGAAACCAGTCATACATCACCCTGCATAAGATATAAAAGATAAACAAAAGCCAGGGTAAGCCTGTAAAAGTAAATAATTAGTGCATCATCAAATGTGTGTAAGTAAAATGATATGTTCTAGCTACCGTTTTAAATGTTGTTAATGCAATGTCCTTATCAATGTTCATAAAAATTTTAATGAAAAACCCTAGGTACCATCCCTAGTTGAATTGATGTGGTCCCCGGCAACGGCGCCAGAAATGCTGTTGACACTCCTTAATGGATTCACTCTAAGAATGAGTCACATAAAATAATAAACTAGTGAAAGCACAAAAGAGTGTACGGGACACTACTAACTCCACTTAACGTCAAGTTGTCATCCCCAACATGAAGCTAGCAATGTAATTATATCAGGGCACTGGATTTTAGACATAGATATTTACCCGCAAGCACACAGATAAACATACCCGTTGTAGAGCATTTCACCCAAGCTAGTCTCAGGTATCGTTATTTATATTTTAGCCTAGAGACTAATCAATTCAAGATATGATGGTATTATAAGGACTAAACAATATTTAATATGGCACACACTTATAGCAAGACTGATAACACACTAACTACTATGAACAGGAATCGGGTACAGAGTAAAGGATATGGTAAATAAAGGATAACAGAGATCAGATCAATCAAGGATAAACTTAGAACAGTACTGCCTAGCAAGATGATGATTAGAACAGGTATTAATAAGAAATATTCCTAAGCTATTCTAATTACAAGTCATAGCATACATTGATTAGTGCAATTATATTTGGCAATCATTGGCTAGGTCACATCATATTTATAATCAAGAGGCAACTCCATAGCTAAGGTGTTAAACAAAGTAACCCTTAAACCATAAGTTAACTGAGCCATACTGAACACTATATTCGGGAGGTGGAATACAGAGGACTCAACAGGTCTGTCACACCCGCGATCTACCACTCTATTCGGAACATAGGACGCATTCGCAGATAAATAATGTATAAGCACCATGCCTACACAGCATTCATCACTCACACGTTGTACTTTAAGATGAGCGTTATACGAACATGAGTATAAACATAAAGATGAACTATCTATGCCAAATATATAATCAAAGCAGACTATAAGCATTATAACTAAGAATATAATCATTGATGTCTTAATCATATCAATTGTATTGCTATCTAGAACACAATAATGAACAATAAGGTGAATTAGATCATCGAGAAGAACTAAAGTACGAACTAGAACATGAACTAGAAGATGAACTAGACGATGAACATGAACTAGACGATGAACTAGAACATAAACAATGAAGAACAATGATGAACTAGAAGAGCAATTATGAAATAGATCCATAATGTTAATACAAGAGAGAAGATCTTGGGTTTACCGAGCCTTCTCGTGACTAGATCAGGAATCCAAGCGAAGCTTGTCTCCTCTAATCCTATTCTATCTACTAATCTAGGTGGATGTAGTCCTAAAGCTTCCGATTGATCTCCTTCTGGTTGGTCTAACCCTGATGAATGAATTGCCTGAAACCCTATTGCCTAGAGAGGGGGGTCAGGGGTCTGTTTATATAGCCCTGGGCGATGAATCGTGACCCTTGGATCAAACCGACTTGAGGTACGGTCGAGATGCATCCTGGAGGTCAGTGGAAGTAGCTTGCAGAGGACGGAAGCGTGGGAGCTCCCTGGCCGACCGACCGGTGGGCCCTGTGGGATCGGTCGGTCCCACAGGTCGGCCTCTGGTGGTGTCCTTCCTTGTGGTGTCTTCTTACGTCCTCTGGAGTCTTCTAGAAGTATCCCGACGTGGCGGTTGCGTTATCTCCCGTCGGTTTCCTTCTATGGGAAGCTATTGGTGCTAATTTCCTGGTTTAGTCCCTGCAGAATCATAACTCACCAAAACTCATGGAATATTGTCAGATGAAACCCTAAACCTTTGTTGGTGATCATATTCTTGCCCTTTTCATATTTATTTATCTCTTAATTATGATAGTTAACCAGTGTCAACACTCACACTAGTGTACCTGTGGACTAAACACTTGTGTATTACACATAAACATATGTTAGTCCATCGTGTCACTCAGTTACCAAAATCAAACTATAGTTTAGGTTTTTATGGTGATTGTTTGTCACCTCCAATCAAGTTGATTGTAAGAGGCTCTTGTACTTGTCCCATAGGAGATCACGAAGACCAACTCAAATGGAATGCTCATGGTTAGCTGAAGTACTTCTTGTTGATTGATACTTGTGGCACCCAAGTTGTGGGCCTAGCTTGAGTGGCTAGTTAGCGTGCGAATCATCACATTGAGACTTGGCACAACATGGTTGTAGGTTGCCAGCAAGCAACCGAACCACCGAGATACATTTTGTGTCTTGCTCTTGTCTACAGTTTGATCACTGAAGTTATCCTCTACATTCATATCTATTGCTTTGTGTGTGATAGTTGCTTGTAGTTGTAGCTCTTTAGCTTAGTTGCAGTTTTAGTTAGTTGAGTAGCTATTTTAGTGGCTCCTCTTGTTTAGCTAGCTAGAGTAGCTTTGCTTAGTTGCTAGCCTTGTGTTGTTTAGCGCTCTAGTGGTAGAGATCAATTATACTAGAATTATGTAGGGGCTTGTATTGGGCGACATAGAGCTATTAGGTTTTGTTATTTTATTAATGATACTTTGTTCTAGCTGTTATGAGTTTGTAGTTAATTTTTTATACGCTATTCACCTCCCATCCAGCCATCTAGATTCTTTCACCTAGCCTACTCACACTGCCTGCTCAGCTCCAGAAGCTAATAGGACAAGACCCCCTTCGCCATCTACACAATATGTGGCAGGAAGTAAGACCGGTGCTTCGATCATTAACTCTTAACGGGACCCTCAACAACCGGTGGCTAAAAGAAATCACGCTCTCCCCAGGCCAAAAGAGGTCAGGCTGGGCATATTTTAACGGTAACCATAAACCGAACTGAACTGAAATGTCAGTTTTTTCGGTTTTTGGTTTTGACTTCAGTTTTTATGTCAGGGAATTTTGGTGTTCGGTTTTGGCTTCGGTTTTTGAAGTTATAGGAACCGAACAACCGTAAAAACCGAACAAGATGGAACCTCCGAAGTCTGAACGTGAAGCAAAAACAAGATGGAACAACAACGTGTTGTTGCCTCCGAACAAGATGGCCCATGTACACGTTCCTAGTCCATCCAATGGCCCAAACTAATAGAGCCCATGTAGCACCTCGGCCCAATCCCCATCCCACCCAGATGCCTCTTTAGTCTTCACAAGACAGACACCATCGTGGTGGCCGGCGGCTCCCCAAACGCTAACCCTAGTCGCAGGGCATGACAGCGGCGAGAAGGTCGCAGGGCATGACAGCGGCGAGAAGGCAGCGTGCGACAGTGACGTGACCGTGCGAGGCGGCAGCACGCGAAAGTAGCACGACCACACGAGCAACAGCGCAAGCCACCGACGGCGCGACCAGCAACGCGAGTCGCCGATGTGCGGCGGCGGTGTCACGCAGCTGCAGCAGCAACACGAGCCGCCGGTAGGCTACGACGTGATTCAACAGCGCGTGGCAGCGCGCGCGAGCAACAGCTCAAAGCGGCAGTTAAGGCGCGAGCAGCGGAGGACGGTGATGCACACGCAGGGTCGCCGAGGCTGAGCTGAGCGCATGAGCATCCATGACTCTCTCGTCGAGCACATTCCGATTCTTCCAGTTTAAACCGAAAACCGAACAAAAAACCGAAACCAAACTTGTCGATTTTTATTTTTGAGATGAACTGATCGGTTGTTGCTTTTTGTAAAACCAATTTTTTTTTTATAAACCGAAAAGCCGAACCGAATTATCGGTTAAAACCGAATGCCCAGGCTGAACAAAAGGCCTATAAAAGCCATCGAAAAAGACAAAAGTAAGGGCTCTGATAAGTAGACTGTTGTTGAAGTTGGTCTACCAAACCTCATCAAATTTAGCACCATTAACTAGCACGTGATCCCATGAAAACATGGCCCATACTCCATCCGTTCCAAAAATAAGTGTCGTTTTGAGTTTTCGTGCCACAAGTTTGACTCAATTTGTAAAAAATATATGCAACATTTATATCTCCAAATAATTTTGTTAAAAAACTAGACTTAAAGATCTTTCCGATGATACTAATCACTTAATATAAATATTAATATATTTTAATATATAATTAATGACAGTGTTTTCTCGGGAAGCGAGAACGACACTTGTTCTAGAACGGAGGGAGTACGTCATAGACAATGTTTTGAGAAAATTGTTAAGACAAACTAAGGATGGATGATAAAACTGAAAAAATAGTTTATACCGATTGAAGTCGTCAAAACCATCGAGACAAACAAAATGGTGGTATCTCTGATTTCATACGAAAGCAATGTTACTGAACATTTTTTTAGTAACTTGAACTTTCACTAATAAAGCTATTTGCGAAGGCGAAGCTACATGATCCTTCGGTGAAGCAGAAGCTGTAGGGGCCATAGAATGACCGACAGCAGTAGAACGCACAGCTGAGAGTGGACTACTGAACTGTGTGACCTCCCACCTCTCGAAAGAAACCACGGACAAAGAGCCGGAGCGGCGACTCATCGGCCATGGCGAAGCCGTCGGCGGCCGCGAGGAAGCCCTCTGCGGCGTCGACCGTCGCACTGACACTGGCTCTGGCCCTGGCCTCGGCTGGCCTCCTCTTCCTCTTACTCCGCCTCTCTCCCTCCTCCCCGTCCCCCACCCCGCACCCGCACCGCCGCCTCCGCCTCCGCGCCCGCGCGCACGCGCACGCGCACCACCACCAGATCCCATTCGACCCTGTCGTCGCGGGCATCGAGCGCCGCCTCGAAGACCGCGAGTGGGAGCGCCTCGCCGCCGCGGGGCTGCACGCGCCGGGCATGGAGGCGGCGCCGGTCCCAGAGGATCTCACCGACGGCGAGGCCGACGCCGACGAGGACTACATCAACGACGCCGCGCGCTTCAACGTCACGCTCCGCGTGGAGGCGCTGTTCCCAAAGATCGACGTTGACCCTGCCGATGGCGCCGTCACGGGCGCCGAGCTGGCCGCGTGGAACCTCGCGAATGCGCGGCGGGAGGTGCTGCACCGCACCGCCCGGGAGCTCGAGCTGCACGACCGCGATCACGACGGCCGCGTCGCCTTCGGCGAGTACGAGCGGCCCAGCTGGGCCTGGCGTTTCGACGGTATGTATGTACAGTACGATTCCAGCTGTTTATGTTTGATTCTTCAGTGAGGTTTGGATCCTTAGCACTAAATTTGGAAGTTTGTTGGATAGTGGTAATCCAGCAATAACAGCTGGTTGGTAAGCTCTGAATCTTGGTGCAAAGTTTTGTTTGACCACGTCCTGTTGTTGGATTTGGGGATTCATATGCTGATTTTTAGGCTAAATTGTGATGTTAAGTCATTTTACTTTTACATAACAGAAATGTGGTTATGTAAATAATCCGTCTTTGCTAATTGCTAGTCCATTTGCCATGTATACTTCGGCCACCTTGAAGCCAAGCAAGTGAACTTTCATGTTATAACTGATGTTTTAGACTTTTAAGGTATCCTGGAAATCCTTTCACTGTAATTTTGCTTACATGTAATGCTTCGGATTGACTGTTTTTCGAATAAAATGAATGAGGTCTGCTGCCTATACCCCTATAGTTCTAAGAAATGCGGATCCTTTTCCAAGGCTGCTATTCCTGAATTATACTCCCTCCGTTCCAAATTATAAAATATTTTGGCTATTTTAGATACATTGGTTTTACTATATATCTAGACATAGTGAATATGCCTTTGTCCCAAATTATAGGCCGTTTTGGCTTTTCTAGGTACATAGCTTTTGCTATGCACCTAGATGTACGAATTACAATATGTCAAGATACATAGCAAAAGTATGTACCTAGAAATGCCAAAACGACCTATAAATTGGAATGGAGGGAATAACAAATATGTATATATTTATTAATCTCTAATATTCAATTGGGAGCTACACCATGTGTGGCAACTGAGAACCTTTATAGTCTCCAGTGATGAAAATATATGCCTTTGTCACTAGTATTTTTCCCTTTGAAATTGTAATTATGATTTGTATGCTCATATGAACGTTACTCCAGATCAGTGCCTATGTAGTGGCATGACATAAGCTCAGATCAGTGCCTATGTAGTGGCATGACATAAGCTGCAAGTGATATTGCTACCAAGTTGGGAGTTCTGATAATTTTTCAATATACCTTAACTGTGCATTTTACATGTGTTTGTGGTGAAACTAATGGACGTTTTTTTAACCTAAACTAATAGACGTTGAACTTCCAGTTTTCCATATGCGTTGAACAAAGATTCAATAAATACATAACAGCTTGAATAGGTGTCAACTAGTCACATGAATTGACCAAGTTGTATACATTACATGGGATGAAAGTTTAGATGTGCGCCTACCAATCTCATAAAAAATAGTCCCATTTATGTACGGATCATAACTCAGCAAGAAATGGCATCGGATTGTGGAAGGAGTTCAGTAGGCCACGACCTGCAATGACTAAATCATCACATACATACCTTAGTGATTTCAGCACTAAGCCTCGTCTATGTCCAGATCATAACTCAACCAATGATGGAGTGGGATGGTGGAAGGAGGAGCATTTTAGTGCTGCAGATATGGATGGTGATGGCTTTCTAAATCTTACTGAGTTTAATGAGTATAACTTCTTCTCTGACCACACATTTTCTAAACCCCTTATTTTCTTATCCAACATTTATTAGTTTGCCTTTCTGCCTGCAGCTTTTTACATCCATCTGATACAACCAACCCAAAACTAATACATTGGTTGTGCAAAGAAGAAGTCAGGTACAAGTTTTCCCTCTAAACTTTTCTGTTACATGTTTGTATTCGAGTCCATTGTCTTGCCTTATTTTAGCAGTATTATTTCAGTTCTGTTCAAGAACAACAATGATCGAAAAGTTTATTTTTCTCTATTTCAATGGAACCAAATTAGATGTTCCCTTACCAGAATTAGAGATTATAACAAAAGCTATAACTAAAATAATAATAATTCTGTGATTGAGTTTGTCCATTTGGTTAATAACCTGATGTATTAACAACAATTCACTTTCTGTGCTATTCTATGTTTACAAAAAGAAACTTAAAATCAAATCAAATTCTACATGGTACATATAATCAAGGAATTAATATTTGGATTATTGCTGACTATTTAATTCCTCCCATTTCTCATATTGTGATGTTGCTACTACATAAGCATGTATTGACTGCCAAGCCACATAGTGTTTAGTGGAGCACACAACCAGATCAGATTTTAGCTACATATTTCAGATGCTTTATATGACATTGTTAAAATCTTTATTTTTTATATTCATTTTGTCAACTATGTCAAACGGTTGCCTAATGCCACGAGCTCTATTTGGAAATTCCGGGTAGTCAAACTAGGCTCTGGGTCTTAATTGGAAGATATCCTTAGAAGGATCTATGCTGTTTCTTACTGGGTTTGATGCCATTCTTGGATTAAGTGCAATAAGTATAACATTTCTGAAGATGTGGTTGATATCGTTTTTTAAGAATCATAAATTCCACAAAGCTACACTTGCATCCAATCAAAATCAAGCTAATTTCATGCGTCGATTTTGGATTTTTTTTGAGCGAAAAATACAGCAGGGGAGACCCCCACTGTAGACTTTTTATTGAACAAAAAGAGCAACAAATATTCTGTGGCATACCATCTAGTTCCAGTACAGGTTAATCTGGTTGAAATGGATGGTTTTATTAACTCTGCCAGAATTATGTTTCTGTTTGCCCTGCACAGCTGGCCATTCTAAGATATTATTTTAAGATGAATTGTGTCGACTATTTAGGGAAAGAGATAAAGACAACGATGGAAAGCTCAATTTCCAAGAGTTCTTCAGTGGATTATTTTATTCAATTCGGCAATATGATGACGAAGGCATAACAGATGACACTGGTGGCTCTGATGCACCAGCTAAAAAGTCATTTTCACACCTTGATCTGGATAATGATGGGTAAATATTACAATTTTCAGTGTTTTATAAGTTGTTTCTATCATTTGAGGAAGATCCTCTCTGACTGACATAGGAGGCTTTTCCCCATTTTGAAGGCTCTTATCAGCAGATGAACTAAAGCCTATAATTGGTAGTCTCCATCCGTCAGAACACTTCTATGCCAAGCAACAAGCTGACTATGTGAGATCTCAGGTAACAGCAGGCTGCATCTTGCTTTAGTTATAGCATAAGTTGATATTCCTTCTGTCAATATTTCCGTCATTATGGACTATGGATTCTGGGCTTAAATCTTTTCTAGTGTTTGGGAACAGCTTGATCTTATTTATCATGATAAGCTTCAGTTTGTGCTGAAAAATAAATTTCCTAGCATATTATGTTTTTCTTGGTAGACACGATAACTTTTACTTGCTAATAACCCTTTTCTACGACTATGTAGGCTGACACAAACAAAGATGGACAGTTGAGCATGAACGAGATGATCGAGAACCCCTATGTCTTTTACAATGCTTTATTCACAGAAGATGATTATGGCTTTCATGACGAGCTCCGTTAGTTCCTTAGTCAAGTAAGGGCACAAACTTGTACTCCGTTCTGCTTTCCGCATCTGCCAGCCTTCATTTGTTCACAACTTTGCATACTTTCGCAGCACAAAGTATGGGATCACCACTGTAGGAAGTCAGGAAGATGCACTGCTGAGATCATTTCCATGGTTTGTCTGAATTCATCCACCATTTGATGGTACATCACTTGACCTACCTCTTAGATTTAAGCCTCGAATATTAATGACCTGGCGATTTTTGTTTCTTGGCAGGTGATTCCATGTAAAAAACAAGCATATTTTTAGATGCACCTGTTCTAGAAGCGTATGTGTTCTTTTTGTAGCTTTTAGCCCTTTTAGTTTGTTTTTTAATCATATTTGTACGGTGAGGATGTGAGTAGTGAGTTTTGGTTCTTTCATTTTTTCTTATACGAAACTCGCTTCTTTCATTCAGAATCACAATTTGTATACAAAACCAGAAAGGTGTTACTGTAAGCCATGAATTGCCCATCCTGAACGTTGTAAAGATTGTGCAAATCTCGTGAAATCTGCCAAATTCATGTTTAGTCCGTACAACATACAAATTCTGCTACTGAAGTTGTATCTGCAACACCTTTACCAGGTGTTCAATACGTGCAATCTTTTTTTGAGCAATTCAATACGTGCAATCTTCTTGACCATCTATTTACACATATTTATATATATATCACACACACACTCCATATATGTTAATTATTCTATATGAATATACAAATTACACACAAGAAGACACACCATGGCACCATCACGGACGCAGTTCCACACGTGACCCCAAGCTAGCCAGCCAGTGTCAGCCTCTCCTGATGGCCCTGAGCTTGACGCCATGGCGGAACGCAAGGACGAGGTCGAAGTCGAACTGGATGGGCGACTCCATGGCCGGCGAGTGTCGGAATACGTAGCGGCGGTAGAGCTCGACCACGGCGAGCTTCACCTGCTGCAGCGCGAACTTGTGCCCGATGCACGCCCTCGGGCCGACGCCGAAAGGGATGTGCGCGTACGGGTGGCGCGTCCGCTCCTCCTCCGCCTCCGGCGCGAACCGCTCCGGCCGGAACTCCTCGGGGTCCGGGAACTGCGCTGCGTCCCGGGCCAGCACCCCCGGCGCCAGCCACACGTACGCGCCCTGCCGTGCAAAACCAAAACCTTGGTTACGTTTGTTTGCCTCAAGCCGTCAAGCGAGGCTGGCTGACTGCATCTGCATGCAGCTTGATCCGATCGCCGGCGCCGGCGCGCGCAGCGTTACCTTCGGGAGGACGTAGCCGGCGATCTCCACGCGCTCGGAGGTCTGCCTGGCGATGAGCGGCGAGACGAGGTGGAACCGCATGGCCTCCTTGATGACCTGGTCGAGGTAGGGGAACCTGCTCTGGAGCTCATCGGCGTCCGGCGTGAGCGGCGCGAAGCCGTCCACCTCCCGGAGCAGCTTCTCCTCGACGCGCGGGTGGCACGACACCAGGTACACCACCGACGACAGCGTGAACGCCGTCGTCTTGGTGCCGGCGATGAGGTGCTCGTACGCCAGCGCGCGGACGTGCCTGTCCGCCAGCGCGAAGTCCTTGGCGCCGCCGCCGCCGCCGTTCTCCATCGCGTCCAGCAGCGCCGCGATGAAGTCCAGCGGGGCGGCTCCAGCGCCGTCGCCGCCACGCCGGCGCGTGGCCCGGTCTCGGCGCCGGCCGGCTATGATCGCGTCGATGCGGGAGCACAGCCGGCGCTCGTTCTCGTTCATCTTGTAGTCGGCGGTGCCGGGCACCCGGCGCAGCAGCCGCTTGCACGGCGTCTGGACGCACGGGAGGAAGAGCCCGAGGATGGTGGACAGCGAGCTCGACAGGTCCATCTTGACGAACTCCATGGACCGCTTGTACTCCTTGAGGAACTCCCTGACGTTGTCGTCGCCCTCGCCGCCGTCGGCCTCGCTGCCGCCGCCTGATGATGCGGCATTCTTCGACAGGCCGAACTCGATGCCGAAGGCCGTCTTGCCGATGATGTCGATGGCCATCCGGAGCGAGAGCTGGCAGAAGGGGATGCAGTCCTGGTCCGGGCAGCCGGCGATGTTGGCCGCCAGTATGTCCACGTACGACTGCATCACTGGAATGAGCCCGGCAAGCCGCGCTGGCTGGTAGAGCGGGACCACCGTGCTCCTCATCGCCGACCACGTTGAGTCCCTGCCATCATCATCATCACCATACGAGTAGTAAGCTCACTGCCTCAACCAACAAATTTCAGACAAACAAAAATTTTCCATGTTTTTTTCTTTTCTATCTGAACCGAACATTCTGGTTCAACAGCAACTAGCAGCACAGCACCTGGTGAGGAAGAGGGCGTCCTGGTGCAGGGAACCTATCGACGGCGGCGGGGTGCTCCGGTTGCGGATGTCCTTGAACTTCTTGATGCCGACCTCCTTGCACAGCTCGGCATTGGCCACGATCACCAGTGGCTGCCTGCCCATGTGAAACCTGCGCATGGTGACCATGGTTACTTTACTCCCTCTACGCATATACTATATACTGCAAATAAATCTGCAGAGCCTTGATGGTCACGAGGATTACCTGAAGATTGGACCATGCTCCTTCGCAATTGCGCGAAAAACGTCAGGCCCATTCTTGGCAAGAAGATGGAGATGGCCTATGGGGAACCTGGTTGGAGGCCCTGGGACTCTCCTCACACTCCAGAAAGGTGCATAGAAATATATCAGAAATGCGCTGAACAGAGACAGAAAAGAGACGAGCACCAGGACAGGTAGGCTATGGTGAGAAACAGCGGCAACTGTGAGTGCAATCTCCATGAGAAAAGCTTGGACACTGGCAAGTGTGGAAGAGAGGAGCTGCCTAGTAGTAGCTCAGAGCTTTGGTGTCGTCCAACTGATGCTTCTCGTGCCAATTTATAAAAGGGCGAGGAGAATAGGAAGCCCCCCGATGTTGTTGTAGTCATCAGATCACGCTGTTCCAGTCGATCTGCGCCATACGATCAATATTATCAGAGGAATCACAGGCTGCATATGACGACACATCAGCAGTTACCAATCCAGAGGTTTTGTCACAACATGTCAATCAGCGTTACCGTCCTCTGATTTTTCATTCCTGTGAACAATTCTATAATGCATTATCAACCGCGGATTGTTTCAAGCAATTATTTACATGGGTGGGCTATTTTACTGCTGATTTGCTGTTTTTTTTGTCTTTGCTAATGCTTGATTAATTATACAGTTCTGTTGCGTAATCAAAGTTCTAAACATTGCAGGGAATTATTAGAAAATGGATTTTACTGCATGCACTGATAGTCTGAAAGGTTCACAGGAGCAACTGCAGCTATTTAGCCCAGCAGAAGAACCTGGCCACAATTTTATTACATTTATAACCTAAAAAATAGTAAAGGACTAAAGCATAAAAAAGCAAAACAAATGTATGCATGTGTTGGTATACAAATGGGTGATTTGTTTCAGGACTGAATTCACCTAAGTAAAGCTATACCAGTTGAATTCTACTCAAAACTATGAACCTGCAGCCAGCATATGCACAGACATCACAAACAGAAGAAACCACTAAGTTCTGGAGTTCTCCTCACATCATTTTCTCATGGAAATTTGGTCTGCTAATGGACTAGTCACTTCAGACACATTGTAAAGCACATGTCGCAATGACATTGGTCACACGATGGTGACAGTAACAAATCGCACTGAAAGGAAGAATCGAATTGACCAGAGCGATGCACTGATTCAGTCCGAGAGATTCACACCATCTATTTCATGTGTGCAATCTTGGCCAATTGCAATCAAAATTGCTGTCTCGTAATCAGTATATGAATGGAATAAACTTTCCAAGGATCTCCAGATTCCATGTAGGCTAGTACTGACACCACGATTCTGACAGAACAGAATTGACACCACCATACTAGACTGGCAGGTATCTTTCAATCTTCTTTTTCTCGCTATGGAGTTTGTACACTACAAAGTTCCCAATCCATCAGCTGAACAAACAACAGCCGTAAACCTGAAATTAACTGGCTGTCCATGAATCAAGACATGATAAATTTCCTATTTACTAAAAAGTCAATACTATGCTGGATGACAGCTACTGTTCGATGAAACAGTATGTTCTATTTGGTTTCAAAATCACCCTGATGATTATGATGATGGATAATAATATAACAATAGAACTGTTAAATTAGGTGAATCCATGATCAGATTTCTCCACTGTGGCCTACAATTTCAAAAAGGATCGTCCGCATTCTTTGGATATTTGTTGCAAGGTTGACATTCACTCCTTTTTTTCTTGAACTGGAAATACCCACTGTAGAATTTATTGAAACCAAAACAAACCACTGTACAAAAGAGAAAACTGTACAATAAAGACGAGAGTGTTGGAGTATAAGTGAGTTGTCCGCCTCTCCCCATCAGCTTAAGCTTTTGTGTTAACTGGTCGGTGCATGCAACTTAATATAGTATCAAAGCCTGAGGGAGTCCACGTCTTACCGCTCCTATTCCACGTCTAAGACCTGAGGGAGCCTCCACGTTAGGGGGAGTGTTGGAGTATAAGCAGAATTGTCTGTCTCTCCCCATCAGCTTAAGCTTTTGGGTTGAACTGGTCAGTGCATGCAACTTAATAGGGAGAAAGAGAAGAGAGCCAAGCCAATGAGCAAACTAGCCAAAGAGATCTAAAATGAGAAGAAAAACTGTCCACTTAGAAATACAAGTCTATGAGCTTAGAACCTGGCTTCATTTAAGAAGTCTTGCCTCCAAGAGCTAAAGGAGGGATGCCCACTATTGAAGATAAAATTGTTGTCGTAAGATCTTTCTCCAAGGCTGTTAGTGCGATGAATCCATGACATCTTACAATGATAGCATGGCCTTACGCACTGATCTTTCTAACCTAGAAGGATCTTGCTTGGACTCGGTATATATTTTTTCCTCAAATACACAAAAGATTTGTGTGTCATTGTAATTAAGAAGAAGAGTTTAACCATACAGCAACGCACTTCTGACGAGCGCCCTAGGAAGCTGGACTGGGTATGATGTCACTCTTTAGACTTCATGTTCTTTAATTTTTTGACAGGGAGACACTCATTGATGTGGGTTGCTAAGGAGGTGCTGTCATCCTATCGAAGAAGTGATGGTACAGGAGATCAGATGGAGATTGAAGAATATCAAGAGGGGAAAGTTCACAATGCTTGAAGAGTTGTTGAGGATGTCAGGCATTTGGAAGACCTTTTGTTTTGTTTTGTTTTGTTTTGTTTTGTGATAGTTGTTGCAATAAATTGGCCTGGAGGTTTCTCTACGTTAGTTTGAACGTTTTGTCTTCAGTGGATGAAGTTGGGTTATGGTTTAGGTTTCACAATGAGGGCAGGCTGGGTTCTGAGGCAGAGCACCAGTCAATGCGGTCTTGGTGCTGTCTTTTCTTTGTTGCTTCCAAAACGCTTGTATTTCTGTTTTCTCAATGGAAATGAGGTAATTATCAATCCCAGAAACTTCGATCATATGACATGGTGGTGATTATGTTTTGCACTATAATTTCACCCTGGTTTAATTTTAAACACAGATGGCATGCATCAATTACTACAACTGGTGAATACTCCCTCCATATTGTAAAACTTGACGTTTCAAACAGCGACACGGTCTCCAAAACATCACTTTGACCACTTATTTCTTTAAAAATATTTATTGGAAAGTGGTATATGTATATTTTTATTAAAGTACTTTTCAAGACAAATTTATTTATATGATTTTACATTTCTAAACTCAATAATTTAAAAGTTATTTATGATTTATATTCCCAATGTTTGACTCAAACCTTGTCCAAAACGACAATTTTTTCAATATGGAGGGAGTACTTACTGGAAAGCCTATCAGAAGATATTTCGTAGGCTGATAGGCTGTACCAATATCCTCGAATATTATTGGACCCGCCAAAGTCAGAAATGTACCCCCAGCTACACAGTTTATCCCATTGGAAAATGTGAGTGAATGATACACGGACCACCAAAAGTGACTGAAGACCTGTCACTTTTTTGGGCCAACTTGCAAACGCACCACAATGACAATGATAATCATATATATTGCACCATAGAGCTAAGTCATAGGGTCTTGTGAGCACCTCCTGATTGTGTCAAATTATGCTGGTTGCCGTGGCATGATACCTGATTTCAGAACTGAGTGGAGTTGGTGATTCACAATTATTGAAACCAAGTTCACATGGCTGTGTTGCAGTGCACTACTTCTGGAACCTTTCTGATTGTGTAGTGATCTCAACAATGTACTACTGCACCAACACAATCTAACACATCATTAAAACTGTAGTGCAATTGTGCAAATCTCTTGATTGGACGATGAGTATTAGGTTTGGGTTCCACTACAAAGGGCTGAAGAACCGTGACTTTTGCTCATCAGTTTAGAGGCCCCGCTGCCCTCCTTGCAAGATCAGATTTGGTGAGTAGTACTGTGGGAGGAAAAGGGTTTCAGCTGCTGCTGTTGCACTTTTGCATGGTGTTTGGTGTGTATTTTTTGCTTCTGAATTCTGCATCTCCTTTTTTCTGACAGTGATGTGCAGAAAGCCGAGAAACTCTCGTTTGGACGTGCAACTTGATTGCTCAGTGTTTGGAGATGGTTGGCTGGGCCGGCTCAGCCTATACAGGATGAGTCAATGGGTACATTTCAGTAGGAAGTTTTAGCTGGTGGGTTTGTAGAGTTTATGTGGATACCAAGGATTAAGGGTTGATAACTGGAAGTGATTTGTGTGACGACGTTCAGTCGTTCACATCTGACATCTGTTTGTGCAGTCTTGAGTCGTTGTTTACCATCAGGTATTCAAGTCTGTAGTAGATTCAGATTCAGGAAGTGAAAGTGATGCTGAGGAGTAATTGTTGGAATCAACCATTTGGGGCCTTCTCGGAATTTCACAAGAAACAGCAAAATCTCTCAAAATCCCACAAGAATGCTCCATTCTAAAAGTGTCAGTGGACCATCTGATCAGCAACTGTGGAGTCCCGATTGAGACAAGGAGATATGACTCATATGAGCCTATGACAATCAGTTACCTTTCAATAATATGTAGTGGGAGAGAACAGTACCTCATGCCCATTTGGATAGGAAAACTGGAATACTACATGAACCCAAAGTCTCCTAATCTATATAGATAGCATAGGATCTCCTATCTTAACAGAGCATTCAACAGGTAAAATCTAACAGGCTCATAGCCAAGGTTTTCCAAAGTTGCCCCACCATTGCTGTGCATCAATCTGGCAAGAGTACTTTCCTTTGGCTCTATTCATACTTTACATGGCACAGGTGCTCGTGCACATGAGGTCTCCTATGCTACGCTAAGATCCTTTTTGGTCTTTGGATTTTCCTTCACCTAATTATTCTCTTGTTCGTAGGGTGTCAGTGACAGGCACTAGCAGACAAAGGTCACAGGAGTATCACTGCATCATGTCAAAATGCTAATGATCTACTCCCTCCGTCCCTAAATGTCTGTTGTTTGCGCTTCCCAAGAAACAACTTTGACTAAATATATATTAAAAAATATTAATATATATGATACATAATTAGTATCGTTGGATAGATATTTGAATCTAGTTTTTTAACAAAATTATTTGGAGATACAAATGTTGCACACATTTGCTACAAATTGAGTCAAACTTGTGGCACGCACACCAACGGCGACGGTCAATTAGGGACGGAGGGAGTAGGTCCTCACAAAGTGGTGGCACTCGTATCCTAGCTCTGTGCAGAGTCAAGTGCTTGATTTGACTTCCATGCACAGTATTTCTCTTATTCAAGTTTTAGTTTATCATAGGTGAATTAGATCTACCTTTGTCCCCAAAAGAAATGCGATTCTAGTTTTATTCTTAGTCAAACTATTTTATATTTGACCAAATTTATATAAAATAACATCAACATTTATGACTTCATTCAAATAGGTATATTATGAAAATATATTTCATACTTATTTGCTATTATAAATAACTGGGCCTTTTCTTTTACATATATTATAGTGTTTATTTTGAGAAATCACTTCATTCAAAGATAAGGTGGTACTTCATGAGTCCATTCCTCAAATTTAATAGATCAACCTATTATTATCCACTAACCAAACAAACAAGAAGTGAGAAGCCGATAGATTAAGGGCCTTTTGAATCCTCTTCTCTAAACTTTAAATCTCTAAATTCTAGATCTAAATCTCAAAACAGGTGGTCTAAAGTGAGCTCTAGCTCTAAACTTTAGTCCACCTCACGTTAAAGTTTTAGGCCTCAAAAGTGATCTAAAGTTTAGATGTGTGGATCCAAACAGCCCCTAACTTATTCCTCAAATCAAATACTTAAAATTGAGATAGTTAACAATGCTAGAATTGCAATCTTTTCGTGGACGAAATAAATCCGTATCATGAATAGTAAATTTAAAGCAACGTTATGATTTTAAGAGAAAACATAAACTATTGTCAGATTTTTGTCCTTATTATGGGACCCTTTATGTTTCAGCATGTCCATAACTCCATAAGCTCGGTTGCCTTCCCCCAAAAAAGAACCGAATCTCAACGACAACATGTACTGAAAAGCAGAGGGATTCAAACGAAAACACTCACGATTGGATCCACATTGTGCTTATGATGCATGACGCATTTGTTGAGAGAACCGAAATACTGCAACATGTAATGAAAAAGGAGCCAAGCCACTCACGGTTGGATCCGCATTGCAGCACAATGCGGCGGCGAATGTACGGCATCGACAGCGACGACGGCGGCGGTCCGCCTTCACGGCCTCTAACCGATGGTACCGCCGACACGAGGCAACGCTTGCGGCGGACGAGGTAGAAACCGGCGTCGCCGGCGAGCCGGGACTCGGGAGTGTTAGAGTGCACGGTTAGTTCCAGACCCAAACGGATCTGCTAACTAAAGAATGCGGAAGCATAACCACCGTAGAAGAAAATACGCAAACGAGAACGACACCAAGGCACGATGTTTTTTAACGAGGTTCAACGATGTGCCTAATCCTCAGGGCATGACTACGGGTGCTCCTCCCCATAAAACAGCAGCTGCACCGGCATTCGGGCGATCCCGCGGCCTCGCCGCCACCCAAACCAGCCGCCAAGTCGTCTCTTGGTTACAACATGGGTTGCCTCATATTTATGGCCCCCTAGGATACAGAGTTCGACTCTAACTCTATCCTAGCCTCTAATACAACTCAAGTCCAACTGTAACCGGATTATACACATATTCGACATATATCTAACAAACTCCACCTTGACGAATATGCACGCCATCTTGAAGTCGTCCATGCACGAACCTTCGTGTACCTGAACTGAGTTGTTGCCTTCACAGCTCCACACGAGTTGTCCAACAAGTCTGATCGCAGACCCACCGCAAACAAGAGACTCTGCTATACCTGCAGCACCATACTTCATGACTCCACCTGCAGTTGTGCAATCTTCTCTTTATCACCCGGTCTCTCTTGAATAAAATTAGATTCATCTTCAGCTCTGACATGTCTGACTCCTGAAGTACGTCTGCTCCTATTAGACACCACACGAGCTAACTGAATCCAATATCATACTCAACCTGACTGTATATGTGACACTGAGAATTTCACAACCACTATCTGAGTCTCATATGAAAACTGACATATTAGCTTGCTCTTCTTTTCCACTGCATTGCTACGTCCGACGTCTTATACCGTAGCCTCCTGCAGAACTGGACCAACCAGATTACTCTAGTTGCAAGTATAGACATCCACCATCTATACTTCCTTCCAACTCAGCCATACGTCCTTCGATCCCACATACGACTTGAATTTATCCACGTACCTTGCTGTCTTGGAAGCACACAAACTCCTTCAATGCAAAACCGCATCCGGAGTTCGCGTCACGTGTCGCCACGCCACAGAGAATGAAGAACTCCATCAGCCGCCACGCTCCTACGTCGTCGTCGCTGATCCCATCGTCGTCTCTGTCTCACGGTATGATTAGCATGACACCGCTAGCCTCTTCACCATAGCCGCGCCGTTCACAAGCCTCGTCGACCGTCCTGCCGCTTGCACACGACAAAATCAACCCGCTTGAGTGTCGCCCTGTTCATCTCCAACCGTCGTAACAGTCATGAACAACTTTGATTGCTATTGATCTGCAATCTCATAGACTCGGTTTCTTTTACGAAGCCAGGAACCTAAGCTACACACGAGTCCACATCGACTCGATTCCTCGGCTGTCCGTTCCTTTATGCTCTTTTGTTCCATGAAACCGTATGTACACATGCATATTTTCCTGTTGTTGCATGTTTCTGAGTCCGAGTCCCATGGAAGGCCTATGTCCATACAATTGATCGTACATGCATCGTGTAGTATGCATATCCATACGATCACCATGCATCACCCGTCCATGACTCCATGCAACGTACGCCATAAGCATATGCATCACATACGTCTCACATCTCGTGCCAACACAGTGCACGTGACCTTGAACAAGACTTCTCCATAATACGCCGAGTCCACCATGGCTCTTGCCATTACCGTTGCTGCTCCATCTTGAGCCCGCAACAAACACCTTGATCAAAATCGAACTCTCGTCAATCTGATCATGAGTCAAAGTCATCGTCTTCATCCACGACGTCTTTCAGCCGCACCATCGAACTTGGTTGTCACGTCTGACCGACCCCTATCGAACAGCAGCCACCAGTCGCCATCAACCCGATCTCCACGTCTGGACGGATCCCTGTTGATTGCAACCCATTGGACGGTTCGAGCCACCCGCTCGAAGTTTCCAACTCCACTGATCGAGTCGTCGATCGCCGTCATGCTCCACCTTGCGCCATGTTCTTCACCGAACACACCTGTGCAAGCTTTGCGCGGTGTGGAACATATCCATTGCACCTCCTGCGATCTTCTTCTATGAATTTGACTCCGATACCACTTGTTAGAGTGCACGGTTAGTTCCAGACCCAAACGGATCTGCTAACTGAAGAATGCGGAAGCATAACCACCGTAGAAGAAAATACGCAAACGAGAACGACACCAAGGCACGATGTTTTTTAACGAGGTTCAGCGATGTGCCTAATCCTCGGGGCATGACTACGGGCGCTCCTCCCCATAAAACAGCAGCTACATCGGCATCCGGACGATCCCGCGGCCTCGCCGCCACCCAAACCAGCCGCCAAGTCGTCTCTTGGTTACAACAGGGGTTGCCTCATATTTATGGCCCCCCCTAAGATACAGAGTTCGACTCTAACTCTATCCTAACCCCTAATACAACTCAAGTCCAACTGTAACCAGATTATACACATATTCAACCTATATCTGACAGGGAGGCAGGCGACGGCGTTGACGGAGGGAGGAGGAACAGGGAGGGGTAAAACGGGAAAGCGACTCATCCCTGCCACGTGGGTCCCACTCGTCAGGGTCCTGATGTTCTCCTGCTGCGGTCCAGCTGCTTTCCTTCCACCCTCAACTCCGGCCGTCGCGGCGGTTCCTGTCACCCCGCATCCCTAGCCGCGACGACTCCTCGACGCCGGCGAATATCGTCGTCTCTGACTCTCCGGTCTCCACTCTGGTAGGTGGTAGCTCCCACTCCCAGCCTCCCACGAGCCGACCATCCCGCGGTTTAATCTGTCATCAACTGCACTTCGTAGTCTCCATTGCTTCATTTTTTTAGTGTTTATGCATTCAATTCAAAGAACCACGCTTGGGATAAGGACTCAAATGCAAATGGATGCTTCAAGAGTGGATTTTCTACTGTTGTCTCCAGAAGGAAACCCAAAGCCCAAAGGTACCAAGAGTTCTTGTTGATACGCACACCATTTTTTTTTTTTTGAAAGATCCGGACATTACGGGCATGTATTACTGACAAGAAGAAGAGCAAGGTTACAGTGCCCAGACGGACAATAAGACCCGTCAACTAGTCTAAAAATCTGGAATTTCATGATTCAAACTGCGCGTGCCCCATTTCCAGGAATTTCGCAGCAATTGCTCTAAAAATCTGGGGCACTCCCTATTTGTTGCAGGTTGTGGCAAACTGACTCTGACAACGTCCCTTCTCTTCAGCTAAAGAGTTGCTTGCACTCCAAGTAGCAGTATCACTTTTAACAACTTCTGTGGTCTCTGAAGCTCCGGTCAACTAGTGGCTTCTAAATCTGACGCAATTCCCCTTTCATGACGTATTGCATATTGTCTTGTATGCCAACATGCGTTTTTAATTTTATTCCAAAAACATGTCAACAAAGTTTCGAGATTGGTTGAAGGGAAGCTTCTTGCCTTCTTGGATACTGCCCTGGCCTTCTATCTGGGATATGTATAAATAAACGGCAGCATTGGAGCCCCTCCGCTCCTACCATTGATTTGTTCAAGAGATTTGAAGCTCCCAGTTCTTGTTGGCGTTGTTGTAATTTGTAAATTAAGCAGCACACACATGGATATGGATGTGCAGGAAGGAAGGAAAGGGATACCGTCGTTGCTCTCCTCGCAGGGGGAGTGCATAGCATCGAACATCACGCAGGTGGCTGTATTCGCTTTCTTTGTGTAGCAACATTCTTCCTATATAGGAATACATTAAAGTGTTGTGTAAGTCTGCTGTTTTTGCTGTTGATGCTTCATGCTTGTTGCAAACCTGCAATTAGTTATGAGTAAATTCTCTGCCTTTCAGCTAATTGGTTGGACGCCGCTGATAGAACTGAAAAATATTGCCAAGAAGGATGGCATAGACGCTCGCCTGATTGGGAAGATTGAGCCGTACCAGCCCCTTTCTTCTGTCAAGGATCGAAGTGCTCTCAGGTGATTGCTCTATTTCTTCACTTCACACAGTAATTCAGATACGAAATGGTGAAGCTATCAAGTGCCAGTGCACTATAGCACTCTCATTGATATGACATATAGTCTTCAATTCTTCATTGTGAGCAAGGGCTGTTAATTTAAATATAGTTCAATTAGCAGAAAAATGCTGATCAAATGAAATGACTGGTAATGGCACATGACTTAACTAGCACACATGAAGCTTGATTCCTTCTTTACTTTTCTTTGAAATAACAAATATACAACTGTTTGTGATACAATCAAACCGTTAAACTGTTTTCCTAACAATTTCGTAATTCGAAATTTGCAGATTGATTGAAGATGCGGAGGAGAAAAGCCTGATCTCACCTGGCACAACAACACTAGTGGCACTCACGAGTGGTAATCTTGGTATTGGTCTGGCATTTGTTGCGGCTCAGAAAGGCTACAGATTCATTGCTGTCATGCCAGCAAAAACTGCGATAGATAAGCAGATACTGTTGAGATACTTGGGCGTTGAAGTGATATTAGTTGGTAAGAAGCTATATATCATGTCCAATCGTCAATTATACATACCAGTTGAGTAAGTTTCTCTGATGGGAACCTACTCGTCTCTTGCAGATGCTACAATTAATGGATTCAAGGGGCTACTTGATAGAGTAGAACAGCTTAAGAATGAAATGGGAAATGTTTATGTTGTAGACCAGTTCACTAATCCTGCAAATCCAGATGCACACTTCAGATGGACTGGTAACGTGGTCTCTTCAATGTGTATGTAGAGGGGCATTGCTAGAGATGCTAAAGGAAGCCCTTTTTTTGAATCCTTTTGTTTATCCCCTGCTCATCCTGTAGCATCATAATCCACAAAGCACCAACTTTTGACTTGGAATGACCGTCAGTAAATTATTACTCTATTCCTGAGACTTCTTTTCTATCTTGAAATTTGTTTGTAGGGCCTGAGATATGGAACGATACAAAAGGCAAAGTGGACATATTTGTTGCTGCAACAGGTTCAGGAGGCACATTGACAGGCACTGGGAGGTATCTGAAGATGATGAATCCATCTGTAAAGCTGATCTGCGTTGAACCAGCTGAAAGTGCAGTAATTTCAGGTAAGACATGTGACCACTATGTATGCCAATATTCCACCGATGTATGTTCTTCATAGTTTGCGTTGCTTAGTGCGCGGGATCTTTATGTTTGTGTATTATTTGACCTGCAGGTGGTGAGCCAGCGTATCATCAAATACAAGGGATAGGGCCTGGCTTTATCCCAGAAATACTAGACACATCACAAATAAATGAAATCATAACAATAACTTCCGAAGAAGCCATGGACATGGCCAGAAGATTGGCACGGGAAGAAGGATTGCTCGTTGGCATATCTTCAGGGGCAAATGCAGCTGCTTGCTTAAAGGCACGCTCGATCTTTAGTATTCACTCTTACTTTTTTATGCAAATTCTACAATCATCTATTCCTTATTGTTCCATGGCCATATGAATATGATTGTGTACTACCTTGCAGGTTGCGGCAAGAGAGGAGAACAAGGGAAAGATGATTGTGACGATGTTTTCCAGTGGTGGGGAGAGGTACTTGAACTCTGAACTCTTTGCTCAGGTGAAGGAGGAATGCGTCAACATCAACATGGCCTTCTAAATTAAATGTTCAGTTTCAGGCAATGCTGCCCTACGGTCTACAACTTATTATAGTTGTAAGGAGCGAGTGCCTTTGTATGTTAAATAAAAAAACCAGGCAATGTATCTTTTCCCTTTTATCAAGAAAGCAAATGTTGTGATTAGTTCCATTGCAGAAGCATGGACTCTGGCTGTAGATTTATCATACGTCAACATCTTTTATAGCTTTTCATTACATAGAGTCAGAGAATGATATTGTTGCTTTCCTGCATTTTTTTGAGAACCCTACATTGAACAGCCTTCTGTACACGAAGGTACATATAATTCAAATCTAAGCAAGCAAAAAAAAAAAAAAATCCTTTCTCCCCATTTTTGGTTCGTCACATACAGAGATTTGGAAGATTATGCATACTAGAAAATATACTTGTACGTTGCTACGGGAGAAAAAAAATATCAAATATATTTATAAAAACCATGACAGAGAGTGCTACCGCTACATGTCTACTTATGTTTTCCTTTTCTATGAAATTTGAGACCTCTAATTTATTTTGAAACTTAAATATCCTCAAGGAAATATTCCCATAACATACTTCAAAATTACTTAAAGAACACTATTTAAAATGTATAATTAAACTTTTTATGAAGCGTGAATATATCATTATGAGGGCATTGAACTTATTTATATACTTAAAACAATAATTAAGTTGCTAAAAATAAACTTAAAATAAAATACTAAATATACACTAAGAGCTCAAAGGCTAGCTAAAACATTTGCATAATGCGCTGTGATTAAATAACCAAAGGAACTTAAATTCAGGATTAAGAAGAAAGCTTAATTCGACACTTTAAAACAAAACGACCCTGAGGTAAAAATAAAAACTGGCCCAGAGCACAGCACAGGTTCCTAGCCTGCTTTTGGGCCTCGCTAGAGCCTAGACTTGGTTGTTTGGTTACACGGCCTAAATTTAATCTCTATTACATCGTGATGCATTCTGCTGCCCTAATTTAATCTATTAAAAATAGACTAATTATAAAACTAATTTATCAGCTAGAGGATAATTTACGAAACGAATCTTTTAAGCCTAATTAGTTTACAATTTGACAATGTGGTGCTACAGTAAACATTTGCTAATGATAGATTGATTTAGCTTAATAGATTCGTCTTGTTAATTACTATATGACAGTGTAATTAGTTATATAACTAGTCTATTTTTAATAGACCAAATTAGTGTCGTAACATCCGATCTGACATGGACTAAAGTTACAACCAAACACCCCTAGAAAATGATTAAGCGTAATCCTTATTACCTCTTTAACCTTTATTGCCTTAGTGACTTTGGAGTGGTGATTGTGGTCCATGAGAGATTAGGTTAGTAAGCATGATCTTGCTTCTAGATCATGTCATGCACTTGATCTCCATCTCATGTTGTTAGGCTGCATAAGTAGTTTCTGTTAGATAATTAATACCGTGAAAGAAAGTTGTACTCAATTTTTCTTAAGCTTGATTAACTTCTGTTATGCATTTAATTGTCCTGCATCTTAGCTTGTATCGCATCGCATCATACTAAAGCATGCATCATATATCTATGTGTAGTGCATACGGAAATGAGAAGAATCGTGTTGATCAAGCTTCGGTGATCATCCTTGTCGAAGAAGCCTCAGAAGGAGATCCTTATCGGACAAGCTTCTTTGACAAGATTCAACCTCAAGATGAAGGAACTAACTTATGTGGATCCTTCTTGGATCCTAGTCATCCCTACAACATAGGCAAGCTCCGGTGCATACAACACCTCTATTTTATGCAAACTTTTACTCACACTTAAGTCTAGTAAAATATGTATTACCTGAAACTAGGGTTATGATGAAAACCCCCTTATGCATATTTCCCTTATCCTTGCTACTTTTCCCGAAAGTCCCATTTGTGTATGGTTATAGACTAGGAATGCTTAGCCATGCTTAGATGTAGATATGATGGTGAGACCGTCATTCACGATGACGTGATCATCATCCTTTAGGGTACCTCTCCCAGGTACAAATTATGAAATGGATAGAGAAGTAATAATCCGAGACCGGGCGGAACAAGGTGAATGAGGTAAAAATATGTTATGATTATGAGTAGACAGGCTTGCCTGGGAAAAATGTGCTATGGTAATAAGCAGACATGCTTGTCTTGGCGTGCTCGTTCCTCCTATGTCGATTAGGACACCGTCCATTGTAGGTCTGCTTGTGGTCTAGGCTTTGTATAGTACTGGCCACATGCTCCAGTAAGCCTGAACCTTAGTTCATCCACTATTGGAACGGACAATTGCGCACTGGGAGTGGAGAGATGACAAGTGTAGCATATACCCACACTACAAGGCCACCATCAAGGACGGGCTGGGGTAGTAGGAAGATGAAGTGTTGTACACTCGGGTGGCATGGACCTAGTCCGATTTTGGAGAAACTAAGAAAAAAGGTTGATGACCTGCATATATCATGTGGTAACAAAGTACCAGCTATCCAAGCCTACTTTCGTTACTGAAAACATGATGCACAAGTGGTGTGAGCCATCAGATCGAAGTCCAAATCAAGTAATCCTTCGTAAATTCTCGGCGGACCAGATGAGAATGGATTTGTTGAGTGTCATCAAATACACCAATATTTCTGCAGTCCAAGCATGGACAATGTTTGTACGTCTTCTTTGTTCTCCAAAGCATGGTTCTTAGCAGCATCAATAAACCTATGGACCTCGAGTACATATGATGGATCTAGTCTTGATAAATTATACATCCAGAATGACCTCTCCATCATTACTCGTAAAAATACATCAAATTGATTGTAATCAATGTAAAACAAGTAACCATATCTAGGGATTATATTTGCTAGGATTTAGGATTTAGCTAGGGTATAGATAGGATTTAGTTAGGGATTATTAGCTAGTGTTTAGAGTTTACGTGGGGTTTAATGTAAAAAACCTAAGTACCATAATTTAAAATACCCGAGTATCATTATTAAAAAACACACTATTCATAAAACATAAATACAGTGGACAAAATCAATTGAGAAATAAAGAGCATAATAAAAAAAACCTCAGTAGCATAATTAAAAAATAACAAAAAACCTACAGTTCTGTCTCTGCATAAATACTCAAGAACACACCATTATACATGGAAATAAGGAAATATATCTTGCATAAACTAAATTAAGAAGTAAACATGAAAAGGTATAGATGAGAGACATTATTTACAGCAAGCTCACTCATTAACCTAGGTATTCTTCTCTCTCACTCATAGTGAAACCCTAGATCTAAAAAATGACTCAATTTGAGCAAGAATGAGCCAAGAGGGACACAAACTAACCTTTCTTAACAATCTCCTTCCAAGAAATGAAGATCAAAACCTCCTCCCTTATATTTTGTAAATTTGGACCTTCAAAATCACCTCCAATAGAAGGTGGCTGCGAGAAACAGTGCTGCTCGGGAGGAAGAAGAGGTATTTATGCCAGAGATATCACAGACGGTTGGTTTAAAGCAGCCGCCTGTGTAAATGGACCATTTACACAGGCGGCTGCGTTAAGCCAACCGTCAGTGATAATGCATTTACACTAGCAGATGTGTGACATAACGGTCCTAATCCTATGGCCCACGTGTCCCTGTCAACCTCTGACAGCCGAACCCATGTTCCATGTGATTAAGACCTGTTCGCCACCGGGCTACATCAGTGCCCAATGTCCGCAGGATCATCTCACAATTCGGTTACAGCATTGCATACTTTTACAAATAACATCAGAATAAAGAGCGGAAGACTTTAATAACAATAGTTTTACAAACCGAGGTTTCAAATGAGGTAAGGAGTACGGTTATTACAAACCATTGTTCGGGAAATTCAAAGTAGACAACGTAGCGGAAACATTAACATAAAGATACATGTAACACCCAGCCCGAGGGTGCACATTTACTCATCGGCCTCATCGGCCTCTTCCTGGACGAAGGTCACGCAACAGGGTGCGAGACACATCGGGGTCTCAGGCATACCTGCAACATGGGTAACAAACCCTGAGTACTGGGGTACTCAACAAGACTTACCCGACTAAAGAAAAAGGGAGAAGACTCAGGAATGAGAGACTTAGGGTAGTCAAGGTAAGGCTTAAGCAAGATCAAGTATTTTGCAGAAAAGCATTTTGTAAACCTTATTTTATTTTGAAAGATTCAGTATTCCTCAATTCTTCATCATTCATGATTCATTTTACATTTCAAAACATTCCTAGTTGAGAACCACTCTCCGTTGACAGTCAGTGGACCAAGTCTCCATAACCGAGGAGCAACGTTAATCCGGATAAATAATACTCAGCTGAGGATCCATATCCACACTGCATATGTAGCACCCAAGCTTGCATATGCCAACTCGTCTACCACGATTCCTCCAAGATTGGACCGGTCCTACGCCACCCGGAAGTACAGTACACCACTCCTTTCCAGGTACGACGACCACGTGGGTACATGCTACTTCCGCCATCTCTCCACTCCCAGTGCGCGGTTGTCGGTCCCAATCAAGGATTTCTCGGAGCCAGAGCTTTCCGAAGTATGTGAATAGTTACAAGTCTTGACCAGCAGGCCCCCATACGGATGGTCCCTAATTTTCCAGCCAGAACTACACCTTGGTTATATCTCACCCAAGCGTAATAGTCCTGTCAGTTTTTCAACCCGGTCGGTGTCAACTGTTGAGTCCCGGACTACAACATGACGGCACCGTACGCTCGGACAACCTCTCCTCGCTATTGACTAGGTACGGATCAGGTAACTAGCCAGTAGACGGGAGTAAAGCCAAATTCCCATAAACATTCTTAAAGTGATCACACTTTTTGAAATTGGCATTTTTATTGCAAATCTATTGAATAGCATTGCTAAGCATTTTGCAAACATTTTGAGAACAGGACAGGTGTATCTTTTGGTGGAGGTGGGTATTGCAAGAAGTAGGTCATCACACAACTCCTATTACCTAATGCAATAGTAAAACATTTAAAGAAAACATTTATAAAAACAAGGTAGGGTTAAATGCACCGGGGCTTGCCTTGGGTGGCAAAAAGAGCAGACTCGGGGTAGGTATAGGTGTCGGAGCTCGGGGTCGCTTCGGGAGTTGGTTCGTCAACAGCGGCCTCGACTCTGGTACCTTCTTCGTTAACTATACGGATGCAATGATGAATGCTCATGAGAATGATGATATGGATTTATGGTGCAAGACAATTCCACTGATTCTAGATTACTCTTAGGCAAGGCATAATCGAAATCTAGGTTGAGCATAAAAGGTAACCATTTCTTCCTTAAGCAATATTGATTAAACTAGACCTTATTATAATTATCCCAAGCATCATCCAAACATAGCATCACAAACATCATAGACCAAAGGGTAGGGGTTTATGAACATCAATCAATCCAAAGACCACATCATTAAACACTTATTACCAACCCTAATCCACTGTTTCCATTTTCTTAATTTATTTAAAAGGTCATTTTATGAAGTTGCTCCAAAAATTACCAAATTAATCACATAAGTTTATTAAGGCATAAACAGATGGCAAAACAAATTTCATAATTTTTGGAGGTCATTAAGGTGCTCAATTAAATCTAAACATTTAATTAACAAAAGGCACTATTCCTTAATTAAAATAAAAGCTCAAAAATCAACTTGCTCCAAATGACTTCAAAATTTTACCAGAGGTTTAGCATGTTATAACAAGGTCACAAAAATTTATCTCAAGGTTTTTGGAGTTATAGATCACTCTCCAAAAATACCAAAACCTTCATTTTCCAATTAAAAGGGGAATTTTACCTTTTCAAATTTTTGCACAAAACTCAAGTTTCATATTTTTATAAAATACTACAGAGCATAAAGAGTCTACCACAAAAATTTCAGAATTTTTGGATCAACACAGAAAATCATACAAAAAAAAGAAAACAGAACACTATTCACATCTTAAAAATAAAAAGAAAAAGACACACGGCGGCGGGAGCTCGTCGCCGGCGACCATAAACGGGCGGCGCTCGGCACGCCGGCCAAACCAGAGGGTCCGGGGCGAAACCAAACACCTAGGGAGCATAAGGGAGCTCACCGGAGTCGATTGGGCAGCTCGGTGAGGGACGGGGGTGGACGGAGCGGCCGGTCGGCGGGAAGCGGCGGACGGCACACGGCGGTGATCGACGGCCGGGCGATCCCGAGTTCGCCGGGTTCTCGCCGGAGATGACAACGGCGAGCTACGCCGGGCGATTGAGGGCGGTAGAGGTGAAATTGGAGGGTGGGGAAGCGGCACAAGAACACGGCGGAGCTTCTGAGCTAGGTGGTTGAGGGCTGGGAGCTCTGGTGTGAGGTGGCGACGGCGGCGGAGCTGAGTGGGAGAGCTCGAGCTCCGGCGGGGCTTTTATAGAGGCGGATAGCGGCCGGTAGAGACCGTGGTGATGGCTGGATAAGCTCGGCGAGCGCACGCGCACTCGATTGCACTCTGGCGGAGGCGCTGGCGTGCAGCCGGGGCTCGGGCGCAGGCAGCGCCGGCAATGGCCACGCGGCGGCGGCGAGCAGGAGCAGTAGGGGCCGAGAGATGGAGTCAGCGCTCGCGTGCGGGTGCGGAGGGGACCAAGGAGCGGCTAGGGCAGGACAGAGGCGCGTGGGGAGCAGCCGTATGCGCTGCAGGCGCAGCGCCGGCGCCATGGCCGGGCCCCCCCTCCCCCTGGCTCTACGGGGAAGAAGAACAGTGTAGGGGCTAGGGTTTGACTTTTGGCCAGTTTTTGTATTTTGCAAATTTCTCCCAAAATTTGAACTGTGCGACAAAAACTCAAAATACCAAAGTTGCTCAGAAAAATGAGATCTACAACTTTGTCAATAAGAACATTTTCAAATTCCAAATAGTTTTTGAACTATATTCAAAAACAGAAAAGGGGACACTTTTCAAATTTGATTCAAATCAAAATTACTTTGGATTTCAAACTGAAACTTGAAAATCTTTATATATGAAAGTTGTTCCATTTGACAAAAACTACAACTTTGCTAATATACACTTTTTCTGAAACTCAATAGTTTTTGAATTAATTTTGAAAACTCAAAAAGGGACAAAAACTGGAGTTTGAACGAATTTGAAATTACTTCCAATTTTATATAGAAACTTTGAAATTTGTAAATACCAAAGTTGTTCCTCTTGATCAGATTCACAACTTTGCTTTTTGAACCAACTCAAAATTTTGAATTTTGAAAAAGTTATCAAAAAGGGGATAAATCCAGGATTTGGGATTTTAGGGTTTTGCAAAAGGAAAATCAAATCAAATCTGATTTTTGAACTTTGATCAATGCAACAAACAGCAGGGCACTAAATTTGAACAAGAATTACATAGAACTAGGCACAGAGGTGAAATTACCATTTTGCCCTTATAGAGAGAATTGGGCTTTTAGGGTTTTTAAAATGGGAATCGAAGCATAGCAATTAGGCAATTCAAATGCATCACAGGAAATGATTAAAGCTTAAGATGATGACATGTCAAGTTAATTACAGTTAAACACCAGAGGTGTTACAAGATGGCTTAGCCAACCGCCTGTGTAAATGGTCCATTTACATAGGCAATTGAGTTAAACCAAGGTTGTTGACTATTGATGGTTTCCTTTCATACCATAGGCGCGTGATAACTAAAACGGCATGTGGTATGAATTTGAGGGTGGTATGAATTGGGGGCGCCAGCTATGAACACTATTCTACTAGTGGAGGATACAATGCAATGTGGTGGCGGTGTATGGATCGAAGATCTGCGACTTTCTTGTATTAGCGGCGCTGATGATAGTATGGGCGAGCATGTTTAGTTCTATAGTGTAAAATTTTTGAATATCACATCAAATGGTACGTAGGGTGTTCATGAGATGGTCGGGTGTTAAAAAAAAATAAATTACAAAATCCGTCCGTAAATAGCGAGATAAATTTTTTAAACCTAATTAATCTGTCATTAGCATATGTGTTAGTGTAGCACTTTAATTAATCCATCAAATCATGGATTAATTAGACTTAAAAGATTCATCTCGCAAATGCATGCAAATTGTGTAATTAGTTATTTTTAATCTATATTTAGTACTCTACGCATGTGTCCAAAAATTCGATGTGACAACTATAAAGTTTTTGATTTTGGAACTAAATATGACTCTGAAGCTCTATGTTTAGATGTGAATTTTTTTTTGATGTCACATCATATGTTGCGATACTAATTTAGTCTATTAAAAATAGATTAATTATAAAACTAATTACACCGCCACACAGTAGTTAACGAGATGAAGTTATTAAGCCTAATTAATCTGTTATTATCATATGTTTACTGTAGCACCAAATTATCAAAATATGGACTAATTAGGCTCAATAGATTCGTCTCGCGAAGTAGATTCTGGCTGATAAATTAATTTTATAATTAATTTATATTTAATACTCTATACATGTGTCTCAATATTCGATGTGATAGTTGATTTTTTTAAGATGACATCTAAACATGGTATTTAAAATTCCACTTCTTAATATGTTAGCATGACCAGTTTTTTTTTTTCCTGCAATGGCTTCGAAAACTACTGCCACTTATTGATAGCACAATCCAAAACGCAAAATTCCCGTGTCTCGGCGCTTTTGTTGGTAACGCGTGTGTGTATCCACGTACGTACGAGTTTGGGTCCATCCAAATGGGCCAAAGAGAAATGGGTCGTTGTGCCGCCACTACTGGGCACTGGCCATTTAGCTAGGTTTGAATGTTGAGTTTGATCAGGCTGCCATCCGCAGGATCATGGGAACTTTGTGCTCATTCGATCACTCAGGCTCTGCTTATGCGTGACACTTCCGCGGTAGACGACGCACAAGTAACGGCCATTCCGGCCCCAAACCATCGAGGAGACCACCACAAATGTTGTGCTTTCTTGGCGCAAAAGGTAATCTAGCGATAATATATAGAAATCATGAGATAAATGTGAAAGAACGGCAAAACATGCATGAGTCAAGGGCAAATTCTTGATGATCCAGTTCATATAATAAATAACAAAGAAGTGGTGAAGCTACAAAAAAAATTGTATTCTAGTTTGAAACATCACTCACTCAGTACACTAATGGTTGTATAATGAGTTGTCCAACCAATATACTCAAGTGATCTTGTGGGACGTTGGAGCAAAATAAACAGAACTCCTACAATTATGTCAACCATGAGTATCCCATCATTGGCTACCGCCAGATTTCCTCCATCGCGCGGAAGCACGATGATGGCGTCCAAGTTGTCAGCAACAACGTGCTACTGCTAGAGCTTGTTCTTCGTGCGGAATGTTGATAATGACATAAATGTCATCCGCATTAGCTGGTTAATGGCCTAGTACCACCACCAGCATGACGCTCTTGGGAAGAAGACCAAGACCCTCGTCATGTGCAAGGTGTACTGCACCCGCACAACCATGACCTCCGCAGTGACGACGCTCAACAACGATGACGACAGCTTAGACGTGTCACTCCTCGCGAAGACGATGGTAGCTCAGATGTGTCACTCCTCGTGAAGACGATGTCTTCTTCTGGAAGAGAAGGCGGACGATGACGAGGACTCTAACACCATGACGCGTAGGTGCCATAGCAAGAACCCCGTGAAGCTACTGGTGGCACCAGCCAACGACGTGACTCTTAGGCAAGTGGTGGTATACCGAGAATTGGTGCGGTGAGACGAGTGCCGCATGCGCGGCCATGGCAACAACAACAGCAACCACACGCCTTAATAAAAAAGTGACGGACAATGATAACAACACAGGCGCGACAATGACAGTGGTGCATGCCTATGTGCACAAAATCGGGACTTTCCCGAGGGCCTAGGGATTTGCCGAGGGCTAAAAATCGGGCACTCGGCAAAGATGATCTTTGATCTTTGCCGAGGGCCATAGCAAACAACCCTCGGCAAAGGCCGGCCCTCGGCAAGCACAATTAATCTTTGCCGAGGGCTCCCATCCACCGACCTTCGACAAAGATGGCACCCTCGGCAAATGTGAATGAATGCGCAACGGCGGCGACTAGGGTTAGTCTTTGCCGGGCGCCCGCCGTCAAGCCCTCGGCAAAGATTTAACTTTTTTTATTTTTACGTTTTCTTTGCCGAGGGTCATTGAGAAGGCCCTCGGCAAAGATTTCAATTTTTTTTTATATATTTTCTTTGCCGAGGGCTGCGGCAAAGATTTCACAATTTTTTTGGCATTTTCTTTGCCGAGGGCTGCTGAGGGGCCCTCGGCAAAGATTTCACAAATATTTTTTTACATTTTCTTTGCCGAGGGCTGCTGTTGAGGCCCTCGGCAAAGTTTTATTTTTTATTTTTTATTTTGCACCCTGTTTTTTTTGGAGCTACACTGCATTATTTAAGACTCAATTTTAAAATTTGGTCTAATTTTGACCTTTTTTATGCATTTCATTATTTTATTTCTTTTCGTTGATTTTTCAAATATTTCGGATTTGAACTATAGGTGTATGGAATAATGTAGTTTATTGATTCAAAAAGTGTTAGTCATAGTATTTGATGTATGTTGAGTCCCCATCCATGAACTCGCATCAAATTTGTGGCATCTCGTTCAAGTAACATGACGATGAACTTGTTGGAAAAGTGTTTTTTAATTATATAAAATCCAAACAAAGTCTAAAAATTACAAAACTTGTCTATGTGTGATGTTATCGCATGTGTAGGCTATGGTAAAAAATTGAGAAGATTTTGAATTAGTTGTGACGTTGGATGCGTAAAACCGAGACATCACAACGTCGAAACTTATTATCGCATGTGATAAATGTCTAGGTTTTAGCCATTCGAGATCATAACTTGCTCAAAATCTAATGAATTTTTTACCTCGGTCTACACATGCGATAACATCACACATAGACAATTTTCATGATTTTTAAACTTTGAATGGACTTTATATAATTAAAAAACACTTTTCGAACAAGTTCATCATCATGTTACTCGAACAAGATGGCCGAAATTTGATGCAAGTTCATGGATAGGGACTCAACATACACCAAATACCATAAATAATATTTTTTGAATCACTAAATTATATTATTCCATGCACCTACAGTTCAAATTTGTAATATTTGAAAAAATCCAATGAATAGAAATAAAATAATTAAATATATCAAAAAAGTCAAAATTGGACCAAGTTTTAAAATTGAGTTTTAAACAATGTTATTGTAGCTCCAAAAAAAATTGGCTTCGAAAAAAAAAACTTTGCCGAGAGCCTCCTCAGCCGCCCTCGGTAAATATTTTATGTTTGCCAAGGGACGTGGATGTGGGCCCTTGGTAAAGAACCGATCCAGCTTCTTACCCTCACTCCCACTGTTTCTTCCTCTCACTCCCACTCCCACCCACTCCAACACTCAGACCCTGCCGCCGCCCCGCCCGTAAGCCGCCCGCGCGCCGCCACGCCCGCAAGCCGCCGTCGCGCGCCCCGCCCGCAAGCCGCCGCGGCGCCGCCGGGCCGCGGCCCGCACGCTCCGCGCGCCTGCAGAGCAGGCGCGAGGCCGCCGCCGCCCGCGCCCGCCGGCCGCCGCCGCGCGCCCCGCCAGCGAGCCGCCGCGGCGCCGCCGGCCCGCGCCCCGCCCGCTCCGCGCGCCTGCAGGCGCGAGCACGCCGCCGCCCACGCCCGACGTCCCGCGCACCACACCTGCCCGCCGTCGCACGCCCCGCCAGCGAGCCCCCGCGGCGCCGCCGGCCCGCGCGCCTGCAGAGCACCGCCAGCGAGCGCGCCGCCAGATCCGCCGTCGGCCAAGCTCCGCCCCGCCGGCACCACCCCCACTCCCGGCCTCCCCTCTCGGTCTCTCTCCATCCGGTAATCCATTTCTCCCTCCCTTCTGCCATTCCTTTTCTCGATTTGATTCCTATATCCTCAGTTGCTTGTGCGTGCTTTGCTGTTGGCTAAGGCTAATTGCACATGGTTTGGAGAGTTGGAAAAATATAATGCAGTTTTGTGTCATATATATGAACTGCTGTAGCTCCCGGTTCTGATAAATGGCAAGCATCTGGAGGTTGGTGAGATGTTGTACACACGGAAGCAAAGACTTGATACTGGTACAACCGATGATGAGGAGTCTTCTGAGAGAGGCGATGTCGCTTAGCCATGTCGGCAGTGCTGATATGCTGTCACACCTTCCAGTTGCAGGGATTGAAGGGAGGAGAGTTGTCGTGTGGCCTCCAGCAAGCTCATCAGATTTGGACATTCAGAGATACCCAAAATCTAGAGTTCAGGGAAGTGGTGAAACAGCCTGAAACTATGGAGCTGGCTCTTTACGATGGTCAGGCTGGTGGTTCGAGTAGGAGTAGAGATGCAGCGATGGGTCAAGATACTGGACGAGAATGGTGTCAAGTTGGTGCTGCTCGTCGCCGCCGCAAAAAGTCGCATCTTCCTCATCTCTGGAGTAGAGATGCAGCGATTGCGTCAAAATGGTGGCAGCCTCTAATGAGCATTGAGCAATCATCATGGGCCCTTTTTCTTTTCCTTTCCATTTCACAAGGAAAATTTTACGGGCTGGTTGCTGGACTTTAGGCCCAGAACCGGCCACGGCTGAGACAGAGCTGGTCACAGATTTGAGGCCCATGTCTCAAGTCAGGAGTACAAGATGTATATGGGTTGGCCTTATGAGTTTTTACCAGGCTGTACTCACTCGTCCAAAAATAACTGTACATATTGAAATTTTCAACTTATATCGTTGTTTTGCTTCTTTTGCAGAGCAGAGGCCGTCTGAGGGGCTCCGGAGTACCCGATCATCTTCGTTGGCACTGCGGGTCTGCCTGCACCGCGCCGACTCGCCACTGCCACGACTCGCCACTGCCCCACTATTCGGACTCCACCGCCACCGTAGGTATAAACAACCTCTCATCCTGTATCATTGTCGTAGATTGCGTAAACCAGTTAGGCGTCTCCCGTCCGAAACAGATACGGTCGTCTCCTCGTGTATCCGACCATATCTGTTTCGGATTGTCCACGTTTTTTGGACAGCCCGCAGATGCGTAGATGAGATTAGTTTCCATGGTCCGCTCTGGTCCGAGACAAAATTTCGGCGTCACCTCCCTGTTGTTCTCCGGATACACAATCTCCCTTATAGGACGTGTATTGGGAGAACAGCGGGGAGGAGCTGCCAAAATTCTGTCTCGGATCGGAGCGGAGCATGGAAACTGACCTCATCTACGCATACGCGGGTGGGATTAGCACCTATCCTCACCTATTAGACAGTAGGAACACCACATAGGTGCAGTTGATGGTCACGTTACTCGGTGATGTATATGTGAAAGGATGGAGGACCGTCAGTGGATGTACACGGGGCGAAGAAGCCGGAACGATTATGACTTTGACTGGGTGAAGAGAACAGATGCCTTCTTGAATCATGCATTTGGCGAGGGTGTAGCTAAAGTGCATTCTCTAGTTTGGTGTCTGTGCAGCCACTGTGACAACAGGAGAAGGGTGAACAAGAAGACCATGGGTAAACATCTTGTGTACCATGGTTATACGCCGGGCTACCACCGGTGGATCTACCATGGTGAAGCCGATCGTATCAGAGAGGAGGTGGTGAGACCACGTCTCGAGCCTTTTGATGATGATGCTGGGGTAGCAGACATGCTAGATGACACTCACCAAGCTCAATTTGCTGAAGGACGTGACAAGGAGGAGATGGAGGCAAACGTAGAGGCCTTCTACAAAATGTTGGACTCAGCATCTAAACCCCTTCACGAGCATACAAATATTTCTCAGCTGGATGCCATTGGGCGTGTGATGGGGCTGAAGGCCGAGTTAAACCTGAGTCGAGAAGGCTTCGATAAGATGTTGACCGTGTTTGGCACCATGCTACCGAAGAACCACATTCTGCCCCCCAACTTGTACGAGTCAGAAAAACTCCTTCGTGCGCTCAAGATGCCATATGATAAGATACATTGTTGTCCGAAAGGGTGCGTCCTATTTTGGAAAGAATACGAGCATGCAAAGTACTGTCCGAAGTGTGGATCCTCCAGATACCTAGAGGTAGTATCTGGTGATGGCCATAAGGTGCAGCTTACCATCCCCGCGAGAGTCTTACGTCACCTTCCTTTCATGGCGAGGATCCAATGGCTTTTCATGGCGGAGGAAACTGCGAAACAGATGACATGGCACATGAATGGCAAGCGGTACAATCCGGACAAGATGGTTCATCCATCCGATGCTGAAGCATGGCAGTACTTTAATGATCGACATCCTCAGAAAGCAGCTGAGGCTCGGAATGTACGTGTCGCCTTCGCAACAGATGGATTCAATCCTTATGGAATGATGTCTTCCCCATACACATGTTGGCCTGTGTTCACTATCCCTCTCAACCTCCCCCTGGCATCGCCTTCCAACGACATAACGTATTTTTGTCGTTGATAATTCCTGGACACCCAGGAAGTAATATGAGAGTGTTCATGGAGCCTCTGATTGATGAATTGATAAAAGCTTGGGAAGGGGTATGGACATACGACCGAGCTACAAAGTCAAGCTTCAAAATGTACGTTTGGTGTCACTACTCTCTGCATGATTTCCTGGCATATGGGTTATTCTGCGCCTGGTGTGTTCACGGGAAGTTCCCGTGCCCAATATGCAAGGAAGCTGTGAGGTTTATTTGGTTGAAGAAGGGTGGCAAGTATTCGTCATTCGACAAGCATCGTCAATTCCTCCCTTCTGAACATCCATTCCCGTGCCCAATATGCAAGGAAGCCCGGATGCCCCTCCTGAGGCATACTCCGACCCCAACGTGTACACTAAAGTCCAGGAGTACACGTCGGCGGTACGGGAGCGGCACGGGCCAGAGTACGACGTCCGCACTGAGCCCATTGATGCCGAGGTCATCATGAGGCTCGGAGGCGGCAGGAAGCACGGCCGGACGTGGATTGCGAACGCCGCCATCGACCCCAGGACTGTTCCCACTCTGAGCCAGATCCAAGCACAGAGCACGAGCTCCAGCCAGCCCGTACGCTCAAGGCCTACTCCGACACTGCATCGGGTCGATGCGCTTGAGGTAATTCTTGTTTTACTCGTAGTAAATTAATATTCTCAAACCTGGATTACATTTGCATTACTGAAACATTGGAGTGCAATATTGCAGGCCCAGAATGAAGAGCAGACAACACAGATCACGCAGCTCACCGCTCAGCTGCAGGCTGAGCGAGCCGCGCGAGAGGCCCAGGAGGTTAGGATTGCAGAAATGATGCAAATCATGCAAGCTATTGGGCAGAGAACGGGTGTGTCTGTGCAGATGTCAGCTCCACCTCTTCCACCTCACGCGTTTGCAGCTACTCCTGTAAGTGTCAAAGTTCACTTCTCGCTTGTATGACATAGAAACCCAGACAACACTAGCTAGTGATTTGCTTGTATGACATAGGCATCTAATTCTATGTGCAGCCTCAGTCAGCGGGTTCAAATAACCCCCCTCGTGTGTCACCTGATGCCGGAGGCTTCGTTACACCACCGGCGTCGCAGAGGCCAAACAGTTGGGGAGGTTGGTGAATGCTTGGATTGTGTACTCGTGGACTTGTCATCAGACTTTTGGACTTGTTGTTTGTCGACTTGTCACTTTTGGACTTGTTGTTTGTGGACTTGTCATCGGACTTATGGACTTATCGTCGGACTTGTGGACTTGTGATGAGATATGTGATATTTGTGACTGTGATATTTGTGAGATATATGTGATAACTGTGATATTTGTGAGAAATATGTGATGACTGTGATATTTGTAAGATATATGTGATGACTGTGATATTTGTGAGATATATGTGCTGTTGAATATATATATATATATATGTCTTGTGTGGATGGAAAGCAAAAACAGAAAAAATATCGCAAAAATTCTCTGGTCTTTCCCGAGGGCCTTGGCAATAGCCCTCGGCAAAGAAATTCGAATAAAATAAAAAAACAGGTCTTTGCCGAGGGCCATGACCATAGCCCTCGGCAAAGATCTGTTTTTTATTTTTTCGATTTTCTTTGCCGAGGGCTGTGGTCATGGCCCTCGGCAAATAAATTCCCAAAAAAATAAAAAATCAGGTCTTTGCCGAGGGCTCTGGTCATGGCCCTCGGCAAATAAATTCCCAAAAAAAAAAAATCTTTGCCGAGGGCCTACACGTGCAGCCCTCGGCAAAGACTCCGTGAAAAGTGCCGGCGTCATAACGACTGCTTTTCTTTGCCGAGGGTCTTCGTTAGCCCTTGGCAAAGGTTTTGCCGAGTGCCCGATAAAAGGCCCTCGGCAAAGACTTCTTTGCCGACGATTTTGTTCCCGAGGGTCCTTTGCCGAGGGCGGCCCTCGGGAAAGACTTCGCCGAGGGCACAAAGAACTTGTCTGCAGTAGTGGTGGCGACTAACGAAGACTCCCATTGGTGTCATTGTTGGCGCACAATCATGTCAACGAGTGTGGATGACCTACATTGCCCTCTTGGTGTGCTGACACCCAACTAAATCTGACGGAGACATGATGGAAAATTCAAGGATCACCTCTCATGAGTTTATTTGACAAACACAAGACCCCTCTCTCCTCTAAAATTGAGCTGAGCTTCTTTGTAATTGTGATACTTGGATGACATATAGCCTATGGGGAGTTCCTGTAATTGGATTTGATGGTTTCAGACCGGAGTATGCATCTGTTTTCCAAGTCACAGATGCAAATTTTTTAATTTCTTTAAGTGTTATTTCTTGGTTTGTGATGTGAAGGCCTTAAGGGTTGAGAAGGACAATGTACCGAGTTACGTTACAAACACACATTTGACATTCATATTTTAGAGGTTTTGTTTTTTTTTTTCAAAATGGTTTGTGTTCAGAACATTGGCTAAAAGTTTTTATGGTTTTACTCTACTTATTAGATCCTGGTTTAGCATAGCTTCACCAACAGTTTTATAAGCTGCTGTGAGCTGTGTTTTTTTTTTGCCAAACGCCGTTTTTCAAAATAGTTTGATGGATGAAGCTGTTTTTCTCTCCTTATGAAGGAACGAGGAGTGGTGAAGCTAAACAAAAGTAGCTTTTCAACTATGCATGAAGTTATTGATGAAGCTGTTTTGCAAAACACTACTTTTTCCGAAATAGTTCAACTTCGTTTAGAAAGCTACATATGAAGCTGGTGAAGCTTCACTAGGGAAGTTGAGCGTGCTAAATGAGGTCTTAACATGATTCAGCTAGATCAGTGGTATTATATATGCATATCAATGTTCACGAGTTCGGCATCCATCCAGTGGCAATCAATGTGTCCATGACTTGGGAAAAACGGACTCTATAGTTTGGGCCGAGCAGCATGGTGGTCGCACCAAATATTTTTATGAGGAGGTAGCAAAGCAATGGGCTGCGTAGCCATTTTTGCGTACTTACCTGAAGCCGTGAAAACTGGCTTTGCGTTCGAGTTCTACTGGTTGCCCCCGCCTTGCTCTTCCCCAACCTCCACGGCCAGTGATACCCCTGAGCTCCCATCATGGTCTTCATTGGATGAGGCCCTTGACCTTCTTTTCTCCCCTTAGTTATTGTAGTGGTATGTATGGTGGTACTCTCAACGGTTCGAACAAGCGTCGTGTCATCTCCTACACATGAAGGACAAGCTCTTGCCACATATGCGTGTTGGCATGACCATGTAATTTTTTTCCAGCAATGGTTTATAAAACTACTGCTACTTCGTGTCACAGCCTTATTATTATGAACGTGTGCATCCACGTGGGGTTTTGACCCAGCCAAATGGACCTAAGATCGAGAAATGGGTCGGTGTGTGCCACTAGCTAATGAGATTTGAATGTTTGATCATGCGCTGCTATCTGCTGGATCATTGGAATTTTATCTCATTCGATCGAGTGTATTCTGCTTATGCGTGACATTTTCACTATGGATGCACAAGTAATAACTACTAGCTAGCCTTTATTTTTCTTGAGATATATGAGATAACGGCCATCCTGGCGGCAAACCATCGAGGAGACCACACACACCACACACACAAAGGAATCATGAGATAGATGTGAAAGAGCAGTAATACATGCTCTCAAGAGCAAATTCTCGATGATCCGCTGGCTCATATATATAAGTGTACAAGAAGTGCTTTGTAGATATAGAAAATGGTCTTTTAGTTCAAACCATCACTTGTTCTATAATGAGTTGCCCGACCAATATACTATGGTGTGGAATGTTGGAGCAAAACAAACAAATCTTCTAAGGTCATCTCTATATAAGTGTACAAAAAGTGCTTTGTAGATATAGAAAATGGTCTTTTAGTTCAAACCATCACTTGTTCTATAATGAGTTGCCCGACCAATATACTATATACTATGGTGTGGAATGTTGGAGCAAAACAAACAAATCTTTTAAGGTCATCTCAACCGTGATTAGGCGACCAACCGTCTCGTTGGGCTCCTCGATGCTGACTGATCACGTCGTGTTCGTGGGTACTCGCTGGGTCATGCCGGGGTAGCACCCCTACTCCACCACGACGCACACGGTAACAAGGTTCACGGGGCTCGTCCTGTGTAAGTTCTACTGCAGCATTCGCAACCGCGGCAACACCCAACAACGACCTTGGTGGCGGCTTAGGCGCACCACTACCGGTACACACCACCACGTCTTCTAACAGAAGAGAAGTCCAACAATGACGAGAACTTCAACGCTGGTGGTCATAGTTGAAAAACTAGGATAACAAGTAGCTTAGCAAGAGTTCTTGCAATTTGATTGGTTAGAAAACTAGGGTAACAAATAACATTGCGGGAGCTCCTGCAATTAGATTTAATGATGTAAATTGGATTTGATGATATAAGACCAGATTATGCATATGTTTTGCAAGTCTTTTAAAACCCCAAGGTTTCAAATGGGAAACACAATTTTTTTTGAATTGTTTTAGTAGTATTTGTTGGTTTCTGTTGAGAAGGTCGTAAGGGTTGAGAAGAACCTTGTACTTACTTACATCACAAACACACGTTTGTCATTCATAGTTCGGAGGTTTTGTTCTTTTTCAATATGGTTTTTATTCAGGACATTGGCTAAAAGTTGGCTGTCTTTTTTTTACAGTTTTACTCTACTTAGCATAATTCCTCATCGATGGTATTGTGCAATGCTGGGAATATAACTTGTATCCGATATCAATGGTTAGGAGTTCGACATCCATCCAGTGGTAATCGATGTCTCCATAATCTTTCAGAACAGAACATGCTTATCCATGCTCTGAAAATTGAAGCTATCGGTGTTTGCTCTAGTTAAACCAACATGGAGCGCCACTCCTATGACAGGTGGGTCTGACTTGGGAAAAAACACTATGTGGCTTGCGCCGTGCACAACTTAGGAACTTGTTTGCTGTTGCGCGACTTCTCCATCAGTTTCAGTTTCACGTATGGAGCAAGCAAAGGGTCGAGCCGCACGCTCACACCAAATGCTCTTGTGGGAGCTAGAAAAGCAATGGGTCGGAGCCATTTTTGCGTGCTTACATGGAGCCACAAAAACTGGCATTGCGTTCGAGTCCTTGTCGTCGCTCGCCTTGCTCTTCACCAAGAAGACATCAGTCTCCATGGGCAGCGAAGACACCCCAGAGCCCCATCACGCAGTGGTGGAGCGTGGGCGAAAATTAAGGATGGGCTAACTTCAAAAGATACTACTATAGCTGTCCAAACGTTTCTGTACAACAAAAAAGCACGAATTTAAACTTTCATAACACATATTTTGATGATACTATCAGCACTCCATCGTATGCATGCATAGTCACATGCTCACAGCTACGAGCCTACTGCTACCATGCTCTATCTTTTGTTTTTTACCTATTCTCTTCACAACTATAACCTACTATTCCTATATGACTTGTCTAAATCAATTGTTTTTTCTTCAGACTTCACGGAGTGTCCACACTTTTGTTCCAAAGATAGGGGGCGAATGCCCCGTTTTGCATCCACGAAGCTCTGCTCATGCCATCACGGTCGTTGTCTGGCGCCCGCCGCGGGCCATGGTTGCACGGCTTGCAGTAGACCCTACAAATGATGAGGTCCTCGATCGACCTTCTCCCTACGGCCACCATAGTCATTGTAGTGGTACAAAGGTGCTACTCTGCCATGATGTAGCCGGTTCTGACAAGAAAGCGCCCGTGTCATCCCTAGCCCTCCACTGGAAGGAGAAGCTCTCACCACATGCATGTTGGCATTACCAGGTATTTTTTTCTAGCAACTTATCTCTTTTTCGTGTCTCCCCTTTTTGTTCTGAACGTGTGCATCAACATACAAGTTTGGGCCCAGCCAAATTGGCTTAAGAGAAATGTAGGTTGGTGAGCCATTGGCTAATTAAGATTTGAATGTTTGACCATCCTGCCATCTGCTGGATCATGGTAATTTTGTCCTCATTCGATCACTCATGTTCTGCTTATGTGTGACTTTCGCTGTGGAAGTGAGGAACAATCATTTTGTCTACAAACCCTTGAGGAGACTATCACATTTGTTGTGCTTTGGTGCACAAAGGTAATCTAGTAAAGATAGAAATCATGACAAAGATGTGAAAGAACGGTAAATCATGCATGACTCAAGGGCAAATCCTTGATGATATGGCTCATATATAAAGAAGCAAAAGAACAGAAAACAGTATTCTAGTTCAAACCATCACTCAGTACATTACACTGATTGTTGTACAATGAGTTGCCCAACCAATATACTAAAGTGATCTTGTGGGACATTGGACCAAAACAAACAAATCTCCTAGGGTCATTTCAAGTGTGAGAAGCTGTCTCCTCGGATAACACAGAGCTTGACCTTCGCACGAGGGGCAACGATAGTGCGCTTATCCGTAATGTTTGGATAATGACGGAGTTTTATCTCCAGCACCCCAACGGTGGCCTTGGAGAGATCTTCTACTTTGCACAAGAGCAATGATGCACCACCCCTGGCAAGTTTTTACGTGATGGCTAATTCCGTTAGGAAAATTATCGAAAACCGTGAGGAGAAACCTTCCGTGACGGTTATCGTCAGGGATGATCCGTCAAGAAAAGCTGACAGGGAAAGATCAACTTCTTTAACGGAAAACCGTCACAGACTATTCCCTAACAGTTATAACCCTGACAGTTATAACCCTGACAGGATCAGTTATACCGCCGTCCATCAGTGAAGGTTCGAACTTTCCTAGTCAGTGAACTACCATTACAGAAACCTTATTTTTTAATAATGATAAAAGCTCATTGCACTGTTCAACTCATAGTCGATCCTTTTAACCACACACCAACCAGCCAACATTACATATTACACTGTAGTGTCTAATACATATAATCATTCATGTTCATACATTAGATAGTTCAAATCATTCAAGTTCTTACATTAGATAGTTCAATGGTCAAATCTTAAGCTACATTAATTTAAAGAAAAAAGTCTACTTAACCCCTTACTTATTAAGGTTGTCTACTTAACCCCCAACCTATGAAACCGTCTGTTTTATCCCTGAACTTTATAAAACCGGTCAAATTACCCCCTCAGGCGGTTTTAGATGGTGGTTTTTGCTACAGTAACAGCGGTTTTGGTTTTTCTTTTTTATTTATTTTGGCTGAATCTTTGAAAAATCATAGTAAATCACAAAAAAATTATAAAATGGAAAATCCAATTTTGTTGGACTCCACATGAGATCTACACAATGAATATATAATATGGTATGCTTTAGTACGAAGTTTTTATTGTAGATTTAAATCTGTTCTTTTCTAAAATTAATTGGAACAATTCATAACTGTAGTTTCTATGGTCCATTCATGGTGAAATTTTTATGATGACCTAGTTATTGTATGATTGAACTACAGTAAAAAAATTTATACTCATTGGATCATATATAACTTAGTTATAGATTTATTTAGATTTAACAAACATAAACCCTAAATAAATCTATAACTAAGTTATACATGATCCAATGAGTATAAAATTTTTACTATAGTTCAAGCATACAATAATTAGGCCACCATAAAAATTTCACTACAGTTAGACCATACAAACTATAATTATGAATTATTTCAATTAATTATAAAAAAGAATAGACCTAAATCTACAGCAAAAACTTTATACCAAAGCATATGATATTATATGTTTACTGTGTAGATCTATCATGTGGAGTCCAACAAAATTGAATTTTCTATTTTATAATTTTTTTGTGATTTACTATGATTTTTCAAAGATTTAGCAAAAATAAATAAAAAATAGAAAACCAAAACCGCTGTTACTGTAGCAAAACCATCGTCTAAAACCGCCTGAGGGGGTAATTTGACCGGTTTGATAAAGTTCAGGGGGTAAAACAGGCGGTTTCATAGGTTGAGGGGTTAAGTAGACAACACTTAATAGGTGAGGGGGTTAAGTAGACTTTTTACTTATTTTAAATGCCTTGCAAAGTAAAGTAAGCATACCTAAGTTACCATGTTACAGTTCATGCAGCTAATGTATAGGAAATAGAAGTTTAGTAATTACTACGTCCTACAAGCCCTTCGTCAGCGATACACAATGCAGAGTAGCTGTTACACATCCCTTTTATCTCCATACCCTACAATCAAAACAAGAAAAAAATAGTGATTTATGAGAAATCTTGTAAGATATGCAGTAAACAATAAGTTGATTGCTTGTCAATGTCTCTGAATTAAAAGAGTGGCCATAGAGAGCACTACAATATATTGGCAAGGTACTATGATGTTCTTACAATTTCTTGTTGCAGTCGGCAAGCTTCTGTGCTTCTTGTCCTCCGCTGACATCTTTGTATATGCAATTGCTAATAGTTGGAGTGTTTGCCTTGAGCCATGATAACTTGTCAAAAGATATTTAATGCTGAAAATTCAGTTGCTAAAAGATGACGGCCGCTGAGTTGTCCAGTGATTCAGTCATCAAAATAGATCTAGATGGCTTGTACATGGTTTGTTTTAATTTACACAAGCTAAATTCATGCACTATGCAGATTCTCAATAAAAAAACAACAGCAAAATAAAAAAAATTGTCAGTTTTGATCTGCAATGCACAACTTGGTTCTGCTGAGTTTATTTTGCAAAGTGATTTAGTGATCGCAAGATATCTAAATGGCAGGTACATTCTAAATCCATGCTAAACAACTATACTATATATGTTAGTTGCAGGCAAGACTATGCAAACAGAATTGAATGTTCGGTTTATTGATTTTTATAAATAAATTACCCAAAACAATTTTATCCATACTAATAAAACTATGCAAACAATTTAAGACTGCACCTAGCAGGTACTTAAAACAGAAAACATGAAACGACATGATCATGAGATCCAATACAAGTCAACTACGAGGAAAAATCAAGTGCTTCCTTAAGCATGTCAAGTGGTACCTCTATTTATTTTTTTTGTCAGTAATGCCTACAAAAAAGTATGAACATGATGGTCTGGAATCTGGACAGTGGCCTCACTTCAAACTGTGAATATATATGTTTAGATACAACAAATTATTCATGTTGAGATATAATCCCCAAAAAAACAAATTAAGACTTCTGGATGCACTATTAAGTTAATAGCAACACCTAGCACTATCAATGTATTTAGAGAAAAAAATAATGAATGAACTACTCAATCGAAATAAGCAAGGATCAGGAATTGAAGGGGAGGTTGATGCTCACCACTCATGCTGCACGACATGCCGTCAGTGTAGAACCACCACATTGCCGCACCACATCAAGAAGCTGCCATGTTACCTATTATGATTATGACCGGCAAGGTTTATCAGCGTCGCAACGAGAAAAGTGGCTGAGGCTGGGTCAGTGGCGTGCCGCTCGAGAGCGCGGTCACCGGCCACATGCCCCAGCTGCATCGCCCAGAAGCCGCTAGGCCGTTTGGTGATCTGAACATTGAGGGACATTAGTTTTCTTAAGTTTGTTAGAGCAACTCCAGCAGGGCTCCTACTTGAACCCCAATAGCTAAATATAGGGTCTTAGATCAAAAAACCAGCTCCAGCAGGGCCCCTACTACAGACCCAAAATTTGTTGGGCCAACAAAAAACACGCCCACTTCCAACAAATTCGTTGGGCCAACAACACAGCCCCCATCGGACTCCCGGCAGCCGGCACGCTCGCGATTTCTTCCCAGGCTCGCCCCTCTGTTGTTGCGTCGTTTCTTCCCTGCGCGCGTTCCCCTTCCTCCGATGGACATGGCCACTCTAGCCGTCGCTCCCTTCCTCTTCCTTTGGCGGACACTGCGCGCATGGCCTCGTCCCTCGGCTCGAGCACACGGCCATGGCGGAGCGTGGCTCGCCGCTACCCGACGCGAGCTCCTCCACAACTCCCACCGGATCCTGACGACGAGCTCCTCCACATTCCCCACTGCGACCTTCTCTGGCCACCGAGAAGAGCAGCTCAGCCTTGCTAATATAGACTTTGGGGGCTTTTTTTGGGAGCTATTGCTGGAGTAGAAGAAATTTGCTGGGCCAATAAAAATAGGGTTGAGCACCCAAATCCAAAATAGGGGCCCTGATTTGGGTGCTGGAGTTGCTCTTATTCCTTAGTAGCTAAGTTGTTGGGATCAGGGTATAAGGCTAGACCTGTTTAGATTAAGGAGGTTTAAGCAAGAGTTTAGAACTCTCTCTCTCGCTCGCTCGCTCCCTTGGTTATGTGTTCATGGTTCGTCATCTTCCCCTAGCAACCGGCGCTGAGCACGGCGCCGCCACCACGCCGTCGGGTGTTCAAACCACGTCTGCACTCAAATCCTCTACGCAGCAGAATAAAACTCCGACATTACCACAACACATTTGGGAGCTGCCAACCAAGCTGCCCTGATACATACTGCAGATCTTTTAGAGAAGAGAAAATTGATGTTCAATTACAGATTTATTATACCTAGAATCTAGCATAGTTTGCTTTCAGTACATAGTTTGCTTGCATCAGAAAGAAAAAATGATGGACTAGTTTATCACACACAATCAGTTCTTCTAGTTCTAGCCCAGATTATGGAAATTTTTTACAACTAAAAATTTCAGTGCACACCAGAATGACATCAACTTCACACAAAATCTGAATAAACTACAGAAATTTCAGTGTGACTAGATGGACTTGGTTGATACTTTCTGAATCCCTAAATTTGAGTTTGGGTCAGGACTTTGAATCTGTTGCACAGAAATTTCTGAATCATTGAAGTACGTGTGCAGATTTATAGCATGTAGTTAGGTCTAGTTGCAAGTTACTGAACCTCAACAATTATAATTATGAATTGACCAAGCGAGATGACATTGTAAAGCACGGGTGTCCATCTTCATGCTCATTCTTCCAAGTAAATTGACAGAAAAAATATATAATTAAAAAAGAATACATGGGAACAAACAAAGAGGTTAACTACAAGCAGCAGGGAAAAAATGCATGCGGGGACAATAGCATGAATCATGATTAACTAGCGATCTAATTCTAAATCTGCACAACTAATAAGATAGCTAGCTAGTAGTGACAAGCGATCAATAAGATATCTTGCTAAAACAGTAAGTTACTGAACAAAAGCAATGAAAAAATAACAATTTCAGAACTGCAATAATCTGAAATTTCAGATTTGCAAAGCCATAATTAATTTTTTTTATATTTATAAAAACACTATGGAAATGTTCTTTATTTATAAAATCAATTATTCAAAAACTACTTTTCAATATACCTAGTCTTTTAAAAATAACTATAAAAGTGATTTAATCTGTTTTGCTTTTATGAAAATAGTTATAAAATGTGTTTTTGTTAATGATGCCATAAAATAAAGTTATGATGCCATTAATGCGTTTTAGCTCATAAAATAATTCTAAAAATGAGAAAATACTTTTACCTTTTATAAAATAGTTTTAATAAATTGGCCACTAAATGAATCCAAAATAGGGTTGATCCATGGCTTTGAAAAGAATTTATAAATGAATTCTTTTAATTACAAATTGGCCACTAAAACTTTAAATGCTCGTTTAGTTGATTTATTTGGTGGACTGTTTATAGGTTTATGTGATGTTTGTACCAGTTGATTGTTGTCGTTAGAAGTGGAGATATAAGAGAATCATCCAGAAGGAAAGTTGGACAAGTTAGAGCAATAGTTGAAGGCAAGTGTAATATGAGTTTCTTTGTTACCCAGTAACCATTTAATCACCTTTTCGTATCCATGTGTCATAAGGACTTTACCTAAAAAGCTTTGTTATCATGTATTCCTTGTTACCTTGGATTTATGCATATGGGTAGTTCTATTTAGCCTGCAATCACCAAATGTAATTTATGGAATCAATGTTAAAATGATGAGCAGAAGGGGGCTAGAGCATTGGGTCTTTTGGGTGCTCTAGTCTGCCCTCCATAAGGACTGAATGTTAAAGCGGCAACCCAGGACTTATAGTACAACCACAAGAACTAAATAACTCTGGTCTTAACCCAGTATCTTGATCTGTTCTGGTTCGTCAGCAGCATACAAAAAGGGCAAGAAGGGTGCCAGTTGGGGTATAGCTGTTGTCCTGCCGCGGTGTGCTGGGCTGCGGTTATATGTGTGTGTCACCCTCGGAGGAGAGCATCTATATTTACCTAGTCAATCCGAAACTTTAGCGGTGGCTACTTACTAGGACGACTAGTGAAAAGCTTTATAGTGACCCTGCCGACCTACCTTGGAATTGGGTAAGAAGCTGATCACCTCAGGCGAAAGAGTAAATCACGACTCGCGGGTAAAGATGTACAACCTTTACAGAGTGTCTTTAAACTGATATATCAGCTGTGCTCTCGGTCAAGAACGGTCTAAGCTCCTTATAGAATAATAACTTGCGAAATTGATTATTAATTGTTTATGTTCTTACTATACGTTATTCATGTTGACTTTACGATGCTACCTCTGTCAGACTCAGACGGTCGCACGACCGGTTTTCCTTCCTCGGCTCGCATCCCCCGGTATGCTGCTGGTATGTAGTGTGGGCGACGGCGACCTGTCCGGGGCGGCAGCGTAGGGGCGGCGGTAACGGCTGCGGCAAACAGCGACGAACTGGGCGCACGGGACCGGTGCCGGTAGAGACGACGAGCGACGGCCACGATGGCATCTGCGACGGTAGACGAGATGGGCGGCGTCCACATTTGGTTGACTGCCGCTAGTGCTTGAGGCTTGAGGGCGTTGTGTGTGCCACTACGCCGAAGTCGAGCTCTGTAACCTCAAGCCGGTAAACCTGCTCATCTCAAAAGACAGAGTGCTCAAAGCCATCGACTTTCAGTCAGGTATAAACAAGTTCGAACCTTGTTAGACTGAATAAATTGGTTGAAGTGATGTGTTTAGTGAGTTTGGATTACTGTAGTTCCAAGATAAATTGTATGAGTTGTTAGTAGTAGTGTTCCAATTCAGCGCATATGCACTGGAGAATTCTTGCAGGTTGATATTGTGCCCTTTCTAGGCACGCACTCCCCTGTTGAGTTTGGATTATTTCTATTCAAATAACAATACACAGTGGCAGAAAGTGTTCATGATTCATACTGTATTTTGTAATCACCAAATAAGAAGGAAGCTTGTTGACTAGCAAGATTTATGTTGATATACTATCTTGACTTTCTGAGTGAAATTTTGAACTTGACAACTATATTTTGTATTCACAAAGTAAGGATTGGTTTGTTAGATAAGATCCTTTAGTTGAATGTGTTAGCTATGCTTCGGTGGAATAATTTTAGTGGGTTTTGCTGATGCAGCTTCCATTATTTGGCCCACCCAGAGACCAGAATAGCATGTACACCATTCATCTAAATCTTACATCCTCTGCCTGCAGGATCATGTCAACGATATCTACTTCGACTATAAGCAGGAAATAGTCGAGGCAGAGGTTTGAGCAGTACTGGCTGAAGAAGCCGACCATCCTAACTTCTCAGACTGCTGAATAGAACACGCACATCAAGTGATGACCTCTACTGCATGTAGCTTGTCCATTCTTCTCTGCTCGTAGAGACTTGATGCCTGTCCCTGGGACACAAATTTGTGAAGAAAGATTGGACCCAGAGGCCAGGTCAGGCATTCAGGTAGATCAAGGTGCAGTGTTTTAATAGTGTAAGGCGACAGATTGTTTATAAAACTCTTGACTGCTTGTTGTATGATGGTATGATCACTTCGTGTATGTGCGGTGCTTGGTTAGTGGATAGATTAGTGCTGCCTTTGTGTGTTCAGTGTATGGAAAAAATATTTTTTTTTTGAACAGAAGAGCTTTTGCTCCTCATTCCCATACACTGTGCACGGAAATACTGCGGGCACCGGGATCGAACCCGGGGTGGCCGAGTGCACGGCTTGTGCTACTGACCAAACGAGCACTTGCTCGTTCCCCAGTGTATGGAAAATATACGTATCGGAAATCAGATAAAGACTCTTGCAAGTGCTCGTGCTAGATGTCGGTTAATCTTGAGAGAATGGCAGAATAAGTGATGTCGGTTACATCACTAACTACAGCCTGAACAAGTGAACATTAGTTTCTCGTATTATAGTGTCAGGATGTCTGATGGCTAGTGATACGTCAACAACTCTGCATCGTCAGGTTTAGACTGTGGCGATGCCTCGACTTCAGTACAAGAGCTCGTGCTAGATGGGCCACAGGAAGAAAGTGTTCGTAGGCCGTCACGGCCATCATCGGGAGCGTGGTAGCTTAGTAGTCTATATAACCATATGCGTATGCTTGTATGAGGGGTATGAACTTTGTAGATTGAACTATCCCCAACTGAATCAATATTTCTCTGTTCTTAGACTATTTGCTTTGCTTCCCTCCTCAACTCCGATTCCTCTGTTCCTCTTCCTCTGTGCTGCTAACAAATTGGTACTCGGAGCAGAAATCCTGTCGCCTATGAAATCTATCACCACCACACCATGGCTATCGACTACGGGTTGCTCCTGGCTGAGATGCGTAAGATTCGCAGAGAGTTGGAGTCTCAGATCGACGAGCTTCGACAATCCTTCGACGATCCGGCCTCCACCATCATCACCACCACGCCGGCGCCACCGACGGTTCAGCCTGCCTCTGTCCGGGAGGAGCAGCACACCGACGGGAACCAGGATTCCAGCGAGAGCAAGCCTGCCGTCCTCCACTACAGCGGCCTCACCTCCACCACCGCGTCCACGTCCGCGACGAGCTTCTCCGCTTCGCAGACTGCGACATGTTCCCCCGCATCCGCCTTGGCTTCGACGACCTCCACGCGCTCCTCCATCACCATCATTACCACGCCACCACCGCCGACCCTGACGCTACCCACTCTGCACCGTGACGTGTTGAACCCATCGCCTCCCGTCTTCAGCGCTGAGATGGGGCTGTTGCCTCCGGCTACGAGCGACGGCCTCAGCACCACCGTGGGGCTGATGTCTCAGATCTGCTCTAACGTTGAGGATGACTTCGAGGTCTCCATCGACCGACGCGGCACCGCCTACCGCTCGCTCTGGAGCACCCGCCAGATCGACGACTTCCAGGTTCGCTCCACCGGCTCCTTTGCGTCCCTCCTCGCCTCGCATCTTCCTGCGATGGTTGACATCGAGCACTCCATCTCCATCGGCTCCATCCGCAAGTCGAGCTACACCAGCGTGGTCGGGGTTCCTCGGCTGCGCCAACGGCGGCGTGCTCCTTTGCGCCCGCCTCGGCTTCGCCGACCGTGGCATGCTCCTCTGTGCCCGCCTCGGCTTCGCCGACCGTGGCATGCTCCTCCGCGCCCGCTTCGGCTTTGCCGACCGCCGCGTGGCCCTCCTCGTCCGCCTTGGCTTCACCGACCACAGCGCGCTCCTCCGCGCCCGCCTCGGCTTCGTGGACCACAACGTGCCCCTCCACGTCCGCCTCAACTTCGCCGACTGCGGCGTCGCCCTCGTCGTCCTCTTCGGCTTCACGGACCCGCTGGATTGGCTGCTCATGGTAGCGGGCAGCGCGGGCGCCGTGTTGGGCGCTCTGCAGACACGGTCCCTCGTGTCCGTGTTGTGGCAGGATGCGAGCTGCTTTGGCACCGACGCGCATACCGACAACTTCATCTGCTACCTTGCGATGTTCCTGGCAGGGCTGGAATGGCAGCTCTCCATCATCGTCATCCCGCACAGGTGGTGCTCGATGAAATGTCATACTGCCACCAACCTTCAACATCAAGCGAGCCTGCATCAGTGTTCAGCTTCCAGGGTGCTGCCTTGATGCATGTTGTGGTGCTCAATGCTCGCCCTGCTACCCAAGGCACGGTAATGTCCGTGGTGGAGTGCTACGGTCTCGCTATCGTTGACGACACTGTTGTGTTACAAGCATTCCATCATGCCGATGAGGCCATTGTGGTGGGTACAGGCGTCAAGGCTAAAACGCTACTCCAGCTACATCTTCTTTGCAACTGGGATGTTCTGCCACAGTGAAAGGTTGTCACGCAGGCACCTGTTGTAATGGTGGTTCCTGCAAGCCTTTCTGAGTTGCTCGGTGGACCACTCAGCAAGTATATTACCATGGTCGTCTCTACTCTTGTGCTGGGTTTGCTGGATTGTGCTGCCACTGTGTGTAAGGGACATCAGAGATTTCAGCAAATTACTGAGTTGAGTTTAGTGATCCTGTGGCTACCCCAGATTCGTCAGCAAGGCATATTCAAACATGGATTGGAAAAGGTTGTGGACCTGTGTTTGCCATGGCCTCCACCTCGACCGTTATCTCTCCAGATTATGGTCCAGAGTTTGGGAGTCCAATTTAGACCAATTCCTTGGCCATCCTTTTATAATGATACAAATCTGGTGTCTCGGGAATGGGATAAAAGAGGTATGGAGCAGATTCATTATTCCTGGAGTTTGTTCGGTGTTCACTTGGAGCGGAGTCTTGTTATCTGCACAAAGTTTTTCCAAGCTGCTATCAACTGTTGCACATGCTGCTGCTTAGCTATGCATGTAGAGCATCCATTTCTGCTCTGTTGGCACTCAGGAGCCATCCATTTCTCAGATGTGAAGTTCATTCAAGAGAAGCTAATTGACAAGTATTTTGAAAAGACCGGTCAGGGAACTGCGAAACATGTCTCTGATGCTGATGATATCCTAAAGGCTCTTGAAATGGGTGCTATTGAGGCTCTGGTAGTGTGGAAAAATTTGGCTATCACTACATATATTATCCGGAACAGTTCTAATGGAAAAATGACGATAGAACATATGCATAGGAAACAGGAAGCTGATCACAACAATTCTCGTGGTCCATGTATCAACATTGAACTTGAAGTTCAGGTTACAGTTTCTCTCTTGGAATGGTTTGCCAATGGTGGAGTTGACAATATCATATATGTTGGTGCCAAGATGATTGAAGAACTTTTTGGGCTTTTGATTGTGGCTTCTGTAATTGCACTGTTTCGTGTCAATTTCAATGGCAGGGGTGTACTTGAAGCACAAATGTTGTCCAGGCTTACCAAGATTGCTGATGAGTTTCATGTTCTAGTGTCCATCACTAATCAAGCGCTTGCTGATCCAGGTGGTGGTATGTTCATAATTGTTCCAAAGAAACCAATGGGCAGCCTTGCGTTGGCGCATTCTGCCACCATCAGATTGATGCTGAGGACAAGCAAGGCGAACGTCGTGTCTGCAAGTCCTTTGTTTCCCCTAACCATCCTGAAGGAGATGAGATATCTGATCTTGATTTGGATGATGATGGATCCTTCTATTCCACGATCCGCTGCTTGGGGACAAGCAGCCGCGCAAGACCGGGGGAATGTCAGGATGTCTGATGGCTAGTGATACGTCAACAACTCTGCATCGTCAGGTTTAGACTGTGGCGATGCCTCGACTTCAGTACAAGAGCTCGTGCTAGATGGGCCACAGGAAGAAAGTGTTCGTAGGCCGTCACGGCCATCATCGGGAGCGTGGTAGCTTAGTAGTCTATATAACCATATGCGTATGCTTGTATGAGGGGTATGAACTTTGTAGATTGAACTATCCCCAACTGAATCAATATTTCTCTGTTCTTAGACTATTTGCTTTGCTTCCCTCCTCAACTCCGATTCCTCTGTTCCTCTTCCTCTGTGCTGCTAACAAATAGTCACCAAATAGCTAATCCTATCTATAGCTAAAGTAGAATATCTTTTATATACGTCGATGATCTTGAAGTTGCTTTCGCTCACTAAGATGGTGCCGCTAGCGTTACATATCTCTAGAGATTGTCACCACCGGAGGTACGGTCCACATTCCATTGCTGCGCAACATCCCCTGCCCTGTTCCACCCTCTCAAGGACATGAGTTCAGTGTCAGTCCTTGTCCCTTGTATATATACCAGCGCCATACCGGCGATGCGAGCCGAGGAAAGCAAACCGGCCGCGCGACCGACAGGCGGAGGTAGCGTCGTCTGCTGGAGCCTGGAGGGCAAAGCGTCGTCGCCGTCCGCCCTCCCGTTCTGAGTCTGGGTTGGACACGAATAGGGTTGGTCCAGTCCAGATCCAAATCGAATTTAATTTTAATTAATTATAAGATTTGTGCAACTTTAAAAAAGAGGTCCACTAGAGCGAAACTCTTGTGAAACTCGAATAACAGATAGCCTGCGGAGAGTTCCTGTAATTGGATTCGATGGTTTTCAGAGTGGAGTATGCATCTGTTTTACAACTCTTCGAGAACCCAAGGTTTCAAAGGATAAATGCATTTTTTTTAATTTGTTGCCAAATGGTTTCTAGTCCAGTTGGTTAGAGGATCCCGGCAGCACTCCTCAGGTCCTGAGTCAACTAGAACGATGTGCTGAGTTACATTACAAACACACGTTTGACATTCATATTTCAGAGGTTTTATTCTTTTTCAACATGGTTTGTGTTCAGGACATTAGCTAAAAGTTTTTACAGTTTTACTCCTACTTATTATATCTTGTTTAGCATAGCTACTCCTACTTATTATATTCTGTTTAGCATAGCTTTATCAATAATTTTATGAGTTGTTATAAGCAGTGTTTTTAAAACATTTTTTTTCAAAATAGTTTTATGAAAGAAGCTGTTTTCCTTCCCTCACAAAGGAACGAGGAGAGATGAAGCTTTCTCTTTTTCAAAGGAACGATGCGAGATGAAGCTTTCTCTTTTTCAAAGGAACGATGCGAGATGAAGCTTTCTCTTTTTCATTCATGTATGAAGTTATTGGTGAAGCTATTTTGTAAAACACTTTTTTTTGTACAATTCAACTTCACTTGGAAAACTACATATAAAGTTGGTGAAACTTCACTAGCTAGAGAAGCTGAGCTATGCCAAATGGAGTCTTAACATAATTTAGCTAGATCAGTGGTATTATGCATGTCAATAATGTCCACGAGTTCAGCATCCATCGAGTGACAATCAATATGTCCATGATCTTTCAGAACACACGGTGCTCAACCATCCTCTAAAAATCGAAGCTATCCGTACTTGCTTCACTTGAATCTGGTCCGGCAACATGGGGGCGCTACTGGTTAATCTGACTTAGAAAATCAGACTCTATGGTTTGGGCTGAGCCGCATGCTCACATTATGACAGACCAAAATGTCAGAGATATCATCTGAAGATGGTTACTCGGGCCATGTCCTGGGAAGTCAAGGAAGATCCGAAGACATAGTACGAAGTATACATGGATTATGACTTACATTGTAACTTAGTCGAACTATTGAAGGAAGTCTTGTAATTAGAATAAGACTCCTCTGTTGTGATCGACTAGGACTCGGTATGTGTTGTGCCTCACCCGATTATATAAGGGGAAGCGAGCACATACCCCTACTATTGAATCTCAGATCATAACACAAGGCACATGCCGCCACTAGACGTAAGGTATTACGCTATTAAGCAGCCGAAACCAGTATAAATCGTTGTCCCTGTGTACTCGTCGGGTTCTACGAACGCCGATCCCACTGAACAAATCGTCTGGGAATCCCCAAGACGAGTTACAGCTGGCGCGCCAGGTAGGGGATCTCGGCGATTCCGCGACCAAGAGCTTGACGAACCACTTCAATATGTTCTCGGCGGGATCAATTTTCGTTTTTGGCTCATGGACTTGCATCGCGGATGATCAAGGAAAGTTACATCGACATCTTCAACCTAAAACAGAAGCACAAGCCATACCAAAGATGGATCATCTAGCATGGGAACTAAAAAATCTCATCATCCAAAAATCGCAAGGATCTGGGGATCGGGCTGGATTCTCCGACTCCTACTCGGACACGAACTCTCGACCTGAAGAGGACTTGAATTCCAAGCGTCGTATCCCTTTTGGATTACATAATTCGACAAAGACCTTTCAAGAATTGATTGGATCAAACTTTAAAAAGCTTCAGCAGATCCCCCTGACAGGAGCCCAACAGGGACTCGTCTTCAGTTCAATCGAGGAGGGCAATATCGTCCATTGGCCAATACAACCAGCCCCGACTAGGTTGGTTGGCACAATCAACCAACAACTCCCTTACTAGTATGGACATCAACTCCCCTTTGAAGAGAACGACACCTCAACAGAGCTAATCTCCAGTGCTTCTACCTTGGAATCGGTTACACCGGGATCAAAAAACCAAGGCTACACTCGCGAAGTCTTCATGGCAGAACATCAGTCATCACTACGACCTCCAACTCCTCCAGATGTCTTCCATGATGATGAAACCTTGAGTATGATATCTGATGACGATCTAGAAGGACCCGGTGAGACCGAGACCTTAAAGGCAGAAAGACTAAGGAAGAATCAAGCAAAAGATGCTCGAAGAAGGCGAGTGACTCATCGTAAGGAGGCGATCGAATGATACCAAGCACGGCTAGAAGAATACAATAGTCGTAGACGCTTGGCAGAGGAAGCTAAGCTCCAAGCTCGTAACCAGCACGAGCATGATATACAGTCTCAAAATGACCACAATCGACGACGAGTTGACTGCTCACGCAACCTCGAACCCGAGTTCGTGAGGGCCGCTGGTCATAAAGTGTACCAGACACCCTACCAGAACATCATGGCTTTAGCTACGAAGATGGGAGCAAAGGACAACCGGACGCCAGAGGAAGAGCGCCAGTTGATTATGCTTCAGTCCACCGCACTACAGCTCAAAGGTAGAAACCTTGAGTCTCTAGCCGATGCTCAGGACTCATCCCATCCAAGTCAGAGAAGACCCATTCACGAGCGACTCGGCTGGGTTCCAGCCAGGAGTCGTCTAGGCAACCGAGTCCCTGACCAGGCAGAAGGAGGAGCTGAATCATCATATCGAGGACTCGACAACTTGGGCTCCGACGCAGTTGATCACTTCCCCCTGTTTTTCCCAGCGACTTCGAGCAGTCCCGTTCCCGTGTAAATTTAAACCCGGGAACTACTCCAAGTATGACGGGAAAACAAAACCTAAACGGTGGCTCAGACTATATGCACAAGCAGTCGAGTTGGCAGGAGGAAGCAATGATGTCAAAGCATTATTTTTACCCATGGCTCTAGAGACAATGCCCCTTGCATGGTTCGACAGACTTAAGCCTGAGTCTATCGACTCCTGGGAACAACTCCATCACATCTTCATAGAAAATTTTGCGGGTGTTCCTGAGAGGTCAGATCCTTGGACTAAGATCAGAACTTGCAAGCAGTAGAAAAATGATACCATGCAAGAGTACTACAGACATTTTTCTGAGATTCGCTCCATAATCTCAGATATAACAGATAGAGAAGTAATTTATCTCTTCAGCAATGGAATTTGCGAAAGGTACAATTACAAAGACTTCATCAAGTACGACCCGGTCACTACAGACGAGTTCCACCGAGCAGTAAACTCCATGATGGCAACAGAAGAACGCACACATGAGCGTTTTCCTGAGAGGAACACGCAAGGTGATCGAGGAAATAACCAGAGAGGAACCCAGCCTGCTCAGCAAAATACTTGTAAAAGAACCGGGGACAACACTATGGCAGCTATGGAACCTCAGAAGAAAGGGAACAAGCCTTCAAGCTTCGACGATCTCCTAGACGACCCATGTCCCTTCCATACGAAAGGAGGACACCCGACCAGGCATTGTCGTCAGCTCAAAGAACGAGGATTGAACTCCGACTTCAACAAGAGCAAGAAAGACAAGGGTAAAAAGGTAGCTGAAGACCCACAATAGGGCGCTGGCGGCTTTCAACAACCCAAAGGCACTATAAATGTCATATTTGGAGGAGTAGCCACCAGCGACAGCAAGCGCCTCCAGAAGCTTTCCTTGTGAGAAATTATGTCTACCGAACCAGCGATTCCCAGATATCTCGACTGGTCCGAGCATCCGATCAATTTCTCTCGAGTAGACCAATGGACCAGCGTCTCCAATGCAGGCCGCTATCTGCTAGTCTTGGATCCAACGGTCACCGGGTTCAAATTGGGAAGAGTACTTATAGATGGAGGGGCAGGACTCAATGTCATTTTTGCAAGCACCCTACGCAAGATGAACCTGGACCTAGCAACTCAACTTCTATGAGGAGCTAACAAAGCAATGGTTTAGAAAACTACTGTCACTTCTTGATAGCACAACCTATCTTTTTTTTGTGTCTTAGACCTTTTTATTGCGAATGTGTGCATCCACGTAGGGGTTTGACCCAACCGAATGGGCTGAAGATCGAGAAATGGGTTGGTGTGCCACTAGCTAATGAGGTTTGAATGTTTGATCATCATGCACTGCTATCTGCTAGATCATGGGAATTTGATGTTCATTCAATCACTTGTATTGTTCTTATGCATGACACTTTCACTATGGATATGCACAAGTAATAACTACTAGCCTTTATTTTTCTTGAGATATGTCAGATAATGGCCATTCCGGCCGCAAACCATTGAGGAGACTACCACATCTATATATGTTGTGCTTTCTTGCAAAAGTTAAATAAAGTATAGGAATCATGAGATAGATGCGAAAGAGCGGCAATACATGCATGACTCGCAAATTCTCGATTATCCGCTGCCTCATATATAAGTAAACAAAAAGTACGATGTAGCTACAGAAAATGGTGTTTTAGTTCAAACCATCACTTGGTTGTATAATGAGTTGTCCGACCAATATACTCAAGTGATCGTGTGGGATGTTGGAGCAAAACAAACAAATCTCCTAGGGTCATCTCAACCGCGATGAGGCGACCAGCTGCCTCGTCAGGTTCCTCAGTGCTGAGTGATGATGATGTCACACTCGTGCGGACCCACTGCATCATGCCACAGTATCATCCCTACTCCACCGCGAAGCACTTGGTAACAAGGTTGACGACGCTCATCCTATGCAAGTTCTAACGCAGCACTCGCAACCGAGGCAACACCCGACAACGACCATGGTGGCGGCTTCGGCGCATCAATACCTGTAGAGACCATGTCTTCTTACATAAGAGAAGGTCAGCGATGACGACGACTTCAACGCTATCGGTTGTGACCCAAAATAAATCATGTGGTGATGGAGAGAAAGGGAAAATCAAGCATCACCCCTTCCATAAGTACATTTGAAAAATGTAGAGATTCACGAAGATTAAGATAGGAACGAACGCTAAGACGTCTTCCCTCCTCTAAATTTGCACTAACCTTCTTTGTAATTTCAAAAGTGTAAGCCATTGTGAAACACTAAAATAGAGGTTTAGCTGAAAAACTAGGATAACCGATAGATTAACGAGAATTCTTGGAATTTGATTGGTTGAAAAACTAGGGTAACAAATAGCATAGGTAGGAGTTGCTTCAATTGGACTTAATGATGCAAATTAGATTTGATGATGTAAAACAACCAGATGCATTTGTTTTGCAACTCTTTTAAAATCCAAGGTTTCAAATGGGAAATGCAATTTTTTTGAATTGTTTTAGTAGTATTTGTTGGTCTATGATGAGAAGTCCCTAAGGGTTGAGAAGAACGTTATACTGAATTACATCACAAACACACATTTGTCATTCATAGTTCAGAGGTTTTGTTCTTTTTTAACATGGTTTCTCTTCATGACATTGGCTATAAGTTGGCTTCCTTTTTTTTATATAGTTTTACTCTACTTAGCATAATTCTTCTTGATCAATGGTATTGTGAAATGTTGGGAATATAACTTGTATCTCATGTCAATGGTTAGGAGTTCAACATCCATCCAGTGGTAATCAATGTCTTCATAATCTTTCAGAACATAACGTGCTTAGTCCATGCTCTAAAAATTGAAGCTATCACTGTTTGGTCCGGTTGAACCAGCATGGGGCGCCACTCCTGTGAGAGGTGGGTCTGACTTGAAAAAACACACTTCATGGCTTGCGTCGTGCACAACTTATGAACTTGTTTGGCGCTGCGCCCACACTAGCTTCTCCATCAGTTTCACGTATCGAGCAAGCAGAGGTCCAAGCCGCTCACACCAAAGGCTCTTATGGGGAGCTAGCAAAGCAATTGGCCACAACCATTTTTGCGTGCTTATATGGAGCCATGAAACAGGCATTGCGTTGAAGTCCTTGTTGTCGACGGTCCTGCTCTTCGCCAAGAAGTCATCATTCTCCATGGGTAGCGACGACGCCCTTGAGGTCACGATCATCGTAAGGCACCATCGCCGGCCGTAGTTTCACGACTTGCAGTACACCATGCACACGGTGAGGTCCTCGACCTTTTCCCTAATGATGCCATAGTCATTGTAGTGGTACAGAAGTACTACTCCACCATGATGCAGCCAGTTCTGACGAGAGTGCGCCCGTGTCATCCCCTCCACTCGAAGGCTCGCCACATGCACGTTGGCATGACATGACCAAGTATTTTTTTTCTAGCAACCTATCTCTTTTTCATGTCTCCCCTTTTTGTCACGAACGTGATGCGTCAACATACGGGTTTGGGCCCAGCCAAATGGGACTAAGAGAAATGTGGGTCGGTGTGCCATTGGCTATTAAGGTTTGAATGTTTGATTGTCCTACCATTTGCTGGATCATGGTAATTTTGTCCTTATTCGATCACGCATGTTCTGCTTATGCATGACACTTTCGTTGTGAACGCGAGGAACGATCATCCTAGCTGCAAACCCTCAAGGATACCATCACATCTGTTGTGCTTTTGGTGCAAAAATGTAACTAGTAAAGATAGAAATCATGATATAGATGTGAAAGAATGGTAAATCATGCATGACTCAAGGGCAAAGTCTTGATGATATGGCTCATATATAAAGAAACAAAATAAGCGGTGAAGCTACAGAAAATGGTGTTCTAGTTCAAACCATCACTCAGTACATTACACTGATTATTGTACAATCAGTTGCCTAACCAATATACAAGTGATCTTGTGGGATATTGGAGCAAAACAAACAAATCTCTTAGGGTTATGTGAAGTGTGAGAAGATGTCTCATCGAATAACCTCAGAACTTCTTGTTCGCACGAGGGTAGACGATGATGCACTCATCTGCAACACCTGGATAATGACGGAGTTCTATCTCTATCACCCCACTCAAGTGATCTTGTGGGATGTTGGAGCAAAACAAACAAAACTCCTAGGGTCATTTTAAGTGTGAGAAGTTGTGTTGTCGGATAATACTAGAGCTTTTCCTTCACATGAGGGTCAATGATGGTGCAGTCATCCGTAGCGTCTGGATAGTGACAAAGTTCTACCTATGCTTCTGCACCCCACAACGGCTTTGGAAACGACGCACTGGTCAGGATGTACTAGATAATTGTGGATTACCACATCCATTGCCATCACGGAAGATAATAGTGGATTACCATCCCGTGTCAACAACGCATTGGTTAGGATGTGCTAGATAATGGTGGACACCACCATTGCCACCATGAAGGATAACGATGGATTACCTCCTGTGCCACTATGGCAGTCTCAGAGATAAGGTCGAGCGACTTCAAGCTTATTTGAATTCGGAGCACGTGGCGGGGATGGTAGTTGCTAGTGGTTACCGTGTTGACAAGGTGTATACATAGTGTCGGTTGCACTGTAGTAACTTGTATCACACAGTGTGTGGCAATTTTAGCTAGTATGTGATGAGATAAATTAGCTACTAGCTTAAGTAGTGGGGAGTGTATAGACGTCTGTACGAAATTGTAATTGTGAACCATTGTGTGTTCTCTACGGAAGAAAATAGCTTTTCCCTTTGGACAATTGTCCTTGTGTTCATCACGTTCATGTTTTGATTTTATCCTAAATTAATTTATTTTTAATTTACTAGATTTATAAAAAGAAATACTATAATACCAAATAGTTATACTAAAAAAAATATCTTTAGTCTAGAAGATTCTCTAAAAATATATTCTTGATAAATCATAAGGCCCCTTTGCAACATAGGAATTTATCGTGTTTCTTGCGTCTATCCTGTAAAGTGAACTTATTTATGTGAAAATTTTGTACAAATTCGATGCAAATAATCTTTGTGTATAAACTTGACTAAACTTAAGGATTCTTTTATTTTGGGGAATTGGAATCTCCTGTACCTAAATACGAGATCCTCGCTATAAGATTTTTCTACGATTTCGTGAAGTCACGTCAGCAAAGCCTTTATTGTTGCTTTGTCTATGAAGTCACGTTAGCAAAGCCTTTATTGTTTGTTTTGTCTAGGTAGACCGAAAGATCAGTTTCATATGAGCATCGTCTCTCTCCCACGACCGTGCTTGCCCAACCAACGCCCGCGCCTGCCTGCATGCGGCCTGCTGCCCTTGCTACTGCTGCACATGTGAAGCCTATGCCTGTCCACCTGCTATGCATGCTTCTACTAGGCTTGCTATTGCTATGCATGTTGCTACACGTCTGTCCAAGCGTGCTGCATGTACATGAGGACCTTCCGTGCTTGTTTCCCGTGCATCCATGGGACCATCTTTATTTGTGTGCTCACTTCCCTCGCCTGCTAGTGAAAATACTTGCAACATAAAATATTTACTGAAACATTTATAACATATAAAGTATTTACAACAAAAATACGTCTGAAACAGAAAAAATATTTAAAAATATAAGCTTGCGACATATGGGTATATCAACTGTAACATATGCAATGTCCAGATAAAACACTTGCAATGTATGTTTGAAATAGTTGAAACATTTAAAACATTCACTTGCAACATACATATATAGCTTCTACAACTTATACAACATCCAGATAAAATACTTGCAACATACATCTAAAAATAACTAATACAATTAAAATATATATTTAATACATATGTGTATAGCCATTACAACATATACAACACTAAACCTACTTTTACAATATCTAGGTAAAACACAATATATGTAACATATATGTAAAATGCAATAATTAAGGATAAGAAGCTTGACATCGGTGCAAAGCTTACGAGCGGCATGGGCATGTTTAGATCCCAAATATTTACAAGATTCCCCATCACATCGAATCTTTAGACGCATGCATGGAGTATTAAATATAGGTAAAAAAATAACTAATTGCACAGTTTGTTTGTAAATATCGAGACGAATCTTTTGAGTCTAATTGGTTCATATTTAAACAACAACGAAAGTGGTACAGTAAACGCTACCGCACTCAAACAACGCATGACGATGTAGACTCACTGTCTCTAATCACATCGCATGCAAGACCTACTGCAATCCTTCTCTCTGTAATCATATTGCATACAGGAGCCCCACAAGCTAGTCCAATCACACAGACTAGTCCAATCACATGTCGAAGCGTCTGCACCATATTACACATAGGAGACCATACACCACCCCATCCCTACTAGTGAGACTTGGCCACACGGACTTCCATGTGCTGACCAATCGAAAGGATGGGTGCTGAGTCACAGCTACGAGTCCGTCTTTTTGTCTTGATCAGCACGCGCATACAGTTAAAAAAACTCGTGAGCAGATATAGAGGGGGTAGTTGGGTTAAGGTTCGAACCCTCATGTCGCACTTTTTTCTGGATTTTTTCTAGAATTTTGCAGGTATAAGTACGCGTACGCGTTCGGTGGTACTGCGCGTTTCCCGCGCACTGGAGGCGGCGAGCTTCCCAATCTCTCTTTGCGTGTATACGGACGCGCACGCGTGTGTATGCGTGTGGTGTGAGTGCAGAGTGCGTAGGATCCAAATTGTACCTGATCAAAAAAACACAACGTCTGGGTATTCGGATGACCGAACCAGAGCATTTCTATAATACGAACGATAATGCTTTGCCATGGGCATCTGTCCCATCCGGACACTGCGTGGCTCAGTTCGCTTGCAGCTCTATATCTCAATAAATAAATAAAATCCATACATGGTCATCCGCTCGTCTCGTTCGGTCGTTCCCCATACTAGCTACCTCCATCCCACGCGCATCCCTCGTGACACCTCCATATGTCTGAGCCACCGACATCTGTTGTGTCGGGCACCGGGCGTTTCTTCCCGTCGCCCGCCTGGCTAAAGCTCCCCATTGGATCGTTCTTACCGTGCACGCCTAGCCAAATCTCACCGGCAACTACCTGTGGTTGCGTCCAGCCCCTTCCTCCCAACCATAGCTCGTCGGCACACCAACTGTGGCCTATCCCAGCCTCCCCTTTTGCCCGCCTGCGAGCTCTCCGATAGCCCCTTCTTCTCGCCCCGTCCGGCTAGATCTCACCAGAAACTGGCGCCTGCGGCTGACCCCTCCCTCCTAGCTAGAGCTTGCTGGCACAACGACAACGCCCTGTACCACCCCTTCCGTCTACCTACGACGGCGACAACTTGTAGCCTATCTAGAGCTCGCTAGCAGCCTGTTCCCGTCACCCCCCTATTGTGTCCTATGGAAGAAGAGTGAAAAACGCATGTTGCAAGTGTTACAAGTGTCGATATGTTACATATGTTTCAAAGGTTATGCATATATGTTGCAAGTGTTTGTTCCCAATGTTTCATCTGTTTTTCAGACGTATGTTTGTAAGTGTGTTTAGCTAGATGATGCATATGTTTTCACACATATGTTGTAATTATTTTATGTGAATATTGTGTATGTTTGTAAATGGTTTTCAAGTATTTTTAGCTACTTTGTACGTATGTTACAAGTGTTTGATATGAATGTTTCAAAAGTAGATCTGCAGTGAGTGTTTTAAATGCATGTTTCATGTGTTTTATCTGTATTCTAATAGATGTTGTAAGAGTTGCATTCGAATATTTTAAAAGTAGATCGAAGATTGCATCTCTATTCTCACTTTTATACTACCTCATTTTCACCTTGGTGTTTTTTTCTCTTCCCGGCGCCGGCCAAGCATCTGCCGCCTCCTCCACTCCTCGTGTGTAGTCGGATGGCGTAGACCCTGTACGGGGCAGGCGCGGGATGCAAGTGTGCGGATGCAAGTGCGCGTAGGGGGACGGAGTGCAGGCGTCCTAGCGCAGCGTCCATCCCCATGTCTGTGCACTAGCACTAACTGGTCTCTTTAATTCTTCTACAGGTTGAGCAGTATTATTGCGTTCTTTCGTTGCGTTGTTTTCAAGACTGCCATGTGATATGAAGTAAAATAAAACTTGAATGAAACTCTCCATTGAGAGTGAGAGTTTCATTCTAGAGTTTTATAGGTATTAAATTTCATGACTCATAAGTATTCGTGCCAAGAGAGTTTCATCTAGATGAAACTCATTTCATCTCTCTCTTCTTAAATAACTACCATGTCATCAAAAATGCTTATGTGACAACATATTTAATGCAAATGAAACTCCTACTGAGACTGGCCAATCAATGTCCAGAAAATTATTTGACCTTCGTGGATAGGATCAAAGGAAGACCAATAATAATGATGAGTGGAGCTAAGTCCTATCCACGATGAGCCGATGAGGTCGTGATGACTCTTCTTTAGTTTTGAATCATGAGGAAAGAAGCATGTGTCGGATATAATACGGGAGCGGCCGAGGATATATACGAGTGAGAGTATGCAGATACATGAGCTCCAATGTCCTTAGAGTCATCTACGAAGATTCATCCTCGAGAGACATCTGAAAACAGAAGAATAACCAAACGCTACGACCGGACTGAGGTTATAAAACAAATTAAAACTGACTCAATATCGATCATATTGAGCTCTACACACAGACCAATTTAATCTAAAAGTATAAAAATTGATAGAAAAAAAGTGCATTTCACTGCTTCAAACACCACCAGCTCCATCCACAATCGCTGACACGGCCCGAAGCTTTTCTCCAGAGGACCGCAGGATCGGAATAGCTAGTCCACGACTCATGAAGAGGCCGCCACGCCGCCACACATGCTCTGTGCTTCCTTCATGCAAAAGATAAATTTGGTAAAAACCAAAATCATGAGATCGACGTGAAAAAAATGTGTGACTAACGCTGAATTGGCTGATATAAATAAACCAATTAAAGAGTTGATGAAACAAGAGAAACTTTTTAACAGTTTGTTCCTCGAACTTGATGGTTGTAGTGGGTTAGAGACAACTATGAGTATTTTGGGACGTTGGAGCAAAACATAGTAGATTATTATATCCACGGCAGCAACGAGGAGGGCACGATGCTTGATACAAAAAGCTAGCAACATGTCACCAGCGTTGTCGAGTCCACTCACTAAATGACAAGTACAAGGCGACCTAAATAATTTTCCGGTCCATAGCGTCAGATTTCAAAAAAAAAAAAAAATCTATGAGCAGTGAGTCTACCAAAATAATTTTTAGGTCAATGCAACATGTTGGGATCACACTTGCCTTACCCCCGCTCACGCGCAGGGGATCAGCGAAGGTGGCCGGTCGTCACAACTAACGCGAGGGTACAAAGAAGCAAGAACAGTAATGCTGTGGCTCTATTAAAAAAAAAACAACATCCCCTTACACTGTTCATCCCTTGGTATTTATAGGGAAAACCAAGAGGCTCTGACCAAATTACAAAAAGGTACAAGAAAGATTCCTCTGCGCTATACAACGGAAGGGCAGAATCGTACAAACACAGACACTGTAGAAACCCTAGCTCGCCTCCCACATGTCCGTCGCCGCCTAGCTTCCGCATACCTTCGCTAGGGGCGCGAAGGTTAACTTCTTAGCTCCGTCAGTCGCAAGGCATGCGTCCGCTCGCCACCCGCTAAGCTTGACCTTCCTTGCGAAGGTGCACGGCATGCGCGAGGGTCGTCACTTGCTCTTCCCACGCTTCTCTCCTGCAAGAACCGTAAGACGACCCGAAAGCCGAGTTGATATCTGAGGGTTAGGAATAAGGCCCGAGGGACTTATCAAGCGACGAGGGTTTCCTCAAAGGAAAGCAGGGCATTAGCGAGGGTTGTCTCCTGACTCAGCCTGCGCGACGTCGCTGCCGAGGGTTATTTCCCCCAACAGCAGCCCCTCGATGGCTTGGATCTAAAAACGATCGATCTTAGGCCCAAGCAGCGCCTTTATTTGGAAATGAACAGTGTCCCTCGGCAGCGACGCCCGCGGCTGCTTGTGGGCCGGCCCGTTTGTTTTTTGCTTGCGGTGTTTGAGGTCCATTTCGTTTCATGTGCCGCATTTTTTGGGATCCGTGCCGAGTTTGTCGGGTTGGATGGTTCGTGCCTTGGCCTATATAAAGGTGGGGTTGGTGGTCGCTTTGAACTCGTGCCCTCCTGTTGCTATAGCCAACCTGCTGCTGCGATTTGCTTGTAGCAAAGGTTTATTTTAGCTTGTGTGCGAAGGTTGAGATATGCGCTCGTTGTTCGAAGTTAGAGTCAGCTGAAGAGATGGCTAGGTTGAAGCAGACTGCTCGTGTTGCTTCTCCGAGTGCTGCGGATGGTGGAGTGACCTTTGAGTTTGGACTTAGTCTGGTCTGCAGTTCTGACCTGGCTACTTATGTGAAGCGAGGCTGGATTGAGGATGGGAAAGCGAGGGCCAGTGCTAGGGAGACCACTCCGAAGCCAGATGCTGATGAGGTTGTTGTGTTTGAGGAGTTCTTTACGGCTGGTCTGCGTTTTCCGGTTGCTTCGTTTGTGACTTCGGTCCTGTGGAGGTTCAATTTGAGGTTTCACCAACTCACCCCATCGTGTTTTACGAAGCTTTCTGTATATGTCTGGGTGTGCCGTTCCCAGGGCGTTGTCCCTCACGTCGAAGGTTTTGTCCGGACGCACCGTGTGCATATGCAGCCGCGCAAGATAGTGGATGGTGAAGGTAACACCAGTCTCGGTCAGTTTGCGGTGTACACCTTTTGCTATCGTGCTGGATCAGAGTTGCCGGTGCAAGCTCAGAAGAACAAGTGGACTAGTGGATGGCAGGAGTTCTGGTTCTACTATAAGCTTGACGGGGTAGCCGAGCTCTGCGGCGAGCTTCCGCCCCTTGGCGATGTGAGTGCCGAGGCTAAGACGAGTGCCGAGGCGCACGCCGCAGTTGACTGCTTAAGGGTTGTTGCGCGTTCGCAGTGTGCTCGCGACTTGGTCGAGGAGTATTGTTGTGCCAAAGTGTGGCCCCTTAGCCGGAAACAAATATGGTTTTCTATTGAGGATGACCCTAAGTACGAGGGTAGGGGTTTGAAGAAGCCTAGGTTGGAGCTGAACAAGGCTTGGGAGGCTGTTTTGAAGAGGTTTCCCCGACGTGACGATGGAGTCGAGGCTATTTACAAACGGGTTCAACAGAGAGCTGAAGATCTCGTTGGCAAGCTTTCCACGCTTGAAGTTAAAGCCATCCACAACTTGGTGGGTGGCGGAGGTCGAGTTAACAGGATTTTTGATATTCTTGAGATCCAGTATGCTGAGGATGCGCCGAAGAAGAGGAAACGCGCTGCCGCCGAGGAGAAGGGGCTTGCCTCGCGGCTGAAGAGGGGTCATGGTCGAGGCCATGGTGGAGCCGGTAGCCGGGTGAAAAAGCTTGCGACGAAGGTCGCTGTGGGTTCGGGTGCTGCCGGCACATCATCCTCTTCGGCCGTTATTTCGTTGCCGAGCGGCCGAGGTCTTGCGAAGGTCGGAGGGCGGGTACCCCGAGTCGGCGGGATTGGTGCGCTGATTCAAGTTTCGGATGATGAAGAAGAAGTCTCCGACAATGAAGAGAAGGAGGAGGAGAGGGAGGCGGAAAAAGAGGGTGACACTGAAGACGACTCGTCTGGTGATGATAGCGACTCTTCCAGTGGCGAAGATGACTTCGATGATGAGGTTTCCATTGATGATGACCGTGGGAAGGCAGTTGTTTCATCTAGCGCAGCTGCTCGAAGTATCGATGAGATTATCCGGGACTTCGAGCCTGAGAGTCCCCTGCGAGGGTCGATTCCTAAGTTCGCGAGGTCGCATTTCTAGGTTAATGGGTTCGAGGTAGCCGGTGACCTCGAGTCGAAGCCAGCCGATCAAGCCTTCCTTATTTTGCTAAGAAGATCGGTGTTTCGGACCCTAAGACAGAGCTTTTCACTAGTCCGGACCTTCGGGAGTGCCACCTGCAATGTGCTCCGGAGGAAAGGCATTTTCTTGGTCGGGTGTTTGGTCAGATTTGTGTGCCAGAGGCGGAGCTTCGACTGGCCAACCAGCCTTTGGACGAACTTCATGATGACATAGATGTCAAGCTGGCTGAACTAATGCTCCTTAACCGCTCGGCTCGCCGGAGGGCGAGTTATAATCTTAACTATTTGAATGACCGGTTGGCCGAGGTCGAGAAAGATAAGAAGGACCTTCGGCAAAGTTTGGAAAATAAAGAGATTGAGCTCAAAGCTGCTTTGGAAAAAAACAAGAAGTCCCGAGAGGAGGCTGTGGAGTTAGCGAAGCGGAACGCAGATCTAATTGCGGCGAACAAGGAGAAGGATAAGGCGTTGATGTCTGCAGAGGATCGGATTACCGACTTGAAGGGGTCATGGCGAGCCAGTATGGAGAAAATTAAGAGTAAGCTCGATGGTTGCTTAACTGAAGCCGGTGGCTCGGCCGCAGAACCACTTCCAGTTGATGCTGGTGTGGAGGTTTCAGGCGATTGGCTCTGCGGGGAGCTTGATGTTTTTAGTTCATTGGTTGAGAACGCGGCTGACTTCGGCGGTTATGTCGGAGCTTTGGCTATGTCTAGCACCCTTCGACAAGCTGATTGCGACCATCTCCGCAAAATTAAGCGGCCGAACCATGTTTTCCCTACAGTTGATGAAGTTTGAGCCTTGAAGATTGACGACGCAGATGTTCGTAATTGCGCAATGCGTTTTTTGCGAAGGTTCTGGATAGCTGGTGGAGGTCGAGCCCTGGCTTTCGAAGAGGCCGCCGAAGCTACTCGTCAGGTGTCCATTGCATGAGATGTCTGTTTCATGTTTTAATCCATGGATGAAAATGTTGATATTTAGTCCTGTGTTCTGTTTTGCAGGCTCGGAAGGACGCGCTGCCCTCGCCGACTGCGACCGAAGACGTTGCGGGTTGCTCGAAGTCTGCTCCTGCGCACAATTCCGCGAAAGTTCCACCAGTTGAGGTCGTACCCTCGGCTGAGGAGGCTCCGGTCACTAGGGAGGCCGACGTGGAAAAGGCGGCAACGGACGAAGCGCCTGCTGCTGAACCTACTGTGACTTTGGAGAGTTTGGATGCTGCGACCGGCGAGGATTTGGGTGCTTCAGCTGGCGAAGCTAGGGTGGAGGAGCATGTGGATGACGAGCAGGTGTGAAAACTTGGGATAGTTTTATCATGAGGGTCATTTTGTAATATGTTGGGTGTTGGGGATGACTAGGTGACACTAAGACACTTTTTTTAATGCTGTGAAAAATGCAGGTTCCTGATGGAACCGTGCTAGAAGTATTTGATGTGACACCTCTGACGCTAAATTATCAAGATATTTTTATAACTGGTGAATCATGGGCTCGAGCCAAGTTTAAGCATCCTTCGCTATCTTTTGAGCATTTTTGGTGGTCGAAGGTGCAAAGGTACGATTTGAAGAATAGTCGATCGAGCCGCTTTTGGCGTGATGCGGATTATATTGATCGGCAGGCTACGAGAGAGTTGTTTGGTTCTTCTTCTTCCTCGTAGCCTGTTGTTGATGATGATATCGATGAAAAAACAGCTTTGGATTTCCTGTTTGGTCATAGCAACCTCGAGCTGGGTTCGGATGGTTCCCTTGTGATTCCGAAGGAGGAGCGTTCGGAAGTTGGTGATGTGGGTCGGAGATATATGTATAGGGCGAGGGTTTTGCCCGGTGAACTGCCGATTGTTCCTGCGGCTCCTTTGTTATGGGGACCCGTGGTTCCTGTTGGACTAAGATTTGAGGAAGAGGGTTACGAAGGTTTTGACGATTTAAAGTTGATTGAGGACTATGACGGTTCCTTGTAATTTTATAATTTTTATTGATTGTGAGACGTTGTGAAGTTGTTTTGTATGTAAACGGGGGAATTGTATGATTGTTTGGTGTAAATACGATTGATTTTTGTAATTTTTATAGTGGATGCTTGGTCCTTGCTGAATATTGGCGAGGTCCGTTAGCTGTTTGGTTTTGCATTGCTGGTTGCGTATGATGTTCAGTAAAACAGCGACGCCCCCCTTTCTTTTTAGCGAGGCTCGTTTAATATTTAGTGAAACAGCGACGCCCCCTTCTTTTTGGCGTGGCTCGCCTTTCGTTGAAGAGAGATGTTTTAGTAAAATAGCGACGCCCCCTTTCTTTTTAGCGAGGCTCGCCTTTCGTTAAACAAAGATGTTTAGAAAAACAGCGACGCCCCCCTTCTTTTTAGCGAGGCTCGCCTTTCGTTAAATAGAGATGTTTAGTGAAACAGCGACGCCCCCCTTCTTTTTAGCGAGGCTCGCCTTTTGTTAAACAAAGATGTTTAGTGAAACAGCGATGCCCCCCTTCTTTTTAGCGAGGCTCGTCTTTCGTTAAACAGAGATGTTTAGTGAAAACAACGTGTTTTGCGAGGTTGCTCGACTTTTTGTACTTCGCGCCTCCCCTTGTCTTAGGTGGAGGTGAAGTTTGCTTTGCGAGCCCCTGGCGTGTTTTGTGAGGGTGCTCGACTTTTTGTACTTCGCGCCTCCCCTTGTCTTAGGTGGAGGTGAAGTTTGCTTTGCGAGCCCCTGGCATGTTTTGCGAGGGTGCTCGACTTTTTGGACTTCGCGCCTCCCCTTGTCTTAGGTGGAGGTGAAGTTTGCTTTGCGAGCCCCTGGCGTGTTTTGCGAGGGTGCTCGACTGTTTTTGGACTTCGCGCCTCCCCTTGTCTTAGGTGGAGGTGAAGTTTGCTTTGCGAGCCCCTGGCGTGTTTTGCGAGGGTGCTCGACTGTTTTGGACTTCGCGCCTCCCCTTATCTTAGGTGGAGGTGAAGTTTGCTTTGCGAGCCCCTGGCATGTTTTGCGAGGGTGCTCGACTGTTTTGGATTTCGTGCCTCCCCTTGTCTTAGGTGGAGGTGAAGTTTGCTTTGCGAGCCCCTGGCGTGTTTTGCGAGGGTGCTCAACTGTTTTGGACTTCGCGCCTCCCCTTGTCTTAGGTGGAGGTGAAGTTTGCTTTGCGAGCCCCTGACGTGTTTTGTGAGGGTGCTCGACTTTTTGTACTTCGCGCCTCCCTTGTCTTAGGTGGAGGTGAAGTTTGCTTTGCGAGCCCCTGGCATGTTTTGCGAGGGCGCTCGACTTTTTGTACTTCGCGCCTCCCCTTGTCTTAGGTGGAGGTGAAGTTTGTTTTGCGAGCCCCTGGCGTGTTTTGCGAGGGTGCTCGACTTTTTTGGACTTCGCGCCTCCCCTTATCTTAGGTGGAGGTGAAGTTTGCTTTGCGCAGGTTTGTTTCGAAAAAATTTATTTTTCGAAGCAATCTTCAAGTGTTGTCATCGATTAGAAGTGCTCTTGGATAAGAGCTGCTTGTATCAATGTTTATGGGAAACTGAAACAGACTTTAGAGTTTTGTTTTTTCGGGGGTTAATGCCTTTATTAAGGACTTGGAAACTGCCTCGTTAAAAAACCTTACGCCCCTTTGTAAGGAAAAAGAGTGCAGCTCCTTTGTTTTTGTTACAAGTATGGTGCTGACTAAAGAGAGATTAAAGACAAATTACATGTTGCGAGAGCTCGCTAAGGCTCCGCTATGGGTAGAATTTGCGAAGGTCGTCGATATTCCAGGTGTGAGGTAGGTGGTTTCCTTCGCTGTCGGAGAGATGGAAAGACCCTGGACGATTGCATTCTATGATCAGGTATGGTCCCGTCCATTTTGGCTGGAATTTTCCCGCCATGTTGGCATTTTGCTTCCGAATGAGGACGAGGTCACCCTTCTTCAGTTCTTTTATTCTCAACTTTTTGTCTCTCCATTTTTTTGTTTCTTCCTGATACTTGCGAAGGTTGAGCACTGCGTTGCATCTTGTTTCTTCGAGTAAGTCTTTATCGAGCAGTTGATTCTGTTCATCTGATTCGAGGGTTGTTCTGAGAGAGCCATGCTTCAATTCTTCTGGTAATACAGCTTCCTCCCCAAATAGAAGCCTAAAAGGTGTGAATTTGGTGGCTCTGCATTCTGAGGTGTTATGGGACCAGGTGACCGAGGTTAGCTCTTCCGCCCACTTTCCTTTGGGTCTGCCTTGTAATTTTTTGGATATGGCTTGGAAAATTGTTGCATTGGCTCTTTCAACTAAGCCATTGGATTGAGGGTGCCGGACTGAGGCGAAGCACAAGACTGTTCCGATTTGTGCGCAGAATTCTATGAAGAGCTCGCTGTCAAACTGAGTGCCGTTGTCGACGGTTAGGTTTTTGGGAACTCCAAATCGACAAACTAATTGCTGCCAGAAAAACTTTTTCACTGCTAAGGAGGTGATGGAAACCAGCGGTCTAGTTTCAATCCACTTCGTAAAGTATTCCACAGCTACCACTGCATAGCGAAGGTTTCCTGGAGCTGTTGGTAGTGGACCGACGAGGTCCATTGCCCATCTTTGCAAGGGCCATGTTGGGCATATCAGAGTTGTTGGAGCCCCTGGGGCGTTTTGTGTTTTTGCCCTTAGTTGGCAACCCTCGCAGTGTTGGACAATATCTTCTGCGTCTCATAATGCTGTTGGCCAATAGAAGCCTTGACGGAAAACTTTCCCAACTAGCGCCCTTGGGCCGTTGTGTGAACCGCAGATACCTTTGTGAACAAGCTTGAGGATGTCCTTTCCTTCATTTTGTGACACGCATTTTAGCCATGGCGAGATCACCGAGGCTTTGAACTAAATGTTGTCCACTATTTTGTACCCTCGAGCTCTTTGCTTTAGTCTGTTTTCTTCTTCTTTGGACTCGGGTTCATGTAGCCCGTTGATATAGGCTATGATGGGTGCTCTCCAGTCTTCGTTCTGGATTGCGTTGATCAGCTTCGCATTCTTTTCAGAGGCTTCGAATGCTGATTGAGTTGCTACCTCATGAAACACGTCAGGCGGCAGCTGTAGTTGTTGTGCTGTTGCTTTAGCTAGGCTGTCTACCTCGTTGTTTTCTGACCTCGGTACTGCTTTCACCGTTATGCTGAGGAAGAATGATTCTAACCTTCGAACATATTGGAAGTATTTTTGTAGCTCTGGATCTTTTGCTTTGTAATTTTTCTCAATGTGTCCCGCGATGACTTGGGAGTCTGTATTAATGACCGCCCTTCGGACTGATAATGATCGAAGCCTTGAGAGTGCTAGTATCACAGCTTCGTATTCTGCGGAATTGTTTGTGCACTTGAAGTCGAGTCTTTTTGCGTATCTTAGCTTCGACCCAGATGGCGAAACTAGGATAGCCGAGGCTCCTGCTCCGGCTGCTCCCCAAGCTCCATCGACATACACTGTCCAAAATGGCTCTGATTGGGCTCCGTCAGTGCGAGGGTCTGGGGTCCATTCAGCTATGAAATCTGCTAGTGCCTGCGATTTGATCGCTGTTCTTCCCACGAAGGTTATTGTGTAGCTGTTGAGTTCAACTGCCCATTTAGCTATTCTACCGACAGCCTCATTGTTCTTGAAGATGTTCTTGAGGGGATATGCTGAAGGTACATGGATTTCGTGTGCTTGGAAGTAGTGTTTTAGCTTTCTTGACGCCATGACCACGGCGTATGCTATCTTCTCGAGCTCTGAGTAGTTTCGTTTGGGACCCTCAAGAGTTTCTGATACATAGTAGATTGGGGTTTGCCTGGTTCTGTTGTTCTCGTGCAACTCTTTAATCAGAACTGCGCTTGCTGCGTGAGGCGAAGCTGCGACATACAACAGTAGCAAGTCTCCTTTGCTCGGGCTTGTTAGGACGGTCAAGTTGGTGGCATACTTTTTCAAATCCTCGAAGGCTTTCTGCTGCCGAGGTCCCCAATTGAATGGAGCTGTGCTTCTCAATGTTTCGAAGAAAGGTAAACCTCGCTCAGCTGACCTAGAGATGAATCTGCTGAGTGCCGCTAAGCGGCCTGACAAACGCTGAGCTTCTTTTTTGGTTGTCAGGGGTTCCATATTGATGATGGCATCAATTTTCTCGGGGTTGGCTTCAATTCCCCTTGCTGAGACGATACAACCTAGCAGTTTTCCTTCGCTCACCCCTAAAACACATTTTTCGGGGTTTAGTTTTAATCCGGCGGTCCGAAGGTTGTTGAACACTCTTGCCAAGTCTGAAATGTGGTTTTCTTTTAGCTCGCTTTGGACAATCAAATCATCGACGTAGGCATAGATGACATGTTCATCTTTGAAGACTTCAGATGTCATGCGAGCGAAGGTTGATCCTGCGTTTCTCAAGCCTTCTGCCATTCTTCGAAAGCAAAAAGTGCCCGAAGGTGTGATGAAGCTTGTTTTGTCCTCATCTTCTTCATTCATCCAGATCTGATGGTACCCCGAGAAACAGTCGAGGAGAGAAAGCATTTGGCAACCAGCTGCTCTGTCAACTAAGGTGCTTATGTTTGGTAGGGGGAAGTCATCCTTCGGGCAGGCTTTGTTCAAGAACGTGAAATCTACGCACATTCTCCACTTCTTGTTCTTTTTCTGGACTAAGACCACGTTTGAGAGCCATGTTGGGTATTTGACTGGGCTGATGACACCTGCGTCCAAGAGTCTTTTTACCTCAGCCCTCGTTGCTTCTTTTCTTTCTTCTGACATTTTGCGAAGCTTTTGCTTAACTAGGCGGTAGCCTGGCTTTATGTTTAGGCTATGCTCTATCAGAGCTCTGTTTACTCCCTTGAGGTCCTTTGCAGACCAAGTGAAGGTGTCGGAGTTTTCCTTGAGGAAACGGACGAGGTTATTTTCTGACTGGGGGTCTAAGTTGGCTGAGATGAACACCTTTCTTTCGGAGTTGCTCTCAAAGAGTTGGACTTGTTTAGTTTCTTCTTTGGGTGATGCTTTTACTCGGTCAGTGCATAGCTCACCTTCGGTGTTGAGGTTTGTTGCACGAGGCTTTGACAAATTGTGGACATTGCGTTGTCCCGGTGCTACTGTTCCCTCAGCTGCCCTTGCAATGTCTTGATCTCCATATACTGCAACGACCCCCTTCGGAGCAGGAAGCTTCATGCAGAGGTATGCAGGGTGGATGACTGCATTGAATGCATTGGTGACCCCTCGACCAAATATTGCATTGTAAGGATAGAACATGTCAACCACGTCGAAGGTTATTTGCTCAGTTCTGCAGTTCACCTGGTCTCCGAAGGTTACGGGCAGAGATATTTTTCCAACAGCTCTTACTTGTTGACCACCGAAACCATATAGTGGGTTGTCAGCGGGTTGCAAGAGGTTTCTGTCAAGCTTCATGCTGTCGAAGGTTGTGGCGAACAGGATGTCTGCCGAGCTTCCTGTGTCGACCAGAATTTTGGTGACTGTCCACCCTACTAGATTAGTTTTGATCACCATGGCATCAGTGTGAGGGTAATCCCTTAATTTCATATCACTGGAATCGAAGGTTATAGGGATATGGGACCATCGCCCAAATTTGTGCGGTCCTTCGACGGCTACATGGTGTACTCGTCTAGCGTGTTCCTTCCTTTGCCTCTTGTTGCCATGATCTTTGTTTGAGCCTCCAGTGATGGCTAGAATCACACCGAAGGTTGATGTTGGGTTGTTGATGGTTGTCTGGTTTTGGGCTTCGGATTTGACAGGTTGGGGCGCTGGCAATGCTGGTATTGGTGGTGGTGGTGGCAGAGTATTGTTCACTTGTTGGTTGGTTTGGGTTTGGGTTTGGGTTTGAGGGGTTGTTGGGAATGTGACGGTATATGGTGCGTTTTGGCGTTGGGGGATGGTGGTTGGCTGATAAGAGGCTTGGTTGTAGTGAGGGTGGTGTGCGTAGAAAGGTTGGTGCGAAGGTAGGTCGTAGTTTATGGGGGTGTAGTGGTATGGAGGATTGGGTGGGTTGAAGTTTGGTTCTGGTGTGATTGATGGTTCGGTTTTCTGCCGAAGCGGCTCTTTTGGATTCCTGGTACTCTTTTCCCTTGGCAAAACATTTGCATTGTTTGGTGGTGTGCCCCTTCCTAGGACCACAAAAATGGCAATACATTTTCACGGGATCTTTCTGTTGGTTTCGTTGGTCCGGTGGAGGTGGGAACCCTTGTGGATTTTGGTTTCCCGGAGGTTGAGCACCCCTTCTTTGGTCTTCAAAGGGGGTTGCCTTGTTGATTGCGCCGATGTTGCTTTGTTCTTGGCGAGTGTTGTTTTCTCTCGCTTGAGGCCTCAGCTGCGGCTTCTGTTGTGACCTTCGAGCATCGGACTTTGCCCTGAAGTCCATGTCTGCTCTACAGTATCTCTCCATTGTTTCATGTAGCTCTTCGATTGTATTTGCCGGCTTCCTGGCGAATTTCGAGGAGCATGGGCCTGGGCGCAGACCGCTGACTGTAGCGAGGATGACAGCCTCGTCAGAGATCCCCGGAGTTCTGGCCCTGATTTGGATGAACCTTCGCCAATAGTCTTGCAGCGGTTCGCGCTCTTCCTGTTTGCAGTTGAACAGCTCAATGGGGTTTGACGGGGCAACTGTGATACCCTTGAAGTTTGTGCAGAGCCTGTCTCTGAGGTTGGCCCAGGAATCCACAGTTCCGGGGCGGAGGTTGTTGTACCAAGTCTGCGCGATGTCGCGAAGGATGATTACGAAGGACTTCGCCATTGTTGATTCATCTCCTCCTGCTGCGGCAACTGCCGCTTCATAGCTCATTATGAATTGGCGAGGGTCAGTGAGGCCGTCATAACGGGGCAGATTTTGTGGATTGTAGCATGGTGGCCAGGGTTGGGTTTGCAGTATTTGGGAGAGTGGTGATCTTGGGTCGTAGGGCATCTGGTGCTGTTGGGCCCTTCGCTGTATACGAAGGTTTGGCTCTCGCTCTTCTGGGTAAAGTTGGCAAAAATTTGGTGGTGGTGGGGGTGGTGGTGGCTGACGAGCGTTGCCCTGTTCCTGCCCAACATTCTCCTCTCGAAGCGCCGACATTTGCCTATCATTCCAGTCCTCGGCTTCGGCCTCAGCTGCTGCGAGGGACTCCTCCATTCGGCGAAGCTGCTCTCTTGCTTCATCCGCCTTTTGCCTGATAAGGCACAACCGGTTGTGCCTTTCAAGCTGGTCCAGACGCCTCTTCTTCTCCTGCAACTCAGCTTGAAGTCTCTCTAAAGCCTCGAGGCCCAACTCCTCCTCATCTCCTTCCCCATCTCCTCCGGAGGTATGCAGGTGTGGCTGTGATACCAGCCGAGTGTGAGGGCCCGGGACCTCCGTCCTTGGAGCAATTTCTTCTGTTTCCGAGGGTTCTACATTCTCTTCCACAGGCTGGATCATCGCCGTGGCCTCTCTGGTCACGCGAGGGTCTCTGGTTGAGGGCGCTCTTCTGTTTCCTACCATTACGAACTTCTGATCCCCACGGTCGGCGCCAAACTGTTGGGATCACACTTGCCTTACCCCCGCTCACGCGCAGGGGATCAGCGAAGGTGGCCGGTCGTCACAACTAACACGAGGGTACAAAGAAGCAAGAACAGTAATGTTGTGGCTCTATTCCCAAAAAAAACAACGTCCCCTTACAATGTTCATCCCTTGGTATTTATAGGGAAAACCAAGGGGCTCTGACCAAATTACAAAAAGGGTACAAGAAAGATTCCTCTGCGCTATACAACGGAAGGGCAGAATCGTACAAACACAGACACTGTAGAAACCCTAGCTCGCCTCCCACATGTCCGCTGCCGCCTGGCTTCCGCACACCTTCGCCAGGGGCGCGAAGGTTAACTTCTTAGCTCCGTCAGTCGCAAGGCACGCGTCCGCTCGCCACCCGCTAAGCTTGACCTTCCTTGCGAAGGTGCGCGGCATGCGTGAGGGTCGTCACTTGCTCTTCCCACGCTTCTCTCCTGCAAGAACCGTAAGACGACCCGAAAGCCGAGTTGATATCCGAGGGTTAGGAATAAGGCCCGAGGGACTTATCAAGCGACGAGGGTTTCCTCAAAGGAAAGCAGGGCATTAGCGAGGGTTGCCTCCTGACTCAGCCTGCGCGACGTCACTGCCGAGGGTTCTTTCCCCCAACACAACAGATTAAAAAAACGACTATGAGCGGTGAGTCTAGATAAAGGACTATACGCTCAATTATTTGAACTTAGAAACATTATTCAGGATATGGAAATGAAATCAGGGAGTGACAAATGATGTTACATTTGGGGTCCTCTTTTTTTCTCGAGAAGACCTAGATTACAACAACTCATTGGACATAGGGAGATACATGGAGCTTTCAATTAGATCTGTATATCAGCCTTTTATCTTGAAAGATCGACTAAGCACACTACTAGAGAACAGGCGTTTGGTCGATTTATCAACTGAGCTTTAGTCTCGACAAAAAAATGCATCCGGGACTAAAGACTTTTAGTTCCAGTTGGTAACACCAACCGAGACTAAAGACCAACATTTAGTCCCGATTGGTAACACCAACCCGGACTAAAGGTCCTCCCAGTTGGTATTACCAACCGGGACTAAAAGGTCCATTTAGTCTCAGGTAGTGTTACGAACCGGGACTAAAAAACCTTTTAGTCCCGGGTGGTGTTACCAACAGGGACTAAAAGACCTTTTAGTCCCGAGGTCTTTCACGAGTGAATTCAAAAGGAAAACGTCTAAAACTATATCATGTGGGTTGTGTAGCTGAGTTGGTAAGTGAGTTGTGCGCGAGACGAGAGGTGTTGAGTTCGAATCTCACAGATGCACATCTATTTTTTTCTCACAGGAGCCTTTAGCCCCGGTTGGGAGCACCCGGGACTAAAGGTTGGGACCCGGATTGCTAATCCCGGTTTCGAGGCTAAAGCTCGTTCCTAAGGCTGGTTGGGAGCACCCGGGACTAAAGGTTGGGACCTAAAGGCCGGTTGGGAGCACCTGGAACTAAAGGTTGGGACCTTTAGTACCTTCCCAACCGGGGCTAAAGGTCGGTTGGGAGCACCCAAGGTTGGGACCTTTAGTACCAGATTGCTAGTCCCGGTTGGGAAACCAGGGCTAAAGGCCGGTTGTGTAGTATTTATTTTTTCTCATAGGAGCCCTTAGCCCTGATTGGGAGCACTCAGGCCTTTAGTCCCGGATTGCTAGTCATTTAGTCCTAATTGGGAGCACCCGGGCCTTTAGTCCCGGATTGCTAGTCCCGGTTAGGAAACCGGGGCTAAAGCTCGTTCGCAACTGGGGGCTAAAGGCCAGTTGTGTAGTAGTGGCACTAGAATCTCTTAGAAGAAAAAACATCTACAAATTGTATCCTTTGCTCTTTGAGTGTAAAGAAGGACCTCCTTCATCTTATTTTTGGGCGTCATTTATCTTTGGTTGTTGGTTCAGTTTGCATTTGATGGTGCCGAATTCCATTGACCCAAGTTTCATTTTAGGCTGCATTTGGGGGTTTAACTTATCGTTCTTTACAGAGATCATTATCACAATGAACTCGTAAATTTGGACTATGTGCAATAACATTATCTTTAACAACATTCCTTCATTCACTTTAATGGTGCAGATCGGTTTTCAGAAAGGAACTTGCTCTAGTTATTTTAAGAGCAAAACCGAAGTTTCATCCTAAGACTGATCTATGGCTAGACAACTTTGTGCAATCCTTCATATTTTTTTGACTTTTTTTTTTGTTTATTGACATTCTGTTTGTACCTTTGTTCGCTTGATTTAATAAAATTTCAATAGGGTTTCAACCCCCTCTTGTTCTATAAAAAAATCTAGATAGGACAATTGGCCTCTTATGTTGCTTGACACTAGCAGCAGATTTCAAAGAAGGGCAACGATGTGCAATGAGTTCAAAAAGAGGTAGAAGAACCGGGGTATGTATCTTCTACACTATAAAGGAACAATCAAAGCAAAGTTGGGTACACCTGAAGTTGTGTCTCCTGCTTAGATAGTTCAACCTTTGTGCACCATAAAAATTTTACCTAGGAATATAATAACATTAAAATCAATGGGCTTGCAATCCTCCCTCTAAGGCTTCAAGTCAATCTAAGGTCCGTGGTTCTTTGTATAACCCCTTGACATGGCTTCAACGTTGCGCCGACCCTAACCCCGCTCCCGCGCACTCAGGGATCGAATCCCTAGCCAGCCCATTCCCACTGAAAAACAAAAAAATCACATGGCTCGATGGTGAGGAGCGCATCTCGCAGCCAGACAAGCTCGATACACATTTGGGCCTCACCGGCCATGGCTGGCGCGAGGAGGAGGGCGCCACAGATCCGAATTGTAGGGCCAAAGTCCCGCCTTGCCGAGCCTGGCGCAACATGGTGTGTGATGTTGCCGCCCGCCGAGTAGCCCACGACGAATAGACACACGGAGTACTTGGGCACTCTACCCCCCCCCCCCGAGTGCCCCCAACTAGCGACTCGGGTGCTGCTCCAGCGCCACCTCTTCGGCCATCGCCGCCCTCCAGCATGCGGTGGCAGCTGCCCATGGCGGTAAAAAAAAGCTCTTGTCACACCACACTTCCTTCTTGGCCCTGCCCCCGCACCCACTCCACCACCATGCCTCTTCCCCGGGCTATTCCTGCGTCAGATCTGCATCGTGCCGCTCGTATAAATGAAGGTGATGAAAATATGTTGAAACTTATGGAGTATTATGCTAGTTATTTGGCTCTGCTACAATGTTTAGCATTCAGATGAATATTCATCCATTTTGAATGATGCAAAACAAAAGTATCCAAAATAGATAACAATACACTTTGTCGTCCTTTCTCTAAAGCTAAGATATAGAGGCTTTATTTCAAATGGAGAAAAATAAAGCATCAGGCCTGATAAAGTTCCTATTAAATTTTATCAAATGGTGCCAAGACATTATAAATGTTGATATTGTGGAACTATTTGATGATTTTCATAAACATAAAGCTGATATTAGCATATTGAACTATGACATCACTAGTTTACCGATTAAAAATAAAAGAGGCAAACAAAATTCAACAATTTACACCAATTTGCTCTAAGAGTACACACCATTACTACAGAAAGTTTAATCGAGGGGTCAAAAAAGTTAACCGAGGCACGCAAAACGTCCACCTCGGCTTAAAGGCCTAACTGAGACGGTCGACCAACCCGCCTCAGTTATTATTTTTTCCTAGGTGGACATATTACATCCGATCACCTCGGTTAATACCTGATTAACCGAGGTGGCGAGTTAGGACAACTATCTTGCTAAATCGTTTAACTAAGATGGACTTTATAAGGTAACTGTCTCGGTTAATGAGCTATTAATCGAGATAGTCATATGTAAGCGCCTGCCTCAATTTACTGAGGCGGTTCCGCTCGCCCGTCTTGATAAACTCTTAAGCGAGGCGGCCGTCTTTCGCCCACCTCAGTTATTTCAGGCATGGTGTCTCATAAAACCAAACATGCAGTAATGCACGCTGAGAAATCAGTGAATCTGTTGAAGGTTGTTCATGTTGTGCTCTCACTGGGTGGTACCAATGACCTAACAAATGGTCCTAAAATGTGGTGGCCGAATAAAGCTTTCAGTCATTGATGAAACTGCTTGATGATCTGTTTGTTTTTGTGCTGAACAAAATATCTGAAGGGCGTGTACCAAGCTTAGCAGACGGACGGACGGTCCATTTTCACATTGTCATGAACCGTGCTCCATGTGGCTTTTGGGGATAAGAGTAGGTTGCAGCCTTGAAAATTAAATGTCATGAGCTAGGAGTGGCAATAGTGGATACACAAATTCGTTAACTTCCATAATTTTTGTTGCTAGAAGTTTTGTATAATAATACTCGAAAGCAGTATTATTTCCAACTCAATTTTTGAATGGGTATATCTATCCAAGTCCGGTGACGTACGGATATCTGTCTGATGCCATCGGCGCGCGCTGTCATCAGAGAAATCGCGTGTACACACGACAGATTGGTTCCGCCCGCGCTGTAAATGCAAACGCGTAGTTAATGAATTGCGGTATTGCATGTGCAATGGGCCAATTCTCTTGACTGGGCCGGGCCTACCCGAAGAAGGCCCAAGACAGATGTAGCAGAATGTCACGGTCCAGCTAGCGAATCGATTTCGTGGATCAGCTGGACGTGCTAACCATTATCTGAACTTAGAGGTCTAGGTGTATTTTCAACTTTTCAAAAAATAGCTCAACAAAAGATTAGTTTGTAGCTTCTGGCTTGCAGAAACCAGCAAAAAGGCTGAAACAAAACAAGCCCTATAATATAAATATAAGGCGATCATGATGTCGTCGTCGATCGGACTTGTGGTTGGATCCATCCACGGACGCAGCAACTAATTGAATTTAATTAACCTGCTGGACGCGTCGCCTTCATGCACGGTGGCCGCGGCCTTGACATGATCACAGTGGCTACGACGTCTGCCATGGACGACGGGGAGCAGGGGTTTAATTTGCGTGATGTGCGGACGTGCGTACGCGCTGCGTGCATGTGAAGGAAGATGGTTGAGGAGGAGCACGGCCTTATTAGGCCGTGCATAGCTAGGGCATGTAGGAGTACACAGAGTGAGAAGAAGATATAGATCACTTCATTTCTCAAACCAAACATAATTTACGTCAAGATATTTTTCTAGACCCGTGACGACAACATCATTGATCATCTGATTCTGATAGGCTAGATAGTCTGGCGCATGTCCAATAATCAGTGCCGAGAAATTCAGGGAAGTCATCCTTGTAAATCACACATAAGCTACACATGCATCATAAATGAGTACACAATCGTTATGATAATTTTAGATAACTAATAAATACTATTAAGTTATTTTATGGTTGATGACACAAAGTAACCCTTCCTCTCCTCTCTTTCTCTCTCTCTCTCTCTCTAAAAACAATTTTAGCAGGAGCCCTCAAATCAGAGGGCTTACTTTTAAGTTAAAGGCACTCCTATTTTTCTTGCCCTAACTTTTTTTGTGCTCCAACAACTAGCAACTCCCAAATTAGAGCCCTCAAATTCTATTAGTATAGACACTGGGGATGGGACAAACATGTCATTGATCTTTTTTTACTAACATGTCATTGATCTTTGTCTCTTCCTCTTCTCCTTCGGCGAGCTCACCGCTACCCCCACACCCTAGAAGTCAATGCCCCCTGCTTCGACAGCTCACCACCAGTCGTGTCATTGCAGAGCACTGTCCACGAGGGAGGAGGGACTCAACGTTGGAAAGAGCTCCCCGATGGAGAGGAGGAACCCATCTGGAGAGAGGAAGACGTGATAGGTAGGCGGCGTGCCAGGAGAGAAGGAGGGAAGCGACACACCAAATGCTAGGTAGATGCAAGTCAAGCAGTGTGTGGGATGTCAGACATCGACATGTAAGAGTGGATCCAGGCACACTCGGGAGAGAATGAGAGCCTCCTCTAGGGTCCCATGGAAATGAGGACTCTAGAGAACATTTGAGAGCATGAGCAAATTTGCCGAAACGCCTAGCGCTCGAATGTTCGGATGGGAAGTCGCGCCCGGATGCGGCTCTGACACTTGTGCCGCTCCCACATCCCAATCGCACCCCACGCCCCACGTTGCGCGTCACATCGCAGCACCCGCGCTCGCGCCCATCGCAGGGATCCGCGCCCACCCTACGCCGCCTCGCACGGGAAACCCATGTGGGTTGGGCCACGGCTATGCCCCGACAGCAACGATAGCCATTCACTGTGTCATGCAACACCTTGATATACTTTTGCAACATCCAGATGAAGACTTGCAACATATACATCTAAAATAGATGAAACATTTGGAACATACAGCTGAATGTAACATCATTTGCAACATGTGCAACATCTAGATCTGCTTTTAAAACATTCAAATACAACAATTGCAACATATAAAAGAAGAAGACAGATGAAATACTTGAGCATGCATCTATAACAGTTTCAACATACGTGTACAGAAAACAAATGAAACACTAGGGATAGACTCTTACAACATACGTATACAACCATTACAACATATGTAACATTCGGATCTACTTTTGCACATTCACATGACACAATTGAAACATACATCTAAGACAACTGAATTCAGGGTTAGTGAAAACTCCCAGTCCCTATCCTATATTAACCGAGGCGGGCAGACTAACTACCTCCGTTAAGCCACCATCAATGGTGACTTTTGATTGGATGCAGTTGCAATGCCCGCCTCCATTAACTTATTTTGCCCATTTTCATTAAGATTTTTGTAGTAGTGCTATTTCACCTTACTTTGGGTTTGCTTTCTGGGCTCACCTCTCACCCATCAGGAATAGATCAAGTAATTCGGGAAGTCGTTTTTCAAGACAATGTTTTTCATGCAAGGATAGAGATAGACAGTGGTCGTGCTATTAGCCATGTCATGGTGGTACGCTAAGTACTCCCTCTGTCCATAAGTCTCCATCGACTGAGTATAATTCATTCAACAGACGAAGGGTTAGCAGATACTAGAGAATAGGGTTCAACAGATATGGATGAATTCTTGACTCTAGTCAGTAGAGGGAAAAGAGTAGAGAGTGTCAACCATTGTGAAAGTTCACCATTTTCTTTGGTTTAGAATCTAGGACCCTTGAAACATGAGCTTGCAACATGTCTGAAAAGCATCTAGCTAGAAACACTTGAAAGTTGAAACATAGCATCGCCGCGTGGCCATGACGACCTTCCTAGTGGGAAACTATGATTGCACAGGCTCATTGGATAGTGCGCGCTTGCACGCCCTCGCCATGCTCGCCATCAGCTAAGGGAGAGGAGACACTGCCGGATCTAGGGAGGGCGCCACCCCAGTCAGGGTAGGGTTAGGGTTAGTGGCTTGCTTGAGCCCACCGGACGCACACCAATGGCTTGTTGGAGCCCGTTGACTAGATCTGGTGGGACGCGGGGGAGGGTCGCGACCACCGTGGAGTGGGGGGGGGATGCCATATAGAGTCCGCCAGACTTAAAGAAAGACGCACGTGAAAGATCCATAGAGGGAAACCGAGAAGAAGAGGCTATATCATAATAGAGGGGACACCATACCACTCGTAGCGGTGATTATTCTTTGAAGAATGGAGACAACACGACCCGTTCTAGAGCGGGCGAGAGGCTATGAGGCGTTGTGCGGGCAGGGTCCGCTACAGAGCCGGCGACTCAAGCGGGGTCCGTTTGGACTGACTTCGAGTGAGAAGGAGCATAACCGTAAATTTAAAGGCTCCAGATCTTGTTGAAGCTTATTCTTTCCGGTGGCACTGTCGCATCTTATTATTGCCTCGTTTCCGGTCGCAACACGTCCAGAGGTTCCGTCACCGTGTAAGAAAACGATGGGGCCACGCGTCTCATCTCATCATAATAAGTACTCACTCCGTCCCTGAAAGAATCAATTTCTAGAGTTGTCTTAAGTCAAACTTTTTGAACTTTGACCGAATTTCTAGAAAAAACTATCAAGATTGATGGTACCAAATTCATATCATTAGATATATCATAGAATATATTTTCATAATATGTCTATTTTATATCATAAATGTTATTATTCTTTAAAGTTAGTCAAAGTTTAAAAAGTTTGACCGGCACGGATTCTAGAAATTGTTTTTTTCAGGGACAGAGGGAGTATATAAATAACGAGACTGATCCACTCCATCCATCGATGGACCGACTGGATGGACGTGTGCTAACCACTGCGAAATAACAGGCTAATCATCATTCGTTAATTTTGGAATTGTCACTTCTGTGCGATAATTAAGTTGCATCGATCATCGACTGCCCATGGGTGTTTCGCAAATTGAAATATACTATACACACAGTCGCCGTCGTGCACCGGTGCACGTACGGACGTACGGTGCAGTCTCAGTGCATCAGGATGGCATCGCGATCCCGTACGCCGCGCCATGGCTGCGAGATGCGAGGTCGTAGTAGTAGCCATTACTCCTACGGTACCGTACGATAGCTTGCCCGTGCTTTCAGCGTCTGCCCATGAAGCTAGCTAGGACGGCCACCTAGCTATAGGGACCTGTTTTCCTTTGTTTGGAAAACTGATAATCTGTCTTGTAAAAAGTGTTTATTTAAAAATTTGATGAAATATATCTGGTCAGAAAAGTTAGGAGGGCTGAAAGCCCGAGAACGTTATTAAGAGAGAGAATACATATTCATATCTATCGTAACTTTAATATTATTTGAATAATATACACCATTATAAATAACATAAATCAATGCTTTTTCTAAAGTAATAAATAATGTAAATATAAATATAAATATAAATGTAAATAATTTTTAATAGATTATTAACTAACAATGAATCTACATAATTAATTAAGGAATGGATAGAAGGAATTTTGTTTATAATGTACAGAAGCACCCTTTTTTTGGCAACCGGCAAAAAAGATAGGAAAAATAAACAAAACCGGCCTACTAGTATCTACTAGTACTAATCACCTTCCACTCTCTCAGCCTCTCAGCCAATGCAGCAGGGAGGCGTTGGTTTTCTGTGGCTTGGCGGGGGCCAAGCATGCGGGATCCAGAGAACATTTCCAGGACACCAACCAAACATTCACAAGTAGTACTCAAGTACAGTAATGTACGTGTTAGCCAGACAAATCAGGCGTTTAGTTGGTGGTGTGAAAAGTTTTTGCCGTGTCACCTGAGATGTTCCGGTACTCATTTAGTCTATTAAAAATGAGATAAGAAAAAACAAATTACATATTCCGCCCGAAAATCGTGAGACGAATTTATTAAGACTAATTAATATGTCATTAACATATGTTTACTGTAGCACAACATTATCAAAACATAAACTTATTATGCTTAAAAAATCGTCTCATAAATTACACGCAATCTGTGTAATTAGTTATTTTTTAGTCTACGTTTAGTACTCCATGTATGTCTAAATATTCGATGTGATGGGTAAAAAAATTTTTACCATGAGAATTAAAGGTCTGTTTGGTGGCCCGCATATGCCCTAACCAGGCTAGTGAGATGTAAGTTTCTGTTGTTTGGTTGCTTGTATCATCTTCTGGGTTTGGTTCTCGGGATGCAAAAGAGGTCTCTCAGTCTGGTTCTACAGATACGCAGATTTTGGACGTTTCTAGAGAGCCAGGCTCGGGATGCAGGTGATTACTCGACTGATGATGTTATTAGTGTATGACTAGTAAATATTAAGTGATATTAATATGTTTTAAAGAAGTTTTAGATATAATAAGGTAAGCTATGAACTTTGATAGTGTACTTATGCAAAACAAAAATCAAAATCATAATCTTGTATTATTTTTATCTCATGCAACGTAACATTATACAACCAACCAAACAACATCTCTTCTCAGCCAGGCTAAGTAAATGCAGTCAACCAAACATGACAGTGTTGCATATATAATCAACCTGTCTCATGAGAACCAGGCTCTCAGATACGAGCCAGGCTCTGCTCATACACGAACCAAACAGACCCTAATTAAACAAGCCCTCGGTTCAGCGTCCATTTGGATCCCTGGAATTGAATTCATTCTACGAATCATAATTTAAACACATATTAATTAAGATAACATGGTTATATATAGATTATATTTGTATATTATTATTGATTATACGAGATATATACTTCTGTGTTGTATTTCTACCAGAATTGAAGAGAATGTTATAAGGTCATGTTTAGTTTCCTCAACTTTCTCCAAATTTTTCTAGATTCCCCGTCACATCAATCTTTAGTTGTACTTCTTTGTTGTATTTCTACCAGAATTGAAGAGAATGTTATAAGGTCCTGTTTAGTTTCCCCAACTTTTCCTAAATTTTTCTAGATTCTCCGTCACATCAATCTTTAGCTGCATGCACGGAGCATTAAATGTAGGTAAAAATAACTAATTATACTTTTAGTATGTACATGTCGAGACGAATCTTTTGAGCCTAGTTAGTCCATGTTTGGACAAAGTTTGTCAAATAACAACGAAAGTGCTACAATGTTTTTTCCAAAAATTTCTCGGAACTAAACACAGCCTAAAATGCAAAGTAGTCGCCCCGTCTTGAAATAAGTGACATTTTAGTTAGAGAGACTACGAGATGAAGAGAGTAGAAATATAGTATGATATGAATTTTAGATAGATTTATATGTGAATTTTAGAAAGTGATAAAATATCAAAATCTAGAAAGTGATGAAATATTAAAATCTAACATAAATACCTTGAAATTCTAATTCGTTCCTCCTGATGAAAAGATGCAAATGGCCGGAGTACTCGTTGGCGTGCCTGGCCCGGCCTGTGCCTGTTGTGGGGCCTGCGTTTTTAATTGTGCCAAGATATTTCATGCCTACCGAGGAATGGTCTCGTCGCTCTCGTAATAACCGTCTGGTACCGCCGTGCTACAGCGCTACTGATAACTACTCCCTCTGTCCAATAAAACATGCAACTATGAGTTCCGTGCCACCAAAAATAGTTTGCGTTTGACCAAATTTCTAATAAATATTATTTACATTTACGACTCCAAATTATTTTATTAAAAAACTACATTTCGTAATGAATCTAATAATATTTATTTGATATCATAAATATTAATATATTTTTATCTATAATTAATCAAACTAGAGATACTAAACCATGACACTGTGCTAGAATTGCATGTTTTTATGGACGGAGGGAGTACCTCACCTGTACATTACGGATTAGTTAGGGTCATCAGATATTTCGACACTTATTTAGTCTATTAAAAATAAATTAGTAAGAAAACAAATTATATATTCCGTTTAAAAACCATGAGACAAATTTATTAAGACTAATTAGTCTGTCATTAACATATATTTACTGTAGCATAACATTGTTAAAATATAAATTTATTAGGTTTAAAAAAATCGTCTCGCAAATTACACGTAATTTGTTTAATTAGTTATTTTCTTGGTCTACATTTACTACTTTATGCATATGTTCAATGTGATGAGTAAAAAGTTTTTTGGGATCGCAACTCAACAACGCCGTATGTGTTGCTCACAAACAACCGGCATTAATAGCTGATGGTACCTGTAGCAAACAATGTCCATTTTTCATGACTGACAGATGATTAGTTTATAGATTTGATGGTTCATGACTGACATTTCTTGGTCATTCCACCTAAAAATTTTATGCTATGTTATATCAAATCTTTAAATACACTTATAGAGTACTAAATATAGACAAAAAAACTAATTATATAATTTGCATGTAATTTGCAAGACGAATCTTTTAAGCCTAATTAGTACTCCCTCAATTCTTAATTATAAGTCATTCCAGGAATCTCGGAGAGTCAAAGCTTTTTCAAATTTGACAAAAAATATAGAGAGAAATACAGAGATTTATCACATCATATATTGTGAAAATATAACTAATAAAGAATCTAATGATACTTAGTTGATAGTAAAAGTTATTATTTTATTATATAAATTTGGTCGAACTTAGAAAACTTTGACTCTCCAAGATTCTTAAAATGACTTATAATTTAGAATGGAAGGAGTATATGATTTGAACTAATTGATGCAGTAACACATTGCTTATAACGGATTAATTAGAATAAAAAATTTGTCTCACGATTTACGGATGTATTCTGTAATTTATATTTTTGTTAGTATCTGAACACCTCATGTAACATCTTGTATAACATCTAATATGATATCTAAAAATTTTATGGGAACGTATGCTATGGAAACCAGGTTCCCGTGGAAACTATGGAAACTCGCACGTGGATCGCTGGATCTAAATCCGATGACTATGACTAATGGTGGAGATTAGTAATTAACTCCTCTCATTTATCTCTCTCTAATATATATAACCAACACAGGTACAACACAGGTGCATAACACCATTAGCCATAGCCATCGGATTTAGATCCAGCGATCCACGTGCGAGTTTCCATAGTTTCCACGGGAACCTGGTTTCCATAGCTGTCAAATTTTATAGCCTGAAGCTAAACAAGCTCTTCTTCTGGCTACTGAGAAGAGAGAAAAACAGTTTCAATCTATCAAAACTGACCCAAAAAATATCTAGCCGGAGAGTTCCAATAATGCCGGTGTCTACGTCAAGCACGGTAGTTTCCATGTACTGGTTAGCGCGTCAAAGTTTTATGCTAATTATAAGTCATTTTAAGTCATTTTATGCTATGTTATATCAAATCTTTAAATACACTTATAGAGTATTGTAGTTACATTACAAGGCTGGTTAGCGCGCTTCGCCGCGCCTTCTATTGATACGATTGTTAAAGTCTTATAAGTAACTCTGCTCCGCTGTGGATGTACGTACGGAAAATTTGATCGGCCTAAATAGTACAAATGTGTTTAGGTACGGAAAACTTGATCGGCCTAAACAGTACAAATGTGTTTAGTTTTTACCCTATAATTTTTTCTCTTATCACATCGGATGTTTGGACCTTACATTACATAGAGTATTAAATATAGACTAAAAAAATAACTAATTACATAGATTCAAAATAATTTGCGAGACGATTAATTTTTTAAGTCTAATAAATTCATGTTTTGAGAATATGGTGAAACATTTGATAATTATTAATAATTAGTTAAGTGCACGTGCGTTGCTATGCGTATGCAACGTACAGGAAAACCGATGTATGGGATAGATGTTGCGTAACAGAGAGGCTATGTTGAATTCATAATTTTAAATATCAGTGTAAGCAGAGAAACTATAATATTTTTTCCAATAAACAACAACCAACGTGTCTCACTCGTTAATCTACAACCATAATCAACAGATTACAATAATATTATAATATGTACATCTAATCAACATGTCAACAAGTCATAACTATTTGCCTCTCATTTCTATTCGACTTCCTCTTGGGTGCGTTGTGACTGCATCTGATGATTCATAAGTATGTTGCGAGCGACAATTACATCACCACCTATATAGTTGTATTTGAGTTAAAATAGTAGCTTAACAACCAAAATACACCCGATATCCATCAACAATCCACGTGCGTGTTTGCAAGTAAAGTTGGTGAAGATTGACCAACACAAAAAGTGGGTAGATGCCATATTGTCAACAATTAAATTACCTTTTAATTGATTGGAAATAAGTTCATCGTCAATGTTGTTTGCATGGATTGAATCATTCCTATGCAACCAATCATCTGTTTTATTAGGATCCATATTTTCCTTGTCTGATGCATCCTCACCATCTACCAATTGTGACACATCACATATAAGAAAAAACAATAGCATATATATATACTATTATTATCACCAACATTTCTATTCTATTATACTACCATTGGTAGTTTTGATATGTAGGTGGTGCTTTTGCTCCTTTCTTCTTTTATATGCTTGCCGACGTTTTCTATTTGTTTCGTCTCTTTTCTCTTGAGACATTGCCTTGGCTCGAGCATTATCTCTTTGTCTCTTGCGTTCCCTAGCATCGATTCCTACAGTAGTACATCCACGTACAAATATACTATTCATTAGCATTAATAATAATATTTAAACGGTACACTAAATGTAGGGTAAATGCCTCTGTATCTTTGTTTACCTCCATTAGTAGTATGAGCCTTGTCATCCAATGGTGTAGGATCGCCCATATTTTTTATTGAAATAACTCAACAATTGTCTGTAGTGCAATCTACCAGTCCCTTAAAAAAAAAGACTATCAGAGATCACCCATATGGCCATATGAGCTTCATGCCAATTTAGGACGAACACAATTGTTGTACTCTCTCTGCCATAAAACAAAAACAGTAGAGTTACCTGATGCGTTCAGGTACTATGTTTTCCAAGTTACTTATTATCAAATTCCCATACCGAAGCAATAATTTGGAGCAAGGAAAAGTAAAATTTAATGATAAAAAGCCAAGCACGCAGAGAACCTTGACTAAATATCTCATTCATCTAAGCGTGATTAAAATGAGAAGATAGAAGACAGACACTAATTTTATACCACTTACTACTGCCTGAGTTTCATCTGTACCTTAACTGTTGAGCTTCCTTCACTGAAAGTATGGTCACTTGTGCAGTGAAAATAACTCGTAACCCACTACAGCTTCAGGGAGTGATCTACTTAAACCAAAAAAATAGAAGTTCAGAGCTAATGTTCAAAAAAATCAGATAAGTTCAGAATTGACATTCAGACAATCACGCTGCTCCAGCCTATCCTCGCTAACCTGCAGGAAGGAGAGAGAGAGAGAGAGGGAGAGGCACCAAACTCGTCGTGCTCTTCCTAATCGTGTCGCTCACCATCGCCCTGCATACACTTTGGACAGTACCTACTCCTCTCCGTTGCTGCTAGGCATCCTCTTGTTTTTTTGCTCTCTCCCTATCTCTCACAGAAAGGAAGATGGCATGTAGACAAGCCATATGTGCAGTCCAATTCCAAATATTTAGTGGTGTAGACATGCAGTGCACTTTTATATACTATCTGGTCTGTAAAGGTTTCAGACCTGACAAACAATGACAAGGCTCTTGGTCTTTCAGTTTCTAGATTAAATGTTCATCTATTTTAGTCAGTCTTCATGCAATTGTGCAGTTAGATTATATATTCACAAAAGGTATGATAGATCTCTTTCCTCCAAGTTTTGTTGTTGATTGGACAAATAGAGCACAGTAACACAATCAGAAAGCATTCTTTTTTTTCCCTTTAAGAAACATTTAGTAAAATAGTAATTGTGCCTTGAACAAGAACGACTTGGTAATTTGAGAGGACCTGAAACTTCTCAGACGGTTTCTGGAAGTTATGCCCTTTGAAATGTTTTATAGAAGAATCTAATAAAAAATTTGGATGCTAATTTGGATGGGTACAAGCAAGGTGTGTAATTTTCCTCTTTATTTCTTTTGCATCCATTACATTTTGCTCTCAAGTCAAATAATAAATTGTAATATTATAGGGTGTTCATTCTCATGTATTTCTATATGGCACCAAATTTAAAGTTTATTTAAATTTTTCAAGTAATAATTCCAGGTTTTCTGCGTACTTAGTATTAATTCTGTGAGTATTTACTATTCTTATAGTTTAATCTCATCAGTAAGTATGCTGATAAACTGAATGTTACACAATTTCAATTATTTGCATTTGGAGTTCAGTTATTCAAATTTTTAGGAATTCAAGGAACTGATTATCCATATATATAAACAGTATTTGAATATGTATCAATTTTCAGAGAACTGTATTTGCAATCAGAATTAAGGTATTCACCCTAAGAGGTCACAGATTCACCAAAGTATAGGAAACAAAATATTACAATTTTTTAATTCAAAAATAGGCTGGTTTGAGCTTGCAGCCAAGGATGGCAACAAAGCTACGATGATAACTGCTCTTATTATCCAGGCTGTCTTCAATGAAACTGAGGAGTTCGTGCTATCAGTTGATGAACAAAACAGGTAAATTCCAATTTGAGAACAACATTTTATATATATACGTATTTCAGCAGGGAAATAGAGCTTAGGGAATGCGTGAATAACTCGAACAGAACTGCTCGAATGGACAGAACTGCTCGAATAAACCATACCTCTGCAAGTTCAACCGTGCATCGAGTTCAGGTTGTCCTCCGACTTCAGGTTACAGTGATGGAGATGATCAGATCCGCAGATGTGGAGAGGAAGCTGCGGAGAGGGCATGAAGGGGGATCTCGTGTTAGAGTACGAGTGAGATTTGGTGGCTGAGGCAAAGTGACGAACCTAGGGGCCTCCTCTGCCACCGATTCAATGCAGGATCGACAGCGGCGTTGGATCCAATGTAGGAGGCTGCGCTGAAGAAGTTGGGATCCGCCGTTCTTGGAGCAGCTGACCAGCTGCAGTGCGACGGCGAGCTGGACGGGCGAGGCGTCCTCCGGCTGCTGCTCCTCGACGTTATGCGGCCGCCCCTCGCTGCCCGCCTGGCTGTCCAACAAGGGATCCGGCGAGTTTTGTGAGCGGGCCCTAGGGTTCCAGCGACGGCGCGGCTGGCTGGGGCAGGGGCACAGGCCGCGCGGGGGTGTGCGTGGGGCGGCGGCGGCAGCAACGCAGGGGGTTGCCGGTTACAGCAGCCCAGCAGCCCTGTCCGGCGGCGGCGCGCTAGCTGGGTCCCAGGGTAGGGGCGCGCGCGGGCGGAGAGCGTCCTATTACGACGGGGTGAAGGGATTAGCGGTTGTCGTCTAACGTCATTTAACTCTTTTTAGGAGTATATGAAGATATAAAGATATAAAGATTAGACTTACATATTCGTCTCACGCTTATGCAATTAGTTTTGTTAATAACATGTAATACTTTAAATTAGTGTTAAACACCTGATATGATATTCCAAAACGTTTTAACTTGAAACTAAACAATCTCTAAATATATCAGTCACTATACCGGCATGCGACCTGCTCAAAAAAATATTTACATATCGCGTCAGAGGCATTAGCCGTATGAGCGTAAAACGCACGCAAGTGTTGGGAGGACGTCGATCCAAGATGCCTACAAAAAAACTTAAAAATAAAAAAATTAAAGAAAAAAGAAAGAAAAAAGCAAAAAAAACTACAGTATTCTAACCCACGGGAGGGTGCCAATCCTCCTGCGGGCAGAGATTGTATTATGCTCTCGGATGATCTAGTTCCATCTCACTATATTGTATTATTCTATACTCGTAGAGAAAGTCGTTTAGGACAGCGACACAGTCTCCATAGTTTAGCTTTAACTCTTTATTTCTATAAAAAATATAGAAAAAATGGCATATATATACTTTTATGAAAGTATTTTTCAAGACGAATCTATTCATATAGTTATCAGATTTTCAAACTCAACAACTAAAAGTTTATTGATGATTTATGTTCCCAATGTTTGACATCTTATCCAAAACAACTTCTTCTATGAGTACGCGGAGAGTATCTTAAAATTATTATTAGGAGTGTTTTGGTCCCTTCTACTAAAATTTCGTTCATGTCACATCGAATGTTACGATCATAATTTAGTCTATTAAAAATATACTAATTATACAACTAATTTATCGGCTGGAGGCTAATTCACGAGACAAATCTAATAAGTTTAATTAGTCCATGATTTGACAATATGGTGGTACAGTAAACATTTGCTAATATTGGACGGATTAATTTGGCTTAATAGATTCGTCTCGTTAATTATTGTATGGTGGTGTAATTAGTTTTATAATTAGTTTATTTTTAATAGACTAAATTAGTACCGCAATATCCGATGTGACATTGACTAAACTTTAGCCCATAAATCTAAACACACCTCCTTAGTAAATTGTCTTCTCTATATATACAGACAAACATCTGAAGTGGAGTTGTAGGCACCCTTTGGAACACAGGAAAGCAAAAACACAAAAATAGGAAAAATATAGGAATTACACTGAAATACAACTACAAAATAGAGGATTGAAAAACACTGGAATTTGAAGAAATGATCATTTGGATGGACCATAAGAATAACTTAGCATTCTTACCAAGAAGTTTTAGTGGATGCTAAAGTTCATGTAGTTTTCCTCCAAAACAATGTTCAAAGGAAAAAAAATCCTACACTATTCCTATGCTCCATTCCTGTGAACCAAAGGCATGAATAGTAACGATTCCTATAGTATTCTCGATCGTATGTTTTTCCTCCATTTTTCCTATGAACCAAAGGGGGCCCTAATGGTAGCTTAGCTCTAATGGGAGTGCAAAGAGTTTCATGGAGATAAAATTCTTCTGCACTGTTTTCAAAATCTGAATATGTTAAAAACTGAGATATGAAACTTGCATTGAGAGATAACTTGCTATTTCATCTCTCTAGTTTCTCTCAGTAGAGAGGAGAGCGTAGTGCGTCCTATCGGTGGCCACCCGACCCCAACGTCCACCACCCTTTGAGTGTCGGTGACCACCCCGGTCCCTACGATCACTCACGTTGGTGCCTACTCCGGACCGGCGGCCACCACATCTCCTCAATCTCGCATGGGGGTGCTCAAAGGCCCCTCAGCTCCCTTCATTAGATCCAAATCTACGTGCGTCGTCAGCAATGGAGGGGGATCTGCGACCCATCGCCGCTCATGGGCTGAAGAGGTCGAAGAGGAGCTAGAGTCACAGCTCGTGGCCCTGAGGGGAGAGTGCCCCTCAGTGACTCAGAGGACTACTCTGATTCCGAGCCCGACCTGTCGCTGCCACATTCGAGTAAGGGCAAGGAGGCCGTTGTTCCGGGTCGCAAGAGCCATTGAGCTCTGAAAGGATCAAGATGTCCAAGAGGGGGGGGGTGAATTGGGCTTTTCTAAAACTTTTGCAAGAATTAAATCCTAACCAACCCAATTAACCCCTTAGTGCCTAGAAGTGTGTTTCACTAACAACAACTGCACAAAAGACTATCGCTAAACCATTTCTACTCTAGCATGGCAATTCAACTTATGAAAGAACAACAAGTAATTTGCGGAATTGAATTGCTCAAAAGGAATGCGTATGTAAAGAGAGTAGAGATGGCACGACGATCTTTTTCCTGAGGTATCGAGGTGTCGGCACACCCCCTAGTCCTCGTTGGAGCACCCGCGCAAGGGTATTGCTCCCCCTTGATCCGTGCAAGGATCAAGTGCTCACTACGAGCTGATTCTCCGCCACTCCGGCCCAATGAATCGCTCGCTACCGGTCACAACTTGGCTTGGGTCATCCACAAAGCCTCCGGATGATCACTAAGCTCTCCGATCATCACCAAGCCGTCTAGGTGATGCCGATCACCAAGAGTAACAAGCTAGAACTCTCACTTGACCAAGACCAGGCCAAAGAGATGGATGGATGCACACTTGCTACTCAATTCTCACTAGGAGGTCACTAATTCTCTTAATTAGCAAATCTCTCAACCTCACTAGGGCTCTTTCTCTTTCTCACACTCACAATGTGTTTCTCAGCAGAGGAAAGTGGCAAGAACACTCTAATGGAGGAGGGGGAGGAGTATAAATACTCCCCTCAACCGGCCATCCAAAAGAGCACTGAACAAGTGTTTCTGCGGGGGCATCGGACGCTCCGATGCCTGGCATCGGACGCTCCTATGACCTCAACCAACGGTCGACTGTACAACCTGTCAGACAAGTTAAAGGAGCATTGGACGCTGGGCAGCATCCGATGCCATCACGACGGACGCGTCCGATGTGATTTTACCCTCTCTGGAACCTCTCTGCATGGACATCGGACGTTGGCCCTCAGCGTCCGATGCCAGCGTCCGATGCAAGCCCAAGTTCACTCGCAAGTGAACAGTGGCACGGGCGCGTCCGATGCCACGCACCAGACTAAACCCTAGTCTGAGTGAGCATCACCAGGCCAGCGTCTGATGCCTGTTTCACAGGCAAAACTTACTCGGATCGCAACGCGGCCTTAACGACTTTTCATCCTTACGACATAAGGCATCTCTCTGAGCTACCTAGGGCTATGAAATAACAAGTGTGCACCACACCTACCTCAATAGACTCATCTAGGTCAAGCTACTGATTCACGCTCCCCTTTATAGTACGACCAAAGGAAAAATAAAGACCTAAGACTACCTAAGTGTCCTCCAACACCATGTGACACTTAGCCTAGCCTACCACCGTCTTCGTCATCCGTCCTTTGAAAACCGAAACGATTTCCATCGCTAGGGGACATGAACTCAATATGCCCGTATCGTCGCCATTACCGTGACCTAACTCATCCCTGTTTCTGCAAAACACACGTTAGTCACAGTAATCTTGTGTTTCATCCAATCACCGAAACCCACTAGGGGCCAAGATGCGTTCAAGCTCATCACAGTCATCATCGTGGGAGGCCCGAAGGCTTCAGGCTGCAGCCAAACGTGTCCACCCCACTGGTTTGTCCTTCTTTGAGATGTGTCAGAGCTCTACATGCTCGCACCCACCCCGTCCGCTCGGTGCGCCTGATGCGGAGGGGTTCTTTAAGGTGCGGAGCCACTACAATGGACAAATGCGCTCAACTCCAAGATCTCTGACACCGGTGCCTCCAGAGCTGCAGGGGCTTTGTTTCAATGGCCTCACTAGAGGCCATGTCAAGGTCAACTGCCACTTCCTGGCAAAACGCTTCAACTATTGGGCTGAGGAGCATCGTCCTGCTGTGTGCCCCTTTTCGATGCGCGTAGTGGCGGCCGACGTTAAGCGTGGGCGCTCACCTTCTCGCGCAGTGCGAGGGGGCGTGTATCTAGGTGCCAGATTTTTTTTTTTGGGGGGGGGGGAGGGGTGGCCATGGAGCTTCTTCTGCAGATACCTGTCAGTGCACTCCACTCCCCCCCCCCTCGCTGCTGCGCCCCGCCAACACCTCCACCTCCGCTACCATTCGCGCCCTCCCCTCCTCCGCCGCCTCCGCCTCGGTAGGTTGGGGACAGCTCCTCCACGGCGATAGCAGAGGATGAGGTTGGTGTCACTTTCATCGTTGTTCCTCGCTCCTCGGAGATCCAGGCCACAGAGGATACGCTCAGCAATGCTCTGGTGGCGCTGGTGGTGGGGACCAGACCATTCGTGTTTGTGACCATAATGTATAGTTATCTGTTGACCCGCTTCGACATTGGAGTTAATGTGGTTGCATCTATCGCCATGCCCCTGAAGATTTTGTTGCTCACTTTTGCCATGGCATAGAGCAAGATTGTGTCCTGGCCTCGGCGCTTGGGGTGCTCTTGTCCCCCTGATTTGGCGGCCTTGGAGGCGAACTTTGACGGTGAGTGCTAGCAGCTTCAAATTCAAGGTGTTGGTAGGGATGGCGCACGTTCCTCTGCACGCCCATAATACTTCCATGGCTCAGACGATCTTGGGCCCCTCCTGTGCTTATGTGGAGCTAGCAAGGCTTTGTGATGTGCTGGATAAAGAAAACGTGAATTCTTCATGACGGCATGGTGCCTTCACCCATCCTTCATCCACGAAGAGTGGTTGATCTTCATCCCGGAGCCAAGTTGCAGGGTTGACGCGGTTGAAGAGCGCTAGGAGCTCCTTAGTCTATGGTATTTGGTATGTCTGCATCTCAGGACTGGAGAAACCTCTCAGGTTCACCTGCTGGGGGAGGGGATGGCGGAAATCACCATGGCGACGACGGTGACGATGCCAGTGATGATAGGGGCGGTGATGATGCCCCTCAGAGAGGGCCCTCAAAAGACAGGTGGCCCACCCCCGCAGAGACAGTGAGGACGACTTTGGTGGTAGAAATTATTATGGATATCATCCCAGAGGTGCTCATCTCCGCCGCTCCTCATTCTCGTCGCAGTTCGTGCTTATTAGAGATTTCACGTGCCCACTAGCTGGCCTCGGGGGACAAGGGAAGGATAGAGCCGGGTCGTCAATGCACCACGAGGCACCTAGCAATGAGATGTCTGTGGCGGAACCATCCAAATTATAAGAGCTCAAGTACCGTCTTAGCCAAATTCAGCTGGCCTGGACTCATACTTGAACCCATATAACTCCGGTAGTCCGGAAATCTTGAAGGATTTCAAACAACTTACAACATTCAGGATCACATCATTCTAGTACCACATTCGTGAGGATACAACAGTTGATAATTGACATCGAAATTAACATGAGAGTGCGAAATCTTAAGAGTTACTGTGGGAAACCCAGTGAGCTCACTGAAGCTGGTCGACAAGTCCCGTGTCACTGTGGTGGTCGTCGCGAACAAGGACTCTGTCGGTCGGGGAGTGAAGCCAGTACGCAGTGGACTGAAGAGCGGGGCCTCGCCTGGAGGTGTAGTGTAGCTCGTGTACTGAGAGGAGATGGGGCTGAAGAACTGCGGTGGCTGGCTAAACTGCTCAGGCAGAACCGGTGGCTACAACTAGATCTGCTGCTGCCGCGGGGGAGGCTGCTGCTGCTGGGGAGGCTGCTGCTGCTGCCACTACCACTGGGGAGGTCCGCTCATGATGCGCTCCATGAAAGTCAAGGTCTGTTGCTGAAGCTCCATCATCTGGCGCTGAAGGGCATCAGAGCGCTCCTGGGCCTGCTGCTGTGCTAAAGCCTGTGCCTGAGCTAGGCGCTGCTGCTCCTGTGCGAGACGCTGGATGTCCTGAGTGACCGTCCGCTGCTGCTCGTCCATCCGTGATAGTATCACAAGGAGTGCTGGGTCGGAGGAGGCAATACCAGACGACCCGGCCTCAGAGTCGTGAGAACGAGGCTGAAGGCGAGGCGGGAGCTGGTAGTCCTCGTCTGAGCTGTCGGTGGGGTCCTCAGCCACGTAGGCGTCCTCACCCTCTAGGTCTGCTAGCTCCTGCTCTGCGAGGGCTCTGACGGTCTCGTCCTGCTCCTGAGCGGACTCTGGCACCTCTGGACGCTGCCTCAAGCTAGATGGACGCTGCTGCTCCTGCTGCCTGCGGTCCCGACAGTGTCCCAACAGCTGACTCATGTTGTACTCAGGGAAGACGGTCGCGGTGCCTGTAAGGGACTGTCCTGGATCTGTCCCTGTCGTGGCAGCTACCTTCCAAAGAATATATGCGATCCAATGTGCATAGGGTAGCTGCCGCCGGGCCTTGATGCCCTCTGCCACTGTATCCTCCATCTCACAAATAATGACATCCATAACATCAAACTCCTGCTGCCGAATCAGATAGGCAAGTAACCACAACTGAAGTCTGGAGATCCCCTCTCTGAAGCCGACACGAGGTAGTAGGTTGCACCTAAGAACCTCGTGGAGGATCCGAGCCACAGGGGTGAGATCCTTTGGCGCTCGGCTCGAACCGTCCCCGAAAGGCTCTCGGAAGCAGGGACACACCAAGTCTGTCGTGGGCCGCTCTCCGCCGTGAGGGCGTCTCGATGGCTCTGTCCGGTCATAGCAGAGGTCGTGGATCCGGGTCTGAGAGTGACGCAGGCTGAACCAATCTCGGATCTCTGACACAAACAGCCTGTAATGCTCCCCTCGGAAAGCAAACTCAATAGTCTGTCGGTCCGGATGCACCCACAAAGACACATAGAGCTGGAAGACCCAATCCTCTATATAAGAGCTAGACCGCCCCAACAGGTTTGCGAAACCGGGTAGGTAGGTGAGAGCGGGCGGAGCTGCTCTGCTGCGGAAACCAGGGCCTCCAAGGAACAAACCCTCTGAGAACGCAGGCTGATCCCGTCGTTCCTGTATACTTGGTAGATGTCCTCCTGAAGGACAATATAGAACTCAGGCCCTGCTTGCTGCTGTCGCTCTCTGGGGAACCACTGCTCCACTGGCACTAAGCGAAGGGTCTGAATCTGCGAACAGGTAGCCGCTCGGAGGTCCAGACGCGAAATCAGCGGCGACGCACGCCTCGAAGGAGCACGTGCACCCCGCAGAGGGACGTCAGGCCGAGGTGGAACAACAGTCCTGCGACGAGTCGACCGGCGCCTGGGTACCTCCTCAGGGACCTCCTCCTCTGCCTCTGCCTCTGCAGTCTCGGCCTCTGCCTGGCCCTGCCCTGAGCTCTGGGGCTCCACACCCGGAGAGGTGAAGATCGTCCAAGGACCGACAGCCATGAGCGTGTCAGTCGGCGAATGGTGAAAGCTCTCGACCTCTTCAATGGCACGCCTCTGCTCTGGCGTCAACTGGTCCTGTATCCTCAGGCCACCACCACGGCCTCCCTGCTCTGCACGCTCTGCAGCGGCTGCAACCTCACGGGCCTGATCGGCCTCGCACTGCTCGCGGGTGCGCTTCTGGCGTGTGATCAACTTCCCTTTCCCGGGCCTCTGACTGGAAGGAGGGGGACAAGGAGGAGAGTCCCCCGGGATACCACCAACGTTCTTGCAGCGCATGGCTGATAAGAACTGAAAGCAATGTCACTGAGAAACTCTGAGCTGCCACTGAAAGAACCACTGCCGTTGAAGCAACCCTTACAAGCTAAACTGACAAACAACGTGCGGACAGATACTCCCCCTGACACTGACAAACCAACTGCCGCTGTCACTCGTGAGGCTTGGTCTCGATCCTTACCCGCGGGCTTGGCCCCGGGTTCGCTGACACTGCTAACTGACCAAGCCTATGAGACGGACTCACTGCAAGAGAATAGACGGGATATATATAAGAAACCTATACGCTAGAGATGAGCGAGTCCTATGGAAGCAAAGCAATTGGAGAAGAAAAGGAAAGAGGGATATGCTACCTGACGAACCGACAAAACGACCAAGCAAGAGGTAAGACACAGATGTCCAAGATCCCACATGGCACACCGAACCGAACTGCAAAAGGAATTGAGACGTAAAGGGGTCAAAACAGGTTGAAACGACCGTTGGGACATTTTGTCGAGCATCTTGGGTGCATGAGTTTGGATTCAATAGGAGGTGCTCATTGTGAGGGTCAACAAGCCAAGGGAGAGCTCGTCGGGGCCGGAGACGAAGTCGGAGATGAGCAGAGACGCGACTCTGGCCAACCTTCGGCGAGGACAGGGCCGACTCCGGCGAACAGGATCTCGGTGGCGGCGAGGAGCAGAGCGGCCGGGCACGCGCGGCTGGCTAGGAGGAGGCGGAAGGAGGAGCGGCGGAGCAGCGACCGACGGCGAGCTGGCTGGGCGCGTGCGAGAGGAGTGGGCGCGGCGGCCAGCGGGGGTGGTGAAGGACCGAAAGTGTTACCAGAAAGCGACCAGAAGGGAGGGGTGAATGGGAGCTTCAAATTTCTTTTCAGAAACTTATCACCACTGTTCCGAGAATCACCCCAAGAGCAAACCTAGAGCTTGCGAGTGTCCACGACCCTAGATGTAGGGTGGATGCTTCCAAGAAGCATAGCGGGACACAACACAACCCTAGAAACTCAATGCAAAAGCCAGAAACCAAACCGACAACGGACGAACAAACCGTGGACGAAAACGTGCTGAAGACATAGCATCGGACGCTGGCTTGCGTCCGATGGTCAGGCACCGGACGCGTCCGATGCGAAAAGACCCTGTCTAGAACCTTACTAGACAGGCATCGAACGCTGGCTATAGTGAAACCCTAGCATCCGATACTCGACCTCCAGACGCGTCCGATGACAACGGAGCTGTGGCCGAACCGTCCTGATTATAAGAGCTCAAGTACCGTCTTAGTCAAATCCGTCTGACTTCGACTCATACTTGAACCCATATAACCCCGGTAGTTCGGAAATCTCGAAGGATTTCTATCACCGTACAACATACAGGATCACATTGTTCAAGAATTACATTCGCAAAGATACACCACAGAGAACGAAACCGAATTTAAAGTATCAGAGTGTGAATTTAGAACAGAGTTATTACAATACCGAATTTAAAAGTGCGGAAGCTTAAATAAGTTTGAAACACGACCACTACACATGTGGTCCAAATGAAACATTGTTTGACAAATCCAACTCAACACAACTCACTCTTTCCTTTTTAGATAATGTGCCACTAGGAGTCTCAGACCAGCAAAAGAAAAGGGGAAGCTTCTGGACGACCCTGCCCTGGGCCTACTCCTCATCACCTTCCACCGGGTAGAGGCAGTGCTTACAATAGCCAAAGTAGACCTGGCCATCTGCAACAAACGGGATAAACCCTGAGTACGAGAATGTACTCAGCTAGACTTACCCGTCCAACTGAAAATAAAGACACCAAGGGTATGCAAGGCCTTTTTGGGTGGATCTGGGATCTTTAGTTGCGAAAAGCTCAATTAAGATAAGTGAGGATTTAATGATATTGCTGAGCTGTCATTTTTAGACCTATTTCTTTACTCTAGGTTTGCACCTGAACTATTGCACACACTTGAGTCTAACAAACAATAATATAACCATATCCAGTTGACTTATCCACATTTTTAGTTGAACCTTTTTAAAACATCACATGGAGTTGTATCGTGGTGAAGCTCGCCATAGTTTCCCACTAACCGGGGGAGACAGCGACTCGAATCGAATTCCAAACCAGCTGGTGAAAGACCTTTAATACCAGCCCACACTTTCCCCGTCGGGTCCATGCATTAGGCAACCGCTCGACGCTTGTTCGTGGTGGTAATCGTCGCGGTTCAAGCACGGACCGCCCAATTGGAACCTGGCGATGGCCTCACGCGGCAGATCGCAATTTGCATACTAGAGGGCGCGACACGGGTCGAGACCAGCCCGAACAGCTTCTAACCGGCTTTGGGGTCGATGATTATGGCACCGACGTATCCCTAAGTAAAAGGGCGCGTTCAAAAATGAACGAGGGCCAACATCGATACAAACCTACACGATCCAACGGACGGACTGCCCCCAAGTTCCAACTTGGTGCCCGGCCTTACAATTGACCGTATTTCATTACTACTCAGGTTCTTTTCCACGATAGCAAATATAGCCAACCGTGATCCGGTAACTACCCATCAGGGTATTACGGAAACATTGTTAACTACTACTTTTATTAAGCAAGTTAAGCAATTCTACATGGTAACTCAATAACAGGATAACAAGGTAGATATTAATCAACAACCAAGGAATGGTAATGCAGCAAGTAGGATTCATCCCAACTCCTAAACCTAATGCACCACAATATAAAAGGACTCAAGTAAATTTTTAATTGCAAAAGATAGGAGGCTTAATATGCTCCGGGGCTTGCCTTGAGAGAAGACTGAGGCCTCGTGGGAGGGGCACTTAGGCAGGTTAGTGTCGGCCGCGGGGTCGGCTTCCTCGGCTTGATGCAGTTCCGGGATCTCCTGCTCGGCGCTTGTCTCCTGCTCTAAGTCTTGGTCCTTGTAACACTCTGGTGTTAAGCAAGACTAAAACTTGACATGTCATCATATGCACTGGCATTTTATCTGAGTTAATAACCTGATTATGCATTCATTTAAAACAAGTTTAATTTTCATGCTTGTGCTTAGTGATAAGGAGTGTTTAAGTTTGCAATCCTAGTTTATGCTTTCTTGTTAAGAATAATGCTTTTATGCTTTATAAGGGTATTATGGTAATCTTATGTATAGTAGTTGAATTTTATACCCAACCCTGGTATTATGTCTCAAAGGTGTAGTGGGAACATGTTTCAAGCTACCTTTGAGGTGTAATTCCAGATTGGAATGAAATTCAAATAAATAGTTTAAATAATTCAAAAACCCTATTTTATCCCCTTTTCTATAAATCAAAATTTTGAAAGAATTTGGGTATGCTTTAAAAAGCAAAGTTGCTCTATTTCTGATTAGGAACAACTTTGGTGTTTAAAGTTTTTCTAGTGTTCTTGTGAAATCAAAAGTAATTGTAAAAGTCCTCTTTTGCCCTTTTTGTCCTCTTTTGTATTTCAAATCCTAATTCAAAATCTGAGCATATTTTGGGTATCTTGCAAAAATGAAAGATGTTCAGTATTGAATTCTGAGCATTTGATATTTTGGCATATTTTCAACTTTTATTCAAAAATCAAATGTAATTTTAGTTTTTTTTCAGAAAGGGTAGAAAAGGAGGTGGGGAAAATGGGGGGGGGGATAAGCTCACCTCCCTGTTCACGGCGGTGGCCGCCGCGATCTTTTGCCGGCGACGCCAGCGCGATGGCCGCAGTTCTCTCCCGAACCAACGTGCGACCGAGTTCGTGGCAAAGTTACCCAGCCGCTGGCACTTACCCTCGCGTCGTGGCGCCTTCTTCTGCGCTCGCCGTTGACATCTTGACACGCAGCCCCGACGAGTACCTTCCTGGCTCGAGCTGCAATTTCACCGTTCCTGCTTGATCTCATCCCGATTGACCACGGGTATAAATACCCCACGACCTTGCGCATCTCCAGAACCCTTTCGCTCAAACTCTACTCACTCAGAGAGCAAGCAATCGCTGTTCTTCCTTCCGCCATTGAAAAAGCTCCGCCGAGCTCAATCTTGCCGTGGTCCGATCCACTGGGCACTCCTCTACTCCCTCTTTCTCGTGTTTGTGTTTCGTCTTGATCCCAAAGAGCTCATAGGCTCGATGGTTCCTTGTCTGGTGCTCAGGTTTTACCGGAACAACATCGTCTTCGCCGGAGTTCACCGCCGAAGGCCACTGCTCCGTGGACGCCTACTCTCCGAGCAACCTCCGCTCGAACCGGCTTCTCCATCAGCACCAGGGTGAGCTTCTAGACCTTCCTAGCCTCTCCGTTTGCTTGCTACCGGTCTAGGATCGCCGGAACAGGGCTAGCCGAGATCCGATCCGCCGCCATGCGTGGCCAGGCTCAACCCGAGTGGTAGAGTGTAGGGTTGAGAGCTCAATCGACTGCGGCTGTCTTGCCGGTGTTGATGCTCGCGTCAGCCGAGTCTCTTCTGGCCAGAGTCGGCCGGCGTAAGGCCCGTCGGCGCTCGGTTCGCCGTCGTGCACACCGGCCATGGTCGGGGACCTTGTGGTTGTAAAGATGAGAAGTTCCAGGGTGTTGGTTGCAAAGTCGCAGACTCAGGTGAATAGCGCCATGGACTGCGGGTTGTTTTAGGGTAAGTCGAAGGGTTTTTCTGCAAAGCTGTCAGGCACACCGCTTCGCTCGAGCCAAGCCTCGGGCGAACGCGTTCACCGTCCCGCCCGAGCTAGGCCTCGGACGGACGAGCGTTTTTTCGTCTCGCCCGAGCCTCGAGCTAAGTCTCGAGCTAAGCCTCGAGCGGACACATGCGCAGCGTATCGCCCGAGCTAGGCCTCGGACGGATGAGGGTTTTCCGTCTCGCCGAGCCCTGAGTCAGGCCTCGGGTAGACGTTTGTCTCGTTGTCTCGCTGGAGCCAGGCCTCGAGCGGACCCTCGGGCGCTGTCTCGCTCGCGCCGAGCCTCGAGCGAACGCACACACACTCACCTATCGTCGTGTGCTCGCGCCACGCTGGGCCGAGTTGGCTTGGGCCGAAAGCCCAGTTTGGGTTCGTTCAAGTTTTTCTTTTTCTGGCTTTATGCACAGTAATCAGTTTTGTTGTTTTTGCTATAATTAATCTATAACTCTGTTAATTATGAAATTTGACATGATAGATGATAGCATATCTGTGCTAATATAAAAATTATAAAATTTGTGTTTTGAATACTTTTGATATGACAATTAAATCTGTGCTTTAATTAATAAATGTAACGTTGTTGATTTATGTAATTTTCTGTGTTTCTCCAAAAATCATAAAATTTGACATGAGAGTTTATATCTTTGATATACACCTTCAGGTTTAATTTCATCTCTGTTTGACAAAGTATGCTTGGTGTATAAATAAAAGGCTAATTAAAATAATTAATAAAATAAATAGAAATAGTTGATCTCTGTAGATTTGTGTGACTTTTGGAATTGTTTGACAACCAATGGGAAACTAGCAAGATTTGCTCCCTGGTTATGGGTTTCCTTTATACAAATGCCTTTTTGTTGCTTGTAAGTTGCTTTATCAGAAAATAATAAAACTTGTTTAGTGTTTATAATAACTAAAGTGGGTTTGTTGGTTTGCAACTTTACCGTGAGGGAAAGTTGTACTCTGTAAAGGGTATAGTTAAGAAAATTTCCATCTTTACCATGATCACATCATAAGCATCTCATTATTCATGCATATGCACTTTTACGTGTAGATCCCGCTTCGGAAGGCCCTAACTCTCAGTGGATTTCTCCTGAGGGTGCAGACCTTTCTTGTTTTTCAGAATCTTCGGACTTCACCGATCCTCAAGGCAAGCCCCGGTGCATTTAACCTTTCCTTGTTTTATAAAGGTTTTTTTTATTAAAATGTTGCTGAGATAAACTACTGCATTAGGTTATAGGAGTTGTGTGATGACCTACTTCTTGCACTGTTTACCTCCACCTGAAGATCCACCTGCCTTGTTTAAAAACTATTTGAAAAATGCTTAGCATTGCTATACAATAGATTTGCGATAAAAATGCCAATTTCAAAAGTGTGATCACTTAAAGAATATTTATGGGAATTTGGCTTTACTCCCGACTGTTGGCTAAGTATCTGATCCGTACCTAGTCAACGGCAAGGAGAGGTTGTCCTAGCGTACGGTGCCGTCATGTTGTAGTCCGGGACTCAACAGTTGACACCGACCGGGACCGGGTTGAAAAACTGACAGGACTGTTACGCTTGGGTGAGATATAACCAAGGTACAGTTTCTGGCGGAAAAATTAGGGACCATCCGTATGAGAGCCTGCTGGTCAAGACTTGCAACTATTCACATACTACGGAAAGCTTTGGCTCCGAGGAATCCTTTATTGGGACCGACAACCGCGCACTGGGAGTGGAGAGATGGCGGAAGTAGCTTGTACCCACGTGGTCGTCGTACCTGGATAAGAGTGGTGTACTGTACTTCTGGGTGGCGTAGGACCGGGCCCAATCTTGGAGGAATCGTGGTAGACGGTTTGGCCTATGCAAGCTTGGGTGCTACATATGCCGTGTGAATAGGGATCCTCAGCTGAGTATTCTTTATCCGGATTAACGTTGCTCCTCGGTTATGGAGACTTGGTCTTCGACTGTCAACGGAGAGTGGTTCTCAACTAGGGATGTTTTTGAAAGATAAAATGAATCTTGAACAATGAAGAATTGAGAAATACAGAAATCTTTCCAAAATAAAACAAGGTTTACAAAATGCTTTTTGTGCAAAATACTTGATTTTGCTTAAGCCTTACCTTGACTTCCTAAGCCTCTCATTCCTGAGTCTTCTCCTCTTTTCTAGTCGGTTAAGTCTTGTTGAGTACTTTTGTACTCAGGGTTTGTTAACCCTTGTTGCAGGTGAGTACATGGATCCACCTTTTGATGGACAATGCTACTTCACTCTAGTAGAAGAAAGTGATAACGATTCTGATGTGTGACCTTGGGCAAGTAACCTCTTTTGAATGAGTTTTGTAATATAAAGTTCCGAACAAGTTATGTAATAAATATTTTGGTGATGTAAACTTTAAACCTAAGTTTTAATCTATGTATATTAATCTTTCCGCTTTTACTCTGATTTATCTTATCTATAAAACTGTTGTAATACTGTGATGCTTGATGAGGGATTATCCTGGAAAGAATGTAACGTGGATGATTCGGGTTTCCCGAGGACACCCGACAGACCTCTTGAATCATTTGGAACTCGTGCACGCTGATCAAAGGTCCTTAGGACAATGATGGGTGCATGTGGGCCACTTAATTTAGGAGGTTCTGCCACAGCTGGTATCAGAGCAGGATTCCGTTAGAAAGTATAACAGTATTCATTTTTGAAAACTTCAAAGGTTCTGAGTCAAACTAAATTTCGAATTAGTTTGAGTCCAAATTGCTTCTAAGACTTGTCTTATTCTTCTGACTTGCCTTAATTCATTCTTCAGACTTATCCTTCTATCTAAATGGATATGTTTTCAGTATAATTATGATGATACTTATATCTAAGGAACAATGCTTATTATGTTATTGCCCTAAATTGTGAAAAGGAAGTTTATTCACTTTTATTAAAAGTGACTATTTTAAAGTTAATTATTTGTTTGATGTATGCTTTGTTCGTAAGTTCGATTCATGCATCATGATTGATAACCTATAATTAACTTTCCCTCTTAAAAGGTTGTATCTAAATAGAGTTGATATATCTATCTAATTATAAAACTCTATCTCTTAATCCTGGAACATATATAGTTCTAATGTTCAAAATGAATATATTTTAGCAGATGGTACGTACCAAGCAGACTGCACGCAAATGTACCGGACCTCGAGGTGTTCCTCGGCACGTTCTTGCCCCAAGAGGTGATGACCCTGCTGAGAGTGAGGGAAGTAACCAGCCCCTGGTCACTTACGAAGAAGGTGAAGGTAGTAACACTGCCACTTCACAGCTGCAGGCGGAAGTAGACCGCCTGTATATGGAGTTGGCAAGGGCAAATGGAGAAAGGATGAGGGGCACCAGAGATAGGGAAGAGTTGCGTGAGCAGCTACAATACCACCACAAGCAGCACCAAGAGTATGAATGCAAGTGGAGGCAGGCCGTTGAGCAGAGAAACCGGGCACGAACCCGGGTAGATATAATGAGAGATAATCAAAACATCCTGGCAAACCATCATGCTGACCTGCATAGGCATGTAGAAGAGCTGACCGCACAGTTGCAGCCAGAGCCTGCCACACCACCACATCCTGAAAATGCATCTGAGGAAGAAGAAGAAGAAGATGAGGAGTTAGAGCCGGTGGAAGATGAAGTCACATCTGAGGAAGAGTCATAGATTTAGAGGTTGAATAAGCATAAGGTGTATCACAGTGTATCTCTCTGACTTTGTAAACTAGTTAGTCAGAAAACCCCTATATAGTCAGATGGGTAAGAAAGTGGTCTCGATAGTCTTGCTCAAGAGCAGACTTGTATGAAAAATAAGCTGACCTTGATGTGTACAATGTATATGTATGAATGTTTGGTTTGTTTTGAACAGATGCCTGTTAACACTCGCGGTGCTAGTTCTTCTCACGGTGGGGATGACATCCCAAATGCACCACCCGTTCCACCTTCTTTGGCCGATGCGATTGCAACATTAGTCAATGCAACAACCTTGTTGGCGCAGAATCAGAATGCCGGACAACGGGGCCGTGGCCGTTATAATAGGGAGGAAACAACATATATGGACTTCACGGATACTCGTCCTCCCGTTTTCACAAAAGCAGATGAACCTCTGGAGGCGGATGACTGGCTCCGCACTATGGAGCAGAAATTCAGTCTTATCAATTGTACCGAGATTCAGAAGCCAGCGTTTGCAGCGCAACAGCTTCGTGGCGCTGCAGGAGTTTGGTGGACAAACCTAACAGCGGTTCAACCGGCTGGCCACCAAATTACCTGGGCTGAGTTCAGGGCAGCCTTCAGGGCTCACTATATACCTGAGGGAGTTATGCAAATGAAACTTGAAGAGTTCTTAGCTCTCCGTCAGGGAGATGAACCTGTAATGCAGTACATTGGAAAATTCAATCATCTGTCCCAATATGCTTTCGATCAAGTCAATACGGAGGAGAAAAAGAAGGGATGTTTCATGAGGGGATTGAATACAAAACTTCAATCAATGATGACTACTTGTGGCAATATCAGCTATAATGAAGCAGTGAATATTGCTATAGCAAGCGAGGAAAAGAACCGCAAACATAAGGAGGCCAAGAAGAAGAGGGGACTTGTGTCAGGGTTTGGATCATCTGGCGGCAACAAGAAGCGTCAGAAGTTTGTATATCATCCGGTCCAACAGTTTCGCCCATCTTATCGCCCATCTTATCGTCCGCCTCAGCAGCAGCAGTATCCTCAGAGGACGTTTGCAAGGCCTACTATGCCTTTCAATACTCAACGTCAGCTGAATGTTCCTGCCATTCGTCCACCAGTGCCACAAGCTACCAATGGTCCATGTTATAATTGCGGAAAGGCGGGGCATTTTGCTCGTGAATGTCCTTATCCAAGGCAGAATGTTCCCAATGCCAATGCACCAAGGCCAGCAGGAAATCAGCAAGCAAATCAGAATCGGGGAAATGCACAAAATAATCAAAAGGGTAAAGGTGCTCCGAAAACGGGAAAGGTTTTCCACACTCAAATAGAAGCTATTCCTGAAGGAGAACCTGTTATGCTTGGTATGTTCCCTGTTGCTCAACACCCAGCTATTACACTTTTTGATTCTGGTGCATCGCATACTTTTATGAATAGAACATTTGCGGAAAAGCATGATATACTTATTGATGAAACCCAAGATAACTTCTTGATACAGTCACCTGGGGGTCGACTAAGTACTAAGGAAATGGTACGTCAGGTACCTATAGATCTGGGTGGATATATATTTCCAACCTCCATGATAATCTTAAAAGATCCAAGTATAGATGTGATCTTGGGTATGAACTGGATGAACCAGAGAGGTGCAGTGATAGACACCTTGAATAGAACCATCAGACTCAACTTACCTAATAGCAAGTCTCAACTTCTTATCCATCTTCCTACTCTTAAGAGAGCAGTTGAGCAAGTGTGTGCTACCTCTGTCAAGGAAATCCAAGACATTCCAGTGGTCTGTGAGTTTCCTGATGTGTTCCCAGAGGATTTACCTGGTCTGCCACCAAATCGTGATGTGGAGTTTGAGATAGAACTCAAACCAGGCACAGCACCAATAGCCAGAAGGGCTTATAGGATGCCACCAAAGGAGTTAGCAGAGTTGAAAGCTCAGTTACAAGGCTTGCTAGATAAAGGTTTCATTCGACCTAGTTCGTCACCATGGGGTTGTCCAGCAATATTTGTAAAGAAGAAGGACCATACCCTGAGGCTATGTGTGGATTATCGTCCTTTAAATGAAGTGACAATCAAGAACAAGTATCCTTTGCCCCGTATTGATCTCCTCTTTGATCAACTTACCGGTGCGAAGGTATTCTCGAAGATAGATTTGAGATCAGGGTATCATCAGATCAAGATCAAACCAGAAGATGTTCCGAAAACAGCATTCACTACTAGATACGGTCTGTATGAATATCTAGTTATGTCTTTTGGTCTGACCAATGCCCCAGCACATTTCATGTATTTGATGAATTCAGTGTTCATGCCAGAACTAGATAAGTTCGTGGTTGTGTTTATTGATGACATTCTCATCTATTCCAAAACCAAAGAAGAACATGCAGAACATCTCAGGATAGTGTTGACTCGCCTGAGAGAACATCAGTTATATGCTAAATTCAGTAAATGTGAGTTCTGGATAAATGAAGTTCAATTTTTGGGTCATGTTCTGTCAGCTGAAGGAGTGGCAGTGGATCCAAGTAAAGTTCAAGAGGTTCTTGACTGGAAGTCCCCAATTTCAGTACATCAAGTTCGGAGTTTCTTAGGATTGGCAGGGTATTATCGAAGATTTATCCCTGACTTCTCCAAGATCTCTAAACCCATGACCACACTACTAAAGAATGACACTAAGTTTGTATGGTCAAAGGAATGTGAAGAATCTTTTCGAACTTTGAAGAAGTTGTTGACAACTGCACCAGTGTTAGCTCAGCCAGATATTGAAAAGTCCTTTGATGTTTATTGTGATGCTTCAGGCAAAGGCATTGGGTGTGTACTGATGCAGGAAGGCAGAGTCATTGCTTATGCTTCACGACAGCTGAAACGGCACGAGGAACATTACCCAACGCATGATTTAGAGTTAGCAGCTGTGGTTCATGCTCTAAAGATCTGGCGGCACTATTTATTGGGTAACACATGTCATATATACACCGATCATAAAAGTTTGAAGTATATCTTCACACAATCAGAATTGAATATGCGACAGAGAAGATGGCTAGAATTGATAAAGGATTATGATATTGAAGTGCACTATCATCCAGGTAAAGCCAATGTAGTGGCAGATGCACTCAGTCGAAAGGATCATTGCAATTGTCTAGAAGTCAAGCCAATCGATGTTACTTTGTGTTATGAGTTTGAAAAGTTAAGTCTTGAAATGATTCCACAAGGAAGTCTCGCCAATGTGACAGTTCAATCATCCATTAAGGATCAGATCATTGCGGCCCAAAAGAAAGCAAGGGAATGATCCATCTAAAGAAAAGATTCACTCTGAGCAAAATTCCAATTTCAAAATAGATGAAGCTGGAGTAATTTGGTTCAAGGATCGGTTAGTGGTTCCAAAAATTCCTGAGCTCCAAAAGCAGATTCTTGATGAAGCTCATGCAACAAGATTTTCAATACATCCAGGCAGTAATAAGATGTATCATGATCTAAAACAGAGATTCTGGTGGACTAAGATGAAACTTGAAATTGCCAGTTATGTAACAAAATGTGATACTTGTCAGAAAGTGAAGGCAATTCATCTTAGGTCTGCTGGAGAATTGCAACCGTTACCAATTCCCTCTTGGAAATGGGATGACATTAGTATGGACTTTATAGTGGGTCTGCCCAAGACATCAAAAGGGTTTGATTCTATATGGGTCATTATTGATCGTCTGACCAAATCAGCTCATTTCATATCTGTGAAGACAATATATCCAGCATCTACCTATGCCAAGATATATTTGGACAGAATTGTAAGTCTGCATGGTGTTCCAAGGACCATCGTATCAGATAGGGGGACACAGTTTGTTAATGTTTTCTGGAGGCACTTACATGAGTCTTTGGGTACCAAGCTTCTACATAGTACAACTTATCATCCACAGACTGGGGGTCAAACTGAAAGAGTTAATCAGATCTTAGAAGATATGTTAAGATCCTGTGTACTCAGTTATTTAGAGAAATGGGATGAATGTTTGTCTTTAGCAGAGTTCTCTTACAATAACAGTTATCAAGAGAGCATTAGGATGGCACCATTTGAAGCTCTGTATGGTAGAAGATGCAGAACACCTTTAAACTGGTCTGAGCCTGGAGAGCATAGTCTTTTTGGAGTTGATTTAGTCAGAGAAGCTGAAGAAAAGGTCAAGTTGATTCAAGAGAACATGAAGAAGGCACAATCCAGACAAAAAAGTTATGCTGATAAAAGACGTCAGTCCCTTACCTTTGAAGTTGGTGATTATGTTTATCTCAAGGTGTCACCAATGAAAGGAGTTACTCGATTTGGAATCAAAGGAAAGTTGGCACCTCGATATATAGGTCCATATCAGATCCTTAAAAGATGTGGAAAGGTGGCATATCAACTTGACTTACCACCATAGCTATCTTTAGTCCATAATGTGTTCCATGTCTCTCAGTTGAAGAAATGTCTTCAAGTGCCTGACCATGTTATTCATGTTGAAGAGATTGAATTAGAGCCTGATCTGACATACTCAGAATATCCTATCAAGATTCTTGACCAGAAAGATCAAGTTACGCGAAAAAGAACTGTCAAGTTCTACAAGGTTCAATGGAATCAACATACGGAGGAAGAAGCCACGTGGGAGTCGGAAGAGTTTCTCTTAGAAAGTTTTCCAGAGTTTCTCTCTTCTGTATAATCCTCGTAATCTGTCTTATGGGAATCTTTCCCTGCTTTATGTAAAGGTTAGTAATGGAAGTGCCGAACACATTTCCTTTTCCATTACTTAGCCTACAGGTTAAATCTCGGGACGAGATTTCTTTAAGGGGGAAAGAGCTGTAACACTCTGGTGTTAAGCAAGACTAAAACTTGACATGTCATCATATGCACTGGCATTTTATCTGAGTTAATAACCTGATTATGCATTCATTTAAAACAAGTTTAATTTTCATGCTTGTGCTTAGTGATAAGGAGTGTTTAAGTTTGCAATCCTAGTTTATGTTTTCTTGTTAAGAATAATGCTTTTATGCTTTATAAGGGTATTATGGTAATCTTATGTATAGTAGTTGAATTTTATACCCAACCCTGGTATTATGTCTCAAAGGTGTAGTGGGAACATGTTTCAAGCTACCTTTGAGGTGTAATTCCAGATTGGAATGAAATTCAAATAAATAGTTTAAATAATTCAAAAACCCTATTTTATCCCCTTTTCTATAAATCAAAATTTTGAAAGAATTTGGGTATGCTTTAAAAAGCAAAGTTGCTCTATTTCTGATTAGGAACAACTTTGGTGTTTAAAGTTTTTCTAGTGTTCTTGTGAAATCAAAAGTAATTGTAAAAGTCCTCTTTTGCCCTTTTTGTCCTCTTTTGTATTTCAAATCCTAATTCAAAATCTGAGCATATTTTGGGTATCTTGCAAAAATGAAAGATGTTCAGTATTGAATTCTGAGCATTTGATATTTTGGCATATTTTCAACTTTTATTCAAAAATCAAATGTAATTTTAGTTTTTTTTCAGAAAGGGTAGAAAAGGAGGTGGGGAAAATGGGGGGGGGATAAGCTCACCTCCCTGTTCACGGCGGTGGCCGCCGCGATCTTTTGCCGGTGACGCCAGCGCGATGGCCGCAGTTCTCTCCCGAACCAACGTGCGACCGAGTTCGTGGCAAAGTTACCCAGCCGCTGGCACTTACCCTCGCGTCGTGGCGCCTTCTTCTGCGCTCGCCGTTGACATCTTGACACGCAGCCCCGACGAGTACCTTCCTGGCTCGAGCTGCAATTTCACCGTTCCTGCTTGATCTCATCCCGATTGACCACGGGTATAAATACCCCACGACCTTGCGCATCTCCAGAACCCTTTCGCTCAAACTCTACTCACTCAGAGAGCAAGCAATCGCTGTTCTTCCTTCCGCCATTGAAAAAGCTCCGCCGAGCTCAATCTTGCCGTGGTCCGATCCACTGGGCACTCCTCTACTCCCTCTTTCTCGTGTTTGTGTTTCGTCTTGATCCCAAAGAGCTCATAGGCTCGATGGTTCCTTGTCTAGTGCTCAGGTTTTACCGGAACAACATCGTCTTCGCCGAAGTTCACCGCCGAAGGCCACTGCTCCGTGGACGCCTACTCTCCGAGCAACCTCCGCTCGAACCGGCTTCTCCATCAGCACCAGGGTGAGCTTCTAGACCTTCCTAGCCTCTCCGTTTGCTTGCTACCGGTCTAGGATCGCCGGAACAGGGCTAGCCGAGATCCGATCCGCCGCCATGCGTGGCCAGGCTCAACCCGAGTGGTAGAGTGTAGGGTTGAGAGCTCAATCGACTGCGGCTGTCTTGCCGGTGTTGATGCTCGCGTCAGCCGAGTCTCTTCTGGCCAGAGTCGGCCGGCGTAAGGCCCGTCGGCGCTCGGTTCGCCGTCGTGCACACCGGCCATGGTCGGGGACCTTGTGGTTGTAAAGATGAGAAGTTCCAGGGTGTTGGTTGCAAAGTCGCAGACTCAGGTGAATAGCGCCATGGACTGCGGGTTGTTTTAGGGTAAGTCGAAGGGTTTTTCTGCAAAGCTGTCAGGCACACCGCTTCGCTCGAGCCAAGCCTCGGGCGAACGCGTTCACCGTCCCGCCCGAGCTAGGCCTCGGACGGACGAGCGTTTTTTCGTCTCGCCCGAGCCTCGAGCTAAGTCTCGAGCTAAGCCTCGAGCGGACACATGCGCAGCGTATCGCCCGAGCTAGGCCTCGGACAGATGAGGGTTTTCCGTCTCGCCGAGCCCTGAGTCAGGCCTCGGGTAGACGTTTGTCTCGTTGTCTCGCTGGAGCCAGGCCTCGAGCGGACCCTCGGGCGCTGTCTCGCTCGCGCCGAGCCTCGAGCGAACGCACACACACTCACCTATCGTCGTGTGCTCGCGCCACGCTGGGCCGAGTTGGCTTGGGCCAAAAGCCCAGTTTGGGTTCGTTCAAGTTTTTCTTTTTCTGGCTTTATGCACAGTAATCAGTTTTGTTGTTTTTGCTATAATTAATCTATAACTCTGTTAATTATGAAATTTGACATGATAGATGATAGCATATCTGTGCTAATATAAAAATTATAAAATTTGTGTTTTGAATACTTTTGATATGACAATTAAATCTGTGCTTTAATTAATAAATGTAACGTTGTTGATTTATGTAATTTTCTGTGTTTCTCCAAAAATCATAAAATTTGACATGGGAGTTTATATCTTTGATATACACCTTCAGGTTTAATTTCATCTCTGTTTGACAAAGTATGCTTGGTGTATAAATAAAAGGCTAATTAAAATAATTAATAAAATAAATAGAAATAGTTGATCTCTGTAGATTTGTGTGACTTTTGGAATTGTTTGACAACCAATGGGAAACTAGCAAGATTTGCTCCCTGGTTATGGGTTTCCTTTATACAAATGCCTTTTTGTTGCTTGTAAGTTGCTTTATCAGAAAATAATAAAACTTGTTTAGTGTTTATAATAACTAAAGTGGGTTTGTTGGTTTGCAACTTTACCGTGAGGGAAAGTTGTACTCTGTAAAGGGTATAGTTAAGAAAATTTCCATCTTTACCATGATCACATCATAAGCATCTCATTATTCATGCATATGCACTTTTACGTGTAGATCCCGCTTCGGAAGGCCCTAACTCTCAGTGGATTTCTCCTGAGGGTGCAGACCTTTCTTGTTTTTCAGAATCTTCGGACTTCACCGATCCTCAAGGCAAGCCCCGGTGCATTTAACCTTTCCTTGTTTTATAAAGGTTTTTTTTATTAAAATGTTGCTGAGATAAACTACTGCATTAGGTTATAGGAGTTGTGTGATGACCTACTTCTTGCACTGTTTACCTCCACCTGAAGATCCACCTGCCTTGTTTAAAAACTATTTGAAAAATGCTTAGCATTGCTATACAATAGATTTGCGATAAAAATGCCAATTTCAAAAGTGTGATCACTTAAAGAATATTTATGGGAATTTGGCTTTACTCCCGACTGTTGGCTAAGTATCTGATCCGTACCTAGTCAACGGCAAGGAGAGGTTGTCCTAGCGTACGGTGCCGTCATGTTGTAGTCCGGGACTCAACAGTTGACACCGACCGGGACCGGGTTGAAAAACTGACAGGACTGTTACGCTTGGGTGAGATATAACCAAGGTACAGTTTCTGGCGGAAAAATTAGGGACCATCCGTATGAGAGCCTGCTGGTCAAGACTTGCAACTATTCACATACTACGGAAAGCTTTGGCTCCGAGGAATCCTTTATTGGGACCGACAACCGCGCACTGGGAGTGGAGAGATGGCGGAAGTAGCTTGTACCCACGTGGTCGTCGTACCTGGATAAGAGTGGTGTACTGTACTTCTGGGTGGCGTAGGACCGGGCCCAATCTTGGAGGAATCGTGGTAGACGGTTTGGCCTATGCAAGCTTGGGTGCTACATATGCCGTGTGAATAGGGATCCTCAGCTGAGTATTCTTTATCCGGATTAACGTTGCTCCTCGGTTATGGAGACTTGGTCTTCGACTGTCAACGGAGAGTGGTTCTCAACTAGGGATGTTTTTGAAAGATAAAATGAATCTTGAACAATGAAGAATTGAGAAATACAGAAATCTTTCCAAAATAAAACAAGGTTTACAAAATGCTTTTTGTGCAAAATACTTGATTTTGCTTAAGCCTTACCTTGACTTCCTAAGCCTCTCATTCCTGAGTCTTCTCCTCTTTTCTAGTCGGTTAAGTCTTGTTGAGTACTTTTGTACTCAGGGTTTGTTAACCCTTGTTGCAGGTGAGTACATGGATCCACCTTTTGATGGACAATGCTACTTCACTCTAGTAGAAGAAAGTGATAACGATTCTGATGTGTGACCTTGGGCAAGTAACCTCTTTTGAATGAGTTTTGTAATATAAAGTTCCGAACAAGTTATGTAATAAATATTTTGGTGATGTAAACTTTAAACCTAAGTTTTAATCTATGTATATTAATCTTTCCGCTTTTACTCTGATTTATCTTATCTATAAAACTGTTGTAATACTGTGATGCTTGATGAGGGATTATCCTGGAAAGAATGTAACGTGGATGATTCGGGTTTCCCGAGGACACCCGACAGACCTCTTGAATCATTTGGAACTCGTGCACGCTGATCAAAGGTCCTTAGGACAATGATGGGTGCATGTGGGCCACTTAATTTAGGAGGTTCTGCCACAGTCCTGAACTGTCGATCCTATTGCAATGCGGTTGAAAATAATAAATAAATAATGCGTAGTGCGAGATGTGGTGGTAAGAAAAGTAACATTTCTTGCAAATCAATAAAACCAACTTGTTGAACCACTTTTGATATTAAGGTAAACACTTAATTATCTCATAAAACAATTTCATTAATCCACCTATTTCTTATTTAATAATTCAAAAGAAATTTGAGTTTGAACTGCAAGTGCATTTTTCTGGACTCAGAAAAATGCACAAAAATTCCAGAAGGCAAATGACATCTGCTGGACTTCACTGAACAATTTTCAGTCAGAAATAAAATAGAGAACTGCAGATATAAAAATAACAAATAAACTGCTCAAAAGGTGCTTTGAACTAACTTTTCACACAAAAGGTGTTCAACAGCAGATTTCATAATTTTCCTAGCTTCATCTACTCATACACATTCTACTGTAGAAAACTTGCTGTCAGAGCATAAATATGCAAGCCTACACAAAATAAACAAATCTATGCTAACGTGAGCACCGGGTGTCTGGGGTGTAGGCGGAGAGGCTTGCGCGAGGAATCGGATGGCGAGGCTCCGGCGTGGCCGGAACGGCGAAGGGGGTTTGCGGGGTGGTCGCGGCGAGAGCGAGCAGAGCGCTCGTTCTTGCTCGGTGGCGTGGGGAGGAGAGTGCGAGCGAGAGTAGGAGAGTGTGTGCGGGTGAGTGAGGGAGCGAAGGGTGCTCGGGTTTTGGCTCGGCCGGCGGCAATGCGCGGTCGTGGCGAGGGCCACAGCGTGGCGTGCGGCGGGCGACGGCGCGGCGAGCGAGGGTGGCGCGGCAGGCGAGGCGAGCGCGGAGTGGGCGAAGCCGATCGCTTGCGTGATCGCGCGGAGGGGAATCGGACGAGGAGTGGCCGGCGAAGATCCTCTGCAGGACGCGGCGGCCACGCGGCGAGCGGAGCCGGCGTACGGCGCGGCGGCGCTGTCGGGGCTGGCGTGCGCGGCGTGCGCGAGCGCGCGCGGGAGCGGGGGCCGGCACGGCGCGGGCTTGGGCCGGAAAGGCCGAATGGGCCGAAAGGCTGGCGCCAGGAAAAAAAATGGTTTTCCTTTTTCTTTTTCCAAAACCTTTTCAAACTTTGACCATTCAAAAACAGTTTCAAAAACTCCAAACTAGACTTTGACCCAAAAATAAAAGTTGCTCAAAATAATTTTCTCTACAACTTTCATATAAGACACTTTTTCTGAAAACCATTTTTACAACCTCCACATAAATAAAGCCAATTTTGAAACATACACCATTTTGCTTGCCTCATTTTTATCTGATAAACTATTTTGAATTAGGTCAAAATATCAACATGAAAAGCACTCTACCCAATATTATTTATTTTATAAACTTATTTGCCAAGATAGAAATCCACTTCAACTATCAAGTCCAATAGAAATCCAAAATCCAAATAAACAAAAAGGCAAAAAGCACTCATATGCACATGAAATGATGCAATGCATTGCTTATGCATTTTAGTAGCTAATGTGGTTCCTAATGCAGTGCTTGACACTAGGGTGTCACAGCCCTTCCCCCCTTAAAGAAATCTCGTCCCGAGATTTTGAGTTACGTACCAATCTTTATAAAAAGTGGGATAGTTCACTCGCAAGTACTCCTCGGTTTCCCAAGTCGCATCGTTGGGTTCGTGGTTGCTCCAGAGAATCTTGTAAGTCTTCACTGTTCGGTTGCGAGTTTCTCGGGTCTTGGTGTCCATTATCTCCCGAGGTTGTTCATAGTATTCTAGATCTGATCTGATTGCGACATCTGGGATCCGAACTTCTTCTTGTTCTGGAACTCGAAGACACTTCTTCAACTGGGACACATGGAACACTGGGAAGACTGCGCTCATCTCTCGGGGTAACTGCACTTCATATGCCACTTCTCCCTTTTTAGCTACGATCTGATATGGTCCCACATATCGAGGTGCTAGCTTTTTCTTAATTCCAAAACGTTGGACTTTCCTCATGGGTGAGACTTTGAGGTAAACATAGTCTCCGACTTGAAATTCCAAGGGTCTCCTCCGTGTGTCAGCGTAACTTTTCTGTCGGGATTGCGCTGCTTTGATATGTTGTTGTACCTTTTGCAGAATCTCTTCAGCATCCTTTACATAATCTGACCCATAAAATCCTCGATCTCCTGATTCAACCCAATTTACCGGGGTTCTGCATCTTCGTCCGTATAATACTTCAAAAGGTGTCATCTTTATACTTTCTTGGTAGCTGTTGTTATACGAAAACTCGGCAAGGGGTAACCATTTCTCCCATGATTCTCCTGAAGATAAAACACAAGCTCTGAGGATATCTTCCAAAATCTGATTCACTCTCTCTATTTGTCCTGCGGTTTGGGGGTGATAAGCGGAACTTCTTACCAACTTGGTTCCTAGCTCCTTGTGCAACTGTTCCCAAAAATGTGCTATGAACTGGGGTCCTCTATCAGAGACAATCCTTTTTGGAACTCCGTGTAACCTCAAGATGTTCTGAATGTACAAGTCTGCATACTGATGAGGTCGGTGTGTAGTCTTAACCGGGATGAAGTGAGCCACTTTAGATAACCGATCCACGATAACCCAGATAGAATCATTTCCCTTTTGAGTGGTGGGAAGACCTGTGATGAAATCCATACTAATCTCTTCCCACTTCCATTCTGGAATAGACAACGGTTGCAATAATCCGGCAGGTCTTAGGTGTATAGCTTTTATCCTGCAGCAAGTATCACACCTTGCAACATAAGCTGCAACTTCCTTCTTCATCCTAGACCACCAGTACCTTGTTCTCAGATCTTGGTACATCTTACTGCTTCCTGGATGGATAGATAACTTTGAATTGTGAGCTTCATTCAGAATTCTTTCTTTCAGCTCTGTGTCCTTAGGAACAACCAACCTCTGGTTATACCACAAGATTCCCTGTTCATCAGTCCTGAAGTTCAAAGAACTACTGGTTTCCAACCTCTTCTTGATCTGACAGATCTCTTCATCGGTCCTTTGTCCTTCGATGATGTCACTTTCCAGGGTGCACTGTATGGTGATATTGTTTAACATAACGGGGTGCATAAGGTTGAATCCATCTTCCAATAGTGGTTGTAGGGAGTTGCAATGAGTCTTGCGACTCAAGGCATCTGCTACCACGTTTGCTTTTCCAGGGTGGTAATGCACTTCAAGGTTGTAATCCTTAATCAACTCTAACCATCTTCTCTGCCTCATGTTCAACTCTGGCTGGGTGAAGATATATTTCAGACTTTTATGATCAGTGTACACATGACATAGGTTTCCCATAAGGTAATGCCTCCAAATCTTGAGTGCATGCACGACGGCTGCCAATTCCAAATCATGAGTGGGTTAATTCTCATCATGTGGTCGCAACTGGCGCGAAGCATATGCTATAACTCTCCCATTCTGCATGAGCACACATCCAAGTCCAATCTTGGATGCGTCACAAAACACATCAAAAGGTTCCTCTAAGTTTGGCTGAGCCAAAACAGGCGCGGAAGTCAACAACGTTCGCAGAGTGCGAAAAGCCGCTTCACACTCTGGAGTCCATTCGAACTTCTTGTTTTTCTGCGTTAAACGGGTCATAGGTTTGGCTATTCTCGAAAAATCCGGAATGAACCGACGGTAGTATCCAGCCAAACCCAAAAAGCTGCGAACCTCAAAAACACTTGTGGGTGCTTCCCAATCCATAACCTCTTGCACCTTAGAAGGGTCTACAGAGATCCCTTCCTCTGAAAGGATGTGACCAAGGAAAGGTACCTTCTTTAACCAAAACTCACACTTACTGAACTTAGCATATAACTTGTGCTCTCGAAGCCGGGTCAAAACAACTCGTAGATGCTCAGCATGATCCTTCTCATTCTCAGAGTATACCAAGATATCATCGATGAACACTACAACGAACTTATCTAACTCTGGCATGAAGACAGAATTCATCAGGTACATGAAATGTGCCGGTGCATTGGTCAATCCAAAGGACATAAGGAGATACTCATAGAGTCCATATCTGGTAGAGAAAGCTGTTTTTGGTATATCTTCTCTTCTGATCTTAATCTGATGGTATCCTGATCTCAGGTCGATCTTGGAGAACACTTTCGCCTTTGATAACTGATCAAACAAGACATCGATTCGGGGTAAGGGATATTTGTTCTTTATAGTTACTGCATTCAACGGTCTGTAATCCACACACATCCTCAAAGTTTTATCCTTCTTCTTCACAAAGATAGCGGGACATCCCCAAGGTGACGAACTAGGACGTATCAAACCCTTATCCAAAAGCTCTTGCAACTGAACTTTAAGCTCTGCTAACTCTTTAGCGTGCATCCTATACGGTCTCCGAGATATGGGTGCCGTTCTAGGGACTAACTCTATAGCAAACTCCACATCCCTATCCGGCGGTAGTCTAGGCAACTCATCAGGAAAAACATCCGGAAACTCACACACTACTGAGATCTCAGCTATCTGTTTTGCGGTGACGTTGAACAACACTCCGATCTCGTGGGGGTTTTGGGGTAACTTAAACTGAAAGGTAGACCCATTCCGGGGACTAACCATAGAAACTACTCGCTCTGCGACGTCAAGATTGACCTTCCAGAGTTTCATCCAACCCATACCTAAGATCACATCCAAACCCAGACCAGGGATTGCGATGAGATCCACTATGGCCGTCTTATCCCCAAAAGTCATTTCCACTCCTTTAACCATTTTACGCGCGGAGAGAACAGCTCCGGCGGAACTTATCTGGTATCCCCGATCTAACTCTACCAACTCAAGATTACTTCTCAAAATGAAGTTCTCACTTATGAAAGAATGCGATGCTCCAGAATCAAACAGCACAACTGCGGGGCATTGATTAACAAGAAACGTACCAGCGGTGACATGCTCTCCTTCTGGCACTTCCTCCACGGTGGTGTGATGCACATGACCTGCGCGAGGTGGAGGCTGGGTGTATTGCTTCTTTGGACGAGGGCATTGACGTGATAGATGTCCAGTCTGACCACAGTTGTACATGCCCAATCACATATGGAGTCTTGGGGCCTCCTGCACTTCCTGCCTTATTCTTGTTCTGCATCAGAGGAGCAGTGTAGGGCTTCTGAAAACTGGGACGGGGTCGGTTGGTAGTGATCTTCCTCTACGGGGGACGGAACCTTGCTCCAGCCACAGGCGGGCGATACGGGGTGCGTGCTCCGAAAGGGGTTCTCTGTTGAGACGAACCTCCTTCGTTTCGCACGACGGCGGTTTTCTGTCGCCAGCCTACTGTCATTGGCCTCTTGATTTAGGCAGTCACTGACAAAGTCACTGAAGGTGGTGCGGTGACTGTTACCCATCTTTGAAAGCATGGCGGCGCTCATGCCACGTTTGAAGCTTGCGATCTTCTTGGCCTCAGTGTTGACAAAGTCTGGGGCGTAGAGAGCTAGGTTGTTGAAGTTGTGCAGATACTCGGACATAGATCTGGTTCCCTGAGACAACCTCATGAACTCTGCAATCTTCATTTCCATCAGACCACTAGGAATGTAGTGGTTGCGCATAGCAGTCGAGAACTGATCCCAAGTGACACGTGCATTTGCAGGCAAGGCTGCACGGTACTGGGCCCACCACAAACCTGCGGGTCCTTCCAACATGTGCGCGGCATACTCCGCCTTGAGCTCTTCCGTCAGCCGAAACAGACGGAACTTCTGGGTGATGGAGTTGAGCCATTCATCAGCCTCAAGCGGTTCGGTGACTTCCTTGAACACCGAGGGACGGGTGTCCAAGAAGTCACGGTAGGAGCTGTACTGGTTAGGCTCTGGGCCTTGGCGTTGATGATGCTGCTGCGCAGTGTTGTTAGCGATATTGCGGAGGGTGGCCTCCATGTGCCTCTGCATCTCTCCATGTTCCTTTGGCTTGCCCAAGAAACTGGCGAAAAAATGCTTCCGGCGTCATTGGCGGCGGGGGGGTGGGGGAGGTGACAAGTTCTCCTCCTGTCCTGCCCCCCTGTCCGCGTTGGCTGCGAGTGTGTGCCGGCATCTGCATATCCCATTAATAAGCAATCATTAGGTGATGTTACATTGATCATGAATAAATACTGCGCTATACATAATTCGAAAATTTGCACGACACGACCAAGTATAATTACTCATTTCCATACAACATCGCAGAATAATCGCCCGAAATTAGACATGCAACGACGAATTTCCATAAAAGATGCCAGATTGAAGTCCGGACTTTGTCCCAAAAGACATACATGCCATCAAACATCTCAAACATAAAACCAACACATGTTTAGAGTGTTACATCACTTAGCGAGCGTGCTCAAGCTATACAAAAGAAAACGACTCCTAGCGAAACTAGCGCTCAGGCGTCTCCAGCGGCAGATGCGGCGTCCTCTGCGTCGACGTCGATCATTGGCTCGTCAGCGTGATCCTCCCGGTGGGGCGTCGACGGGACCAAGGACCTCTCCGTCCTGGGGATCCGGGGCCTCGGCTGCGGCTGGGGCGGCGGCCTCCTGTGCGGCGTGATGCATCTGGTGTACTGCCTCGTGGAGCTGGTCGATGTAGGCCTGCTGTCCATGGATCTGCTGTATCAAAGGTGGGCTCCCTCTCTGAGCTGGTCGAGCGCGGTGCGGGCCTCATCCCTCTGAAGGGCGGTAGTCAATGGTAGTCATACATCTGCTCTCAACAGTCCTGGCAGTGGCCTGTGCTGCTGCTGTAGTACGGGCGTCGTCACGCTCAAGAGTGATCTGCTGAATCCTCTCCTGGAGACGAGCTGCCTCGGCATCAAACTCTTCCTGTAGCTTCCTCTTGCTCTGGTAGGTGGCGGTGAGGGTGAAGGACATGCTCTCGAGAGTTGCTCCAAACTCTCACATACACCCAACAAAGCTCGGTGGCGCTCATCGCGGGCGTCTCGCAGTAGAACCTCTCCTCTGGGCTCCCTGTCAAGACTCTCCAGAGTTTGCTTCCAGCGCAATGGAAAAAGTGATCCACAGGGGAACACTCCTGCCATAGCGCTAGCTAGGTCAGCGAGGGAAACGGGCGATGATATCCTTCAGCACAAGATACGCTGCCCTGTTGGCTCCATCCTTGGCACATGTGCCTCTGGTGATCTCCGTCCATCCTGTCCAGTGGGGCTTGGCGGGCAAAGCTTTGACTTTGATCTCCACCATGACCAAGGAATCCTGCCCGTAGATCTCCTTCTGCCATGAGTACCTGGGCTCCTGTCCTTCCTCATAGCCCACGACCTGCAGAATCCTCCAAAGGATAGTCGGCAATCCGAAGCAGGACAAGAACGTCTTCCGGGTCAGCTTGGTGGCCAAGCGGTGACGTGGAACTCCTCTACCTCCGGTGGCCTTGCGAGCGGTCAGCTTAGTCCGGGTCATCTGTAGAAAACAAAAGGGGTTTCGAACTCTCGTGAGACGGATATTAAGTTGGCAAAATTTTTTATATAAAAGAGACAACTTTTAATTAAGGGGAGGTAATGTAAATGCAAGAAATATAAAACATGATGCATGATCGTACTTACGTTCTCACTCACTAACATGACTCGTAAGTCCTAACGTTCTAGTCGGTGGCAAGAACGATCTCTCATGCGTTATCTACACGTTCTACTCGGTCGCACAGTCAGTGTACCTGTAGAAGATTCATTTCAGCCCCAAAGCAATCCCAATGATAAAAACAATGAGCATTGGCTAATATGCACAAAATACATAGAAGCCAACACTAAACACCATGCACCAACATAGAAAGCACCCTCAAAAACATGATACCCTCATATGTGTCTGCGTGGGAGCTCGCACATACTTGGTATAAGAACTCTCACCTAGACCACGGTGGCACGGTCATACTCTCATATCTCACAAAAATCATTTTATGCATTTTTCGCGATCGACGCATTCTCTTTTCCCGAGAATGGACCAGCAAATAAAAGATCCAGCATGAAGCAAAAACCTGAACCCTGTTAGCAGTTAAACCACCTGAATCCTAGTATAGGGCTTAAGGACGAGACTGGGCACACTTAGTATTGAAAATAGTTTTCGAAACACCCATTTTAGTTCAAAATAGCTCTTACGAGAGGTGTAATCACTGAACCTGCGCCGAACCAGATATACCAGCTTGTGGCGGAACCGTCCTGATTATAGAGCTCAAGTACGTCTTAGTCAAATCCGTCTGACTTCGACTCATACTTGAACCCATATAACCCCGGTAGTCCGGAAATCTCGAAGGATTTCTATCACCGTATAACAATACAGGATCGCATTGTTCAAGAATTACATTCGCAAAGATACACCACAGAGAACGAAACCGAATTTAAAGTATCAGAGTGCGAATTTAGAACAGAGAGTATTACAATACCGAATTTAAAAGTGCGGAAGCTTAAATAAGTTTTGAAACACGACCACTACACATGTGGTCCAAATGAAACATTGTTGACAAATCCAACTCAACACAACTCACTCTTCCCTTTTTTTTAGATAATGTGCCACTAAGAGTCTCAGACCAGCAAAAGAAAGGGGAAGCTTCTGGACGACCCTGCCCTGGGCTCCTCTCCTCATCACCTTCCACGGGTAGAGGCAGTGCTTACAATAGCCAAAGTAGACCTGGCCATCTGCAACAAACGGGATAAACCCTGAGTACGGAAATGTACTCAGCTAGACTTACCCGTCCAACAAAAATAAAGACACCAAGGGTATGCAAGGCCTTTTGGGTGGATCTGGGATCTTTAGTTGCGAAAAGCTTAATTAAGATAAGTGAGGATTTAATGATATTGCTGAGCTGTCATTTTTAGACCTATTCTTTACTCTAGGTTTGCACCTGAACTATTGCACACACTTGAGTCTAACAAACAATATATAACCATATCCAGTTGACTTATCCACATTTTAGTTGAACCTTTTAAAACATCACATGGAGTTGTATCGTGGTGAAGCTCGCCATAGTTTCCCACTAACCGGGGGAGACGGCGACTCGAATCGAATTCCAAACCAGCTGGTGAAAGACCTTTAATACCAGCCCACACTTTCCCCGTCGGGTCCATGCATTGGGCAACCGCTCGACGCTTGTTCGTGGTGGTAATCGTCGCGGTTCAAGCACGGACCGCCCAATTGGAACCTGGCGATGGCCTCACGCGGCAGATCGCAATTTCCATACTAGAGGGCGCGACACGGGTCGAAACCGGCCCGAACAGCTTCTAACCGGCTTTGGGGTCGATGATTACGGCACCGACGTATCCCTAAGTAAAAGGGCGCGTTCAAAAATGAACGAGGGCCAACATCGATACAAACCTACACGATCCAACGGACGGACTGCCCCCAAGTTCCAACTTGGTGCCCTGCCTTCCAGTTGACCGTATTTCATTACTACTCAGGTTCTTTTCCACGATAGCAAATATAGCCAACCGTGATCCGGTAACTACCCATCAGGGTATTACGGAAACATTCTTAACTACTACTTTTTTATTAAGCAAGCTAAGCAATTCTACATGGTAACTCAATAACAGGATAACAAGGTAGATATTAATCAACAACCAAGGAATGGTAATGCAGCAAGTAGGATTCATCCCAACTCCTAAACCTAATGCATCACAATATAAAAGGACTCAAGTAATTTTAATTGCAAAAGATAGGAGGCTTAATATGCTCCGGGCTTGCCTTGAGAGAAGACTGAGGCCTCGTGGGAGGGGCACTCAGGCAGGTTAGTGTCGGCCGCGGGGTCGGCTTCCTCGGCTTGATGCAGTTCCGGGATCTCCTGCTCGGCGCTTGTCTCCTGCTCTAGGTCTTGTCCTGAACTGTCGATCCTATTGCAATGCGGTTGAAAATAATAAATAAATAATGCGTGTGTGCGAGATGCGGTGGTAAGAAAGTAACATTTCTTGCAAACCAATAAAACCAACTTGTTGAACCACTTTTGACATTGAGGTAAACACTTATTATCTCATAAAACAATTCATTAATCCACCTATTTCTTATTTAATAATTCAAAAGAAATTGAGTTTGAACTGCAAGTGCATTTTTCTGGACTCAGAAAAATCCACAAAAATTCCAGAAGGCAAATGACATCTGTTGGACTTCACTGAACAATTTTCAGCCAGAAATAAAATAGAGAACTGCAGATATAAAAATAACAAATAAACTGCTCAAAAGGTGCTTTGAACTAACTTTTCACACAAAAGGTGTTCAACAGCAGATTTCATAATTTTCCTAGCTTCATCTACTCATACACATTCTACTGTAGAAAACTTGCTGTCAGAGCATAAATATGCAAGCCTACACAAATAAACAAATCTATTCCAATTTAAACCATTTGAACTACAACCCTACTGGAAAAGGGTGCTAAACTCATTTTTATATTTTTCCAGATTCTACTTCACATTTCATACTTATCAAGAAAGTTCCACGAACAGAAACATTATTTATTTCTTACATGAATTTCCAAAGGAAAACACAGAAAAGTACATTGTAAAGCAACTTCAGATTCTTCCATACAACAGCTCATGCTTAACATTTTTATTAGCCTGAACATGTCATACAGAGACCACACAATTTTTCCACATTTTATTTTGACATAAAAATACCTTAACACTTATTTCTAAGAAATCAGTCAAAAAGGACTTTAAATCATAACAGAAACTTTTCCACATAAATAGTGCATCATATATTTTTCACAGGTGCAAATCATGATAAGAAACCTACACAAATTTTTCCATGAATTAACTCAACAGAAAACACCTATTTCCATTTATCTAACAAAAGCTCACAAACTGAATCAAATAAAACAGTAAAAAAAACTTTCACCAAAATACTTTCATATTTTTCCTGATAGATCTACTCATAAGCAAGCTAACAAAACTGAAAGTACTTCATGTGGACTTTTAAAACGAGCTACACAAAAATAACAAGCATTTCTGGAAAATAAAACAAAAGGAAAACATTTGAATCTTCCGGCTGGCTGCGTGAACGTGGTCCATGGACCGGGTGAGGTTGACGCGGGGGGTCCGCTGGTCAACGGGACCCACCCGTCAGAGAGGGCGAAGCAGGAGAAGGTGTTGACCGGCGAAAGCTCGTCGACGGTGAGGTCGCCGACGGTGAGGCTAGGCTCGATAGACTCGTCTCGACGAGGCGCATCCAGCGGTGGGGTCGGTTTGGCCAGAGGGTGACCGAAGCGTGCCGGCGGCGGCGGTGACACACGGCTACGCCGTTTCCGGCGGTCGCGGGTGAAATTGGGGAAGGCGAAGGCTCACACGAACCCTAGGGAGGCTATCGGCGGGCTCGGATTGGCTCGGGAAGCTCCGAGGAAGCTTGGCCACGCGAGCGGCCATGGCGGACGGTGGCGGGGCTCGGCTAGGCCGTGTCCGGCGGTCGCCGGCCAAATTGGCGCGTGCGCAGTGCTTTGTGAACCCTAGGGAGCTATCGGAGGGTCGGCTTGGCTCGGATGGCTCCGAGGAAGCTTGGCCTCGGGCATGGCCTCGGCGGACAGCCATGGCGCTCGGCGGGGGAAGAAGAGGTGGGTGAGAGCGGTAGCGTTGAGGCTAGTCGGTGTTCTCACTTGCCTTGGCTTGGTGATGCTCGACGGAGAAGAGGGGAAGCGAGAGAAGCTTCGGTCGATGTAGAACAGTCGCGAGCTCCGGACGGTGCCGATGGCGACCGCGGCGGCGCTCCACAGACTTCAGTGTCGGCGAGGCTCGAGGGGTGGTGCTAACGTGAGCACCGGGTGTCTGGGGTGTAGGCGGAGAGGCTTGCGCGAGGAATCGGACGGCGAGGCTCCGGCGTGGCCGGAACGACGAAGGGGGTTTGCGGGGGTGGTCGCGGCGGAGAGCGAGCAGAGCGCTTGTTTTGCTCGGTGGCGTGGGGAGGAGAGTGCGAGCGAGAGGGGGGAGAGTGTGTGCGGGTGAGTGAGGGAGCGAAGGGTGCTCGGGTTTTGGCTCGGCCGGCGGGCATGCGTGGTCGTGGCGGGGGCCACAGCGTGGCGTGCGGCGGGCGACGGCGCGGCGAGCGAGGGTGGCGCGGCAGGCGAGGCGAGCGCGGAGTGGGCGAAGCCGATCGCTTGCGTGATCGCGCGGAGGGGAATCAGACGAGGAGTGGCCGGCGAAGATCTCGGCGGAGGACGCGGCGGCCACGTGGCGAGCAGAGCCGGCGTACGCGCGGCGGCGCTGTCGGGGCTGGGTGCGCGTCGTGCGCGCGAGCGAGCGCGCGCTGGAGCGGGGCAGGCGCAGTGCGGGCTTGGGCCGGAAGGCCGAATGGGCCGAAAGGCTGGCGCCGGGAAAAAAAAATGGTTTTCCTTTTTCTTTTCCAAAACCTTTTCAAACTTTGACCATTCAAAAACAGTTTCAAAAACTCCAAACTAGACTTTGACCCAAAAATAAAAGTTGCTCAAAATAATTTTCTCTACAACTTTCATATAAGACACTTTTTCTGAAAACCATTTTTACAACCTCCACATAAATAAGCCAATTTTGAAACATACACCATTTTGCTTGCCTCATTTTTATCTGATAAACTATTTTGAATTAGGTCAAAATATCAACATGAAAAGCACTCTACCCAATATTCTTTATTTTATAAACTTATTTGCCAAGATAGAAATCCACTTAAACTATCAAGTCCAATAGAAATCCAAAATCCAAATAAACAAAAAGGCAAAAAGCACTCATATGCACATGAAATGATGCAATGCATTGCTTATGCATTTTAGTAGCTAATGTGGTTCCTAATGCAGTGCTTGACACTAGGGTGTCACAGACCTTCCCCCTTAAAGAAATCTCGTCCCGAGATTTTGAGTTACGTACCAATCTTTATAAAAAGCGGGATAGTTCACTCGCAAGTACTCCTCGGTTTCCCAAGTCGCATCGTTGGGTCCGTGGTTGCTCCAGAGAATCTTGTAAGTCTTCACTGTTCGGTTGCAAGTTTCTCGGGTCTTGGTGTCCACTATCTCCCGAGGTTGTTCATAGTATTCCAGATCTGATCCGATTGCGACATCTGGGATCCGAACTTCTTCTTGTTCTGGAACTCGAAGACACTTCTTCAACTGGGACACATGGAACACTGGGAAGACTGCGCTCATCTCTGGGGGTAACTGCACTTCATATGCCACTTCTCCCTTTTTAGCTACGATCTGATATGGTCCCACATATCAGGTGCTAGCTTTTTCTTAATTCCAAAACGTTGGACTTTCCCCATGGGTGAGACTTTGAGGTAAACATAGTCTCCGACTTGAAATTCTAAGGGTCTCCTCCGTGTGTCAGCGTAACTTTTCTGTCGGGATTGTGCTGCTTTGATATGTTGTTGTACCTTTTGCACAATCTCTTAAGCATCTTTCACATAATCTGACCCATAAAATCCCCGATCTCCTGATTCAACCCAATTTACCGGGGTTCTGCATCTTCGTCCGTATAATACTTCAAAAGGTGCCATCTTTATACTTTCTTAGTAGCTGTTGTTATACGAAAACTCGGCAAGGGGTAACCATTTCTCCCATGATTCTCCTGAAGATAAAACACAAGCTCTGAGGATATCTTCCAAAATCTAATTCACTCTCTCTGTTTGTCCTGCGGTTTGGGGGTGATAAGCGGAACTTCTTACCAACTTGGTTCCTAGCTCCTGTGCAACTGTTCCCAAAAACGTGCTATGAACTGGGGTCCTCTATCAGAGACAATCCTTTTTGGAACTCCGTGTAACCTCAAGATGTTCTGAATGTACAGGTCTGCATACTGATGAGGTCGGTGTGTAGTCTTAACCGGATGAAGTGAGCCACTTTAGATAACGATCCACGATAACCCAGATAGAATCATTTCCTTTTGAGTGGTGGGAAGACCTGTGATGAAATCCATACTAATCTCTTCCCACTTCCATTCTGGAATAGATAACGGCTGTAACAATCCTGCAGGTCTCAGATGTATAGCTTTTATCCTGCAGCAAATATCACACCTTGCAACATAAGCTGCAACTTCTTTTTCATCCTAGACCACCAGTACCTTGTTCTCAAATCTTGGTACATCTTACTGCTTCCTGGATGGATAGATAACTTTGAATTGTGAGCTTCATTCAGAATCCTTTCTTTCAGCTCTGTGTCCTTAGGAACAACCAACCTCTGGTTATACCACAAGATTCCTGTTCATCAGTCCTGAAGTTCAAAGAACTACTGGTTTCCAACCTCTTCTTGATCTGACAGATCTCTTCATCGGTCCTTTGTCCTTTGATGATGTCACTTTCCAGGGTGCACTGTATGGTGATATTGTTTAACATAACGGGGTGCATAAGGTTGAATCCATCTTCCAATAGTGGTTGTAGGGAGTTGCAAAGCGTCCGATGCCCCCGACCCGAGCGTCTGATGCCCCGAAACTGCACTGTTCTTCCACGGATTCAACCCGATCTCCTCCGAATCAAAAGCTCTAAGGCTTAGACTTGGTATGAGGAGATCCAAGGAGGTTAGTGAGCTATCCCAAAGAGATCATGGCTCGAACCTAGCTCCAAATCGGTGAATCGGAAGAATTCGGGGCAAAGGAGACAAAACTCGATTCGAAACAAAAATTGACCGATCTACTAGCTCGTGAGGTTAGAGAAGAATTCCTTCGGTGGAAAGATGCGCCTCACGATCAAGAACAACTCAGTTCAAATGGAATCGCAAAAGACGCAACGATGAAGGAGATCGATCACCAGGAAAATTGTGGAGAAAAGCAACCCGCGAAGAACCACACCAAAACGCGAATCACAACCACGATTTGCAACCGTTTGGCTACCACACGCTACAACAGTGAGATTACGGTCTCACTTCCTCAAAATCTCATGAACACAGAGGTATGGTTCTCTGCGGATCTCAGTTGCTACAGCAAGGATTGGGAGAGCAAGAAAATCCTAAGTGGAGAATAACAAATGACTGAGATAGATTTTGGGAGGTGGGTGTCTCCCCCTACTTATTCTAATTCTAATTCCCACTCTACACCTAACTAATTACAGAGCGAACCAGCTAAACCCTAGGGTTATTCTGGACCAACTCGAAGTAGATGCTGATCCGACGGCCACGCCCGCACAACTGTAGTGTTGCCTCGATGCAACCTCACCGATTGCCGCCACGTGCCGCCACCGCTCTGCTCGTCCTTTTCACGGACCTCACCCCAGTTTTGAGGCTCAAATCGGGAAACCAGCCTTCACGACCAACCCCCGATTTTGAGGCCCAAACCGGGAAACCAGCCGTCCATCGCCTGAGTTTTGTGGCCCAAACTCAGAAACCCGCCAGCGCCCAGGTTTTGAGGCCCAAACCTAGAAATCGTCCTCAGCCCGAGCTTTGTGGCCCCAACCTCGGCAAACCCGCAGCACCCAGGTTTTGTGGCCCAAACCTGGAAACCGTCCACTGGTGGTTTTTCTGTGGCTCAATCACCAAACCGAGCCGTAGAAGGATGCACTGCCCGTGCACCCCGTCCACCGACACATGTCCCCAGGTACTCGACCCGAGCAACACTGTGGCCCGCAAGTCTCCGCTCGTCGCTGTCCCAAGCTGTCAGCCACCACAGCTGATCCTCAGGCCACCGGTCCCTCAGTCCAAGCCTCACGTCCGCCCTTCACCGCTCCCGGTCCATCGACACGACATGTCTCTACTTGACATTCACCTTGCCTTCGATCACTGTATCCATGCTCGACACCTGCACAACACAAGCCAAAGAACATGCGCATCAAACCAGTTGACAATCACTCATCACTCAAGATCCGGCATACACCATGTATCCGCAATCTCCCCCTTGATGAGTGCATTGTCAACTACCAACACAAATCATAATGAAAGTAGAAGAAGAAGGAAGAAGGAGAAGTAGAGAACTCGTCCAAATGACCCAAAAGCATATCAAAGCCAGAAGAAGGTCAAGTGAAAGAGCAAAACAACTTGGTAACCAAAGACATGGGCAATGACTCGACGCAACCAAGCAAAACGAAGCTAGCCCTCAAGAAGAGGTAGAACAGGCTCAGCACCGCTAGCAGGAAAACTCGACACCAATTGAAATATCAGTTGACATCAAGCAAAATTGAGCTAGCCTCAAGAAGAAGCAGAACGGGCTCAACACCGCTAGCAAGAAAGCTCGATACCAACTGAAGGAATGCCAACTAAAAAGCAAAGAAGCTTGATGCCAAGTGAAGAGCATATAGGCAAAGTCACTAGTCCCTCAAGAAAGAGGCAAATGCTCAACACAACTAGCTACCAAAAATGCTCTGAGCCAATTGGAAAAATGCTCAAAACAATTGAAGATTCATCAAACACAAGCGAGCAAACTCCCCCTCCAATAGTGCACACAACTAGGATATAATTTTATGATTTCTCCCCCTTATGATTTGACAAATTTCTCCCCCTTAGTTGATAATGCACTATCAGGCAAACTTCTCCCTTCCAAATGCATATGAGACAGAAATGCAAGTTAGCAGCTTCAAGAATATATTCAATAGAATGAAAAGATGCTCTACAGAGTATAACTCCAATGACTAAACAATAAGCATACTGCAAGCAAAGGCTCAAACTGATCATGAAATACGAAATATGAACAAATGAGCAAAGTGAGCAGTTTTAGCCAAAAGATATTCACCATCAAATAGCACTTAACATGTATAGACAGGAAGTCAAACAAGTGGCTAAACATGTATACAAGGTGAACTACCCCTAGCAAAGTTCAATCATCATGCTTCAGAATGAAAACATATACTTGTGATTTCAGATTTTAATCGGAGTTGCAGCGGTGAAATTACACAAGTTCAAAATTCAGCATGTGATTGCGAGAGGTTGAAGGCTTGTCAATGCCTAACTTTTCAACCGAGCTAAGCCTATTGTTGTTTCGGGATCGAGACCGCGAAACAGTGGGTTGCCGCACGAGCCAAGGCACTGAGCGAAAGCGTAAGTAGACGGAAGAGAGTCGGAAATCGGGTGAAGTGAACAGTGCTCCTCCTCCTCATCCCTTGGGAAGCTCGGAGCTTTTTATATTAATCCAGATCAGTTTGAAAGTACAAAATGCCCTTCCAACCACTTCGTTACAATTACAAAGTGTCCCACTCAACTAATCCGTGGCTGTTTGCCGCCCTCATCGACCCGAGGGGCAACTCCGTAACTCCGTCTCTTGATGGGTCCCGCGCCCCCCGGCTCCTTCCTCTGTCCGTGGGTCCGCTCCCTTCGACCGAGGCTTCCGGCGACCTGCGAAAGCCTGTGAAAAACCGAAGTCGTGAACGATGAAAGTTCTCGCCGAAAGCACCGGGCTCATTCCGCGCGAAAACAGCTCGGTCCGCTTGCTGATGTTCTTTCGCACGAAAGCCGCCCGCCTGCGTGCTTCCGCTCGGAAGCTGCTTCTATGCCCTCTTCGCGCGGATGCATGCTTTCGCGCGAATGCTTACTTTCGCACGAAAGCTCCATCTTACTTCGGTCTTGCGGGCCGGAGGCGAATGCGCACTTTCGGGCGACAGCGTGCTTCCGCGCGAATGCTCCTTTTCGCACGAAAGCTCTGTCTTCCTTCGGCCTAGCGGGCCGGAGGCGCATGCATGCTTTCGGGCGACGACGTGCTTCCGCCCGAATGCTTCCTTTCGCACGAAAGCTCAGTCTTCCTTCGGCCTAATGGGCCAGAGGCGCATGCGTGCTTTCGGGCGACGACATGCTTCCGCGCGAATGCTTCCTTTCGCACGAAAGCTCCGTCTTCCTTCGGCCTAGCGGGCCAGAGGCGCATGCGTGCTTTCGGGCGACGACGTGCTTCCGCCCGAATGCTTCCTTTCGCATGAAAGCTCCGTCTTCCTTCAGCCTAACGGGTTGGAGGCGCATGCGTGCTTTCGGGCGATGACGTGCTTCCGCGCGAATGCTTCCTCTCGCAAAAAAGCTCCGTCTTACTTCGGTCTTGCGGGCTGGAGGCGCCTGCGTGCTTTCGGGCGACGACGTGCTTCCGTGCGAATGCTTCCTTTCACACGAAAGCTCCGTCTTACTTTGGTCTTGCGGGCTGGAGGCGCCAGCGGTCTGGGTACCATCCTAACAATAGCCCCTACGATCGGATCTGTAAGCTTGCAAAGTTCGATCGTGTCCTTTCGCTAAGCGCCTACGCCCGCCCCAAAAACCTTTGCTTCGTTTCGAAGCCAAGTTTTTTTTGCGGTTCGTTTCACGCGCTAGGACGTCTTGTCATGCCTGACACCGTGTAACGTCTGTCAAGTCGTTGTGATGCTTCGTAATCCGTGCCCGGATGTCTTTTCGTCTTCCTCGAAAAACGTGTACCGTATTGGCATGCCTTTGCGACGTTTCGAATCCCGTGCCCGGTGTCTTTTCATCTTCCTCGAAAACCGTGTGCTGGCTGCTCGTATATAAGCGTGAGGGCTTCGGGCGGGGAGGCTACTTGGCCAGTTAACGAATTCCCGCCCCGTTGCCTCTCGCTCGTGAAGCCTCACGTCATTCGCTTTTGGCGAAAGTTGTTGGTGTCTGTTCCGATCATTCGCTGGGCCATAGCTGTGGTGCATAGTTCTCTTCTCTTGTCTTTGTTTCTTTTCGGCTTATGTCATGTTTCGAACTGGTTGTTTAAGTTTGTTTGTTTTCGCCTCTATCCTCCCCCTTTTCTTTTTTTCCTTTCGCATGCATTGTTGTTTATTTGTCTTTTGCGCCATGTTAGATGACGTCTTCCAGCTCGACGTCGACCTCGAGCTCATCTAGTGAAAGCACTGGCGCTTCTGAGTCCTCTCGCCGCGAACATAGTGCTGAAGTGTCCATTGGATCTGGGGTGCTCCGCGAGTTCCGGTCACAGTGGGAGTTTGTCTGACGACGGGGACTCTGGCTTGGTTTCGGTGCCTACCAACTGTTCTTTTTACCTGGGCGCATCGCGAATGACATCTGCTTGGAGTCAATGGCCGAAAAAGGACCTTTGAGGAGAGACCATCTCGTGAGCTGACGTGTCCCTGGGGATGAGGAGGTGCCCATTCCGCGGTCTAACGAAGCTATTGTCTTTCGCGACTATTTCGCTGCTGGGTTGGACTACTACTGGCGCACCCCTGAGGCGGCGAAGGTCCTGGGCAAGAGATTCTTTGATGAATTTTGGCTAGCGGGTGGGAATGACATGTCACTCATGCAGTCCGCCATGGGCCGCTGAAAGGTACTTTGGGACAGTTGTTTGTGCTTTTGTTTGACCCTTCTCTCTTCTATTTGTGGCATGATTGACGTCTCTTCTGAGCTATCGCTTTTGACGCAGACTCCGAAGGAGAAAGCTCACATCCGAAAGGTGTTTTCGGACTTCATCTCTGAGAGGCGAGCACGTGAAGCTGAGCCAGAAGACGAACGAGCCCGCCCCAGCCGAACGAGGAGGTCCCCGAAAGCTCGGCTGTCGCTGCTTCCCGCGACACGAATGCTCCCCAAGATGCGGTAGATGGATGACTAGGGCCTGCTTTTTTTTTTTATTTGTTGGTTGTACCGCCAGACTTGTTGCCGTGTGTGGCTTTTAACTTAAACTCGAATGTTGTTGAACAGGATACGGATGCGGGAACGCCGGATGTTCTCGACATCTGCCCACTAATGATTAGATCAGGCGATCTCTGTATCGGAGGTGACTTGTGGAGGAGCTTTCGGTCTAGGTTTCCTACGGCGTCACTTTCGTCTTATCTGAATAAGCGCGCTAGAAAACTTAAGAGCATGGAGGAGCGTTTGCGTGCTTTTTACGAACACTTTGACCGACGCGAACTTGAGGCGAGGCGGAGGAGACGCCAGGCTTCGCGCGCGCCGTCAGGCTTCGAGAGCGCCTCGTTTGTTAAGGTGGAGCCTGAGGACGCTGTGCTTTCGCCGGATGCACGGCGATACAGCATTTTGCTTCGCTCACCGGAGTAATTCGCGAGCTTGAAACACTGTATGCACTTGCTTAAACATTGAATGTAAGGAAGCGGGTTATTTTGATCTCGTCTTTTGGTGTTGTCATTGTTGCGTCTATATACGTATATTTTTGAAAATGCGAGCCTTGTTCTTTCGTTCATCTAGTTTGAGGGTGGTGGCCGCCCGTTGGGTGGCCGAAGCCTCTTGCCTCCGCACGCGTAGTCGTTTGGGAGTGTCTTCCGTGCGATTACTTTCGAGATCGAGCCCCTCGACCGATAGCTAAAACGCGCCCGCCCGCACACACTTAGATGAGGGGCGGTAGTATTTGCGCGAAGGTTATTTCAGTTGCGATAGCATTCGCGCGAAGGTTCCTTCGGTTGCAGTAGCATTCGTTGTGAGCCCCTCTGCCGTAGTAAAGACGCGCCCCCCCCACTCACTTAGACGAGGGGCGGTAGCTTTTGCGCAAGGGCGCTTCGTTGCGAGCCCCTCGGCCGATAGTAAAGACGCGCCCGCCCCCACACATTTAGACGGGGCGGTTGCTTTCGCGCGAGAGCGCTTTCGTTGCGAGCCCCTCGACCGATAGTAAAGACGCGCCCGCCCCTACACATTTAGACTAGGGGCGGTAGCATTCGCGCGAGGGTGCTTTCGTTGCGAGCCCCTCGCCGATAGTAAACACCCGCCCGACCCCACACACTTAGACGAGGGGCGATGGCATTCGCGCGAGGGTGCTTTCGTTGCGAGCCCTCGGCCGATAGTAAAGACGCGCCTGCCCCCACACACTTAGACGAGGGGCGTGGCATTCGCGCGAGGGTGCTTTCGTCGCGAGCCCCTCGGCCGATAGTAAAGACGCGCCCGCCCCCACACATTTAGATGAGGGGCGGTGGCATTCGCACGAGTGTGCTTTCATTGCGAGCCCCTCAGCCGATAGTAAAGACGCGCCCGCCCCCACACTTAGACGAGGGGCGATGGCATTCGCGCGAGGGTGCTTTCGTTGCGAGCCCCTCGGCCGATAGTAGAGACGCGCCCGCCCCCACACACTTAGACGAGGGGCGGTGGCATTCGCGCGAGGGTGCTTTCGTTGTGAGCCCCTCGGCCGATAGTAAAGACGCGTCCGCCCCCCCCACATTTAGATGAGGGGCGGTGGCATTCGCGCGAGGGTGCTTTCGTTGCGCGCCTCTTGGCCAATAGTAAAGACGCGCCCGCCCCCACACATTTAGACGAGGGGCGGTGGCATTCGCGCGAGTGTGCTTTCGTTGCGACCCCTCGACCGATAGTAAAGACGCGCCCGCCCCCACACACTTAGACGAGGGGCAGTGGCATTCGCGCGAGGGTGCTTTCGTTGTGAGCCCTCAGCCGATGCGTTGCAGGATCCTTTGCTGGCAGTTTGTTGTTCTTGAAAAATGGATAACGAAAATAACTTTACAAGTTTGAAGGGAGGTTTGCATCTGGTCATGCCCGCTGTGTATGTGTCTCTCGTTGTCATCTAGCAGCGTGTTTGCTTTTGCTCATCTTTTAGCTGCGGTTTGAGATGGGCATGCTACTTGATGAGGCTTTCGCCTAAAGTTACTGGATTGGTGGCGCTTCCTGAAAGCGGTTTTGATGACACAATCATAAAAGCGTCCTGATGCTTCCTATTCGCACTTAGCTTTGTGCGAACTTTTCGGGGTTTACATTTGAAAGGATTTGGTGGTTTTGGATGATTGGGGGGACTTGCATCTTGGTGACTATTTATATTGACCTGTCTATGCGGCGAGGGCACTGTATTTATTGTTTTGGCTGTACTTGCGATTTTTTGGTAGGTGGGTAGTTAAGATGGCGTTCAAGTTTTGCACCTACTGAAGGCTGCTATCTGTCTTTCCTGACATCATGGACCCCGTGAGGGTTGCTCAGCTTGACTTTCGCTACCGTCCTCCCGTCTTGTTGGAGGGACGGTTTGGTTTGCCTGTAGGCTTTCGTTCCGCCCTCTCATTTTTGTTGAGGGTCGGTTTGTTTTTTGCCCGCGGGCTTTCATTCCGCCCTCTCGTTTTGTCGGAGGGTCGGTTTTGTATTGCACGCAGGCTTTTGTTCTGCCCTCTCGTTTTATCGGAGGGTCGGTTTTGTATTGCCCGCAGGCTTTCGTTCTGCCCTCTCGTTTTGTCGGAGGGTCGGTTTTGTATTGCCCGCAGGCTTTCGTTCCGCCCTCTCGCTTTGTCGGAGGGTCGGTTTTGTATTGCCCGCAGGCTTTCGTTTCCGCCCTCTCGCTTTGTCGGAGGGTCGGTTTTGTATTGCCCACAGGCTTTCATTCCGCCCTCTCGTTTTGTCGAAGGTCGGTTTTATTGCCCGCAGGCTTTCGTTCCGTCCTCTCGTTTTGTCGGAGGGTCGGTTTTGTATTGCCCGCAGGCTTTCGTTCCACCCTCTCGTTTTGTCGGAGGGTTGGTTTTGTATTGCCCGCAGGCTTTCGTTCCGCCCTCTCGTTTTGTCGGAGGGTCGGTTTTGTATTGCCCGCAGGCTTTCGTTCTGCCCTCTCGTTTTGTCGGAGGGTCGGTTTTTGTATTGCCCGCAGGCTTTCGAGATTGTCGGTGGATGCAAAGGATCTCTTTTGCCCACCCAACTGACATTCTCGTTCATTACATCAGAATGATGAATGTCTCAACCTTATGTTCGATTGATTTCGTCCTTTGGCGTGCCGCATAATATATTTGGGGAATTATGAGTACTTTCGTAATGTAGCGGTTACATTCGGCTGCTTTTTAAAAACCTCGCACCCCGATGAAGGGCTTCCCCGATGAGGAAAAGAGTGCAGTTGATTTTGATTACAAAAAAGGTGAAGGTAAGAAAAATAAGGAGAAACATACATCAATGTTTGAGAAGACAAACTATGGGTAAAAGCGGCGCAAGTTGCTTGCGCTCCATGTGTGAGCTGATTCTTCGCCCTTGTCGTTCAACAGCCGAAATACACCCGGCGCCGCCATGCTTGCCACGATGAAAGGCCCTGCCATTGCGATTGCAACTTACCTTGCTTGTCCGGCTGCCGAATGGTAACCATGTCACCAGGCTTGATGTCCTTCCGGACTATGGTTTTGTCTCTGTGGTGCTTTGTTTCCACATGATACTTTTCGAGATTATCTGCTACTTGCAGCCTTACCTCCTCGATGGTGTCGAGCTCGAGGTGTCTTTGCTCTTGAGTCCCTGGAGCCATTTCGGTTCGGAAGGAGCCCAATTTTACCTCTTCCGGAGTGACTGCTTCTTCGCCGTAAAGCAAGCGGAATGGAGTGAAGCCGGTAGCTCTGGAACATGAAATATTGTGCCCCCATACCGCTATCGTTAGGTGTTGGCCCATTTGCCTTTCGGCGGATCGTACAAGGTTTTTTGCTATTGCCGAAAAGATTAATCCATTCGCACTCTCGACAGCCCCATTTGCTTGCAGGTAGTTTACTGAGGCAAAATTGATCTGGACGTTGAGTTCGTCGCAGAAACTCCTGAATTCGGCGCAGTCAAATTGCTTTCCGTTGTCGCAAGTGATGAAAAAGGGACGTCAAAACGACAAATTATGCTCTGCCAGACGAACTTGGTTAAGGAAGTGGAAGTTATGCTTGCGAGGGCCTTTGCTTCTATCCATTTGGTGAAATACTCGAGTGCAACCGCTGTGAAATGAAGGTTGCCCGGGCTGCTGGTAGTGGTCCGACTATGTTGATGCCCCATCTCTGCAATGGCCAGGTTGGGACTATCGGCGTTTTCGTTTGTCGGGGCTTTCTAGTTTTTGGCGAACATCTGGCAGCCTTTGCAACATTTGACCAGCTCTCTGGCGTCTGATACGGCGGAATGCCAATAGATTCCTTGACTCATTGCTCTGTGTGCTATCTCGTGAGGCCCCCTGTGTGCTCCGCACATTCCGCATGCATTTCTTCGAGTTGCTGGATGCCCTCATGCCTGCTTATGCATTTCAAGAGGGGGGCTACTATCCCATTTTTGAATAGCTGCTCCCCGATGATTGAGTAACCTTTCGCTCTGCCTGCCATCCTTTCGGCGTCCTTTCTAGACTCCGGCTCGTATGTTCCGGCTAGTAGGCGAATATCTGCGACCTCCAGTCATCACTGGCGATAGCATGCACCGAATTTGGGTGGTCTTCCTCTTCCTTCATAGCTTTGGCCGAAAGGACTTGGTAGAACACATCTGGTGGTAATGGCAGATTTTGAGCTGCGGCTTTGGCCAATTCGTCTGTCTCTGTGTTTTTTCGGCTCTTGGAATGTGGCGTAAAGTGAAACCTGCGAAATGTTTCCCGTTCTTCTGATTGCGGCCAGATACTTGGCTAGCTCTGGTTCCATTGCCGTGAAGTCCTTTTTGGCGTGGCCGACGACCACCTGGGAATCTGACTTGACTATACATCTTCTTGCTCCGATTGCTCGGAGCTTTCGTAAGCCTAGCAGGACGGCTTCATATTCGGCAGTGTTGTAGTTGTAAGAACTGCAGCCTTGCGGTGAATCTGACTTTCGGTCCTCTTGGCGGGGTTAGGATTGCCGAGATTCTGGCTCCCGCCATTCCCCAAGCGCCATCACAATGTATAGTCCATACGGGCTCTTCGAATTTAAGAGTTGTGTCGAAAGCCATCGGAGTCCAATCTGCTATGAAATCCACTAATGCTTGCAACTTGATTGCAGACCGGTGCTAGAAGTCAATCACATATTCGTTTAGCTCCGCCGCCCACTTGCAATTCGGCCGATAGCCTCGTTGTTGCGGAACAAAGCCTCCAATGGTTGGGCCGATAGGACTATGACGTGATGAGACTGAAAATAGTGTTTGCTATTTTTCCCCACTCGGAATAATTCAGCTTTTTTTCTGATAGTGCCTCAGAGATGAAATAGATCGGGAACTGCGTCATCTTGTTTTCGTGCTCTTTTTCTTCTACTACCAAACTGCGCTTACGGTAGTGTGAGATGCTGCGAGATACAATAAGAGCGTCGCTTCCAGCGACGGTTTAGATAAGGTAGTTAGCCTTGTCAGGTACTCCTTTTGTTGCTGGAAAGCCTGCCGTTGCTTTTCTCCCCAATCGAAAGGGTCAGAGCTACGTAGAGTGTTGAAGAAGGGCAATCCCTTTTCGGCGGACCTTGCGATAAATCTGTTCAAAGATGCCAGCCTTCCTGTCAACTTTTGTACTTGCTTTTGGCTTGAGGGCGGTTGCATGTTGATGATCGCCGCTATTTTGTCGGGATTGGCTTCAATTCCCCTTGCTGATACAAGGCAGCCCAGGAGCTTGCCTTTTTTTATGCCAAAAATACATTGTCCGGTTGAGCTTCAAGCCGCTTTTGCGGAGATTGCCGAAAGTCTCCAGTAAGTCTGCTTGATGGTCTTCCTCTCTATCGCTCTTGACCACTATATCGTCAACATAAGCCAAGAGGTTTTTCTTCTGCTTCTGGCTTTCAAAAACCTTGTCGATCATCCTTGAGAAAGTCGGGCCTGCGTTCCGCAGTCCTTCCGGCATCCGCCGATACCAATATGTGCCGGTTGGGGTGATGAAACTGGTTTTCCTCCTCATCGTCGGGATGGAGCCATATCTGGTGATAACCTGAAAAACAATCTAGAAGGCTCATTATTTCACAACCAGCTGCAACGTCAACGAGCTTGTCGATGCAGGGCAAAGGATACGGGTCCTTCAGACAAACATTTGTGAGGTCGGTGAAATCGACACACATTTGCCATTTTCCGTTCTTCTTCTTCACCAGGACAACGTTCGCCAGCCATTCGGGGTACTGGACTGGTCAGATCACTCCCCGCATCAAGTAGCCTCTGCACTTCGGCCTTTGTCGCGTCTGCCCTTTCGTTTGACATCTTTCTCAATTTTTGCTTCCTGGGCTTAGAGCCACTTGCGATGTTCAAACTATGCTGAGCGAGATCCCTGCTGACGCCTTGCAAGTCGTTTGCTGACCAGGCGAAAATATCGTCGTTGTCCGCGAGAAAAGATGCCAAAGCATTTCTTTCCCCTTCTCGCATACTTGACCCAATGTGCACAACCCTTTCGGGCCTGGAAGCTGTAAGTGGGATCCTTATCGTCTCTTCAGCTGCTCCGACCTTACATTCCGGTGAGCTGGCGGCGCGCTCTTCGGCGGTTGCCTGCATTTCGTCTTTCTTTCTTTGCTACCTCATTTATAAGGCTATAGCCTGGGGTTGGTCTCCCCTCAATTCTTCTTGAGGCTTGCTGATCTGCGCGTGCACGGTAATGATGCCGAAAGGGGATGGCATTTTCATACACAGGTAGCTTTGCTTGATTATGATATTGAACTTGTTGGTGAAACCTCTGCCGAAAATGGCGGTGTACGGGTAGTCCATGTTCACTATATCAAACGTCACCATTTCGGTGCGCACTCTTTCTCCTCGGCAAAAGATACCAGGATTTGTTTCTTGCCGATAGCGTCGATCTTCCTTCCTCCAAATCCGTACAGGAATTGCCGACAGGGTCCAGACTGCGCCTGTCCATTCCATCGCTTCGAAAGCCTTAATGAATAGAATGTCTGCTGAGCTTCCGGTGTCAATCAAGATGTTATGCAAGGTGAAACCGGCCACATTGGCTGTGGCGATGAAAGCGTCGCAATGTGGGTAGTCTCGAACTTTGAAATCTGATTCATCGAAACATATCGGCGCTAGCGACCAAGCTGGTTTGTTTAGCGGGAGCCTTGGTGATACTGTTTGAACTCTTCGATGATAGTCCTTTCTTGCTCTTTTGCTTTCGTGCTCCAAGTTGGATCCGCCCGTGATGGCGAAATGTGGCCTCTTGACGGAAGGATGTTGTTGATTGCGCTGGTTTCGTTTTCTATCTCATGCCCCTGCTGGTAACTAGGTTGAGCTGGGTGCCCCTGGGGTTGGGCTTGAGCCGGAAGCGCTGGTGGCGGTGTGGCTGGCGCTGATAGTGCATGGGCGATGAAACTGCCATAGATTGTGGCACAAAGACTGGAAACTAGTAGCCCTGATACGCCGGATTGTACCGGTGTAAATTCTGGGGAGGCATGTACTGTGGGGGATGCATAGGTGTTTTATGTAGTTGCTGCTCGCTACCGCACCTGCTGTCAGGTCTTGCAAATTGTGGAAAACATGCTTGGAGCTCTCGCTGGAAGCTAAAGCTTGATCCTTGTCTTTTAGCTCTTTTGCCATTTTGCTGTATTTGCAGTCCCGAGTGGTGTGACCGAAATTGCCGTCGTAGATGACACAGTACGGAGGCTTGGCTCCTCTTCCGCGGCCTCTATCGTCTCAGCCGCACGTCCTGTCCTTCTGCCACGCCCTCCGCGGAAAGGTTGATCGAACCCCCTTTGGGGCTGAAAGTTGGCCATGTCCGCCCTCTCCATGCCCGCAGCTGACTGCGCTGGTTCTTCCTGCAGAGTGTGGATTGACCGAAGGGTCTAACCATCCTTTGATTTGGCACTGGCGGCGGTCGACTTGCTTTCGTCGCTTGTCTCTGCATCGAGCGGGCGGCCTTGCGCCGCCCCAAATCCATCTGACCTTGCATATGCGTTCATCACATCGAACAATTCATTGATAGATTTCGGCGGTTTCTCTGGACAAGTGAGCGGCGTATTGCCCGGTCCCCAGGCCTTCGGTGGCTGCTGCGATCACCGCAGCTTACGACACAGTTGGAGCTTGAGCTTTTAGCTGGATGAAACGTTTGAGGTACTCGGATAATGGTTCGTCGTCTTGCTGGTGCAGTTCATGAGGTCTCGCGTGGTCTTGATGTCTGGCCGGAATCCTTGGAAAGTGGCGAGCAATTCGGCCTTCAGCTGAGCCCACGAATAGATGGATAGTGGTTTGAGGGGGGTGTACCAATCGTGAGCCACGTCTTCGACTGCCAGAATGAGTGATTTTTGCCAGGGCCTGATTGTCTCCGCCTGCCGAAACGACTGTCTCGTAGCTCGTCAAGAATTTGCGCGGATTCGCCTTGCCGTCGAAAGTCGGAATGCGTGGCTTGTAGTTGAGCGCCCACGGATGGGCTTGCAATTCTCTTGAAAGCGGGGAGGTTTCGTCGATTGCATTGTCGAAAGCTGGTGGCTGCTCTCACCTTGGCATGGACACATTTTCTTGAATTATTGGGATTGGGCCTCCTCCAGCCCTTCGCAGTTCCTAAATTTCCTTTTCCAGTTGCCTCCTCTGCGCCTCCGCCTGCCGAAACGCGTCGCGAGTTTCATCTTCCCTTGCTTTTGCCGCAAGCTGCCGCTGCAACTGATCTCTTTGCTGAAGCAACCTTTCCATTTCTTCTTGCTGCTCCGTCAGCATTATGATTGCTTGGGCATGCCTGGTAACTTCAGCATCGTCGTCTTCTTCGTCGCCGGGCTCATCTTGGACTTTCCCTTCCGGCGTGCCATCTCTGCCGAAAGGCTGCAAGTCACGGCTTGAGGTTGCTATCGGCGGTAGCTGGGTTCCCGTTGGGAGCATGCCGCGCGAAGCTTAGGTGTTTTGGGCTGTATTCGATGGTGTTTGAGTGGTTAAAGCGGATGCCGCGACTGTGCCATGGCCATCCTTGTTCGCGGCAACCGTCTCGGGATTGTCGACCGTCTTCGGTGCCTTCCTCGGTGGCATGGCAAGCTCGGGCAACAACCACGGTGGGCGCCAATGTTGTTTCGGGATCGAGACCCCAAAACAGTGGGTTGCCGCACGAGCAAAGGCACTGAGCGAAAGCGTAAGTATATGGAAGAGAGTCGGAAATCGGGTGAAGTGAACAGTGCTCCTCCTCCTCCTCATCCCTTGGGAAGCTCGGAGCTTTTTATATTAATCTAGATCAGTTTGAAAGTACAAGAATGCCCTTCCAACCACTCCGTTACAATTACAAAGGTGTCCCACTCACTCAACTAATCCGTGGTTGTTTGCCGCCCTCAACGACCCGAGGGCAACTCTGTAACTCCATCTCTTGATGGGTCCCGCCCCCTGGCTCCTTCCTCTGTCCGGTGGGTCCGCTCCCTCGACCGAGGCTTCCGGCGACCTGCGAAAGCCTGTGAAAAACCAAAGTCGTGAACGACGAAAGTTCTCGCCGAAAGCGCCGGCTCATTCCACGCGAAAACAGCTCGGTCCGCTCACTGCTGTTCTTTCGCACGAAAGCCGCCCTCCTGCGTGCTTCCGCTCGGAAGCTGCTTCTATGCCCCTCTTCGCGCGATGCGTGCTTTCGCGCGAATGCTTACTTTCGCACGAAAGCTCCGTCTTACTTCGGTCTTGCGGGCCGGAGGCGAATGCGCACTTTCGGGCGACGGCGTGCTTCCACGCGAATGCTCCCTTTCGCACGAAAGCTCCGTCTTCCTTCGGCCTAGCGGGCCGGAGACGCATGCGTGCTTTCGGGCGACGACGTGCTTCCGCCCGAATGCTTCCTTTCGCACGAAAGCTCCGTCTTCCTTCGGCCTAACGGGCCGGAGGCGCATGCGTGCTTTCGGGCGACGACGTGCTTCCGCGTGAATAGTTCCTTTCAATGAAAGCTCCGTCTTACTTCTTCTTGCGGGCTAGAGGCGCCTGCGTGCTTTCGGGCGACGACGTGCTTCCGCGCGAATGCTTCCTTTCGCACGAAAGCTCCATCTTACTTCGGTCTTGCGGGCTGGAGGCGCCAGCGGTCTGGGTACCATCCCAACACCTATGTAGAAGCAATCAGAAGCTTAAAGCATCGGGTTCGGTCATACACTACACAGCTCAAGTTTAACTCAAAGTGCAATGAAACAGTCTCGATACCGTGATGTGCTGACAAGCAATCCCATCTCGATCTTTTCAATTCACTTAAAACTTGGTTCATTTAATAACAAAATATTCATACCAAGCAAGTGAATGACTCAGAACTAGAGACATAGCAACCTAGCATATATGAAAAGCACAAGTGATTTCGACACATTCTACACATGCTAGTTGCCAATCTCAATGGTGAACAATTTCAAATTTTACGTTCATTAAGCAAGTTCCCATTCATAAAAATAGCTCACTCATAACATGTATCAGTGATCAGAAGGAGCATAAGCTACAAGTATCATCATATAGCATCGGAGCATACTAGATAGAGCATAATCACATTCTAAAGATTATATACATGAAGCTCAAAATGCAAAAATGCATGATGAAATGCAAAGACAAACTTATCAGAAACGAAAACAAACGAAGAAAGAGTCAGTCTATGATACATAACCAAATGTTTCCCCCATCTAAAAGGGAAACACACACCAAGCTCACCTCTCAACCTGCAAAGGTTGATTGGTCCAAGGCTTCGTAAAAATATCTCCAACTGATGATGAGATATCGACTGGCGAAGGTCGATATCACCCTTCTCATAGTGGTCTCGCAAGAATGAACACACATCAATGTGTTTGGTCTTAGAATGCAGCACGAGGTTCTTAGCAACACTAATAGCACTCGTGCTGTCACAAAGCAAAGGAACATGAGAAAACAGCTCAGACCAAAATCACGTCAAAGTGGTCATCATCCAAAGCAATTGAGAACAACAGCTAGCCGCAGCAACATACTCACCCTCTGTGGTAGCTGGGCGACGCTAGACTGCTTGCGAGAAGACCAAGATACAAGAGAAGAACCAATAAACTGATAAGTCCCAGAAGTGGACTTGCGATCAAGTCGACAACCGCAAAATCGGCATCAGAATAACCTCAAAGGGAGAGGGTGGAGGAAGCAGAATACCAGATCCCAAACTCTGGAGTGAAGCATAAGTACCTCATAATGCGCTTGACCGCCTGACGGTGAGAGGTGTGCAGCGACGACTAAAATCGTGCGCAAAGACACACCGCGAATTGGATGTCCGGGCGTTCGCCGTCAGGTACAGCAGGTGGAGTGGTGTTGGATCATCCATCCCTTCAGCACCCTCGTCCTCGTCATCAAAAAGGTTCGCCAACCTCATGATCACCTGCACGCTCAAATCTAAAGAAGGACAAACCATGGTCTCGTCGAAGGTGACATCAGATATCTCCATGACTCGTTAGTATCAAGGTTAAGTACACGATATGCCGAGTATGAGTGCCATAACCCAAAATACACCGCCGTCAGAAGAACGAGACTCAAACTTGTCCAAGTTGCCTTTCTTGAGTATAAAACAATGGCAACCAAAAACTCTAAAATAACTCACTTTGGGTTGTTTTCCAAAACGCAACTCATAAGAAGTCTTTTTCAAGAAAGCTCGGAGAAAAATGCGATTGAGAGAAAAGAAAGCATGCATGTTCATAGCTTCGGCCCAATATCGCCTAGGAGTCCTATGCTCATCAAGCATCGTCCTGGCCATCTCTACATGGGTCTGATTCTTCCTCTCTACAACACCATTCTGTGGCGGTGTGTAGGGGGAAGAAAACTGATGCTCTAAACCCAAAGAGTTACAAAACTTCTCAAAATCCGAGTTCTTAAACTCAGAATCATTATCACTCCGAATAGCTTGCATTGAGTTCATAGGGAACTCATTCTGAAGACGCAAAATCAGATTGCGAGCAAAACAGAAAGTCTCGGTTTCTCAGCGAAAAAGAAAACCCACGAATATCTCAAAAATCGTCAACAACAACAAGCACATACCACTTTCCCCCAACCGAGCTCACCCGAGCCGGACCAACAAGGTCCATGTGCAAAAGCTCTCCAGGGCGCTTAGTCATTACCTGAGAAACTGGATAGTGGGGGGGAGCAACCATCTTCCCATGTCTACAAGAATGGCAAACAAGATCCTTCTCCATGGACAACTTGGGCAATCCTCGGATTAGGCCAAGTGAGCTAAGCCTTGCAAGCAAGTCAAAGCTCAGGTGACCGAGTCTCCTATGCCACTTCCAAAGATCAGAGGAGGAAGTCCAGCAAAAGACAACGAGAAATTCCAAACGACTCCGAGAAATTCACACGAAAGGCTTTCCCAAAGGGCGAAATCAAACATACAAGATTGCCCTGAGGATCTAAAATACGACTGAGATTCGGTTTAAAACGAATCTCATAGTAATCATCGAAAAGTTGTGTGAAACAGAAAGAAGGTTAAAATGCAAGTTAGAGACAAGAGCAACATCACGCAACACAAAGTGCTCATTAACTCGCACCGACCCATGAGACAACACTTTACCTTTGCTATTGTCGCCGAAGGTGATAAACTCCTTTCTGGCAACTGGACTAAGACTGGAGAACCACTTGGCATTTCCGGTCATGTGCCTTGAGCACCCGGAATCCACCAACCAAACGTTCTCCAATCGTTTTACCTACATCAATAGAAAGACATAGGGTGAGCATACGGTCCAACACTGGGGTGAGTGAAATGGGAATTATACCAGTGTTGGGCCGGCTGCTCAAAAGAACGGTTAGTAGCAAAACCATTCCTAGCACGCCTACGGGGAAAGCGATCACCACGTATAGGAAAACGTGGTCCGCTAAGGAAAGAGCGTCCATCACGATACTCAAAATGCGATGGGCGTAACGCTCAACTACAAAGCCACTGCCACGGGGTCCATAGCCCACAACTGCAGGCTCCCGTCGGGCACGTCCTCCTTGCGGCCTAGGCCTAGGACCTAGAGGCATTGTACCTCTAGGCCTAGCAGCTCTCCTCTGAACATTCGGCGCATGTACATCATGGAAAGGATGGTACATGTCCGCATTGTTCATCTCCCGGGCACAACCCTCCTCTCTCTTGCGCCGAAAGCAAAACTCCCTCAAGTGTCCATCTCTCCCACAGTGCTCACAATGGTACCTCACCGCTCTCATAGGGGGTTGTTGGTACTCACAGTAGTGGGTGTGGGTCACTTTGCCTTTCTGTGGCATGAGCTCCTCTTGGATAGGTGGCATGGTGTCTAGCTTGTTCTTGAGGTGGTTTGGTTTTGGAGCCCATGACTGTTTCTTGGGTGGAGCTCTCGGAGGTTCAAAAACACCCCATCCTTGGTGTTAGGCTTGAGAGGCTCTTTGGGTGGAATCTTGGTAAGCTTGGGAGTAGTGGTGGAGTTGGGCTTCTCACTCGGGTTAAGACCACTCGACTCTCAATCTTGCCAAAAGAGGAAGCACACTCAACACCCTGAGCAAAACCTATACCAGGACCTCCAGCAGCACGCTTGAATTGGGTAATCATCATCCCAAGCTGCGGCTCACCACAAGACACCCATGACAAGATGGTCCGAAGTGTTGACGCAAAACGTGACACCTCACCCCAAGCACACACCAAGCCGAAAAGCTAGCTTCAATCGGGTGCCCGGAATGTGCTGAATCCGGAGACGTGCCAGTCGGTTTGACCTGAAAACCAACAAGGGAGAAAACTGTGAGAATACCTTTGGAACATGCCGGATAAAACCAGACAGTTCCATATGTACGGCTTTGAAAGCCAATCACGACGGCACACAGTTATAGAAGCTGTCTGTCAGAGCATGTTTTATAAAGTCATTCCGCTAGTATGAGAACAGAGTATGTGAAGCATATTAACTACCGAATGCATATGTAAAGAAAGACATGCTTGAACAAATAAATTAAGATATTATAAACAGGTAACTTGCAAATATAGATCTATTCAAATAACACATGCATAGGCTAATCCAACTAATCTGCCGCACGTTTAGTCTTCATGAACCGGTCAGGCATAAACTCAAGAAAAAGCTAATCCACCGCATGATACCACTTGCTATAAGCCTACACCACTTCTTATAATTAGACTAATCCACCGCATGATACAATCTAATTATAACAAGCTAGAAGCATGCATATATTTGAACAGATCTATAAAGGCTCATTACTCGTGTAAGCTTAACCAAGATCGGCAAACCAGCCGAATTGGGGTCCATGAAGAAGGAACAAACAAGCAAGCACGATTAAACTAATCTAAAACCTGCATCTGCCGCACGACACCTAGTTTCATCAAAGCCTAACCATGATTGATATGCATGAACCCGCAACATGTAACAATCTAGATTGAAAGTTGATTCAGCCATCATGATCTTATGATTAAAAAGGAGCACAAGCAAACTCGTGCGACAAGGCCGAACAAAGATCAATCTAGATTGGGCAAAAGAGTGTTACAAGAATTAAATAAATAAAACATATAACACATGATAACTTAATGAATCTATTGGATCTGCCAAATCTAATAGAGCCGATAACTATTTTTACTCATGACTTAATCCGCCGCACGATACAAGGCATAAGCAAAAACTTCCCGTCATAAGCTTAAATCCGCCGCACGATACTAAGCTTAACATACGAGACTACTTGCATCATATCTAAATCCACCGCATGATACTAGACATGATGGCAAGGTTGTCGGTACTTACGGAGGTCGACAGATCGATGATTCCTCTCGAAGAACTCGACGACACGACTAAGGACTCGAAGGTGGCACGGGGCCGGTTTGTATTGATATGGTTGTGAACAATTTTACAATGGTCGAGGGCTCATATTTATACCCTGGACGAAATACTAATCCTAAACGATTACGATTTACATAATAAAATATGGAAAGATACAAATTCTACTTCCTAATCCTTTTGGCGTCTTCCATTGTCACGTGTCTTCTCGTGCAAGCCGGCTTTGCTCGTAACATCCATCTCCCGAATGGAACCATCATCTTGTAAAATAGCCGACCGCACAAGCATACACCGAAACCTTGAGGATCAAATAGCCATCCGATTGCTTGCCGAATCCTTCCCTCTCTGCTGGCTGGGTCCACCTGTCATACTCTTGCGCATGCCAGAATTCGGTGTCAACATATGCCCCCTAATTTGGGACAAAATTTGTTTCAAAATTCCTTTTCCATACACACACGTGGAATCCCCAGAAGCATCTACCTTTTGTAGAAACCTCGTGTGTCATAATTACTTCACCTACCGATTCATCTCCCGATGCACCTCTTGGGATCCTTTAAAATCCCCCTTCACTTTGTTCTAACTCGTGCACCCTAAATTCCCCTGCTTCGTTCTCAAACCAGAAAAACCCTCTTTTCTCCTGTTATTCCCCAATCAACCAGAAGATGTCTTCCAAGGCAAGCCGCCATAGCTCCGAGTTCAGAGCTTCTGGCACATCTAAAGGAGGTTGCTCCTTTCTCCATTCTCTTGATTGTTCCAAAAATGAAGCAGTAATTCTTACTTCGTTGTTTCCTTCAGGAGAATCAATGACGACTTCCCCGAGAACCTGACTCGGAAGCTTGCGGATCTTCAATTTGATCTGGAGGGAAAGGATTGGGAGATCACCCGAATCTCTCGAGAGCGTGACGCTGCTCGGGAATGAGCCACCGGTAAGTATTTTCTTCATCTCTTTCCTTATTCTCTTTCACCTTTATTCGCTCTTCCTCCTTTCAGCTCTAGCAGCCAAACTCCACGCCCTTGAAGCTGCCATCACCAAGCTCGCCATTACGACCGATGTAGCGGGTACAACACCCCTAAAGCGGGTGAATGAAGTTAACCAAATCCTCCCCATCATGTCTAGAGCCGGCATGGGGTACGGCGCGGCGCTCGCCTTCTCCGCCGTGAAGATTCATTCTGGCGCTGATTACCGCAGATTTGATGTCTGCGAGCAAGAACTGGAGGATAGAGTAGAACACTCCGTAGAAGATATGAAGGAAGCCGGAACAGATCTGGCCGACACCTTTGATCACTTTCTTCCGATTAGGCGTAGGATGGAGTGGATAAACTGATAACCTTGCATTTTCCCTTTGTAAATAAAAATCCTCTGTTCGTCCTCTCGAACCCAATCTGTGACTGATCCTTCGAGATCAACATATGCTTTGTTTCGTGCACCAGCTACCGATCTGTGCTTTTCTCTTTATCTCTTTTTTTACCTTAATGGTCGATGTGCATTACATCGGCTGTCGTTGATAATCATGCTGATTGTCACTTCCCCGTAAGTAACCATTAGTCACTAAAGTTGTCAGCCTCTCGATTCATGATGACATTAGGACAAAATTCTTCACGGGACTCTCCCCTTTTTTCAGCTTCCTGCCCTTAGTGTCAATCGGCAATATGAATCCTTTAAATAATCAACCGAAAGCGAACACTCCATATAGCAACCATTTTCAGCCGAATTCTATTGGTCCCACGAGCTCCCCAGGTCAGCAAGACTTGGCCTGTAGACTATGAGAACTCCAGCCCGTTGTGTGATTTAATAGTGCGCAAGCTATAGCTTTTTAGAAATATGACCTCAGACAGGTCATCCCCCTTGACTATAATTGATCAATTTGACTTGCAAACTTTCTATTTCTCGGCTTTCAAGCTCAAGCCAGGGAGAAAATCTTTCGCCTGCGCTTCCAATAATGGTAGGCAACAACAATCACTACAGACACCCTACTAGGAGTGGGGCAAGAGGAAGCTAGGCATCAACTCACTGGTGTTTATGGGTAAAAAATTGATTTCTTGCCCCCCCTGCGGTAGCTTCTCTTGTTCATCCATCCTTGACTTACTGCTTTCTTTCCAATGCAAACAAAATCTGCAGCGCTCTCAGAGGTTAATGAAACCCTCACTTTGACCCCCTTCTTTCAATCGAGCTCATGCCTGCCTGACACATTTTCCTTCCTTCGCCAGCTCTTCCTGCGAAGAATGACTGTCTTGATGCTATGGATGGTCGCACAGATCGGGCCGTCATCGAAGGTATGCACCTTGACGCGGCTCTTCAGATGAGCCCCTGGACAATTTTGAAGATGATGACTACGCCGTTGCCCTTTGCTGAAATCACTGGTCTTTGGTCTACTCTGAACAAATCACTCCGAAAGTAGTTTGTACTAGGACAAATTTGTAATTGCATAAATGAAGCTTGTTCTCCTCTGAGCAATGTTTATTTGCATCTCTCGACTCCAATGATCCCTTTTGATTGTAACATTCCCCAGAAGAACATTTGCCGAACGTATGATGTCATTTTAGTCGACTGGATCCCATTTTTGATGTGTCATGTCACTCGACATTTCATTTACTGCACTTCACCTTTCTCTTCTCCCAATAAACCTACATTTGAAAAACGCTAGGATTACCGGGTCATGAACATTCTTGCACTAAAGGCGATATAAATAATATGGCTATAACTTAAACTTCTTGGAACATTTTTCTGCTAAAGGCGATGCTCTTTCACATCGGCTATATATAAGTATCCCTGAATCCGTTCCAGATACAATTTCCACGCATTCGGCTTTTAACAATTAGTGCCGAAGCTTTAATCCACGAGTGGCGCATATATGAACAAAATCTCTCTACAGCCAAATACCCTTCTGGGTTTAACATTTTCGGCTAAAGCTAGCTGCTACTTATCTTTTCCCTTTAAACTTAAAATAAGGGCCGATCCTGCTGTAAGGCTATCAGCCGCCACGTACAACTTGAAACGATCACCAAGTTGAGAAAATGCCTTCATATGCTTTTTAATTTCACAAGACCTTTTGTTGTACGTCACTTCTCACGAATTCTTGATTTCCTTTGAGCTTCAGTAATGGAGAAATAAACAAAACTTTTTAGACGCTCGAGACCCAAACTTGGTATACATCGGTCCTATCCTGGCTTCATCATCAATACTTTATCCCTGTCAGCCGACATGAAACTTGGTCTCACCTCTTCTCCATTACCATCAGCTGGATTATTTTAAAAATTACTCTGAGAGCCGATCGTTTGAATCGGCTGTTGGTCCTTGTCAAAAACGTTCACAGGACCTACTTCCCAAGCTCTCCAGGAGAAGCATCGATGCCATCATATTCCCAGTAGATGGGCTCTGTGTTAGCAATATTCACCGAATCATCAGCATGGACAATCTCGATGTCATCTCCAATCCACTGGATGAGTAATTGGTGCATAGTCGACGACACACAGCAGTTTGCATGTATCCAATCTCTTCCAATAGCAAACTGTATGCCCCTTGCCATCAATGACGAAGAAAGTAGTGATCAAGGTTTAGTTCCGATTGTCAACTCAACATGAACTGCCCCCGAGTATCAGAGGAATTACCAGCAAAGTCTCTCAACACCATGTCGGTCTTCAATAAGTCTTCACTTGCCATCCCAAGTTTCCTGAATGTGGTATAAGGCATAATATTTATAGCAGCCCCCCATCAATGAACATCTTGGTCAATGGCTTGCCATTAACATAGCCTCTCATATACAATGGCTTCAAGTGTCGATGCTTAGCTGGTTTATTGAATACTGCTCGTTGAGCCAAAACAAGATGAGCCAATAACTCCTGGAATTCATCTTCATCAAAGTCTGAATACACCTTGTCTCGGATGTCCTGATCTTCGGGAGCTATAAATTCCGATGGCAAAAGAAAGCCATGCATACATCAGCCGAACGATCACCCCCATCCGGCTTTCCTTTAGGTCGCCAAACTCGCTTTATCTTGGCACCTGCTTGTTCTAACTCTCTGTTTCTTAGGCGCTGCACCCTTCTCTTCTGGCTTCTCCTCAATCCTGGTGGACACCACTGTCCTCTCTGCCAGACATACTCACGATATTCCTCTTCTTCAATGCGACCCAACTGTGATTGGCAAATCCTCTTCCCTGCCAATCTTCAGAGTTATTTATTTTTAAACGCCGATCGTCCTCAGGGACTCGTGCTCCAAGTCTTTCATGGACAGAACGGCGATTGACTCGAGACTGCCTATACTCAGAGTATTGATTACTGCACTCAGGGCAGTTGTTCTTAACAGGCAGCTTCAAGCCTTCATTCCAACAGTACTGGAAAAACGAGCACTCCCAATGAGATTGTTCTTGCTCCTTCATATCTTCTCGTTCCTCTTGGTACATCTCCTCTTCGCACTTTCGTTGTTTCTCCAGGAACTTTTGTTCTTTATAAAATCTCTGCTTCTGGTACCGTTCCTGTTCCCGACGCCACTTATTCAGCAGAATACGCGTTGTAACCCTGGGTCTGGAAGCTTCACCCGTCTCAGCTCGGCTATTTTGGAACCGAACCCTCTGCTGAAGCTCTTTATTTGTAATTTGCCGATCAGGGTCAACAACACCAGCTTCCCTCGCTCTATCAGAGGTTAACACTTTCATTTTGCTCTTACCCCTAAGATCAGTTGCGTTGACCATATTAACAGAGAAGGACACAGTGTTTGGTCCAAAAGGGCTATCATCAACCTTCATCCTTCCATCAAACCTCAGATGCCCGTCATGGATAGCTTTCTGGATCCGCACTCTGAACACTCGACAATCATTTATGGAATGGGATCTAGTATTATGGAAACCACAATACTTCTTGTCCTTGACTCCTTCGGGATGCAGCATAGGGTGACCTTCTGGTAACTTGATGCGTCCTTCCTTCAATAAGTACTCAAATAATTTATCTGACTTGGAAACATCAAAGTCATAAGTACCTTTTTGTTGCCTCAGCCATTGCTGGTTGACTTGAGTCGGCTCTTTAGCCCAGACTATCTCGGCTGCAGCTATTTCATCTTCATCATTGTACTCAATCGCTTCTTCCAGGAAAGCTTGATACATCTCGGCAGCCACATCACCCTTCTGGAAATGATTATTCCTCTTGAATCCCTGGGCTTGATTACTCATTGTTGCCAATCTTTGTGATAATTGCCCGAGGTCATCAAACTCCATGCCGAATAGCTTTTCTTTGATACTCGGCAACATACCAGCTATGGCTATCCCCGACAATTGGTCGTCTGGCAAATTAAGAGAATAGCAAAGATTCTTGGTTTCCCTGAATCGGCGCAGATACTCTTGTGGCGTCTCGCTAGGTTTCATCCTCAGGCTCATGAGATCGACCAACTTCTTTTCGCTGGTACCCGTAAAGAAATATGAGTGGAATTTCTGTTCTAACTCTGCCCAGGTATTGATAGAATTTGCTGGCAGAGAAGCAAACCACGAGAAGGCTGGTCCTGTCAACGACAATGGGAAGTACCGAATTCTCCAAGCTTCATCCGTAGATGCTTCCAAACTGCATCAGATAGCGGCCGATGTGTTCTATGGTACTAGTGTCATCTTGGCCTGAAAACTTGGCAAAATCAGTGGGAGGCTTCACCCTTGGAGGAAGTGCTACCTGATTGTACCACTCTGGGTAAGGGGATTTGTAAGCATACGATTGACCCTTTGGTTTTAGGCCGAATTGATTTTGCATCATATCAGCCATCCTATGCATAATGAGGTCAATATTCAAATCAGGAGCTGCTTGTGCTTGCCCCCCAAGATGTAGTCCTACCGAACTCTTGTAGCCTGGATTTGGAAGAGCATTAATTGAGCTATAATCGACGAACTCCTGATATCCATCCCCAAACATATTCCTTTTATCCTGTTTGCTGCAGGAGACACTTTAGAAGCAGATTGTGGGACGTTCCCGTTGTGCCGAACGTGAGCTGGCCATAAGTTTGGGGAGGTTGTTGCGTCTCATGAGGAACAATCCCACCTGTGCTTGGGCCAACTCCACCTCCTTCTGTGATCTTTCGATGTTGAGGTACCGGGAACAATAGTGGTCCTTGCATTGGACCGGCAGCTTCTTCAAAGCGTTTATCCACTGTTGGACCGAAAATGCTAACCATGACAGCACGAAAAGTATTCAGGAAAGTTGTCTGATGATTGGTCATGGCTTTCGATACAGCTTTGTATACTAATTCAGTCATCTTTCGTATAGCTTCCTCTTCGTTATTGTCAGACAACTCTGACTGGTGATGAGGAATGATCTTTGGGAATTCTTGCTTCTGGAAGACCCTGCCACTCTTGTTCTTGGAGAAAGACGCCAAGCATTTGCGCTGGAATTCATCACAAGCTTGCTGTACTAAATCCCTTAAGTCTAGCAGCAACTCATCCATGGTCACATCTAGAATTTGATCATCGCTGATTTCAGGCATCTCGAAATAAAGTGGTCCCACCGGGCGTGCCAAAAAGTGTGTTGATGCAAAACGTGACACCTCACGCCAAGCACACAGCAAGCCGAAAAGCTAGCTTGAATCGGGTGCCCGGAATGTGCTGAATCCGGAGACGTGCCAGTCGGTTTGACCTGAAAACCAACAAGGGAGAAAACTGTGAGAATACCTTTGGAACATGCGGATAAAACCAGACAGTTCCATATGTACGGCTTTAAAAGCTAATCACGACGGCACACAGCTATAGAAGCTGTCTGTCAGAGCATGTTTATAAAGTCATTCGGCTAGTATGAGAACAAAGTATGTGAAGCATATTAACTACCGAATGCATATGTAAAGAAAGACATGCTTGAACAAATTAAAGATATTATAAACATGTAACTTGCAAATATAGATCTATTCAAATAACACATGCATAGGCTAATCCAACTAATCTGCCGCACGTTTAGTCTTCATGAACCGGTCAGGCATAAACTCAAGAAAAGCTAATCCACCGCATGATACCACTTGCTATAAGCCTACACCACTTCTTATAATTAGACTAATCCACCGCATGATACAATCTAATTATAACAAGCTAGAAGCATGCATATATTTGAACAGATCTATAAAGGCTCATTACTCGTGTAAGCTTAACCAAGATCGGCAAACCAGCCGAATTGGGGTCCATGAAGAAGGAACAAACAAGCAAGCACGATTAAACTAATCTAAAACCTGCATCTGCCGCACGACACCTAGTTTCATCAAAGCCTAACCATGATTGATATGCATGAACCCGCAACATGTAACAATCTAGATTGAAAGTTGATTCAGCCATCATGATCTTATGATTAAAAGAGAGCACAAGCAAACTCGTGCGACAAGGCCGAACAAAGATCAATCTAGATTGGGCAAAAGAGTGTTACAAGAATTAAATAAATAAAACATATAACACATGATAACTTAATGAATCTATTGGATCTGCCAAATCTAATAGAGCCGATAACTATTTTTACTCATGACTTAATCCGCCGCACGATACAAGGCATAAGCAAAAACTTCCCGTCATAAGCTTAAATCCACCGCACGATACTAAGCGTAACATACGAGACTACTTGCATCATATCTAAATCCACCGCATGATACTAGACATGATGGCAAGGTTGTCGGTACTTACGGAGGTCGACGGATCGATGATTCCTCTCGAAGAACTCGACGACACGACTAAGGACTCGAAGGTGGCACGGGGCCGGTTTGTATTGATATGGTTGTGAACAATTTTACAATGGTCGAGGGCTCATATTTATACCCTGGACGAAATACTAATCCTAAACGATTACGATTTACATAATAAAATATGGAAAGATACAAATTCTACTTCCTAATCCTTTTGGCGTCTTCCATTGTCACGTGTCTTCTCGTGCAAGCCGGCTTTGCTCGTAACATCCATCTCCCGAATGGAACCATCATCTTGTAAAATAGCCGACCGCACAAGCATACACCGAAACCTTGAGGATCAAATAGCCATCCGATTGCTTGCCGAATCCTTTCCTCTCTGCTGGCTGGGTCCACCTGTCATACTCTTGCGCATGCCAGAATTCGGTGTCAACATATGCCCCCTAATTTTGGGACAAAAATTTGTTTCAAATTCCTTTTCCATACACACACGTGGAATCCCTAGAAGCATCTACCTTTTGTAGAAACCTCGTGTGTCATAATTACTTCACCTACCGATTCATCTCCCGATGCACCTCTTGGGATCCTTTAAAATCCCCCTTCACTTTGTTCTGACTCGTGCACCCTAAATTCCCCTGCTTCGTTCTCAAACCAGAAAAAACCCTCTTTTCTCCTGTTATTCCCCAATCAACCAGAAGATGTCTTCCAAGGCAAGCCGCCATAGCTCCGAGTTCAGAGCTTCTGGCACATCTAAAAGGAGGTTGCTCCTTTCTCCATTCTCTTGATTGTTCCAAAAATGAAGCAGTAATTCTTACTTCGTTGTTTCCTTCAGGAGAATCAATGACGACTTCCCCGAGAACCTGACTCGGAAGCTTGCGGATCTTCAATTTGATCTGGAGGGAAAGGATTGGGAGATCACCCGAATCTCTCGAGAGCGTGACGCTGCTCGGGAACGAGCCACCGGTAAGTATTTTCTTCATCTCTTTCCTTATTCTCTTCTTTCACCTTTATTCGCTCTTCCTCCTTTCAGCTCTAGCAGCCAAACTCCACACCCTTGAAGCTGCCATCACCAAGCTCGCCATTACGGCCGATGTAGCGGGTACAACACCCCTAAAGCGGGTGAATGAAGTTAACCAAATCCTCCCCATCATGTCTAGAGCCGGCATGGGGTACGGCGCGGCGCTCGCCTTCTCCGCCGTGAAGATTCATTCTGGCGCTGATTACCGCAGATTTGATGTCTGCGAGCAAGAACTGGAGGATAGAGTAGAACACTCCGTAGAAGATATGAAGGAAGCCGGAACAGATCTGGCCGACACCTTTGATCACTTTCTTCCGATTAGGCGTAGTAGGATGGAGTGGATAAACTGATAACCTTGCATTTTCCCTTTGTAAATAAAAATCCTCTGTTCGTCCTCTCGAACCCAATCTGTGACTGATCCTTCGAGATCAACATATGCTTTGTTTCGTGCACCAGCTACCGATCTGTGCTTTTCTCTTTATCTCTCTTTTTTTACCTTAATGGTCGATGTGCATTACATCGGCTGTCGTTGATAATCATGCTGATTGTCACTTCCCCGTAAGTAACCATTAGTCACTAAAGTTGTCAGCCTCTCGATTCATGATGACATTAGGACAAAATTCTTCACGGGACTCTCCCTTTTTTCAGCTTCCTGCCCTTAGTGTCAATCGGCAATATGAATCCTTTAAATAATCAACCGAAAGCGAACACTCCATATAGCAACCATTTTCAGCCGAATTCTATTGGTCCCACGAGCTCCCCAGGTCAGCAAGACTTGGCCTGTAGACTATGAGAACTCCAGCCCGTTGTGTGATTTAACAGTGCGCAAGCTATAGCTTTTTAGAAATATGACCTCAGACAGGTCATCCCCCTTGTAAAATAGCCGACCGCACAAGCATACACCGAAACCTTGAGGATCAAATAGCCATCCGATTGCTTGTCGAATCCTTTCCTCTCTGCTGGTTGGGTCCACCTGTCATACTCTTGCGCGTGCCAGAATTCGGTGTCAACAGAAGGTATGTGTTTTCCTCCTCGGTTTGCATCTTGTCATGCTTCACATTCGCAATCTCCATCTCCAAACCCTCACACAAAATGCACCTAGACACACAAGTGCTACCCGAGCTGGCCTCCTCAAGAGACACAATCTTGGCATTCTTCTCTGCCAACTCGGATTGCAAGCCTGCACAAGACTTGCACGCACCCAACAAAACGGGTCTTGCCTGGAGCTCATCCACCTCTCCAACCAAAGCAGCATACTTACTTCTCAAAGTGAGAAGGTCAGTCATGTGCGTGGCGCACATCTCGCACTCACCCTCCTCAGAGACAACTACGGTGGACTTGGAAAACTCAAGCTCCTTCACCGTATCCTCCCAGTTCTGCCTAAACTCCTTCCGCTCTCTAGCAGCACGCCTAAAGCATCTTACTAAGAACTAAGAAGGGCGGTAGTGTAGAGTTTCTCGACCTCAACAGAAAGCTCGTCAGGGGTCTGAGATACCTGGGAGGTGTCGTCGTTGTCGTCGTCGTCGTCCCGAGGAATTTCCTCCAGCTGGCTGTCGACCTCCTTGCCGAGGGCCATCGTGCAAAAGCCCTCATTGTCGGCGAAGAAGAAGCAGAGGCCGTTCAGCTTGTCCTCGATCTTCTTCTTCTTCTCGGACTCATCGTCGCTAGAGGAAACAGAGTCGTCATCCGAGTCATCGACGTCGCTGAGCGTGGCGAAGAAAGCATGCTGCTAAGCCTGGGCCTTCTCCAAGTACTTCTTCTTGATGTACTCCTTGTTGAAGACGCCCTTCCGCTTGTGCTTCGCGAGGACGTACTTCTCCTTGCGCTTGCCGAAGTCGTACTTGTGCCCATGATCGCCCTTCCCAAATGCTTGTTTGTTCTTCTTGGGATAGTTGGCGATGAAGTGGTCAGGGTCGCCGCACTCGAAACATCCAGAGCGTCCTCCTCCGCGGCGACGTTCATGCGGTTGTTTTGTGAACCACGAGAACCAGTTGGCAAGCAGAGCCAACTCATCATCCCCCATGAACTCCAGCTGCTCCTCTGTGATAGAAAGAAGAGAAGAAAGTGCAAATCCTCCAGAGGGGTTAGCAGAAGAGCTAGAAAGCAAAGCCATCGACGGGCCAGAAGGATTTTCATAAGAAGCCCTCGTCATGGCGTCAATCTCACTGGACTTGAGCTTACTGAAGAGCTCGTCGCACGTGAGGGTCTCATAGTTAGACGATTCGATGATCGCCTGGACCTTTGAGCCCACACCGACCGATCGAGAGTATGTAAAAGCTTCAAAGCCCTCTCATGATCGTCGAAAGGCAACAACTCCTTGTTAGCCCTCATCATGTTGACAATCACCTGAAAGCGAGCGAATAAACTCTTTATGCTCTCGCCAGGCATGTGTCTAAAGTTCTCATACTCCCGCTTGTGTGACTCGTAGAGACAGGATTTGACTTGAGAGGTTCCCTCATGGAAGCGCATGAGGGTCGCCCAAATCTCACGAGCCGTGGGGAGATGAGAAACGCGATCAAACTCAGACACACTCAAACAGGAGAAAAGAGCATTACGGGCTCGGCTATTGGCGTCGTGCTCATCGATCTGCAGCTGAGTAACACGAGCAGCCAAAACCACGTAATCATCCTTGTTGCAAATCTTCCAGACAGAAGCACCCATGCTCTGAAGATAGGCCGACATGCGTATCTTCCCATACGCATAGTTCGTCCCATCGAAAAATGGCGGTTTGCCCACGCCGCGATCCATGTCGCCTTCTGTGGATCTGGAACCGGCTAAGGTGGAAGATCTTTAACCCGCTCCGATACCAATTGAAGGACCAAAAGTGTTACCAGAAAGCGACCAGAGGGGGGGGGTGAATGGGAGCTTCAAATTTCTTTTCAGAAACTTGTCACCACTGTTCCGAGAATCACCCAAAGAGCAAACCTAGAGCTTGCGAGTGTCCACGACCCTAGATGTAGGGTGGATGCTTCCAAGAAGCACAGCGGGACACAACACAACCCTAGAAACCCAATGCAAAAGCCAAAAACCAAAACCGACAACGGACGAAAAACCGTGGACGAAAACGTGCTGAAGACACAACATCGGGGTCAGGCACGGACGCGTCCGATGCAAAAAGACCCTGTTTGGAACCTTACTGGACAGGCATCGGACGCTGGCTACAGTGAAAACCCTAGCGTCTGATGCTCGACCTTCGGACGTGTCCGAGATGACAACGGAGCGTCCGATGGTCAGCGTCCGATGCTCCTTCAAAAATGCTGACAATTGACACGTGGCACCGAACGCGTCTGATGTGATGAACACAACGTCCGATGATGCCCCGACCCGAGCGTCCGATGCCCCCGAAACTGCACTGTTCTTGCGCGGATTCAACGCGATCTCCTCCGAATCAAAAGCTCTAAGGCTTAGACTTGGTATGAGGAGTTCCAAGGAGGTTAGTGAGCTATCCCAAAGAGATCATGGCTCGAACCTAACTCCAAATCGGTGAATCGGAAGAATTCGGGGCAAAGGAGACAAAACTCGATTCAAAATGAAAATCGACCGATCTACTAGCTCGTGAGGTTAGAGAAGAATTCCTTCGATGGAAAGATGCGCCTCATGATCTAGAACAACTCAGTTCAAATGGAATCGCAAAAGACACAACGATGAAGGAGATCGATCACCGGGAAAATCGTGGGAGAAAAGCAACCCGCGAAGAACAACACCAAAACGTGAATCACAACCACGAATTTGCAACCGTGTGGCTACCACATGCTACAACGGTGAGATTACGGTCTCACTTCCTCAAAATCTCATGAACACAAAGTGTGGGGGTATAAACCACGGTACCGTCACGGCTAGACTTGGGCTGCTTCATAAAGGCCGGCCCAACTCACTGTAAAAGTTCATGGCGTTAAGGCCCAGCTGGTCGGGCAGGCGGCCCAGCTGGTCGGATGACGGCACGGGAGCCTCCTCAGGGTCGGAAAGCAAGGAAGCGTAGTCGATTTGGAAAGATGTCGTGTCCTTCACGATATGGACTTGTAATCGACTAGGTTTCCTTATTGTATCATGAGATCCGATCTTCTAAAAGATCTGTAACCCTGCTCCCCATGGCTATATAAGGCGAGCAGGGACCTCCTCTAAAAAAACACATTCATCAATATACAGAGTAGACAACTCGACGCAGGACGTAGGGTATTACGCTGAACTCGGCGGCCCGAACCTGGATAAACCTTGGTGTTCATCTAGATTCGTTCTTGTGTCACGTCCGGATCGTTGTTCCACGCGCCTTCCCGCTAATCTACCACCTTGGGCATACCCCTAGGTGGGCTATCGACCATATTTCGTCGATAGCTGGCACCCACCATGGGGAGTGTGCGTCGTGCGAACGTCATGACGGCTCGAACGGTTTCTTTCCCAGTTTCCATGGATCTTTCGGTAGGCTTGACGTTCACCGTCGGGTCTTTTTCGTGGTTCACCGGAGGTGACCTAGTCGACGAAAGCATGGAGACGCCCCAAGCACCTCAGCTACTGGGAGCACCGACGTCAAGATCGGAGCCCCCGAATAAAACGGTTCTCTGCGGATCTCAGTTGCTACAGCAGGGGATTGGGAGAGCAAGAAAATCCTAAGTGGAGAATAGCAAATGACTGAGATAGTTTGGGTGGGTGTCTCCCCCTACTTATCCTAATTCTAATTCTCACTCTACCCCTAACTAATTATAGAGCGAACCAGCTAAACCCTAGGGTTATTCTGGACAACTCGAAGTAGATGATGATCCGACAGCCACGCCCGCACAACTGGTAGCGTTGCCTCGACGCAACCTCACCGATTGCCGCCACGTGCCGCCACCGCTCTGCTCGTCCTTTTCACGGACCTTACCCTCGGTTTTGAGGCCCAAACCGGGAAACCAGCTTTCACGACCAACCCCCGGTTTTGAGACCCAAACCGGGGAAACCATCCGTCCATCGCCTGAGTTTTTGTGGCCCAAACTCAGAAACCCGCCAGCGCCCAGGTTTTGAGGCCCCAAACCTGGAAACCGTCCTCAGCCCGAGTTTTGTGGCCCCAAACTCGGCAAACCCACATGAAAGGTCCAAATTGGCTAGAGGGGGGGTGAATAGCCTAATTAAAAATCTACAAAAATACTTAGGCAAACACTATTAGTATACAAATGGAGAAGCTTTTTGCGCTAGCCTAATAGTGTGTTGCAAGCCACCTATCCAACAATTCTACCTAATATTTCTATGTCACACAATCAACTAGAGCTAATAACAAATGTGGAGTAAAACAATCTAGCTCTAGCACAAATATGATACACAAAGAATGTGTCGGTGTTTCGTACCCGGGGGTGTCACACCAACAAGTAATATGGTCGCGTGCTTCTCTTCCTGGATGGTGATGCAAGGGGACACAAGGATTTATCCTGGTTCGGGCAAAGAAGGCCCTACGTCCAGCGGGGGGAGATGTTCTTGTATTACTTGCACCTAAGTGCTTGTACAGGGGAGAATACAAGCTCAGTGAGCGTGGACCGGAGTCCGGACTCGTGTCTGTGCGTGGACTCGTGTGTTGTGTCCGTCGTCCCGAGTGAGGGCCCTAGCGTCCCCTTTTATAGAGCAAGGGGGGCCAGGGTTACATGAAAGTATTACAGGTGTCGGGGCGTATGGTGCCCCTACGGAGAAGGGTAGGAACTCTGTCTTGTCAGGGCCACTGGAGCCGATGTGATTGTCGCTGTTGAGGCGTCCTTGGGTCGTGGCTTCCATCCTGGGTGCGGACGTGGTGGCGCGACAAGGCGGGAGCCGTACAGCACCCATCCCGGAATGTACAGTACGCGGCGGGGTCCCTCCGGGTCTTGGGGTACCTGTCCTCCAATTGCACGAAAGTAGTTAGGGCTCGAAGGCGCGCGGAGCCGGCTTCGAGGTGGTGCCCACGGGGGCTCGAGGGGTGCGGAGCCGGCCTCGAGGTGTTACAGTGCAGGGCTCGAGGGCGAGCGTAGCCGGCCCTCGAGGGGTTACAGTGCCTGGCTCGAGGGGCGCGTAGCCGGCATCGAGGGGTTACAGTGCCTGGGCATGGCCGAACAGTGCTGCACTGGTGCCCTTTTGCCCATGCTTGTGGTGAAAACGAGACTTGACCTTTACACCGAGTTACTGTGGTACACGCCGGGTCACTAGTGGACATGACCGGAGTAGGTGAAGGCATTAAATGCATGGTATGGGCTGGTACGGCTATCTGTGCAGCTCGAGGTCCGTGTGTTAAGGCTCGAGGTGTGGGGGCGCGCTTGCCCGAGGTCTGGAGGGCTCGAGCGAGACGGAGACAGAGCGTTCGCCCGAGGCCTCGCTGGGAGGGCTCGGGCGAGACGGAGATGGAGCGTTCGCCCGAGGCCTTGCTGGGAGGGCTCGGGCGAGACGGAGACGGAGCGTTCGCCCGAGGCCTTGTTGGGAGGGCTCGGGCGAGACGGAGATGGAGGTTCGCCCGAGGCCTGGCTGGGAGGGCTCGGGCGAGACGGAGACGGAGCGTTCGGGTGTTTGCGTTGATGGGGGGGTACCCCTTTTTTGTACCACCGACAGTAGCCCCCGAGCCCTTGTTTGAGTGCTTGCATTCGAGCAGGGGCTCCAGATTGGGATCTCGATGGATAGCTAACTGGTCTCGAGGGTTTTGTCGATTTGATTCCGTGGGTGTCGTGCGAGCGACACCCGCGGGTGTAGCCCCCGAGGCCATGGGGAGTGGTTAGAACTCCCTCGTGGGCTTCCCGAAGAATCCTCCGTCGGTTGGGAGCCTTCTGCCCAGTGGGCGCGCCTTTTTAGGCGGATATCGTCAGGGAGCGGAGATCGCGGCGCCGGTGTACCTGTCAACAGGCTCGAAATGTGGTTTGGTAGTCTCATTAAATGTTTACGGTACCTTTCCTTTGTCGTGGGAGACTCCGTCCGAGGCTTGGCTCGGAGGGCTTGAGCGAGACGGAGACGAACGAGCGAGTCGTTCGAGGTCCGGCCTCGAGGGCTCAGGCGAGATGGGGGTCGAGCTTTCACCCGAGGCCTGAAAATCTCATGCTCATATAAAAAGGAGATTAGTCGCAACTGTCCGAGTTTTTTAGACCCTCTTTCGTCGAGGGGTGCCAGGCTGAACCGACTGGCCGGCTCCTCGAGCTGTCCGGCATGCCGATTGCCCTGGCTTGTCATCCGCGAGTCCTTTCGATCGGATGCGAGGGGGGATGCCTCGTACTACCCCGAGTGGGCGAGTATCGAGGTTCCCGGTGAGCTGGTAACGGGGAATCCAGTGAGAGCTCGTGCCCCGTTCGTTAGGGGTCGACTGTGGCCCGGAGGGCGGTCTCATAAAGCATGGGTGCTCAGTCTGCAGGAGTGCCGGGTCCATTCGATAGGACCCGGTGGCTCGATGCCTCCCTCCGAGGGGATCTCACTGCACGTCGAGCTCCCCGCCTTGGATACACGTGAGGGCCTCGAGGGCTCGGCCCTAGAGTAATGCCGCGAGTGGCGCCCTTGGTGTGTCCTGACTCGGGTGCTCGAAGCCGGCTGTCGAACCCTTTTCGAGGGCCAGCCTTCGCTGCTTCGAGACTTAGGGCCGGGGCCCGTTTTACCTTTATGAAGAAGCCTCCATCGTCTGGGAGTCCTTCTGCCGTTGGGCACGCCTTTTTAGGCGGAAACCGTCGGGGAGAGTGAGAGCGGCGGGCGCGGAAGCCGGAGCGAGGTGGTCGTGGCGGGCCCGGGTAGTGGAGCGAATGGAGAAGTAACGCGTGTATCCTGCACCCGGCTCGAGACGCGGTTAGGTGGGCGCATTGAATGCATTCGGTTACCTTTTTACGTTGTGGGAGATCGCGCTCGTCTGGACTTCCCCCTATAAATATCGAAAGAGGGGAAAAAGAGCCCTTTACTTTGCCTTTGCCTTCGCCGCCGCCGTAGCCTTTACGCGCCCTTTCCTTCGAGCTAATCGATTGGGGATTTCCGGCCGCCCGTCCACCGCTCGGATCCGCGCCACGCCACCGTCATGGCCGCCCAGACACAGAAGCTGCCGGCCGAGGACTGGAGCCCGTCGAAGGTGACGCAGAGCGAGATGGACTCGCTGGTGGCCAGGGGCTTCTGGGCCCCAACCCGGAGGAGAGATCCGCATGGTGGGTTATCCCGTCGGCGGAGCACGGGAGCCACCCGCGGAGGGGTACGTGGTGAGCTTCACGCGCTACCACCGCATGGGGCTCGGGCGTCCCGCCGAGCCGCTCTTGCCGAGGCTGGCCCACCATTTCGAGGTGGAGCTGCAACACTTCTCCCCCAACTCATCTCGCATGCCGCCATATTCGCCGCGGGTGTGCGAGGGGTACCTGAAGAGATGGAGCCGACTGGGAGATGTTCGTCCATCTCTTCCGGGGCGAGCTCTTCATCAAGTCCCTGAAAGCCCAGCGGGAGGCGGCCCGTGCGCATGGGCTCCCTTGCCATCACCGCGAGGGCGGGGACCTCGTCGGCCAATGTCCCCCGGCGAGTACCTGCGATAAAGATCCACAACCAGGCCGGGTGGTGGGACGACCATTGGTTCTATCTGCGCGACGAAGGTGGCCTCCTTCCGCAGTACACCGGCAGGGTCCTTACTCGACGCCCGGAGAAGTGGACCTGGGGCGTCGCGGGGGACAGGCAACGCCACCTGGCTCCGTTGATGGAGATGATGAAGACGCTGGTGGATGAGAAGAAGCTGACCGTGCAAGCGGTCATTGGGCATTCCACCAGCGAAGAGTTCTTCCGCTGGCGGACCGCCCCTTCTTATGCACGAGATGGGCCCGCAGGCTCAGCTCGAGGCGCTCAATCGTCTCGAGGATGGCCGAAGAGAGGCTGTCCCGGAACGAGGGCGTCTCCCGGGTGTCGATCACGATCAGGGGCCGTTTGTCCCTGAACTCTCCCACCTGGTTGCGATGGCACCCGATGAGGGGTGTCTCGACCTGGTAAGCCTCCCTCGAGTCGAGCTATCTCGAGCCTCCTCCCCTTCTTCCTCCTTCGACCCGTTTGCATTCGTCTTGTGGTTTGTCTCATCACGCTTCTCCTTTCTTCAGGGGGCATTTACTTGTCGCGCGTCGAGGCCCCCGGTGAGGGAGGACGCCGCGGATGCTCAGGTGAGGCGCCTCTCTGCTCAAAAGGACAAGGAGAGCAAGGATGCCAAAAAAGAAGAAAGAGAAAGATAAAAAACTTGCGTCGCTTAGCTCGGGAGCAGAGACTGGCGAAGGCTCATCGTAACCGTCAGCCTGGGGACGGGTCCCCCGAGCTGAGCTCCTCGAGCTCGGAGGAGGAGAGTAGTGACGAGGAGGAGGGGACGACGACGAGGGGATGGATGCGCGCTTGATGCGCGCGGGGCTCGTCGATGACAGGGCTGACCGCTCCTCTGTGCAGGAGGGTGCACTGGAGGTCCCACCGACAAAAGGGGCACGGGGACGCAGCCGCGGAAGGCGGCGTCGATCCTGCCTCGTCGGGGGCCCGAGGTCCGTCGAGCTCCGCGCGGACGTGCCCCCCCGGTCGTAAGGAAGCCCCGGACCCAGAGCGCTCGGCCACAGCGTCAACGGAGGCCGCCCCGCGTCAGCCCAGACGGGGGGGCCTCGAGAGGGGTCGGGCCTCGAGAGGCGTGGTCGACAGGTGAGAAGGGTTTCGGGCCCGACCCCCGCGAGCCGTCAAGGGCGCCGTCGAGCCCGCGGAGGGGCGGGCGCCAAGAAGAGGAGTCGAGCCCACGCCATCACGAGCGTCGGGGAGGGAGCCCCCGAGTCTCGTGACCAGGGGCGCGAGCGTCCCGGAGTCGATCGCCGCACCGCCGCCGGGACGCGGGAGGCGGACGCGGGAGGGCGCGACCACCAGCGCGGGCGCCGGAGCAGGTCCCGGAGCCGTGCCGGGGCGAGCGCCACGACGTCAGCACGAGGGTGGTGCGGTCGCCCTCCCGCGATGTGGGGCGGAAGAGGAGCTCTCCCTCGAGGTCGAGCCATGGGAGGCGTCGGGAGCCCTCCCCCATCCCAGCCCTGCGGAGACGGCCCAGGCGCAGGGCTCGAGCCGTGGGGTGGGCTCGAAGCCCCGAGTGGGTCCGGCGACTCCGGAAGAAGCCCAGCCGCCGCTTCGGGTGAGTAGTTTCCTTGGATCTCGTTGGTAGTGAGGCTTCACCACTTTGCTTTTAATGACGCGTGCCATCCCATCTTCTCAGGGGGAAGCGCTCCTACCAGGAGGTGGACCTCGCTTCGTCCAAGCGGGCCAAGACCTCGAGCCCCGTCGAGGCACAGGCACCTCGAGGTATGGCACCTTCCTCCGCTAGAGAAGCCGCTTGGCTGGAGAAGGCCCGAGCTGCCATGGCTCGAGGGGGCCGGATGATCGTCGCGAATTTTGGTGAGGCCGTCGCCATCGACCATAGGGGTCGAGGTACTCTTCCTAGTTCTGACTCCTCCGTCGTCTTGTATTGCAGGGGCCTCAGCTCACGGCATCGAGCCTGCCACCACCGTATCCGCCGAAGTGCTGCCTCCTCCCCCTCCTCCTCCTCCTGCGATGGTGCCAACTGGGAGCGCCATCCTTCCCCTCACCACGACGGCTGTTCCGGGGGAAGCGCCTGGGGCGAGCACGGCCCCGCCGGCGTCTGGGGCTGAGGAGACCGCGCCCCTTGTGGCTCCGATCAGCACGGGCCAGGCTGCGGAGGAGGGAAAGGGGGGAGAGGCGTCGGCGGAGAAGGAGCCGATGGTGGAGGACCTCCTGAACGAGCTGGAGCAGGGGCCGCTCCTTTCCGCGGGCTCGATGATGGTGGCGGCGCCCGAGGTGCCGGCTAGCGCCGACAAGGCGCCGGAGGGCCCGGCTAGGGAAGAGGACCCAGGGTCGAGCCTTCCCTCGACCGATCCGCAATAGGAGGCGCCGGCGGAGGGACGGAGGGAGTCGGGGCTCGTGCCGTCGAGCGGCGGGTCGCTGTCGGGGCAGCTCGAGGCGGAGGAGGATCTGCCCGACATCGAGCTCGACCGACCGATATGGCCGTTTCCCGTCCCACTGAGCCCGCCCCTTGCCGTGGTTCCCATCGAGCAGCCGGCCCAGCGGGGGGCCCCGCGCGAGGTGCGGTCCATCTTCCGGGAGGTGGCCGTGCTTATGGCGGCGGAGGCGGAGCGGTCCTGCTCCGAGGAGGCGGACCGGTCCGCACAGGTGTCAGCCGCCCTCGCGCGGGCTGAGGCGAGCTTCGAGATCTCCGCGCGGAGCTGAGCCGGAACGCCAGATGGCGAGCCGGCTTAACGAGGCGGAGGCGGAGGTCGGGTGGCTCGAGGCGAGGTCGCTCGATCCAAGGAGGAGGCCGCCGCCGTTCTCGAAGCGTCGAGGAAGGAGGCCGCGGACGCCCGAAGCGAGGCCACCTCTGCCCGGGCTGAAGCCGAGGCGGCGAAGCAGGAGGCTGCTGACGCCCGCGGCGAGGCCGCCGCGCCCGAGCCGCAGCGGGGGGAGGCGGCGAGAAAGAGGCCGAAGACGCGTGAGTGGCGCCGCCACCGCCCGAGCTGCCGAGGGGGCGGCGCGGCAGGAGGTGATCCGAAAGGATCTGGCCCTGGTGGAGGCGGGCCGGCTGATCGAGGACCTTAGGTCGAGAGAAGCTCCTCACGCTGGCCGAGAAGCGCAGGCTGGAGCAGCGTGCTGAGGGCCTGACCAGCGACCTCGCCGCACTGGGGCAACACTGCGACGGTGAGGCTTACACCTTGTTCTTGTTTGGGTCTCGAAGTTTTTTGTTACGCCGCCGTCTCACTTCCTTGTTTATTGCGCAGGGGTCGAGAAGACGGTCGAGGAGCTCCGCGGAACGAACCAGGCTCTCTTGGACCCACTCCAAGATGAGACGATGGTGGCGGAGCGGGCTCGTTCCTCTCTCGACCGGCTCGGCCCCATGTGGGGTGCTCCTCCTGTGACCGCGGCAGATGGTGCAATGGCTCGGGGCGACGCCTTGGTCGACGCCTTGTGCTTCTTCGACGCAGCCGCGCGGAACCGTGTCCGGCAAGCTCTCCATCACGGCGTCAAGCAGACACTCGCGGTTGTTCGCTCGGTTTCCGCTTCCCGGTCCACGTTGTCGCGAATGGCTCATCGAGATCAAGGGGAAGGATGAGGAGTGGAACAACCGCCGTGTCGACAAGATTTTGGAGAAGATGGAGAGGCCGGGGACGTCGCTCGCGAAGATCTTCGAGGAGGACGTGCTGCCTCCTGACACCAACAGTGGTGTCGGGAGCCCTCCTCCTTCGAGCTCGGGCGTCGAGGTCGAGCCTGCCATCGTGGACCTTGGGGAGGAGTACCGCACCGACGAGGACTGAGGCCTGCGTGCCAAATTTGGCGTCGAGGCCCTTGTAAGAATTTTATGACATAAATGAGGGTACGTCGAGACCCGAATGTATATGTGATTTGTTTATGAAAAAGAGTTGTTTTCTTTTCAAATGCGTTTGACCGCTTCTCTTTGTCGCGAGCTCGAGTTTCTGCTAACTTAGTCTGTGTTCCTTTGATACGTCGCGAGCCCCTCGAGGGGAGGCGTAGGTAGGGCACCATAGCCCGGGGGCGTAGGTGGTCGTCTACGTCGACGCCCCCCGACCCTGGAGGCTCGAGGTACTTTAAGATTTAGACGTCGCTAGTTTACTCGAGGCGCGAGTCGAGACGAGGTTCAAATTTTTTGAAAAGAAAACACGCGTTTTTTCTGGAGTCTGGGGGGCGTTTACCCCCTTGTCAGCCCCCGAGGGAGGCTCGACCCTGAGCTAGGCAGGGTCGAGGCTACCTTAAGATGCGAAGCAACACGAACGATAATGCACGAGTTTGTTCATTCATTTGACATGTTTGTACAAAGTGATAAAATGAACAAGGCCTCGAGGCCTTTAAGGGTAGAAGCGACGTAGCTGAGATATGTTCACGCGTTCGCCAGGATCCTGCCTGTAGAGTCGTCGTAGAGTGTATGTGCCTGGTTGAGCACTTCGGCCACGGTGTATGGGCCTTCCCACGGAGGGGTGAGCTTATGGCGCCCTCGATTATCTTGCAGCCGTCGAAGCACGAGGTCCCCCACCGCCAGGTCCCTTTTGCGCACGTGCTTGTCGTGGTAGCATCGAAGTGTTTGCTGGTAGCGTGCAGAGTTGATGAGCGCCACGTCTCGGGCCTCCTCGAGCTGGTCCTTGGCGTTGGCGAGCCTTTCGTCGCTGGTTTGCTCGTTGTAGGCTCGAAGTCGAGGTGAGCCGTACTCGAGGTCCGTAGGTAAGATGGCCTCGGCGCCGTAGGTTAGGAAAAACGGAGTGAACCCGGTGGCTCGACTCGGCGTAGTCCTGAGGCCCCACAGCACCGAGGGGAGTTCTGTAGCCCACCCCTTTCCGAAATCCTTGAGGGTCTTGAACAGCCTCGGCTTTAGCCCATGGAGTATCATGCCGTTGGCGCGCTCGACCTGCCCGTTGCATTGGGGATAGGCGACCGAGGCCCAGGTTACGCGAATGTTGTTGTCATCGCAGAAGTTGGTGAACTTTTTGCCCGTGAATTGGGTGCCATTGTCGGTGATGATGACATTAGGCACCCGAACCGGTACATGATGTTGGTGATGAACTCGACAGCCCTCTCGGAGGTGGGGTCTCCTATCGGCTTAGCCTCGATCCACTTGGTGAACTTGTCGACGGCCACGAGCATGTGTGTGTACCCTCCAGTTGTCTTTTGAGGGGACCCACGAGGTCGAGCCCCCAAACGGCAAATGGCCAAGTGATTGGGATCATCTGCAGGGCGTGTGCGGGCTGGTGCGTTTGCTTGGCGTAGATTGAGACACCATGGCATGCTTGGACCAAACGCTTGGCATCCCCAATGGCGGTCGGCCAATAGAAGCCTTGTCGGAAGGCGTTGCCAACCAGGGCCCTCGGCGCGCGTGGTGGCCGCAAGCCCCCGAGTGCATATCGTCGAGGAGCTAGCGCCCTTCCTCGAGTGGGATGCAGCGTTGAAGGATCCAGTCGGACTTCGTCGGTATAGCTCCCGTTCATCGCCGTAGATGACGTAGGTCTTGGCCCTTCGAGCGATGCGGTCGGGCCTCCGTCTTGTCTTCTGGTAGCTCGCCTCGCGTCAGGTAGTCGAGGTAGGGCATCCGCTAGTCGAGGGGCCGTGATGACGAAGGGGCGTGTGCGTCGACCTGCATCGCCTCTGCGGACGTCGAGGGGTCCTTCTCGAGGGGTGGCGTTGAGAGTCGAGCCCCGTGTCCTGCTCGGGGGTGGCGTCGAGGGGCCAGCCCCCGGGTCGATTTCGACGGATGGCTCGAAGACGTCCCTCGAGAAGAGACTCTGGCGGTACCGTGCCGCGCCGGTGGACGCCAACTTTGCCAGCTCGTCTGCGGCCTCGTTGTACTTCCGAGCTATGTGGTTGAGCTCGAGGCCGTAAAACTTGTCTTCCAGCTTGCGCACCTCCCGCAGTATGCCTCCATCTTGGGATCGATGCAGCTTGAAGCCTTCATAACCTGGTTGACGACGAGCTGCGAGTCTCCTCGGGCGTCGAGGCGTCGGACCCCGAGCTCGAGGGCGATGCGCAGCCCATGACAAGGGCCTCGTACTCGGCGACGTTGTTGGAGGCGGGGAAGTGCAAGCGAAGCAGGTAACGCATGTGTACTCCGAGGGGTGAGATGAAGAGCAGGCCTGCTCCCGCCCCCGTCTTCGTGAGGGATCCATCGAAGTACATGGTCCAGAGTTCGGCCTGAATCTGTGCCGGCGGGAGCTGAGTGTCGGTCCATTCAGCAACGAAGTCCGCCAACGCTTGCGATTTGATGGCCTTTCGCGGGGCATAGGTGATGGTCTCCCCATCAGTTCGGCGGACCACTTGGCGATGCGCCCCGTGGCCTCCCGATTGTTGACGATCTCTCCGAGGGGGAAGGATGACACCACCGTTACGGGATGAGCGAGAAGTAGTGTTGGAGCTTGCGCCTTGTGATGATGATGTCGTAGAGCAGCTTGGATGTGTGGGTACCGGACCTTGGCCTCGGAGAGTACCTCACTGGTGAAGTATACCGGCCGCTGGACCGGCAATGTATGACCCTCCTCGTGCCTCTCGACGGATGACCGCGCTAACCACCTGAGTGGTTGCGGCCACATAGAGGAGGAGGGGCTCGGGGGAATCGTCACCTTCGGCTGGTCGCGGGGGCACGAGAATTGGTGCAGAAGTCAGCAGCCCCTTCAACTTGGTTAAGGCCTCCTCCGCTTCGGCGGTCCACGCAAAGTGTTCCGTCTTTAGCAGGCGGTAGAGGGGTAGCGGTGCTTTTTCCCCTAGCCTCGAGATGAATCTGCTGAGAGCGGCTAGGCAGCCTGTTACTTTCTGCACACCCTTGAGGTCACGAATCGGGCCCATCCTTGTGACTGCTGAGATTTTTTCAGGTTTGCCTCGATCCCCCGTTGCGAGACGATGTAGCCAAGTAGCATGCCTCGAGGCACACCAAAGACACACTTCTCGGGGTTGAGCTTCACATTCTTGGCCCGGAGGCACTCGAACGTGGTCTCGAGGTCGCTGATGAGGTTCCCTACTTTTTTAGTTTTAACCACGATGTCATCGACGTAGGCCTCGACGGTCTTGCCTATGCGCTCGCAAAGATGTGCTGCATACATCGCTGGTACGTTGCCCCGGCGGTTCGAAGGCCAAAGGGCATCGTAACATAGCATACATACCAAATGGCATGATAAAAGAGGTCGCGAGCTCATCGGATTTTCTCATTCTAATTTGGTGGTAGCGGAATACGCATCAAGGAACGAAAGCACTTCGCACCCAGCAGTGGAATCGACGATCTGGTCAATTCTAGGTAAAGGAAATGGAACTTTTGGACATGCTTTATTCAGACCAGTAATCTACACACATCCGCATTTTTCCATTCTTTTTCCTAACTTACAGGGTTAGCTAGCCACTCTGGGTAAAATACCTCCTTGATGAATCCGGCCGCCCAAAAGCTTGTGCACCTCCTCGCCGATGATCCTGCGCTTTTCCTCGTCGAAGCGGCGCAGGCGTTGCTTCACCGGTCTGGACCCGGCCTGGATCTCCAAGGCGTGCTCGGCGACTTCCCTCGGTATGCCCGGCATGTCCGAGGGGTTCCACGCAAACATGTCGATGTTCGCGCGGAGAAAGTCGACGAGCACTGCTTCCTATTTGGGCTCGAGGCTGGTACTGATGGTCAGCGTCTTGCCATTGGCCGAGGTCGGGTCGACGGGGGTATTTGCTTGGTGTGTGCTCGGCCGGCTCGAAGGTGCCGGCGTGTGACGCTTTGCTTCTGGGGCCCCCTCGGTGGCCAGAGCTGCCAAGGTCTCGAGAGAGTCGAGGTGGACGTTGGCCTCCCCCCCGCTCGACGCACTCCACGTGCAGTGGTATGCGTGCTCGTAGGAGGTGTCAACGGTGATGACCCCTTTTGGCCCCGGCATCTTGAGCTTCAAGTACGTGTAGTTAGGAATCGCCATGAACTTGGCGTAGCCTGGCCGGCCGATGATGGCGTGGTAGGTCCCTTGGAAGCCGACCACCTCGAAGGTGAGCGTTTCCTGTCGGAAGTTTGCCGGCGTGCCGAAGCAGACCGGCAGGTCGATGCGCCCGAGGGGGTGGGCTTCTTTCCTGGTACTACTCCGTGGAACCCCCCGACACTGGGTCGGACCTGTCCTCTGAAATCCCCAGGAGGTCGAGGGTCTCGAGGTATATGATGTTGAGGCTCGAGCCCCCATCCATCAACACCTTGGAGAACCGAACGTCGACTATGACGGGGTCGACGACGAGGGGGTAAGCCCCGGGTTTATGACCCGGTCGGATGGTCGTCACGGTCGAACGTGATTGGCGCATCGGACCAGTCAAGATACGGGGGGCGTCGTGGCCAAGCGAAAAGATTTCCCGGCGCTCCTTCTTTCTTTCTCGAGCTGAGAGCCGACGGTCGGCCCCCCGTAGATCATGTAGCAGTCGCGCACCGGGGGGAAGTCGCCATCTGCGTTTCTGCCGCCGCGTCGATCGGTATCTTTTCCCTTAGGGCGTCTTCCCTCTTATCGCCGAGCTTGGAGTAGTAGCCCCTCAACAGTCGGCAGTCTTTCAACTTGTGGTTTACAGGGCCCCTGTGGTAGGTACAGGGATCCTCGAGCATCTGGTCGAAAACAGCCCCATCGGGGGGCCTCGGGGCTTCTTAGGCTCGAGGGCGCCCGCGAGCACCTCTTTGTCGTCGTCGTCATCGGCGCCACGCTTCGCCTTCTGGCCCTTGCGTTTGTTTTCTTCCTTTTGTTGCCGTCATTGTTGTCGTTCTTGGCGTCGTTACCCTTGCTGGAGCCCTCCGGCGCGATCACAGCCTTGCCTTTGTCCGTGGAACGGCCAAAGAAGGCCCCCACTGCTTCGTCGCCCGAAGCAAAGCTGGTGACGCGATCCATCAGGTCCTCGACCGTCCCGGGACGGTAGCGTCCTAGCTCATGAACAAGCTCTTGGCATGTTGTGCCTGCGAGGAACGCTGAGATGACGTCCTCGTCAGGCACGTGGGGGAGCTCGAGGCGCTGCTTCGAGAACCGTCGAGCGAAGTCGCGGAGGGGCTCGTCCGCCGCCTGTCTGCAACGCCGTAGGTCCCAGGGGTTGCCTGGACGCACGCAGGTCCCTTGAAATTCCCGTCGAAGACCCTAACTAGGTCGGCCCAGTCATGGATCCGATCCGGCGGGAGCCCCTCAAGCCACCGTCGGGCGGTGTCCGAGAGGAGAGGTAAAGTGGGAGCTGACGGATGATCACGCGGTCGTCGTTCTTCGCTCCGCCCAGTTGGCAACCAAGACGGAAGTCCGAGAGCCAGAGCTTGGGCTCGACCTCCCCGTCATACTTCACGATGTTGGTCGGCGGTCGGAAGCGGTCGGGGAGGGTCGAGCTGCGGATGGCCCGGCTGAAGACTCGGGGGCCCGGGGGCTCGAGGACCTGCCGGTCTCGTCGCTGTCGTAGCGCCCCCCTCGATGGGCGCTATAGCCACGCTCTTGGGCCCCTTGTCCTTGCGCGTCGGTTGATGTCGTTGCGGGCGTCGTTGGGGTCTCGAGGCGGCCGGTTGTCGACGATCCGTTCGCGGACTGGCCTAGCTCGAGAGGCGTCCGGCTGGTGGACGGATGCCTCGCGAGCGTCGTGGGGCGTGTCCGCCGGTTTCCCCGAGGCTGCTCCGCGTCGGCGTGACGCCGAGCTCTCGGCCTGCTGCACCGCGGCTGTCTCGAGGAGGTTTTCATTTCTCCGAGCATGCGCCTGGCATCGGGGTTGGAGACGGCGGGCAGGTCACGGAGCATCATAGCCGCCGCCACCACGTTCTGGCCGGCTCGGGGGAAACATGCTTCAGGGCGTGCTGGTGCCCCGTCCTCGAGGATCCGCCGGTGGACCTCTCGAGCCCGGCCTCGAGCTCCGGCTCCTCGGGGCTGGGGTGGTTCCTGCATCAGGGTTTGCCGGAGCTGCAGCAGGTGCCGCCGTTCCTCCTCGGCTTTGGTGATTGCCTCTTGCACTTGTGCGAGTTGTGCCGCCCGGCCATCGTCGTGCTTAGGCGGTACAGCTGGTGCTCGAGTTCGTCCCTTCCCAGAACGCGTGATCCGCCTGCCGCGGCCACGTCGCTAGGTCCCTCTAGGTCGAGGGCCGGCCTGTCGTCGTCGCCTTCGTCCTCGGTATCGCATACGACTCCTCGAGTTGGAAGCACTCCCTGGTGGGATCCCAGAGGTCGGGGTCGTGGTAGTCGTATTCGTCGAGTCGGAGCTGTTGACGGCATGCCGCCTGGCCGATGCTGGGACCGCAGCTCGCGGTACCATTCTCCGACGGTGGCTCGCCGAGGTGGCTCGAAGGGTCGCAAGAAGTCGCGGTCGACGCGCGCGGAGGTGGAGTGGACGATTCCAGGCTGGCCATGGCCTGCAGCAGCGCGCCCGAACGCTGCTCCGGTCCACTCCGTCTGGTCCTGACGGCGCTCGTCGAGAGCGGTGGGCGAAAACAGCCGCAGAGTTGTCGAGGCCGACCGGGAACCGCTGGCGTCGAGCGCAGCGCGACCTGTGCGGGAGGAGGTGAGCGGCGTCGACGGCGCACGGCTCGGAGGCCTCTGGCCTGGCTCCTGGTCCGTACGCATGACGAATGCGAAGTCGCTAGGCGGGGCGTGAGTGCGCCTCGGAGGTCCTCAGCCGCGCGCGGGCGGGTTTCCCCTTGGGACTCTGCACCGGCTACGGGGGCGTAGGTGTTTGCCGCGGGCACCGCCTGCGCCCGGCGACGACGGTGACGATGGCGCCGCTCGCGTCGTGGCGACGTGTGGTGGTGCAGGGCGACGCGTCACTCCCCCCGCGCGGGGTTGGCGTGACACGCACTCTCGCTCGGGCCCTCCGTGGAGAGCAGAGTCAGCTCGTTGCCGTTGCCTGTGGCCAGGAACTCGAGGCTCCCGAACCAGACGATGGCACCAGCCGAGAACGGAAGAGGGGATGAAGCCATCCAGGAATCAACGAGAAATCGGCTCGGACACGCGAAGTCCCCTACCTGGCGCGCCAACTGTCGGTGTGTTTCATACCGGGGGTGTCACACCAACTAATATGTCGCGTGCTTCTCTTCCTGGATGGTGATGCAAGGGGACACAAGGATTTATCCTGGTTTGGGCAAAGAAGGCCCTACGTCCAGCGGGGGGAGATGTTCTGTATTACTTGTACCTAAGTGCTTGTACAGGGCAGAATACAAGCTCAGTGAGCGTGACCGGAGTCCGGACTCGGCTGTGCGTGGACTCGTGTGTGTGTCCGTCGTCCCGAGTGAGGGCCCTAGCGTCCCTTTTATAGAGCAAGGGGAGGCCAGGGTTACATGAAAGTATTACAGGTGTCGGGCGTATGGTGCCCCATACGGAGAAGGGTAGGAACTCTGTCTTGTCAGGGCCACTGGAGCCGATGTGATTGTCGCTGTTGAGGCGTCCTTGGGTCGTGGCTTCCATCCTGGGTGCGGACGTGGTGGCGCGACAAGGCGGGAGCCGTACAGCACACCCATCCCGAAATGTACAGTACCGGCGGGGTCCCTCCGGGTCTTGGGGTACCTGTCCTCCAATTGCACGAAAGTAGTTAGGGCTCGAAGGGCGCGGAGCCGGCTTCGAGGTGGTGCCACGGGGCCGAGGGGGCGGAGCCGGCCTCGAGGTGTTACAGTGCAGGGCTCGAGGGGCGCGTAGCGGCCTCGAGGGGTTACAGTGCCTGGCTCGAGGGGCGTAGCCGGCCTCGAGGGGTTACAGTGCCTGGCATGGCCGAACAGTGCTGCACTGGTGCCTTTTGCCCATGCTTGTGGTGAAAACGAGACTTGACCTTTACACCGAGTTACTGTGGTACACGCCGTGCACTAGTGGACATGACCGGAGTAGGTGAAGGGAAGGAAATGCGTGGTATGGGCTGGTACGGCTGTCTGTGCAGCTCGAGGAGGTCCGTGTGTTAAGGCTCGAGGTGTGGGGCGCGCTTGCCCGAGGTCTGGAGGGGCTCGAGCGAGACGGAGAAGGAGCGGGTTCGCCCGAGGCCTCGCTGGGAGGGCTCGGGCGGGCGAGACGGAGATGGAGCGTTCGCCCGAGGCTTTGGCTGGGAGGGCTCGGGGAGACGGAGAAGGAGCGTTCGCCCGAGGCCTTGTTGGAGGGCTCGGGCGAGACGGAGATGGAGCGTTCGCCCGAGGCCTGGCTGGGAGGGCTCGGGCGAGACGGAGACGGAGCGTTGGGTGTTTGCGTTGATTGGGGTACCCCTTTTTGTACCACCGACAGAATGTATATGAAACAAGTGTGTGAACAAGATATACTAAGCAAACTAAACACAACTAACTAAACACGGTATATGACAAGAGATAGTATCTACACAAGAGAATAGCTCAAAGTAAGTACACAAAGTAAATGAGTTAGATAGAAGTGGTTTCACCGAGCCTTCGGGATCATCTAGTAGAGAGCCAATCACCGGTGAAACCCACTCGTGATGCCAATCACCAAGAATATGGATATGAAGACCAACCGGCACGCTACTCCCCGTTGTGTCGACAAACACTAGGTGACCCGGTGGCTAATCGGCGCAAAGCCAAGCTCACAAAGAGCGCCACAAGAATCTACCACTAGTGAGGTAGCTCAATGACACAAGCAATCCACTAAGGATGCCTCTTGCCGCTCCGGCGATGGTGAGGCTCAAAACCTCTCACAATCACGATCGGTGGTGGCCAAGAACAATCTCCTCTCTTGCCAACAACACCACAACGCCTCCAAGCCGTCTAGGCACCGACAAATGCCAAGAGTAACAAGAAAACTCAATGCCGATGCGAAGAACTAGTGCCACTAGATTGAACTCTTTCAAAATACGCACTAGATCACTTAATCTCACTTGGTTTGATCAAATCAACTTGGGAGATGAGTTGGGAGGCTTGCCAAAGCTCAAGCACTAGTATGCTTAGGAATCAAAATGTGCAAGAGAGAAACCTAGTGAGCCGGCCAAGCCCCTTAAATAGGCCACACAAGTCGGCCTAGCCGTTGGGCTGAAAACCCGAGCATCGGACGCGCCGGTGTCGGGGCCATCGGACGCTCCCCCAGCGTTCGATGCTCCGATGAGCACCACGTGTCCCCCTGCTATGAATTCAGTCCGTCAGATCCCAACGGTCATATTCATTCGCGCCACGGTTAATGTGACATCAGACGCGCCGATGCCAGGCATCGGACGCTCCGATGCCACTACTCGTTTCAGCATATTTCTGCGTCACATCGGACGCGCCGGCACCTTTACATCGGACGCTCAACCCCTGCGTCCGATGACCATGCAGAGAGGTTCCAGAGAGTGCCAAAACACATCGGACGCGTCCGATGGATCCCCATCGGACGCATGCCAGCTTCCGATGCTCCCTGGGAAGCTAGCTCGCGCCACGTCACCTGCATCGGACTCTGCAACAGTGATTCCTCAGCGTCTGTTGCCAGCGTCTGATGCTTCTTCAGCTTCTGATAGAAACTAGGGTATGCAGCCGCTGCCAGCGTCCGATGCTGATAACTCAGCACCTTTCGCTTTCTAACTTCTACCCTTGCGCCCATGCGCCAACACCAAAGTGATTCAACACTTGTGCACGTGTGTTAGCATTTTGCAAAGCATTTTCCAAGGGTTTTGTTAGTCAATCACTAGGTCTATAGCATCGATATGTTAGAGAACACTAGTGGCACTTGAACACCGCATAAGCCGTGAATAATCTCCTCTTAATAGTAGGCTATGTATCCTAAATGTGATCACACTCGCTAAGTGTCTTGATCACCAAACAAAGAGCCCTATAGGTTATACCTTTGACTTCGGGCCTCTTTGCTCATCTCTTCTCTCTTCATTTCACAAATGATAGAGCACTTGAGCTTTTGAGTGCTTGTGGCCATCACCATCCCTCCATGGTTTCCACCTTGCTAGCTCCACCACTTGGCTTGGTCACAATCCTTTTATAAGCTACACACATGCTTAGCAATAGGATTAGACCAAATAGCTTCATCAATTAACCAAAACCAAATAGGGCTTTCAATCTCCCCTTTTTGGTAATTGATGAAAACCTATACAAAGATATATAATTTAAATTTGAGTAACCACATTGATAGTATTAGCTCCCCCTACTTATGTGCTATAGAGTTTGGTTCTAAAATTGGCACATATGTATGGATATGAAATGTGGGTGAGCAATACTACCAATGATGATGCTAAGGCATAAGAATGGACCTTTGGAGCGTGATACCAATCGGAGTGCACATGTTATACTATCCTTAGCACCACATTGTCACTAGACATACATCAAAACTCAAGAACCATGAGATCAATATTATAATAAGGCTCTTGATCCACTTGAAATACAAGTATGTCTAGTGGCTATTCTATACATGCCAGTAAATCATTTCATCAATCATAACCTATCACTAGCATTCACCTCATAAGCATGGATATCAATGATATCGAATTAAAAGGCTTATGCAATGCAATCAATCATATGAATATACGCATTTCAAATGCAACATAATGTTTATGAGCTTGCTCCCCTATTTATATACTCCGATCCCACTTGAAGGTTTACTTAGCATGTCTTAGCATTTTCTCCCTTATATCTTTGTCATTATTTTCTCCCCCTTTGCCAACAATTATCATAAAAGTGGGGCAAATTTAATGAAAGGAGGCAATTTGCATTAAGAGATTCATATGTGGGGATCAAACTAAGTCAAGTTAGGCTTAATCCAGCTCATGAGCATAGGATATTTAACACGGTTTGCTCTAGAGTAAGCTTCTTCAATCTTACAATGGTTATCTTACTCACGTGGTTAAACACCCATTGCTCACTTACTAGACCAAAACACTAGAGTTACAAGCTCAGAATCAAGTTATATGCTACCACTAGATCAAGTCAAACATAGAAGCAATAGTGGTACCATATATACTCCAAATTCATTTGATTTACCATGAATGAGCCTAAATAAGCAATGGCTATATGAACTAGATCACAACCTAATAAGAATGCATGCACATGCCAAACAATTCACCTTGCTTCTGGAGGAGAGGCATGTCATAAGTAGGGGTGCATTCAACTCATGTTGGAGAAGTCTAGGATATTCAATTCATTCCTTAGCTTGCAAAACCTTCTTTCATCTAGTGGCTTGGTGAAGATATCTGCAAGTTGATCATCGGTGCCCACACTCTCAATAGATATATCTTTCTGCTTGATGATTCTAATGAAGTGATCCTTATGTCAATGTGCTTTGTTCTTGAATGTTGAACCGGGTTGGTGGTCTATTTTGACGGCGCTCTCATTATCACATAGCAATGGACTTGTCCAAAACTTGACTCCATAATCTTGCAATGTAGCTTTCATCCATAGCAATTGTGCACAACAAACCGACCGGGATATGTATTCGGCTTCCGCGTAGAGAGTGCAACACTATTTTGCCTTTGATGACCATAAGACAAGTGATCTTCCAAAGCAATTGACAAGTGCCCCGATGTGCTCTTCCTATCCACTTGCATTCCCGCATAGTCGGAATCCCGAGTAGGTAATCCCAATCAATTCAATTGAGGAGCCCTTGGCATACCATGCGTCCAAATTGGAGGTGCTTCAAATATATCCATTTCTTTTGGTATTGCCTCAAATGACTTTCTCTGTTGGTGAATGTGGAGGAACCGTGCACACTATGCACACACTAAACATGACATACGGCCTTTGATGCGGTCACATAGAGTAGGCTTCCAATCATTGACCGGTATAATTTTTGATATACCATGTCACCACTAGAGTCACTATCCAAATGTCCATTTGTGCCCATTGGAGTGGTTATTGCCTTTGCTTCATCTAACCTGAAGGGTCGAGATGGCGGACTAGAGGGGGGGTGAATAGTCCTTTTTAAAATTAATCGCGTCGGAGCGGCTAACCGAAACAAATGCGGAATTAAAACTATCGGTCTAGCCAAGACTACACCCCTCTACCTATACTCTATGACACCTTATAAAAGATCCTAAACAAAGCAAATAAGGTGCCAGGCTAGCTAGAGCTCACCTAACCAATTTAGATGCAAGGTCACACAAACCTAAGCAACTAATACTTCAAGCACGGGGAGCTCCTACACAATCTAGTAAGCAAAGCACAAAGCTCCTAAGCTCACTAGCAATGCTCAATAACAAGGCTACACAAGCCAAATTAGAGAGCTCAACTTAGCTACACAAACTAAGCAATGTGACTAGCAAGACTACAAGTCAACTAGTCACTCATGGGATCAACTCTATGCTACACAAGCAAGATAGCTACACAAGCACAATATGTATGAAAGTAAATACAAGCTTGTGTAAGGAGATTGCAAACCACCGAGAAGAGTAGACAATGTTGACACGGTGATTTTTCCCGAGGTTCACTTGGTTGCCACCAAGCTACTCCCCGTTGTAGCGATACACCCACTTGGAGGTTCACGCGCTAATAGGCATCACACGCCTAACCCTCAATAGGGTGCCGCCACAACCAACACAAGATGGGGATCCACAAGCTACGAGCAATCCACTAGAGTTACCTTTCGTGATCTCCCACGGGGAAGGTACAATACCCCTCACAAAGCTTTCTCCGGAGCCACGCACAATCTTCACGCGGGCTTCACGACGGAGACTCGATCACCAAGCCGTCTAGGAGGTGGCAACCTCCAAGAGTAATAAGCACCACCGGCTTGCAACTCGAACACCTAGTGCCACTCGATGCAATCTCTCAAAGCAACGCACTAGAATCGCTCACTCGCAATAGATTCGCGCGCTAGCAAGCACAAGCGAGTTAGAAGGCTCCCAAGCACATCCACACAAGCCACCTAGGCTTTGGAGTGCTCCAACATCAACCTAGGGCCGGCCACAACGACTATATATAGGGAAGGGGCGGCGGCGGCCCGAACCCTACCTTTCTGCGCTTGGTCGGTAGTACCGACCCTCCTGGGCGGTACCACCGACAGAGTCAAACTAGCCGTTTTCCCACTTTCCGCTGATTACGGCGAGGCACCGACCTTGGTCGGTTCCTCCGGCCCGGTAGTACCGAGGTAATGGCGGTACTACCGCCAGGCCAAAAATCGCCGCGACCAGAGAGCTCTGCGAAAAACCAGCCACTACCGACCTTGCGTCGGTACCACCGCGGGCGGTAGTACCGAGGTAATGGCGGTACTACCGACAAGCCATTTTTCAAAACAACAGAGAGCCTCGCGAAAAAACCAGCCACTACCGACCTTGCGTCGGTACCACCGTGGGCGGTAGTACCGAGGTAATGGCGGTACTACCGGCAAGCCTTTTCAGAAACTACAGAGAGCCTCGCGAAAACCCTCAGGGCCACGGTACCACCGACCATCCGGTCGGTACCACCGCCGGCGGTAGTACCGAGGTAATAGCGGTACCACCGCCAGGCCAAAAATGCTTCGGAACAGAGAGGTCTGCACGCTGCATCCTTGGGCGGTACCACCGACAACCAGGGTCGGTACCACCGACAACACACAGAAAACTCCATTTTCATCTCCGAGTTGATCCAAACCAACTCCAACAACTTCTCCTTTGCAAATGTGCTAACACCAACAAGTGTTCATCATCTTGTGCAAGTGTGTTAGCATTTTCACAATCTTTTCAAAGGATTTTCTCTTGCTCTCACCACGCCACTCGATCTTAGTAACATCGCAAAGTTAGATCGCTTAAGTGGCACTAGATGACCGATATGCAACACAAGTTTGCTCCTCTTAATAGTACGGCCATCTATCCTAAACCCGGTCATAATCTTCTCTACACACCTATGACGGTGAAATGAAATGCCCTACAAATATACCTTTGCCTTGCGCATTCCATTCCATCTCCTTCGGTGTTGATGCAACACATGCACCAACCTATCTTCAAATGATATGATCCACTTCATATCATCACATGGCCTCCATGGTCCATCGATCTTGACATCACTTGCTCTTCACCATCGCTTCGGTCCTTCGGCGCCAAGTCTTGCTTAAGCCTCCCGACACTCGGTACCAACGGCTTCAAAGCCCAACTTGCCCTTCACCTTCGCAACCGGTCCATCAAGCCAAGTCTTGCCTTGATCTTCTCCATCTTAGCCATATGACCACATGTCATGTCACATATGCATTAAGCTCCTTCTTCATCTTCATGCATGAGCATTGCAACATCCTCCAAGCCAATTCTCCTCTATGGCATATTGCTCACACATGATCACCTATGGACTAATCACCTGTGTAATTTACTTCAAACACATATTAGTCCACCTAAGTTGTCACTCAATTACCAAAACCAAACTAGGACCTTTCAATCTCCCCCTTTTTGGTAATTGATGACAACTCTACAAAGATATGGAAATTAAGCTCTTTGGATTCTATGTTACTTATCCAACGTTAAGACCATATAAAGAATTTGGATAAGCACCATACAACCCAACTTTGTAGTGTGTTAACCCCCCTACATGTGTGCTCAAATGGTTTGGTTTCAAGCTTGCACACACGCATAAATATGAAATTTGTGGGAGTGTTAGCACTACTAAGTGATGCTAAGGTATACATGATGAAATTTTACCTTTGAAGCGTGCATACCACATTTTGATTCATCCTTAGCATCGAAGAGTAGCTAGACATCATAAAAACTAGAAACCCCGTGAGATCAACATTAATAGCAAGGGTCTAGTTTTGCATTAAAAGCACAAGCCTAGCTATTAACCTATGCATGCTAGTATCAATTCATCAATTAAGTCCTATAACTAGCATACACCACACAAGCATGCATATAAAATTTTAAAACTTATGTAATGCAAACAAGCACATGATTATGCACATATCAAATGCAACAACCAAGTTCATGAGCTTGCTCCCCCTACTTGTGTGCTCTCATTGTCCAAGAATTTGATCCTTCAATCTTGCTCCCTCTTGATCCATGTCCATCTTCTTTTCTCCTCTTTGTCCTTGACATACATAATGACATAATTGACATATCTTTTCCATAACTTCTCCCCTTTGTCATCAATGACCATAAAAGGTATGCTCTTTCTCACAAAGGGTGACACTAGGGTAGATGGTTGACACGTTAGGCTTCATTTTTGATGGACACTACTATATGTGTTGGAATGAACCCACTTGAAGGATCTTTGACTTGATACCACTAGGTGGGGCACTCCTCCTATGTCATAGCATGGGTCATCCAATTGATAAACTTGAGCTCTTGTTGGAGAGGGATGCTTTGCTTGATTTGATCACTTATAGTTGAGGATCACTTGAAGTCTTGTAGGATACCACTTGAATGAAAGTTTAAACTTGATATCCATTTGCATTATTGTCTTCTTCTTGAACTCTTGTCGTCTTCATGAGCTTCTCATTTGTGACTTGAACTAGGCAATATTGCATAAGATATCTAACTCGGTTGCTCTAGAGTAAGCTTCCTCACACATCTTTCAATGGTTATCTTACTCATGTTGAATTAGACACTTGAATGTTCATCTTCTAGATCAAGTACTTGGGTTCACTAGCTCATGAACAAATTCACATACTATCCACTAGATCATATAGTCAATCAAGCAATAGTGGTAGGCTATGAATTTAAACTTTTCAATTGTTATGCATGATCCTATTGAGCATGTACTATATGCACTAACGCATACTAGTAAGGGATGAATATGATCATGCACATTACAATGATACCTTTGCTATCTTGGAGTAGAGGATAGTCATTTGATTCCAATTAAGCTCCAAATAGCAATGTGAAGTCCATGGTGAAGACCAATATATACCAATTGATGATAGAACAAATCTTCACTCATATGATTAAGTGCGCTATCTTGTTGTGGTTGGCTTGCTTCTTCATTTGAACATAGCTTGCATATGAATACCACTTGAATTGTCATGATTTGCTTTACTATCTGCATGTTGCTTGCTTTGCTTGGTCAATCCTTTCATTGCTTCAACTAAGCATCTCAAATATCCTTTGAATCACCACTTCCATATTAGCCTTCCAAGTACCATATGGTTAACCTACCAAAGGCGGCAAGCCCTACAAAAGGGAGAAGTGACCTCTCTCCAAAGAATCATCCTTGATACTCACTTGAATTGACTTTGTTTGATTGATCCATTTGAACTCTTCTTGAAATGTGACTTTGAATCCATCTTTGAGTCCTTTTCTTTCTTCCAAATGATCTTCAATTTGATACTAGAACTTGATCTTTATCTTCATCTTGATGTTGGTCTTGATCTTCAATTTGAGTACCAAATGTGTGCCAAATACACTTCCCAATCAAATGAACTTGTACTCATATTTGTCATACTTCTAGCTCATCTCAAAACCAAACATAGGTCCCTCAACCACTTATAAATATGATTCCAACTTGAGGACCTTTCAATCAAAGTGACTCTAAATCAATCCATATTTGTCACTTTTCTGGCAGATTCTGTCCTTCTCAAAGAAACATGCATATCTCCCAAAATATAAGTCTAATGACTATGAAATTGTGGTGGAGATGTGCCTCTCTAAATGTTCTAGCAGCCATAAAAATTTGAGCTTCATTGGCTTTCTAGATTGCTACCAGATTTCAATTCTCTCCATAGTACTACATGCTGAAAACTGCTGCACAATAGTTGACAAGATCTACTCCAAAACTAAAGCATCACTTATCCATTATCATGAATTTTGCACAGCGACTAATATCACAAGTGTAGAGCATGTGTACCAAATTTCAAGCCAATCCAAATAGATTTGATCATTCAAACATGGCTATTATCACAGCTAGCTCAGATTTCAGATTTTGACAACTTTGAGCAATTGAGCTATACTCTACCAATATGAATCAAACTTGAGCTAACATGTTTGAATACTCTCACAAGACATATATCCATTCAAATCACTTACTAAAAGAAGTCTCATGAACATATCCATTCAAACTAACTCAATTTTGATCACTAAGCAATTTATCCATTCAATCATCTTATAGCAAGCAACATATGCATATATATCCGATTCAATCATCTCATATGCATTTAAAAGAACATGATCAACTAGAGATATACCTTAGTAGCTCATGATCATGAAATAGCAAGCTTCTACTCACTAGATTGCAAGCCTTCAAATAATTCCAATCAAACATCACAACTTGATCTTTTGCACTTGGATGTTTTGCACTTGGACTTCACTTTTTTGTCTTGGCATTGGGTTTGGATAGCACTAGGCTTCATTACTTGAATCAATCACATGATGATAATATGAAATCAATTGAGTCAAGCCTCCAATGCCATGGTACCTACACACATTCATCCACTTTTTGATGGTACCAAACTAGTTTGGGTCCTCTCAAGTTAGGAGCAACATACTTAGGCATAGCCTTAGTATGAGTAGCGGGATGAGTTGCAATAGTAGCCTTAGAGGTACCATTTTCATCCTTCCTAAGCATAGAATCATTAATAATGAAATAGGCTTAGGGGTCATACCTAGGGGACATGAATGAGCCATGTGCCCCTTTCCCGCATGAGTAGCAATTTCTTGGATGAGCCTTCTCTTCTTTGCTCATTTGTTGCTTCTCATTGCCTTGCCTCTCATGAGTTGCTTGAGCCTTCTTCTCAAGCTTGTTAGGACACTTCGAGGCAAGTGTCCCATGTCACCACACTTGTAGCATTTGATGTGAGCCAAATCTTTCTTCTTTTCTTCATTCTTGCTCCATCATCATCTTGGCATCATGGATATGAGTTGGATGCCTGCTCTTCCGCCCCTTCTTGTTTTCTTCTCTTCATCAAGTCACCATCATGATGGTTGTTCTTGATTTGAGCTTGGGGCTCTTCTTGTTGGGGCAAGCTTTTGCAAGATGTCCCATCTCATGGCATTGATAGCACATGAAATGAGATAGCTTTTCTTGTTTTGCTTTCTTCATTTCTTGCATTGTTCTCTTGCCCCATCTCTTGCCTTGACACTGCTTTTGTTAAAGCCAATGCCACTCTTGTCACCATAGCTCTTTGATTCTTCATCATGTGCTCATGGGTGACTTTGATTACACCACCTCTCTAACTTGTTGCTCAAGTTCTTCACTTCAAGTTTGAGCTCATTGTTCTCCTTCAAAAGGTTAGTCTCACAAGACAAAGAAGTAGAACAAGCATCTAATTGTGAAGAACATGGCATAGATATTAAATCATCACAAGAGGTGGGATACATTCTTCTTGCCTACATCACATGGGTTTAGCAACATTTTGCAATTGATCATTTGATCCATGTGATGAGCTCTCATTATTTAATTTTCTTTGAAAGCTCCTTAATGAGAGAGCCATACTTTTCATTAAATCATCATGTGAAGCTTTCAGAACATCAAGTAAGCGCTTATGTTTTCACATGAATTCTTTAGAAATGAGTTTTATTTGCTAGTTCATTGTTATTTTTTCATTTTCTAAAGACATGGTCATGCTAGCTAGCAAGTCTACTAACAAGCTCATCATATGAATCAACATGATCAACCACATTTGCATTGAATACCTTGGTGTCACCTTGTGACATGAAGCATGTGGTGATGCTGGGAGTTGTAGTAGTATCACGATCATCGCCGAGCATGAGCCATCAACATCATCAAGTGTGCTTGGAGTAGTTGAATCATTACTTTGCATCACTTGAGGCATCATCTTCCATCTTGTCAAGTGTGCTTGAAGTATCTTCATTGATTGCATCACTTGAACGTGAGGTGGAGCAATCTTCCACAATCACGGAGTTGTGGTCTTGCTCACCCTCATATGCCACCGGTTCATCCTCCTTTATGAAATTGCCATCATCAAACGTGGAGGGATCACCGAAGGTGGTCTTGATGGATTCCCACATCTCATGGGCGGTCCCTTTGGAGTTGATCTTATAAAACAACTCAAAACTCAATGCATCCATTAGATAACAATAAGCATTGCATCAGTTCAAAGAGATCCTTTTGAGCTTTGGTGAGATTTTTATGGTCCAAAGAATGAGTGAGACCACTAGTGATAATCCACCAAAACTTTGGCCCCTTTGCACGAAAATGATCAAGCATATGGTGTTTCCATTGTGCAAAGTGTGTGCCATCAAAAATTATGTGTATCACACACATCATCTAGCCCACTAGACGCCATCCATCCTCTCGGGTCGGTGAAGACCACAAATGAGAGACCTCGCTCGATACCAATTGAAGGGTCGAGATGGCGGACTAGAGGGGGGTGAATAGTCCTTTTTAAATTAATCGCGTCGAGCGGCTAACCGAAACAAATGCGGAATTAAAACTATCGGTCTAGCCAAGACTACACCCCTCTACCTATACTCTATGACACCTTATAAAAGATCCTAAACAAAGCAAATTAAGGTGCCAGGCTAGCTAAGCTCACCTAACCAATTTAGATGCAAGGTCACACAAACCTAAGCAACTAATACTTCAAGCACGGGAGCTCCTACACAATCTAGTAAGCAAAGCACAAAGCTCCTAAGCTCACTAGCAATGCTCAATAACAAGGCTACACAAGCCAAATTAGAGAAGCTCAACTTAGCTACACAAACTAAGCATGTGACTAGCAAGATACAAGTCAACTAGTCACTAATGGGATCAACTCATGCTACACAAGCAAGATAGCTACACAAGCAAATATGTATGAAAGTTAAATACAAGCTGTGTAAGGAGATTGCAAACCACCGAGAAGAGTAGACAATGTTGACACGGTGATTTTTTCCCGAGGTTCACTTGGTTGCCACCAAGCTACTCCCCGTTGTAGCGATACACCCACTTGGAGGTTCACGCGCTAATAGGCATCACACGCCTAACCCTCAATAGGGTGCCGCACAACCAACACAAGATGGGGATCCACAAGCTACGAGCAATCCACTAGAGTTACCTTTCGTGATCTCCCACGGGGAAGGTACAATACCCCTCACAAAGCTTTCTCCGGAGCCACGCACAATCTTCACGCGGGCTTCACGACGGAGACTCGATCACCAAGCCGTCTAGGAGGTGGCAACCTCCAAGAGTAATAAGCACCACCGGCTTGCAACTCGAACACCTAGTGCCACTCGATGCAATCTCTCAAAGCAACGCACTAGAATCGCTCACTCGCAATAGATTCGCGCGCTAGCAAGCACAAGCGAGTTAGAAGGCTCCCAAGCACATCCACACAAGCCACCTAGGCTTTGGAGTGCTCCCCATCAACCTAGGGCCGGCCACAACGACTATATATAGGGAAGGGGCGGCGGCGGCCCGAACCCTACCTTTCTGCGCTTGGTCGGTAGTACCGACCCCTCCTGGGCGGTACCACCGACAGAGTCAAACTAGCCGTTTTCCCACTTTCCGCTGATTACGGCGAGGCACCGACCCTTGGTCGGTTCCTCCGGGCCCGGTAGTACCGAGGTAATGGCGGTACTACCGCCAGGCCAAAAATCGCCGCGACCAGAGAGCTCTGCGAAAAACCAGCCACTACCGACCTTGCGTCGGTACCACCGCGGGCGGTAGTACCGAGGTAATGGCGGTACTACCGACAAGCCATTTTTCAACAACAGAGAAGCCTCGCGAAAAACCAGCCACTACCGACCTTGCGTCGGTACCACCGTGGGCGGTAGTACCGAGGTAATGGCGGTACTACCGGCAAGCCTTTTTCAGAAACTACAGAGAGCCTCGCGAAAACCCTCAGGGCCACGGTACCACCGACCATCCGGTCGGTACCACCGCCGGCGGTAGTACCGAGGTAATAGCGGTACCACCGCCAGGCCAAAAATGCTTCGGAACAGAGAGGTCTGCACGCTGCATCCTTGGGCGGTACCACCGACAACCCAGGGTCGGTACCACCGACAACACACAGAAAACTCCATTTTCATCTCCGAGTTGATCCAAACCAACTCCAACAACTTCTCCTTTGCAAATGTGCTAACACCAACAAGTGTTCATCATCTTGTGCAAGTGTGTTAGCATTTTCACAATCTTTTTCAAAGGATTTTCTCTTGCTCTCACCACGCCACTCGATCTTAGTAACATCGCAAAGTTAGATCGCTTAAGTGGCACTAGATGACCGATATGCAAACAAGTTTGCTCCTCTTAATAGTACGGCCATCTATCCTAAACCCGGTCATAATCTTCTCTACACACCTATGACCGGTGAAATGAAATGCCCTACAAATATACCTTTGCCTTGCGCATTCCATTCCATCTCCTTCGGTGTTGATGCAACACATGCACCAACCTATCTTCAAATGATATGATCCACTTCATATCATCACATGGCCTCCATGGTCCATCGATCTTGACATCACTTGCTCTTCACCATCGCTTCGGTCCTTCGGCGCCAAGTCTTGCTTAAGCTCCCGACACTCGGTACCAACGGCTTCAAAGCCCCAACTTGCCCTTCACCTTCGCAACCGGTCCATCAAGCCAAGTCTTGCCTTGATCTTCTCCATCTTAGCCATATGACCACATGTCATGTCACATATGCATTAAGCTCCTTCTTCATCTTCATGCATGAGCATTGCAACATCCTCCAAGCCAATTCTCCTCTATGGCATATGTTGCTCACACATGATCACCTATGGACTAATCACCTGTGTAATTTACTTCAAACACATATTAGTCCACCTAAGTTGTCACTCAATTACCAAAACCAAACTAGGACCTTTCAATCTCCCCCTTTTTGGTAATTGATGACAACTCTACAAAGATATGGAAATTAAGCTCTTTGGATTCTATGTTACTTATCCAACGTTAAGACCATATAAGAGAATTTGGATAAGCACCATACAACCCAACTTTGTAGTGTTAACTCCCCCTACATGTGTGCTCAAATGGTTGGTTTCAAGCTTGCACACACGCATAAATATGAAATTTGTGGGAGTGTTAGCACTACTAAGTGATGCTAAGGTATACATGATGAAATTTTACCTTTGAAGCGTGCATACCACATTTTGATTCATCCTTAGCATCGAAGAGTAGCTAGACATCATAAAAACTAGAAAACCCCGTGAGATCAACATTAATAGCAAGGGTCTAGTTTTGCATTAAAAGCACAAGCCTAGCTATTAACCTATGCATGCTAGTTATCAATTCATCAATTAAGTCCTATAACTAGCATACACCACACAAGCATGCATATAAAATTTTAAAACTTATGTAATGCAAACAAGCACATGATTATGCACATATCAAATGCAACAACCAAGTTCATGAGCTTGCTCCCCCTACTTGTGTGCTCTCATTGTCCAAGAATTTTGATCCTTCAATCTTGCTCCCTCTTGATCCATGTCCATCTTCTTTTCTCCCTCTTTGTCCTTGACATATCATAATTGACATAATTGACATATCTTTTCCATAACTTCTCCCCCTTTGTCATCAATGACCATAAAAGGTATGCTCTTTTCTCACAAAGGGTGACACTAGGGTAGATGGTTGACACGTTAGGCTTCATTTTTGATGGACACTACTATATGTGTTGGAATGAAACCCACTTGAAGGATCTTTGACCTTGATACCACTAGGTGGGGCACCTCCCCTATGTCATAGCATGGGTCATCCAATTGATAAACTTGAGCTCTTGTTGGAGAGGGATGCTTTGCTTGATTTGATCACTTATAGTTGAGGATCACTTGAAGTCTTGTAGGATACCACTTGAATGAAAGTTTAAACTTGATATCCATTTGCATTATTGTCTTCTTCTTGAACTCTTGTCGTCTTCATGAGCTTCTCATTTGTGACTTGAACTAGGCAATATTGCATAAGATATCTAACTCGGTTTGCTCTAGAGTAAGCTTCCTCACACATCTTTCAATGGTTATCTTACTCATGTTGAATTAGACACTTGAATGTTCATCTTCTAGATCAAGTACTTGGGTTCACTAGCTCATGAACAAATTCACATACTATCCACTAGATCATATAGTCAATCAAGCAATAGTGGTAGGCTATGAATTTAAACTTTTCAATTGTTATGCATGATCCTATTGAGCATGTACTATATGCACTAACCGCATACTAGTAAGGGATGAATATGATCATGCACATTACAATGATACCTTTGCTATCTTGGAGTAGAGGATAGTCATTTGATTCCAATTAAGCTCCAAATAGCAATGTGAAGTCCATGGTGAAGACCAATATATACCAATTGATAGAACAAATCTTCACTCATATGATTAAGTGCGCTATCTTGTTGTGGTTGGCTTGCTTCTTCATTTGAACATAGCTTGCATATGAATACCACTTGAATTGTCATGATTTGCTTTACTATCTTGCATGTTGCTTGCTTTGCTTGGTCAATCCTTTCATTGCTTCAACTAAGCATCTCAAATATCCTTTGAATCACCACTTCCATATTAGCCTTCCAAGTACCATACTTGGTTAACCTACCAAGGCGGCAAGCCCCTACAAAAGGGAGAAGTGACCTCTCTCCAAAGAATCATCCTTGATACTCACTTGAATTGACTTTGTTTGATTGATCCATTTGAACTCTTCTTGAAATGTGACTTTGAATCCATCTTTGAGTCCTTTTCTTTCTTCCAAATGATCTTCAATTTGATACTAGAACTTGATCTTTATCTTCATCTTGATGTTGGTCTTGATCTTCAATTTGAGTACCAAATGTGTGCCAAATACACTTCCCAATCAAATGAACTTGTACTCATATTTGTCATACTTCTAGCTCATCTCAAAACCAAACATAGGTCCCTCAACCACTTATAAATATGATTCCAACTTGAGGACCTTTCAATCAAAGTGACTCTAAATCAATCCAATATTTGTCACTTTTCTGGCAGATTCTGTCCTTCTCAAAGAAACATGCATATCTCCCAAAATATAAGTCTAATGACTATGAAATTTGGTGGAGATGTGCCTCTCTAAATGTTCTAGCAGCCATAAAAATTTGAGCTTCATTGGCTTTCTAGATTGCTACCAGATTTCAATTCTCTCCATAGTACTACATGCTGAAAACTGCTGCACAATAGTTGACAAGATCTACTCCAAAACTAAAGCATCACTTATCCAATTATCATGAATTTTGCACAGCGACTAATATCACAAGTGTAGAGCATGTGTACCAAATTTCAAGCCAATCCAAATAGATTTGATCATTCAAACATGGCTATTATCACAGCTAGCTCAGATTTCAGATTTTTGACAACTTTGAGCAATTGAGCTATACTCTACCAATATGAATCAAACTTGAGCTAACATGTTTGAATACTCTCACAAGACATATATCCATTCAAATCACTTACTAAAAGAAGTCTCATGAACATATCCATTCAAACTAACTCAATTTTGATCACTAAGCAATTTATCCATTCAATCATCTTATAGCAAGCAACATATGCATATATATCCGATTCAATCATCTCATATGCATTTAAAAGAACATGATCAACTAGAGATATACCTTAGTAGCTCATGATCATGAAATAGCAAGCTTCTACTCACTTAGATTGCAAGCCTTCAAATAATTCCAATCAAACATCACAACTTGATCTTTTGCACTTGGATGTTTTGCACTTGGACTTCACTTCTTTTGTCTTGGCATTGGGTTTGGACTTCACTTCACTTCTTTTGTCTTTGGTCTTTCCACTAACTCCCAAACATCATTGCGGGTAAAGTTGTTCAACTCTTCATACATTGCATTTACCCAATCAACATCCATCAAAGCTTCATCAATCTTGGTTGGTTCAATAGATGATACAAATGAGTAGTGTTCACAAAATGATGCCAATCTTGATCCTGTTTGCACACCTCTTCTTATGTCACCAACAATTTGATCTAAAGGATGATCTCTTGCAATGTGTGTTGGTTGGAGCACTTGTTCCGGTTGAGCACTTGCACTTGCACTAGCATTTTGTTGATCTTGAGAACCACTAGAGCTTGCAATATCATTGTCATGCATGGTTGGAGAAGTGAGCACTTGATCTTTGTCGTCTTCGATGTCAATCACTTGCTTTGCCTAATATCACCAATGTCCATGTTCTTCATAGCTTCCACCAATTTTGTTCCTCTCACATCATCTAGATTATCTTGTTCTTCATGAGAGCCATTGGTTTCATCAAACTCAACATCATGGACTTCTTCAACTATTCTTGATGTGTTGTTCCACACTCTATATGCCTTGCTTGTAGTGGAATAACCAAGTAGGAACCCTCCATCACACTTCTTTTCAAACTTGCCAAGTCTTGTGCCCTTCTTCAATATGTAGCACTTGCACCCAAAGACCCAGAAATATGCAATGTTGGGCTTTCTATCATTGAGGAGCTCATATGGTGTCTTCTTTAATAGAGGGTGACAATAGAGCCGGTTGCTATAATAGCATGTCGTGTTGATTGCTTCGACCCAAAAGGAATCACTCACATTGTATTCACTAAGCATGGATCTTGACATGTCAATGAGTGTCATATTCTTCCTTTCAACTATCCCATTGGATTGAGGTGTATACTTGGCAGAGAATTGTGTTTGATTCCAAACTCATCACATAGCTCATCAATTCTTGTGTTTCTAAACTCACTTCCATTGTCACTTCTCACTTTCTTGATTCTTCTATCAAACTCATTTTGGCTTCTCTTGACAAAAGTTTTGAATACGCCAAACACCTCAATCTTGTCAACAAGAAAGAAGACCCATGTGTATCTTGTGCAGTCATCCACTATCACAAAGCCATACTTGTTTCCCCAATACTTGCATATGTAGTTGGTCCAAACAAGTCCATGTGCAACAACTCAAGTGCATGTGTAGTGCTCATCATTCCTTTGTTGGGATGAGTGTTTCCAACTTGCTTTCCCATTTGACATGCACTACATAGCTTATCTTTCTCAAAGTGAACATCTTTTAGTCCCCTAACCATGTCATGCTTCACTAGCCTCTTTAGTTGCTTCATTCCAACATGTCCCAAGCGCCTATGCCATAGCCAACCCATACTTGATTTGGTGAACAAACATGTTGTTAATTGAGCTTCACTTGCATCAAAGTCCACCAAATAAAGATTCTCATATCTAAATCCTTTGAAGACCAAATCACTTCCATCAACACTCACTATCTCCACATCATCAACCCAAATATGCATTTGAATCCCAAATCACATAATTGTGCCATGGACAACAAGTTGAAGTTGAGAGATTCCACTAATAACACATTGGAGATGCTCAAGTCATTGGATATTGCAATCTTGCCCAAGCCTTTGACCTTGCCTTTCTTGTTGTCACCAAATGTGATAGCATCCGCATGATCATTGCCACTAGTGTTGATTGATTTGAACATTCTTCCATCTCCGGTCATATGTTGAGTGCACCCACTATCAAGCACCCAATGCCTTCCTCCCGCTTTATAATTCACCTACAAGGAGATCAATTATTTTTAGGTACCCAAATCTTTTTGGGTCCTCCAAGGTTAGTTACCAAGCTCTTGGGCACCCAAATTGCCTTCTTCTTTGGGCCAACCAAGGGTGCACCAATATACTTAGACTTCACACCATTAGTGCCCTTTGTAAGCTTATAACAAGAATCAAGTCTAATAGATGAAATATGAGCATTGTTCTTGTTCTTGTTCTTGTTAAAGCAATTTTGCTCTATGTGCCCGGATTGCTTGCAATTATAGCAATACCGACCATTGCTCTTCACAAACTAGTCTTGTGAGGAGCAAAAGCGGCCTTGCCCTTCTTGGGGTATAGCCAAGTCCCTCCTTGTTGAGTGGACATCTTTGGCTACCCAAGCACTTAAGCAAGCGGGCATCTCCACCATAGGCATTGCCTAAAGCATGAGTGAGCTCATACACCATGTTCTTAAGGTTCTCATTTTCTACCACTAATGATGAATCACATGTAGTAGAAGTAGGCATTTTAGTTGAGCTAGATGATGATGAAGCTTTGGTGGGAGCAACAATAATAGGAGCATAAAAAGATTCATCCTCAATCTTACTTTGATCAATCTTACTTTGATCAAGGAGGGAGGAGTGGGCTTCCTTAAGCCTAGTGTGAGCTTGGTCAAGCTTCTCATGGGCTTCCTCTAGCCTCTCATGAGTAGACTTGAGCTCATCAAAGGATTGCTCAAGAGCCTTGTTGGCCTTGCACAATTCTTTGCACTCCTTCCTCTTAGTCTCAATGTAAGAGTGAGCATCTTGTAGCATGCTCATGAGGTCCTCCTTTGAGTACTCCTCATCATCATCACTCTCACTCTCACTTTCACTCTCATCGGATGATACCTTAGTGGCCTTAGCCACGAAGCATGTCGATGGAGTGTTGAAGATAGAAGGCTTGCTTGAGATAGCAAGACTAGCCATGGCCTTCTTCTTGGTGGTCTTCCTCTCATCATCACTAGAATCATCATCATCGCTTGAGGAAGCATCACTATCCCATGTCACAACATAGGATCCACCCTTCTTCTTCTCCTTCTTCTTCTCTTTCTTTTCCTTTCTTTCTTTCTTTCTTGTCTTTCTTCTTGCCCTTCTTGTGATCATCATCTTCATCACTAGAATATGGACAATCCGCAATGAAGTGATCCTTGCTCTTGCATTTATATCACCTTTTAGTTGTGCTTTTGGTTGCATCTCTTCTCTTTCTTGCTCCATAGCCTTTCTTCTTCATGAACTTGCCAAACTTTTTCACAAAGAGAGCCATTTCTTCATCATCTATATCATAACCACTTGAGCTTGCTTCATCATAACTTTCCTCCTTCTTTGCTTTTCCCTTGCTCTTGCTCTTGGAGGATGAAGCCTTGAATGCCACGGTCTTCTTCTTCTTTTCTTCCTCTTGGGCTCCCCCATCCCGTTCCACACGGTATGTGTCTTGTGTGACCACATCACCTAGTACTTGGTTTGGGGTCACCGTATCCAATCCTTCTCTCACTAGGATGGTCACCAAAGTATCAAACCTTGGTGGTAAGCATCTCAAGAACTTGTGAGAAAAGTCCTTGTCCTCCACTTTCTCTCCTAATGCCTTCAAGTCATTTATAATCACTTGCAATCGGTGAAACATCTCTCGTATGCTTTCATCATCTTGCATCTTGAAGGTGGCAAGCTTGTCTTTGAGGATGTAGAGCTTGGCACTCTTGACCACCTTGGTGCCCTCATAGGTCTCCTCCAATCTTTCACAAATCTCACTTGCTCTCTCAAGGTTCTTGATTTGCTCAAAAACTTTGGTGTCAAAAGCTTCATAGAACAAGTTGATTGCCACATCATTCCATTGAAGCTTCTCTTCTTCTCTTGGAGTGGGACTTGCGGTGCCAATTACCGCAAAATCATGCTCAATCACTTCCCAAACCTTTCTGTTTATTCCTCTTGTGAATGCACACATCTTTCCCTTCCAACAATCAAAGTTGGTGCCGTCAAAATATGGTGGCTTCCCCATATAGTTGATTTGAGCCATTGTAACACCGGAGGATGTTAAGCCTCAAACAAACGGTGACCACGGCTCCGATACCACTTGAAAGGTCCAAATTGGCTAGAAGGGGTTGTTGACGCTCACTAAGTGTCATATTATTAGCATCAACAAGGTCATATAACACAACACAAGGGCCTAAAATCAACCAAAAACCTTTTATAAACTAACGATTTCCACTTGTCCTTGAGTTTTATTTGAATGTAGGAAATTGCAGGGTTTTTGAGCAAAATGACCAAATGGACCCACCAGGAAGCAAGCCCACTTGCCTGGGCTCACTTTGGGCCAAGGAGGGGTGGCGCCCGCCACCCCTAGCTGGCGGCCGCCAGGGGGAGAAGCCCAAACTCCCCCCTGCCACGTCACTGATCCAGGGGAAGCACCCCACACTCATTTGCAGCCGTTGCTCACCTAAGTCGGTTCATCCAAGGGCTAAGAAGCAGCATCACTTGGATCATGGCCTAATTGCCCATGTGACGGTTATTGGACAACCCTAACCGACCCCAAACCGACTTGGAGGACCTCCTGGATGCCGTTGGTGAAGAGGCGGTGGATCCAAGGGCCAGGGGGTGGCGCCCGCCACCCGTAGCTGGCGCCCGCCACCACACTCACCTCCCTGACCTAACCCTAGGTCCATAAGTACCCCCCCTAGATCCCTTAGGCTATAAATAGGACCCCCCGCGCTCATTTGTACTCAGACCTCACCTCATTAGCCCCCTCTCTTGTAAGCGAAGCTCTGGTGAAGGAACACTCTAGTTGAGAGACTTAGAGTGAGAGCGAGAGTGTAGAAGAGAAGAGCTAGAGTTGTAATAGAGGATCTTCCAAGTCTCTGGTATAATTCCAAGTCTTCCTTCATTTATCTTAGTGTTCTTCTACTTTCAGCATTTACTTTAAGTTCCTTACTTATTGTTCTTGTTGAGTGCTTTCGATCTTAGATAACTTAGTATCTAGTTTGCATCTAGTTTGGGTTCTTCGCTGAGTAATCAGTGCTCTAGTTTTGGACGCAAGATTAGAGTAGTATATATTAGTGTAAGCGCGGTGCTTAGACTAGTTATACCTTAGTTTGTGGCTAGCCCCCCGGATAGCTGTGGTAGCAAACAGGTGGTGACAGCCCTGGGAGCCTTGAATTCCACCACGTAGTTGGGTTAGTTCTTAAATCATAAACCTCGTTGTGCACGTCTGAGGTAAATAGTCCAGAGGGTGTGTACAGTTCGAAGAACTAGATAAAACCTTTATTGCTAAGTTAGTTGTGTTCGTAAGTGTGTAGGAAAACATTAATCTGTTCATCGGCCAGACCCCGCCGATTTAGTTTAGTAGTATTTAGTCTTTCTTTCTTTTCTTTTTAGTAGTAGTAGAAACCAACCCCCATTCATACATTTCGATCAACCCTGCTAGAATCACTAGTTGTTCATAGCGGTCCTAGTGTTAGTTCTGCCATAGTAGCTTCCCTGTGGAAATAAATACGATACTCGGTTACTCCCGGGTGAAGTGCTACAATAGACTTATTCTGTGCGCTTGCGGAACCTACCAATAGTCATACGAATAGTTAGTTATACTTCTTACATTAAGAAGTACGAACAAACCTTTCTGGCGCCGTTGACGGGGATATTCCATAGTCTACTCCTAGTGACGACGTTAGCAAGAGTCAACAAGCATTTCTAGCGCCGTTGCCGGGGAAGCAATTGGCTAGAATTAATTCTTTGTGATTTCTATTGAATTAACCCCGTAGTTCTAGCGGGTATATTGTTCGTTGTTTGTGATCGTTCAAGTAGTCATGGCCGGATTCAATCTTCCGAGCGACTATCAAGAAGATCCTGAGGCCATTCTTAGAAGAGCGAGAGCTAATCTCACTCCTCTGAGGAAGAACCTGGAGCTTCGTGAGAGGAATTCGTCGAGACAAGAATCCCAGTCAAAAGTGACTGACTGTAACACCTCTGGTGTTAAAAATGTAATTAACCTGACATGTCATCATCCTTAATCATTAATCTTTGCTTGACCATGCATTTGTGTTGCTTAATTGCTATGCTTTGATCCATTTTCAAAAACCCTAAGTGCCCAAATCTCCATAAGGGCAAAATGGTAATTTCACTTCTGTGTCTAGTTCTATGTATTTCTTATTCAGATTTGTGCTCTGATGTTTTGTTGAGTTAATCAAAGTTCAAAATTCAAAAGAGAATTGGTTTTCCTTTTGTAAAAACCCTAATTTCCAATTTATAGTTTTACCCCTCTTTTATTAATTCAAAAACTATTCAAAATTTGGGGTTAGTTCAAAAAGCAAAGTTGTAGATCTGATCAAGATGAGCAACTTGGGTATTTACAAATTTTCAAGTTTCCATACAAAATTTGAAGTAATTTTGAATTTATTCAAATTTCAAAAGAGTCCCCTTTTCTGATTTCAAATATAGTTCAAAAACTGTTTGGATTTTGAAAATGTTCTTATTGACAAAGTTGTAGATTTCATTTTTCTGCACAACTTTGGTATTTTGAGTTTTTCCTGTGCAGTTCAAATTTTGGGAGTAATTTGCAAAATACAGAGATCAGCCAAAAGTCAAACCCTAGGGACATAGCCCTGTTCATCTTCCTCGCCGTAGGGGGGGGCGGCCATGGCGCTCGCTGGCGCTGCGCACGCCGCACGCCTGGCAGCTGCACGCGCGCCTCCAACCTGCCGCCGCTGACCCCGCCATCATTCTCCTCCCGCACGCGAGTGCTGACCTCCGCTCCCGTCCCCTACAGCGCCCAGAGCATCGCCGCCGCGTGGCCATCGCCGGCGACCTCACGCCCAGGCCCCGACTGCACGCCGTCCTTCCCGCCAGCCTGCAATCGAGTGCGCACGCCTCGGCCGAGCTCATCCACACCATCCCGTGCTCTCTACCGTCCCCGACCGTGCCTATAAAAGGGACCGCCAGAGTCCGAGCTCCTCACTCGTCTCCGCCGCCGTCGCCAGCCCACTCCGAAGCTCCCGCCGCCCCACCACCTAGCCCAACAGCTCCGTCTTGAGCTCGTGAAGCTTCCCCACCCCTCAATTTGGTCTCTACCGCCTCCTATCGCCCGGCGTAGCTCGCCGTTCCCATCTCCGGCGAAAGCCCGGCGAGCTCGGGTTCGGGAAATACTCCCTCTCCGGCCATGATCATCCCTCCCCGACCCCTGTTTCATCTTCCTTACTCCCTTGCGACTCTAACTAGGCCCTTGCGGTCTCGTGTTATGCGCAGGATCGTCGGAGCGCCGATCGCCGCCGTGAGCCGTCCGCCGGTCACCGTCGACCATCCTCCTCCGTCCCTTCCCTCACCTCACCGAGCTCCTTAATCGACGCCGGTGAGCTCCCTGAAGCCTCCCATGCCCTTGGTTTCGCCTGCCGAGCCTCGACTTGCCCGGCGTAGCCAGCGCCGCCGCTGTCCGGCCGCCGGCGACGAGCAGGGCGAGCACTGTTCTTGTTTTTCCTTTTTCTTTTAAAATGTGAATAGTGTTCAGTTTTCATCTTTTTGTGTGATTTTCTGTGTTGATCCAAAAATTCTGAAATTTTGTTGGTAAACTCTTTATTTCCTGAAGTATTTTAGAAAAATATGAAACTTAGTCTTTGTGCAAAAATTTGAAAATGAAAAATCTCCCTTTTAATTAAGAAATGAATGGTTTTGGATTTTTGGAGAGTTATTTATAGCTCCAAAATCTTGAGATAATTTTTTGTGAGCTAGTTATGCCATTCTGAGCCTCTGGTAAAATTTTGAAGTCATTTGGAGCAAGTTGATTTTTGAGCATTTATTTAAATAGTTGAATACTGCCTTTTCTTAATTGAATGTCTGGAATTATTTGAGCACCTTAATAAACTCCAAAATTATGAAATTTGTTTTGCCATCTATTTATGCCATAATGATCTTATGATATTAATTTGGTAATTTTTGGAGCAACTGCAAAAATGACCTTTTTAAATAAATTAAAAAAAATGATTAGGGTTTATATTGATTGACCTGTGATGTGACTTTTGGAATTTGTTTGCTGTTCATAGATCCCACCCACTGGTCTATGATGTTTGTGATGCCATGTTATGATGATGCATAGTTTGGTTAATGGTTTTAACTAATATTGCTAAAAGAAAGAAATAATAACTCTATGTCCTTTATAGAAAATTCTTATATTCTTGAATCAGTAGAATTGTCTTGCACCTTATTGTTCATGTCAGCATTCTCATGAGCATACATCATTGCATACGTATAGTGATCGACGAAGAAGGTACCAGAGTCGAGGCCGCTGTTGACGAACCTACTCCCGAGGCGACCCCGAGCTCCGACACCTACACCACCAACCCCGAGTCCGTTCTTTTTGCTCTTCAAGGCAAGCCCCGGTGCATTTAACCCTACCTTGCTTTTATAAAAGTTTACTTGAAATGTTTTGAGTTAAACTACTGCATTAAGTTATAGGAGTTGTGTGACGACCTATTACTTGCATTATTTACCTCCACCAGAAGATCCACCCACCCTGTTTTAAAAACTATTTGCAAAATGCTTAGTGATGCTATGCAATAGATTTGCAATAAAATACCAATTTCAAAAGTGTGATCACTTAAGGAATGTTTATGGGAATTTGGTCTTACTCCCCGGCTGTTGGCTAGGTATCTGATCCGTACCTAGTCAATAGCGAGGAGAGGTTGTCTGAGCGTACGGTGCCGTCATGTTGTAGTCCGGGACTCAACAGTTGACACCGACCGGGACAGGGTTGAAAAACTGACAGGACTATTACGCTCGGGTGAGATATGACCGAGGTATAGCCCTGGCTGAAAAATTAGGAACCATCCGTTTGGGGCCTGCTGGTCAAGACTTGTAACTATTCACATACTTCGGAAAGCTCTGGCTCCGAGGACTTCTTGATTGGGGCCGACAACCGCGCACTGGGAGTGGCGAGATGGCGGAAGTAGCTTGTACCCACGTGGTCGTCGTACCTGGAATGAGTGGTGTACTGTACTTCCGGGTGGCGTAGGACCGGTCCAATCTTGGAGGAATCGTGGTAGACGAGTTGGCATATGCAAGCTTGGGTGCTACATATGCAGTGTGGATAGGGATCCTCAGCTGAGTATTATTTATCCGGATTAACGTTGCTCCTCGGTTATGGAGACTGGTCACTGACTGTCAACGGGAGTGGTTCTCAACTAGGTATGTTTTGAAATGTAAAATGAATCATGGACAATGAAGAATTTGAGAAATGCTTGAATCTTTCCAAAAAACAAGGTTTACAAAATGCTTTTTCTACAAAATACTTAAGCCTTACCTTGACTACCCTAAGCCTCTCATTCCTGAGTCTTCTCCTTTTCTTTAGTCGGGTAAGTCTTGTTGAGTACCCCAGTACTCAGGGTTTGTTACCCATGCTGCAGGTATGTCTGAGTCGCCGATGTGTCTTGCGCCCTGCTGCGTGACCATCGTCCAGGAAGAGGCCGATAAGGCCGATGAGTAAATGTGCACCCTCGGGCTGGGTGTTACATGTATCTTTATGTTAATGTCTTCCGCTACGTTGTCTATTTTCAATTACCCGAACAATGGTCTGTAATAATTGCACTACTTATCTCATTTGAAACCTCGGTTTGTAAAACTAATGTTATTTAAGTCTTCCGCTCTGTTTATCTATGTTATTTGTGAAAATATGAAATGCTGTAACCGAAAGGTGAGATGATCCTGCGGACATCGGGCGCTAATGAAGCCCAGTGGCAAACTGTCTTAATCGTATGGATCATAAGTTCGGCTGTCAGAGGTTGACAAGGACTTGTGGGCCATAGGATTAGGACCGTTCCGTCACAGAGTGGTATCGGAGCATCTCACTTTAACGTTGCAGTGTTTTTGCGAAAACTTCCAAAGATCTTTTGAGTCCAAATAAAATTTAAACTTGACTATTTTGGTCCAAACTGCTTATCTCATCTTGTCTTTAATTGGCAACACTAGTAGCAGGACAACATATATTAAGCCCTATATATGTTACTTAATGCATTACCTTGTTCCGTAGGAACGATTCATGCATCATGTCATATTCACTTAAGTTATCTTAATAGTTCTCTTTAAGGTTCTTGGGGTAGAATACCTATACCTTTTTCTTGCTAGCCTTTTTCTCATCTATCTTCTCTTGTCCAGGCATGGCTCGCCTCAAGATGACTGCTCGCAAGTCAACTGGACCGAACGGTGTGCCGCGTCACCAGCTCGCACCCCGCGCTGGAGAGGAGACTGGTGAATCCTCCAATGGTCGTCGCTTTCCCCGCCGCACCCGCAAGCAGCTGAAGGAGGAAATCAAGAATCTGAAGGCTGAGATGGAGAACATGGAGCATGACTTCTACCTTTCCCGCCTGGAGTTCTATGAGACACGAGCCGCTCTGGAGGAGGCCAACCAGAATGTGGTTCGCGCCATCCAGCAACGTGACGCAACTTGGGTCCGCGAGGACGTCACCAGAGCCCAGCTCCATGGACTGCAGCAGTACACCGCCCAGATTGAGCAGTTCAATGATATGCTTCATGAGGAGGTACACCAGCTGCACAACCAACTTCACCCCGTGGCTCCACCTGTTGCTGAGGATCCTGAAGACGGAATAGTGGAGGAACCAGAAATGGAACAGGAGCCAGACGAGGACAAGAAGTTGAACCTGCTGAAGATGTCCACGCCGAGGACGAGGACGAGGAGGTAGAGCCTGAGCTCATCCTCGAGGAAGAAGATGACGATGAAGATATGATCATCATCGACGACGACTAGACTCGTTATGTCTGTACCATCTGCTTACCTAAAACCTTAGTCTAGGTTTGGGGGTGTTAGTCTGTCTGTTGACCAAGTCTGGCATGTATCTTTCTTTTCGTATCTTTTCCCTTTATCGGTCTGTATCATCTGTCCGTCACCTTTATCGGTCTGTTATCATCTGTCAGTCACCTTATCAAGTCATCTGCCTTTGTATCAGTGAAGCTATCTATCAGTTGTTTCAGAACTTTGTCTATGAATGCTGAGTTCCAAGTTGCTTAAACAGATGCCTGTGAACACTCGCACCGGAGCCGGAGGTGCTGGGGATGACCGTCTCCCAAACCCTCCACCTGTCCCAGCTACCCTAGCAGAGGCCATTGCAGCCTTGGCCGCCGCTACCAACCTAATGGCTCAAAACCAAGGACAGCAAACATTCACCGTGGTCGCCACAACATCAACCAAGAGACCACCTATGTGGATTTCACCGAAACCCGTCCACCGGTCTTCACCAGGGCCGATGAACCTCTCGAAGCTGATGATTGGCTCCGCACCATGGAGCAGAAGTTCGGTCTTCTCCGCTGTACTGAAATCCAGAAGCCCCGGTTCGCTTCCCAGCAGCTTCGCGGTCCAGCAAGTGCTTGGTATGCCAATCTGTTGGCCGCCCAGCCTGAAGGTCATCAGTTGACCTGGGAAGAGTTCCGTACCGCTTTCCATGCACATCATATCCCTTCCGGATTGATGAAGATGAAGCTTGATCAGTTCCTGGCTCTGCAGCAGAAAGACTCCACAGTGATGCAGTATGTGGGTCAGTTCAACCATCTGAGTCAGTATGCCGCAGAATCAACCGTACACGATAGAAGAAGAGAGACTGTTTCCTGAGGGGATTGCACCCTAAAATCCGCAGAAGCATGTCCAATAACCTGACCGGTTCATATCATGAGGCTGTTGACCGGGCAGTCGCTTTTGAAGAAAGCAACCGTCAGTACCAGAGGAGAAGAAAAAGAAGAAAGCAGGATCTAGCAGCCACTCTGGCAATCACAAGCGCCAGAAGGTCATCTATCACCCTAGCCACCACCACAATCGTCCACCTTACCCTCACCAGCAAGTGGTTGTCCGTACCGCGGCTACCACCCACAACGCCAATCAACAGAGTGCCACCCAGCCGAACGCCCCAGGTGTTCGTATCACCACCCCACAACCGCCTACAACCATCCCTGCTACAACTGCGGTCAGCTTGGTCACTGGTCTCGTGAGTGCCCAAGCCCCAGAAGCCTGCTCCGAATGTTCAGAAGGGTCTGGAGGACCACAGCAGCAGCAGCAGCACCGTGTCCAGCAGCAGCATGTGCAGAAGGGCAAGTTTGTCAAGAAGCACGGACAAGTCTACTACACACACTGTCAGCGACATTCCAGAAGGGGAGCCCGTCATGATCGGTAGGTTTCCCGTTGCCAATCACCCTGCAGTTGTGTTGTTTGATTCTGGTGCATCGCATTCCTTCATCAGTCGTACATTCGTCTCTAAGCATGACATATCAATTGGGGAGTTGAAAGAAAGTTTCTGTATATTATCGCCTGGAGGGCGTATAAACACCAAGGAGGTGGTTCGCAGCATACCAGTGATGCTGGGGGAACACGTATTTCCTACCACCATGATAGTGCTGAGAGATCAGGAGATAGATGTCATTCTAGGCATGAATTGGATGTGCCAGTATAAGGCCATGCTTGACATTCTGAATAGAGTTGTGAGAGTGGATATTTCTAACAGTACCTCAAAACTCATTCTCCAACTTCCCATGCCTTCAAAACCAGCTACCACACAGCTAAATGCCACCTATGATCAAGGGATCAGAGACATCCCTGTAGTCTGTGAATTCCCTGATGTCTTTCCTGAAGACTTACCAGGTCTACCTCCTGACCGTGATGTTGAGTTTGCCATAGAGCTAAAGCCCGGGACTGCTCCTATATCCCGCAGAGCTTATCGAATGCCTCCCAAAGAGTTGGCAGAGCTTAAAATCTAGTTGCAGGAATTGTTGGATAAGGGCTATATCCGTCCAAGTTCGTCTCCTTGGGGCTGTCCTACAATCTTTGTAAAGAAGAAAGACAAAGTCTCAGGCTATGCGTTGATTATCGCCCACTCAATGAAGTCACCATCAAAAACAAATATCCCTTGCCTCGCATTGATCTTCTCTTTGACCAGCTAGCTGGGGCCAAAGTATTCTCCAAGATTGACCTCAGATCTGGTTACCACCAAATAAAGATTCGTCCTGAAGATATTCCTAAAACAGCTTTCACCACCAGATACGGCCTATATGAGTATGAAGGACCGAGAAGCTAACCGAAAGCGACCAGAGGGGGGGTGAATGGGAGCTTCAAAATTTCCTTTCGGAAACTAGATGCCACTGTCCCAAAATCAACCCCAAGAGCGAACCCTAGAGCTTGCTAATGTCCACGACCCTAGATGTAGGGTGGATGCTTCCTAGAAGCACAGCGGGACACTAGACAACCCTAGAAAGCCAACGCAAGAGACGGAACTCGAATCCGATCAAGAACGAACGAACCGCGAACGAAAACGCGCGAAACTGGATCGACCGGACTCTGGCCAGCGTCCGGTCAGCAGGGACCGGACGCGTCCGGTCAACAAAAATCGGCTCTGGAACCTTACTGTTCGTGATCGGACTCACGAGTACGGAGCGTCCGGTCGAGAGCAGTGCGTCCGGTCACAAAATACAAGCCAAGTGAACAGTACAATGAGCGAGTCCGGTCACTTAGCAAGGTGTGTCCGGTCAAGTCACAAACCGAACACAGCAAGGTGTTCATCGACCGGACTCACTGACAGCGTCCGGTCGTTGAACAGGCAGCGTCCGGTCACCCCGATTCAGGCTGTTCGTTCACCGATTCGACTCGATCTCACCCAAAACAAATCCTCTAGGGATCAAACTTGGTGAGAAGAGTCACAAAGAGTATAGTGAGCTATCTCTAAGAGATCATGGCTCGAACCTATCTCCAAATCGATGAATCGAAGAATTTCGGGGGAAGGGAGAAAACTTGACCCGAAACGAAAAATCGATCGATCTCCTAGACCGTGAGGTTAGAGGATGATTCCTTTGGTGGAAAGAAGTGCCTCACGATCTAGAACAAACCGGTTCAAACGGAATTGCAAAAAATGAACCGAGCAAAGAGATCAAGCGACGGGAAATCGTGGGAAAAAGGATTCCGCGAAGAACACGAACAAACGCGATTCACACCCACGAATTGCAAGCCGAAGCGCAAACACACGCTACGACAAGGAGGATACGGCCTCCTTTCCTCAAAATCAACAAGTACACAGAGTTCTTGGTCTCTCTGCGGATCTCAGCTACAGCAGGGGATGGGAGAGCAGGAAACCCTAGGTGCAGGAAGCAAATGAGATGGCTGAAACTGAAATAACTGAGATAGGGAGGAGGGTGTCTCCCCTGGACTACTTATACTAACCTAGACTAAGCCTATTTCCTACTCTACCCCTCTCTAAACTAATTACAGGGCGAACCAGCTAAACCCTAAGGCTATTCTGGTCCAACCCGCGGTGGTAGGTAGATCCGACGGCCACGCCCGCTCGAACCGAAGCGTTGCCTCGACGCAACCTCTGGATCGCCGCCACGTGCCGCCCTCGCTCTGCACCCCCGGTTTTGTGGCCCAAACCGGGAAACCAGCCTTTTCCAGCAACCCCGGTTTTGAGGCCCAAACCGGGAAACCAGCCTCCAGCCTGAGTTTTGTGGCCCAAACTCAGAAACCCGCAGCGCCCGAGTTTTGAGGCCCAAACTCGGAAACCGGCCCATCACCCGAGTTTTGTGGCCAAACTCGGAAACCATCCGCGCCCAGGTTTTGTGGCTCAACCTGGAAACCGAGCACCCGAGTTTGAGGCCCAAACTCGGAAACCGTCCACCCGGTGGTTTTTCCCTGGCTCAACCACCAAACCGGAGCTGTAGAGGGGATGCACCGCCCGTGCACCTCGTCCACCGACACGTGTCCCCAGGTCCTCGACCCGAGCAACACCGTGCCCCGCAAGCCTCCGCTCGTCGCTGTCCCAGGCTGCCAGCCACCACAGCTGATCCTCAGGCACTCCGGTCCTCAGTCCAAGCCTCACGTCCGCCCTTCACTGCTCGATACATCGGCATGGCACGTCCGCCGCACGGCACGCCCATCCTTCATCGCATCCAGTCCGTCGGCACGGCACGTCTCAACTTGACCTTCACCTTGCCCTCGATCACTGTCTCCGTGCTCGACACCTGCACAACACAAGCCAAAGAACATGCGCATCAAACCTGTTGACAATCACTCATCACTCAGAGACTCAGCATACACCCATGTATCCGCAATCTCCCCCTTGATGAGTGCATTGTCAACTACACACACAAATCATAAAATGAAAGAAGAAGGTAGGAGGAAGGAGAGGAAGAGAACTCAACCAAATGACCCAAAGCATAGCAAAGCCGAAGAAGGTCAAGTGGAAGAAGCGAGAACTTGGTCCCCAAAGACCTGGGCAACGGCTCGACGCGACCAAGCAAAGCTAGCCCTCAAGAAGAGGTAGAACAGGCTCAACACCGCTAGCAGAAAACCAATTGAAAATCGGAGCTAAAAAATGGCAAAGTGCTAGTCCCTCAAGATAGAGGCACAGAGGCTCAACACAACTAGCACGAAAACCACTCCGAACCAATTGAAAAACAATCGAAAAGTCTTCAAACAAATCGAAATCAAACTCGATGCCAAATGAGGAAAATGTTTGCTAGTCCCTCAAGATAGAGGCAACGGCTCAACACAACTAGCAAACTCCCCTCGACAAGTGCAAGCAACCCGGGACTCCCCCTTAGGTCCAACAAGAGAAGAGCATAAAGATCTGAAAATCTCCCCCTTAGCAAACTCCCCCTTATTGAACGCCAGGAGACATATGATTTGCAAAAACTTTCCCCCTTAGTTGAAAATGCACTTATCAAGCATAACTCTTCCCTTGAGCCAACAAAACTCCCCTTCTAAAATGCATATGAAGTCAGAAATGCAAGTTAGCAGCTACAGGCATATAATCAAAATAGTGCAAAAATGCTCTAATCGGTATAGCTCCAAGGCACACTAAGCACTCAAATAGCCGCGAAGGCTCAAACTGATCACACATAGGAAATATGACGCATATGAGCAAGTGAGCAGTTTTTAGCCAAAAAGATAGTCACCATCAGAATAGCACCACACATGTATAGATAGGAATCCAGACAAGTGCAAAACATGTATACAAGGTGAACTACCCCTAGCAAAGTTCAATCATCATGCATAGGAATGAAGCATATACTTGTGATTTCATTTTTATAGTGGAGTTGCAGCGGTGAAGACTTCACAAGTTCAATTATTTAGCATGTGATTGCGAGAGGTTGAAAGCTTGTCTTTGCCTAACTTTTCAACCGAGCGAAGCCTATGCCGAAGCAATCAGAAGCTTGAAGCTACGGTTTCGGTCATACACTACACGGCTCAAGTTTAACTCAAAGTGCAATGAGAAACAGTCTCGATACCATGAGGTGTTGACAAGCAATCCCATCTCGATCTTTTCAATTCACTAAAACTTGGTTCAATTTTATACATGATATGAACAGACCAAGCAAGTGAATGACTCATAACTAGAGACATAGCAACCTAGCATATATGAAAAGCACGAGTGAACTCAACATATCCTACACATGCTAGTTGCATATCTCAATGGTGAACATTTTCAGATTGTAAGTTATTAAGTAAATTCACCATTCCAAAATAGCTCAGCTCATAACATGTACTAGTGATCAGGAAGAGCATAAGCTACAAGCATCCATATAAGCATCGGAGCATACTAAATAGAGCATAGTTACATTCTAGTGATTATAAACATGAAGCTCAGAATGTAAATGCGTATGCTAAAATGCAAAAGAAAAGAAAGACAAAAGAGTCAGTCAAATATACAAGATCCAAAATGTTTCCCCCATCTAAAAGGGGAAACACACACCAAGCTCACCCCTCAACCGATTAAAGGTTGATTCGTCTAAAGGCTTGGTGAAAATATCAGCCAGTTGGTGATGAGTATCGACATGGCGAAGGTCGATATCACCCTTCTCCTGGTGGTCGCGCAAGAAATGAAAGCGCACATCAATGTGTTTGGTTTTCGAGTGAAGCACGGGGTTCTTAGCAACGCTAATAGCACTCGTGCTGTCACAAAGCAAAGGCACGCGAGAAAAGCTCAAACCAAAATCACGCAAAGTGGCCATCATCTAGAGTAACTGGGAACAGCAGCTAGCCGCAGCAACATACTCAGCCTCCGTGGTAGACTGGGCGACACTAGACTGCTTGCGAGAAGACCACGATACAAGAGAAGATCCAATAATTGGCAAGTCCCAGAAGTGGACTTGCGCTCAATGCGACAACCAGCAAAATCGGCATCGGAATAACCGCAAAGCGAGAGGGTGGAGGAAGCAGAATACCAAATCCCAAACTCAGGAGTGAAACGAAGGTACCTGAAGATGCGCTTCACCGCCTGACGGTGGAAGTGCGCGGCGACGCCTGAAAGCGCGCGCACAGACACACCGCGAACTGGATGTCCGGGCGTGTCGCCGTCAGGTAGAGCAGCGACCCGATCATGCTGCGGTACTCCTTCTGGTCCACTGTTTCTCCCTCCACATCCGCATCCAGGGCAGTCGTCGTCGACATGGGTGTTGGCAGAGGCTTGGCCTCACCCATATCGAAATGCTTCAGCAAGTCTTTGGTGTACTTGCCCTGGTGCACAAACGTCCCCTCCCGGGATTGCTTAATTTGCAACCCGAGAAAGAATGTCAGCTCGCCCATCATGCTCATCTCGAACTCCCTGCTCATAGTATCTGCAAACTTGGCAACCAAAGCATGAGAAGAACCACCGAAAATGATATCATCCACGTAAATCTGGACCAAGAGCGTGTCTCTGCCTTGCCGGAGGAGAAAAAGCGTCTTATCTACACATCCCATTTTAAAACCCTTAGCAAGCAAAAAGGTTTTAACCTATCATACCAGGCTCTAGGGGCTTGTTTCAAACCATATAAAGCTTTGTGAAGTTTAAAGACATGGTTTGGAAACTTGGGATTTTCAAAACCGGGGGGTTGCTCAACATAAACTTTTTCTTCTATGTAGCCGTTTAAGAAGGCACTCTTGACATCCATTTGAAAAAGTTTGAAACCTTTGGATGTAGCAAGGCCAAGAGTATCCTAATTGCCTCCAAACGAGCTACAGGAGCAAACGTCTCCTCATAGTCTATCCCCTCCTTCTGACTATAGCCTTTCGCTACAAGCCGGGCCTTGTTTCTAACAACGTGGCCATCCTCTCCTTGCTTGTTTTTGAAAACCCATTTTGTCCCAATAGGCTTACAGTCAGGTGGAGGTGGAACTAGAACCCAAACCCGATTTCGCTCAAAGTTTTCTAACTCCTCATGCATGGCATTTACCCAATCCGGATCCGTCAAAGCGTGTCCAACATCTCGGGGCTCAAAATTAGCAACAAAAGCAGAGTGAGCGAAATGAGAGATGTGCTGTGACCTGGGAGCGAGTGACTCGCTCGCCGATGTCGCCGATCATCTGCTGAGGGGGGTGCTGGCGCTGGATGTGTCGTGGCGCCTCCCGGGATGAGGTGACCTCCCCCTCAACAGCAGCTGGTTCCACCCCGGGTACAAAAGGTACCGCACGAGGTGGAGGATCCCACGGCCCCCAGGAAGAAGAGGTGTCGGGGCCGTGAGTCGTCGTAGAAGCCGCTCTTTGCGGCACGGCAGGTGGAGGGGGTTTGGATCATCCATACCTTCAGCACCCTCGTCCTCGTCATCAAAAAGAGGCTCACCAACCTCATGATCACCTGCACGCTCAAAACGAGAAGAAGAGAAACAAGAGTCTCGTCGAAGGTGACATCTGATGTCTCCATGACTCGGTTAGTATCAAGGTTAAGTACACGATTGCTCTAGTGTGAGTGCCATAACCCAAAAATACCCCGTCAGAAGAACGAGACTCAAACTTGTCCAGGTTGCCCTTCTTCAATATAAAACAGTGGCAACCGAAACTCTAAAATAACTCACCTTGGGTTGGCGACCAAAACGCAACTCATAAGAGGTCTTCTTCAAAAGGCTCTCAGAAAAATGCGATTTGAAATGTAGCATGCAGTGTTCATAGCTTCGGCCCAATAGCGCCTAGGAGTCCTATGCTCATCGAGCATTGTCCTGGTCATCTCAACAAGGGTCCGATTCTTCCTCTCTACGACACCATTTTGGGGCGGTGTGTAGGGGGAAGAGAACTGATGCTCCAAACCAAGGCGGTCACAAAACTTCTCAAAATCCGAATTTTTGAATTCAGAACCATTATCACTTCTAATAGCTCGCATTGAGTTCAAAGGGAACTCGTTCTGAAGACGCAAAATCAGATTGCGAGCGAAGGAGAAAGTCTCAGTCTTCTCAGTCAAAAAGAAGACCCACGAATATCTCGAAAAGTCGTCAACAACAACCAAAACATACCACTTGCCACCAACCGAGCTCACCCGAGCCGGACCAACAAGGTCCATGTGTAAAGCTCTCCGGGGTGCGAGGTCATGACCTTAGTCACTGGATGGTGGGGAGCGGCAACCATCTTCCCATGTCTGCAAGAATGGCAAACTAGATCCTTCTCCATCGAAAGCTTGGGCAATCCTCGAATTAAGCCAAGTGAGCTAAGTCTTGCAAGCAAGTCGAAGCTTAATGACCGAGCCAGCCTCCTATGCCACTTCCAAAGATCGGAGGAAGAAGGACTAGCCAAAAGACAGCGAGAAGACCACGCTCCGAGAATTCGCGCGAAAGACTTCCAAAGGGCGAAATCAGACATACAAGATCGCCCTGCGGATCTAAGATGCGACTAAGGTTCGGTTTAAAACGAATCTCGTAGTCATCATCAAAAAGTTGCGAAACAGAAAGCAATTAAAATGCAGGTTAGAAACAGAGCAACATCGCGCAACACAAAGTGCTCATTACCGTACCTCCGGGATAACACCTTACACGTCGCCGAAGTATGTACCGACCGGCTATAGAACACTTGGCGTTCCGGTCATGTGCCTCGAACAACGGAATCCATAAGTTCTCCAACCGTCTTACCTACATTAAGAAAGACTAGAGTGAGCATACGCAACACGGGGTTAGTGAAATAGGAAGGATACCAGTGTTGGGCCGGCTCTCAAAAGAACGTCAGTGTAAAAACCATCCTAGGTCATCGACCGACTCTTTCCTGTCGGACCTACTCTATACGTCTCCTACTTGGCGGGTTAGGATAAGGAAACCACTGAGGAGTGAGAGAAACGCAGAATCCGAAGAGCGAGAAGTCGAACAGAGGTGGAAGGTAGGAACAACTGGGGTAGACGTAAGAAGACGAACGTCACTGGGTCCAGTAGTAGAAAACTCGCGTCCTGTGCGGTAGCGGTATAGCGCTTCAACTGTGCTAGGGGTAGAGCGATCACCACCACAGGAAAACGTGGTCCGCTGGGGAAGAAACGCTCACCGCGGTACTCACACTGCGGTGGGGGAAAGCGCTCAACAAACCTCCGCCACGGGGTCCGTCAACTGCAAAGGCAGGACCCCGTCGGGCACGCTCTCTACGAGATCTGCGCCTAGGAGCCTGGGGCTCAACTGCTCTAGCGTCTCTCCTCGGAGCTCTCTCCTGCCTAGGCCTAACAAACTGAGGTGCTGGACCTCTAGGCCTAGTCTCCCTCCTAGGGGCTCTCATCTCCTGCCTAGACCGGGGACCTTGACGTCCGGACCTAGCAGCTCTCCCCTGAGCCTTCGGCACATGTCCACCATGAGCTAGATGGTACATGTCCGGTTCTCCATCTCCCGAGCACGGCGCGCCTCTCGCTTGCGCCGGAAACAGAACTCGATCAAGTGACCATCCCTCCCACAGAAATCACACTGGTACCTCACCGCACGCAAAGGGGGTTGTTGGTGACCAGGGCTGTGGGTGTGGTTCACTTTGCCCTTCTGAGGCAAACACTCCTCTCTAATGGGTGGCATAGCATCAAGCTTGTTCTTGAGGTGGTTTGGCTTGGGTGCCCAAATTTGGTTCTTGGGACGAGCTCTCGGGGGTTCCTCAACCACACCATCTTTGGTGGTAGGCTTGGCAGGCTCTTTGGGTGGAAGTTTGGCAAGCTTGAGAGTAGTGGTGGAGTTAGGCTTCTCACATGGATTCAAACCACTCGACTCTCCAATCTTCCCAAAAGCAGAAAGATCAACACCCTGAGCAAAACCTACACCAGGAGCCCCAGCAGCTCGCTTGAATTGGGAGATCATCATCCCGAGCTGCGGCTCACTACAGGAGACCCATGACAAGATGGTCCGAAGGTATGTGTTTTCTTCCTCGGTTTGCATCTTGTCATGCTTCACATTGGCAATCTCCAGCTCCAAGCCCTCGCACAAACGCACCTCGCTACACACCAGTGCTACCTGAGTTGGCCTCCTCAAGAGACACAATCTTGGCATTCTTCTCTGCCAACTCAGATTGCAAGACGGGACAGGTCTTGCATGCACCCAACAGAGAAGGTCTAGCCTTCAGCTCATCTAGCTCTCCTACCAACGCAACATACTTACCTCTCAAAGTGAGAAGGTCAGTCATGTGCGCGGTGCACGACTCACACTCCGCCTCCTCCGACACAACCACGGTGGACCGAGCGAACTCAAGCTCCTTCACCGTGTCCTCCCACTTCTACCTGAACTCCTTGCGCTCTCTAGCGGCACGCCTAAGCAGTTTATCTTGGCTAAGGAGGGCAGCGGTCAACTTCTCTACCTCGGAGGAAAGCTCGTCGTAGGTGAGAGATACCTGGGAGGTGTCGTCGTCGTCGTCGTTTCGAGGCGTATGTTCCAGCTCGCCTCCGACCTCATCTCCGAGCGCCATGGTACACAAGCCTCCGTCGCCGGCGAAGAAGCACAAGCCGTTGAACTTGTCCTCTAGCTTCTTCTTCACGGACTCGTCATCGCTGGAGCCAGCGGAGTCGTCATCCAAGCCGTCGACGTCGCTGAGCGTGGCGAAGAAGGCACGCTGCTCAGCTTGCTGCTTCTCCAAGTACTTCTTCTTGATGTACTCCTTGTCGAAGCCGCCCCGCTTCTTGTGTCTTGGGGGAACGTGCTTCTCCTTGTACTTGGAGTCGCGCTTGCGCCCTTGATCGCCCTTCCCCGAATGCTTGTTCTTCTTGGGGCAGTTGGCGATGAAGTGGTCGGGGTCTCCGCACTCGTATCATCCCGTGCGTCCTCCTCCACGACGGCGGTTCATGCGGTTGTTGTGGAACCGCGAGAACCGGTTGGCAAGCAAAGCCAACTCGTCGTCTCCCAACCTCCAGCTGGTCCTCTGTAACAGAAAAGAGACAGGAAAGAGCAAAGCCAGCTGAAGGGTTAGAGGAAGAGCCGGAAACCAAAGCCATGGACGGGCGAGAAGGATTTTCAAAAGAAGCCCTCGCCATAGCATCAATCTCACTGGACTTGAGCTTACTGAAGAGCTCGTCGCAAGTGAGGGTCTCATAGTTCGGGGATTCGATGATCGCCTGAACCTTAGAGTCCCACACCGACCGATCAAGAGTATGCAAAAGCTTCAAAGCACGCTCATGATCGTCAAAAGGCAACTGCTCCTTGTTAGCCCTCATCCTGTTGACAATCACCTGAAAGCGGGCAAATAAACTTTCTATGCTCTCGCCAGGCTGATGTCGAAAGTTCTCATACTCACGCTTGAACGACTCGTAGAGTCGGGTTTTGACTTGAGAGGTGCCCTCATGGAAACGCATGAGGGTATCCCAGATCTCCCGAGCCGTAGCAAGGTGAGAAACACGATCAAACTCACCCATGCTCAAACAAGAAAAGAGAGCATTACGGGCTCGGCTATTGGCATCGTGCTCATCGATCTGTTGCTGAGAAACACGAGCAGCCAAGACCACGTAATCAGCAGAGTTGCAAATATCCCAAATAGAAGCACCCAAACTCTGCAGATAGGCCGACATGCGTATCTTCCAATACGCATAGTTCGTCCCATCAAAGAACGGCGGTTTGCCCACGCCGCGATCCATGTCGCCTTCTGTGGATCTGGAACCGGCTAAGGTGGAAGATCCTTAACCCGCTCCGATACCAATTGAAGGACCGAGAAGCTAACCGAAAGCGACCAGAGGGGGGAATGGGAGCTTCAAAATTTCCTTTCGGAAACTAGATGCCACTGTCCCAAAATCAACCCCAAGAGCGAACCCTAGAGCTTGCTAATGTCCACGACCCTAGATGTAGGGTGGATGCTTCCTAGAAGCACAGCGGGACACTAGACAACCCTAGAAAGCCAACGCAAGAGATGGAACTCGAATCCGATCAAGAACGAACGAATCGCGAACGAAAACGCGCGAAACTGGATCGACCGGACTCTGGCCAGCGTCCGGTCAGCAGGGACCGGACGCGTCCGGTCAACAAAAATCGGCTCTGGAACCTTACTGTTCGCGATCGGACTCACGAGTACGGAGCGTCCGGTCGAGAGCAGTGCGTCCGGTCACAAAATACAAGCCAAGTGAACAGTACAATGAGCGAGTCCGGTCACTTAGCAAAAGGTGCGTCTGGTCAAGTCACAACCGAACACAGCAAAGGTGTTCATCGATCGGACTCACTGACAGCGTCCGGTCGTTGAACAGGCAGCGTCCGGTCACCCCGATTCAGGCTGTTCGTTCACCGATTCGACTCGATCTCACCCAAAACAAATCCTCTAGGGATCAAACTTGGTGAGAAGAGTCACAAGAGTATAGTGAGCTATCTCTAAGAGATCATGGCTCGAACCTATCTCCAAATCGATGAATCGAAGAATTTCGGGGGAAGGGAGAAAACTTGACCCGAAATGAAAAATCGATCGATCTCCTAGACCGTGAGGTTAGAGGATGATTCCTTCGGTGGAAAGAAGTGCCTCACGATCTAGAACAAACCGGTTCAAACGGAATTGCAAAAATGAACCGAGCAAAGAGATCAAGCGACGGGAAAATCGTGGGGAAAAAGGATTCCGCGAAGAACACGAACAAAACGCGATTCACACCCACGAATTGCAAGCCGAAGCGCAAACACACGCTACGACAAGGAGGATACGGCCTCCTTTCCTCAAAATCACAAGTACACAGAGTTCTTGGTCTCTCTGCGGATCTCAGCTACAGCAGGGGATGGGAGAGCAGGAAACCCTAGGTGCAGGAAGCAAATGAGATGGCTGAAACTAAAATAACTGAGATAGGGAGGAGGGTGTCTCCCCTGGACTACTTATACTAACCTAGACTAAGCCTATTTCCTACTCTACCCCTCTCTAAACTAATTACAGGGCGAACCAGCTAAACCCTAAGGCTATTCTGGTCCAACCCGCGGTGGTAGGTAGATCCGACGGCCACGCCCGCTCGAACCGAAGCGTTGCCTCGACGCAACCTCTGGATCGCCGCCACGTGCCGCCCTCGCTCTGCACCCCCGGTTTTGTGGCCCAAACCGGGAAACCAGCCTTTTCCAGCAACCCCCGGTTTTGAGGCCCAAACCGGAAACCAGCCTCCAGCCTGAGTTTTGTGGCCCAAACTCAGAAACCCGCAGCGCCCGAGTTTTGAGGCCCAAACTCGGAAACCGGCCCATCACCCGAGTTTTGTGGCCAAACTCGGAAACCATCCGCGCCCAGGTTTTGTGGCTCAACCTGGAAACCGAGCACCCGAGTTTTGAGGCCCAAACTCGGAAACCGTCCACCCGTGGTTTTTCCCTGGCTCAACCACCAAACCGGAGCTGTAGAGGGGATGCACCGCCCGTGCACCCCGTCCACCGACACGTGTCCCCAGGTCCTCGACCCGAGCAACACCGTGCCCCGCAAGTCTCCGCTCGTCGCTGTCCCAGGCTGCCAGCCACCACAGCTGATCCTCAGGCACTCTGGTCCCTCAGTCCAAGCCTCACGTCCGCCCTTCACTGCTCGATACATCGGCATGGCACGTCCGCCGCACGGCACGCCCATCCTTCATCGCACCCAGTCCGTCGGCACGGCACGTCTCAACTTGACCTTCACCTTGCCCTCGATCACTGTCTCCGTGCTCGACACCTGCACAACACAAGCCAAAGAACATGCGCATCAAACCCGTTGACAATCACTCATCACTCAGAGACTCGGCATACACCCATGTATCCGCAGAGTACTTGGTCATGTCCTTCGGTTTGACCAATGCACCTGCCCACTTCATGTATCTCATGAACTCTGTTTTCATGCCAGAGCTTGATAAATTCGTGGTCGTGTTCATTGACGACATCGTTGTCTACTCAAAAACCCTTGAACAGCATGCCGAACATCTTCGTGTCGTTCTATCTCGTCTCAGAGACCATCAGCTTTATGCCAAGTTCAGTAAATGTGAATTCTGGTTGGATCGGATACAGTTTCTTGGTCATGTTCTATCCGCTGAAGGTGTGTCAGTCGATCCCGGAAAGGTGTCAGATATTCTGGATTGGAAGCCACCTACCTCTGTTCACAAGGTCCGCAGTTTCATGGGAATGGCTGGATATTATCGTCGTTTCATCCCAGATTTCTCCAGAATCGCCAAGCCTATCACCGAGTTGTTGAAGAATTCTGTGAAGTTTGTCTGGTCACCAGCTTGTGAGCAAGCCTTCCAAACCTTGAAGAAATTGTTAACTACATCACCAGTGCTAGCTCAGCCGAACGTCGAGAAGCCCTTTGATGTCTACTGTGATGCATCAGGCACTGGCTTGGGCTGTGTTTTGATGCAAGAAGGTCGAGTGATCGCTTATGCCTCACGGCAGCTTAAGCGACATGAGGAGAATTATCCAACCCATGATCTTGAGTTAGCAGCAGTGGTGCATGCCTTAAAGATCTGGCGTCATTATCTGTTGGGCAGTACCTGCAATGTGTACACAGATCACAAGAGCCTGAAGTATATCTTCACTCAAGAAGAACTGAATATGAGGCAGAGAAGATGGCTTGAGTTAATTAAGGACTATGATATCGAAGTGCATTACCATCCGGGTAAAGCGAATGTGGTCGCCGATGCACTCAGCCGCAAGTCGTACTGTAACTGCCTGGTCATAAAATCCTATGAATCTTCCCTATGTTTCGAGCTAGAAAAGTTGGGTATAGGAATGGTTCCACAGGGAATTCTGAGCAATATCAGAATAGAAACCCCTATCAGAGAACAGGTCATTGTTGCACAGAAAGATAACCCTGGAATCAAGCACATCGTCGAGAAAGTCCGCGCTGGAAAAGCTGATTGTTTCAGGATTGATGATGAAGGAGTGGTTTGGTTCAAGAACCGTCTGGTTGTTCCAAAGGTACCTGAGTTGAGACAGGTAGTCCTTGATGAAGCACACTCAACTAGTTGTTCCATCCACCCCGGCAGCAACAAGATGTACCAAGACTTGAAGTAGAGATTTTGGTGGACGAAGATGAAGATTGAGATCGCTCGATATGTCTCTCGCTGTGATACTTGTCAAAGAGTCAAAGCTGTGCACATGAAGTCCGGAGGAGAACTGCAACCTTTATCTATACCTGGCTGGAAATGGGAGGATATCAGTATGGATTTTATCAATGGATTACCCAAGACACAAAAAGGTTTTGATTCTATTTGGGTGATCGTGGATCGTCTCACCAAGCAAGCTCACTTCCTGCCAGTTAAGACCAGTTATACCGTTCCAACTTATGCCACGTTGTACAAAAACACATAGTGAAACTCCATGGCATACCTAAGACCATCATCTCAGATCGTGGTACCCAGTTTGTTGCAAAGTTCTGGAAAGCGTTCCATGCCTCACTGGGAACCAAGTTGTTGCATAGCACGGCTTATCATCCGCAGACGGATGGACAGACTGAGCGAGTCAACCAAGTGTTAGAAGATATGTTGAGAGCCTGTGTGCTCACCTTCGCAGATACTTGGGATAATTGTTTGCCCTTGGCAGAATTCTCATATAACAATAGTTATCAAGAAAGCATCAAGATGGCACCCTTTGAGGCACTGTACGGTCGCCGATGTCGTACACCCCTCAATTGGTCAGAGCCTGGAGAAAGGGAATTCTTTGGAGTTGACCTGGTAAAGGATATGGAAGAGAAAGTCAAACAGATACAAGAGAATATGAAGATTGCGCAGTCTCGACAGAAGAGTTATGCTGACAAGAGACGCCGACCTCTGAAGTTCCAGATTGGGGATTATGTGTACCTGAAGGTCTCACCCACTAAAGGAGTTACCCACTTTGGAGTGAAAGGGAAGTTAGCACCCCGCTATATTGGTCCGTTTGAGATTCTGGAACGTTGTGGCAAGGTAGCTTACAAGCTAAGGTTGCCCGATCATCTCTCCGCAGCGTCCATAATGTGTTTCATGTCTCCCAACTCAAGAAGTGTCTCCGAGTGCCTGAACAAGTAGTAGAAGTTGAAGGTGTTGAGTTAGAACCCGATCTGTCATACTCTGAGTATCCAGTTCGTGTGTTGGATCACAAAGATCGTGTTACCCGGAGAACCACCACAAGATGGTACAAGGTCCAATGGAACCAGCAGTCTGAAGAAGAAGCCACTTGGGAATCTGAAGACTTCTTGGCAAAGAACTATCCTGACTTTCTCGAATCTCTATAGGTGTGAGGTTTCATCCTCTGTTCTTTGTAAGGCGCAGAATCTCGGGGCGAGATTCCTTTTAGGAGGGAGGGTTGTAACACCTCTGGTGTTAAAAATGTAATTAACCTGACATGTCATCATCCTTAATCATTAATCTTTGCTTGACCATGCATTTGTGTTGCTTAATTGCTATGCTTTGATCCATTTTCAAAAACCCTAAGTGCCCAAATCTCCCTATAAGGGCAAAATGGTAATTTCACTTCTGTGTCTAGTTCTATGTATTTCTTATTCAGATTTGTGCTCTGATGTTTTGTTGAGTTAATCAAAGTTCAAAATTCAAAAGAGAATTGGTTTTCCTTTTGTAGAAACCCTAATTTCCAATTTATAGTTTTACCCTCTTTTATTAATTCAAAAACTATTCAAATTTGGGGTTAGTTCAAAAAGCAAAGTTGTAGATCTGATCAAGATGAGCAACTTGGGTATTTACAAATTTTCAAGTTTCCATACAAAATTTGAAGTAATTTTGAATTTATTCAAATTTCAAAAGAGTCCCCTTTTCTGATTTCAAATATAGTTCAAAACCTGTTTGGATTTTGAAAATGTTCTTATCGACAAAGTTATAGATCTCATTTTTCTGCACAACTTTGGTATTTTGAGTTTTTCCTGTGCAGTTCAAATTTTGGGAGTAATTTGCAAAATACAGAGATCAGCCAAAAGTCAAACCCTAGGGACATAGCCCTGTTCATCTTCCTCGCCGTAGGGGGGGGCGGCCATGGCGCTCGCTGGCGCTGCGCACGCCGCACGCCTGGCAGCTGCACGCGCGCCTCCAACCTGCCGCCGCTGACCCCGCCATCATTCTCCTCCCGCACGCGAGTGCTGACCTCCGCTCCCGTCCCCTACAGCGCCCAGAGCATCGCCGCCGCGTGGCCATCGCCGGCGACCTCACGCCCAGGCCCCGACTGCACGCCGTCCTTCCCGCCAGCCTGCAATCGAGTGCGCACGCCTCGGCCGAGCTCATCCACACCATCCCGTGCTCTCTACCGTCCCCGACCGTGCCTATAAAAGGGACCGCCAGAGTCCGAGCTCCTCACTCGTCTCCGCCGCCGTCGCCAGTCCACTCCGAAGCTCCCGCCGCCCCACCACCTAGCCTAGCCAACAGCTCCGTCTTGAGCTCGTGAAGCTTCCCCACCCCTCAATTTGGTCTCTACCGCCTCCTATCGCCCGGCGTAGCTCGCCGTTCCCATCTCCGGCGAAAGCCCGGCGAGCTCGGGTTCGGGAAATACTCCCTCTCCTCGGCCATGATCATCCCTCCCCGACCCCTGTTTCATCTTCCTTACTCCCTTGCGACTCTAACCAGGCCCTTGCGGTCTCGTGTTATGCGCAGGATCGTCGGAGCGCCAATCGCCGCCGTGAGCCGTCCGCCGGTCACCGTCGACCATCCTCCTCCGTCCCTTCCCTCACCTCACCGAGCTCCTTAATCGACGCCGGTGAGCTCCCTGAAGCCTCCCATGCCCTTGGTTTCGCCTGCCGAGCCTCGACTTGCCCGGCGTAGCCAGCGCCGCCGCTGTCCGGCCGCCGGCGACGAGCAGGGCGAGCACTGTTCTTGTTTTCCTTTTTCTTTTAAAATGTGAATAGTGTTCAGTTTTCATCTTTTGTGTGATTTTCTGTGTTGATCCAAAAATTCTGAAATTTTGTTGGTAAACTCTTTATGTCCTGAAGTATTTTAAAAAATATGAAACTTGGTTTTTGTGCAAAAAATTTGAAAATGAAAAATCTCCCTTTTAATTAAGAAATGAATGGTTTTGGATTTTTGGAGAGTTATTTATAGCTCCAAAAATCTTGAGATAATTTTTTGTGAGCTAGTTATGCCATTCTGAGCCTCTGGTAAAATTTTGAAGTCATTTGGAGCAAGTTGATTTTTGAGCATTTATTTAAATAGTTGAATAGTGCCTTTTCTTAATTGAATGTCTGGAATTATTTGAGCACCTTAATGAACTCTAAAAATTATGAATTTGTTTTGCCATCTATTTATGCCATAATGATCTTATGATATTAATTTGGTAATTTTTGGAGCAACTGCAAAAATGACCTTTTTAAATAAATTAAAAAAAATGATTAGGGTTTATATTGATTGACCTGTGATGTGACTTTTGAATTTGTTTGCTGTTCATAGATCCCACCCTCTGGTCTATGATGTTTGTGATGCCATGTTATGATGATGCATAGTTTGGTTAATGGTTTTAACTAATATTGCTAAAAGAAAGAAATAATAACTCTATGTCCTTTATAGAAAATTCTTATATTCTTGAATCAGTAGAATTGTCTTGCACCTTATTGTTCATGTCAGCATTCTCATGAGCATACATCATTGCATACGTATAGTGACCGACGAAGAAGGTACCAGAGTCGAGGCCGCTGTTGACGAACCTACTCCCGAGGCGACCCCGAGCTCCGACACCTACACCACCAACCCCGAGTCCGTTCTTTTTGCTCTTCAAGGCAAGCCCCGGTGCATTTAACCCTACCTTGCTTTTATAAAAGTTTACTTGAAATGTTTTGAGTTAAACTACTGCATTAAGTTATAGGAGTTGTGTGACGACCTATTACTTGCATATTTACCTCCACCAGAAGATCCACCCACCCTGTTTTAAAAACTATTTGCAAAATGCTTAGTGATGCTATGCAATAGATTTGCAATAAAATACCAATTTCAAAAGTGTGATCACTTAAGGAATGTTTATGGGAATTTGGTCTTACTCCCCGGCTGTTGGCTAGGTATCTGATCCGTACCTAGTCAATAGCGAGGAGAGGTTGTCTGAGCGTACGGTGCCGTCATGTTGTAGTCCGGGACTCAACAGTTGACACCGACCGGGACAGGGTTGAAAAACTGACAGGACTATTATGCTCGGGTGAGATATGACCGAGGTATAGCCCTGGCTGAAAAATTAGGAACCATCCGTTTGGGGGCCTACTGGTCAAGACTTGTAACTATTCACATACTTCGGAAAGCTCTGGCTCCGAGGACTTCTTGATTGGGGCCGACAACCGCGCACTGGGAGTGGCGAGATGGCGGAAGTAGCTTGTACCCACGTGGTCGTCGTACCTGGAATGAGTGGTGTACTGTACTTCCGGGTGGCGTAGGACCGAGCCCAATCTTGGAGGAATCGTGGTAGACGAGTTGGCATATGCAAGCTTGGGTGCTACATATGCAGTGTGGATAGGGATCCTCAGCTGAGTATTATTTATCCGGATTAACGTTGCTCCTCGGTTATGGAGACTTGGTCACTGACTGTCAACGGAGAGTGGTTCTCAACTAGGTATGTTTTGAAATGTAAAATGAATCATGGACAATGAAGAATTGAGAAATGCTTGAATCTTTCCAAAATAAAACAGGTTTACAAAATGCTTTTTCTGCAAAATACTTAAGCCTTACCTTGACTACCCTAAGCCTCTCATTCCTGAGTCTTCTCCTTTCTTTAGTCGGGTAAGTCTTGTTGAGTACCCCAGTACTCAGGGTTTGTTACCCATGCTGCAGGTATGTCTGAGTCGCCGATGTGTCTTGCGCCCTGCTGCGTGACCATCGTCCAGGAAGAGGCCGATAAGGCCGATGAGTAAATGTGCACCCTCGGGCTGGGTGTTACATGTATCTTTATGTTAATGTCTTCCGCTACGTTGTCTATTTTCAATTACCCGAACAATGGTCTGTAATAATTGCACTACTTATCTCATTGAAACCTCGGTTTGTAAAACTAATGTTATTTAAGTCTTCCGCTCTGTTTATCTATGTTATTTGTGAAAATATGAAATGCTGTAACCGAAAGGTGAGATGATCCTACGGACATCGGGAGCTAATGAAGCCCAGTGGCAAACTGTCTTAATCGTATGGATCATAAGTTCGGCTGTCAGAGGTTGACAGGGACTTGTGGGCTATAGGATTAGGACCGTTCCGTCACACTGACGAACCAAGCTGCTCCAACGATCAATCAACATCGACGTCGACCAAAACACTCTGTGAGTATTCCATGCCTACTCTTGCTCACATTCCAGTGTTACCTTCTACTAGTAATGTAGATTTTGAGCTTAAACCTCACTTAATACGTATGGCTCAAGCTATTGCATTTAATGGCAAACCTTCCAAGGATGCCAATGCTCACCTCCGGAATTTTCTGGAGATATATAGTACAATTTCTATGCAGGGAGTTTCGCAGGATGCCATCAGACTTCGTCTTTTTCCATTTTCATTAGTGGAAAAAAGCGAAGCAGTGGTTCCTCTTCAACTCTGGACACCTGCTGACGTGGGTGAGATGCGCGGATCAATTCCTCAACAAGTTCTACCCGATAAGTCGAACTATTCTTTTTCGTAGCAAGATTGCTAATTTTGGACAGGGAGACGAAGAAACAATCACTGAAGCTTGGGAGAGACTACAAGAGTATGATGAATACTGTCCTCACCCTGGTATGCAAGACTGGTACTTGATCCAGAGCTTCTACCATGGACTCCAGCAAGAATCTCGACAACACATTGATGCTGCCGCCGGAGGTGCATACCTCTCTCTCACTGTAGAGAAGGCAACCAAATTGATCGAGACAATGGTGGCAAATCAAGGAAGGACAGAAAAACGTGCTAGAGGTATGTCTGAAATTAAGCAAGCTGATTCTGTTACCCTGCAAACTTTGGTAAAATTGCTAGAGCAAAGGATAAATGAGAAGAGAGATCGTGCTGCAAAGGAGTACTACGCCAAGCAAAGAGCCGCTTCGTCAAGTGAAGGTCAAGCGGAAATTAAGAAAGAGGATGTCAAATCCCTTCTTAATAATGGTGGCTACGGAGAACCTCCAATTCCAATGATCCAACAATGGAATAATAAAGGTGCCTCAAACCTCCGTATTTAATTCTCCTATTGGAAAATTAGTTTCTAATCAAGGTAGAATTAATGATAGCATAAATAATAAATTAATTGAACATGATAAAATGTTAGAAGGAATTTATGCTAAACTGAAAGATTTTCTGAAGCATTTAAGGAACAAATTAATTTTAATAAGAGATTAGAGCAAAAAGTAGATAACATTAAATCTCAAATTAAATACTATGAGGAGGTAAACGCTGTAACCACGAGAGGTGGTAAATCCACTCGTGATCCACCTCATCCTAATTTAGTTCCTAGTAGTAATACTGCTGCAAAGAAAAATATTGTTAATGTTGAAGATGACGAAGAAGAGGAGACCCCAGCTGAACCTTCATCCAAGGTACGAACTGCTCCTCATGAATTCTATGATACACATGTATTATCTTTCCAGATCGAAACAGAAATCCAACGGAAGACGACCAATTCAAGAAATTCGTCGAGGTAATTCTAAAACTATATATACATATGCCATTTATTGACGCTATCCAGGTTCCAACTTATGCAAAATATTTGAGAGACATGCTCAATAAGAAGAAACCAATTCCATGTAGGGATGTGGTTAAATTGTCCGAAGATTGCAGTGCGGTCATTTTAACCAACTCCCAAAAAAGAAGAAGGATCCAGGAAACCCAACGATCGCATGTTCAACTGGAGAGCAGCACTTCGAGCATGCACTCTGTGATCTGGGAGCAAACGTCAGCGTCATGCCCAAGGTAATATATGATAAATTAAATCATCATACCTTGTCCCCTACTTCTATGTGTTTGCAGCTAGCCGATCAATCGCTCTGATATCCCGTGGGAATAGCAGAGAATATTTCGGTGAAAATCCGGAATCTCTTTGTCCCGGTGGACTTCGTGGTTCTGGGTATTAATCCCGACCACCGGACGCCATTGATCTTGGGACAGCCATTTCTGAGCACTGCAAAAGCCACCATTGATGTAGGAGCTGGAGAAATTCAGCTCCACATCAGTGGAAAGGAGAAGAAATTCGAGTTCACACCCGCGACCGGAAAAACACCCGTCATCAAAGTTCGTCGGTGCCGACATTCCACCACAACCACCGTGAAGGCGACACTAATCGGGAATCCAAAGCGGCTAACCAAGGTAAGTTAGGCTAAGGTAAGTCTTTATCCCCCATTTAAATTTTTGTTTTTACTTAAGCAAATTAATTTTCTGCAAAGTAGATGTTTACTAGAGTGATTAGGTGGCACCTAGGGGGCTTAGGGCAGCCATAGGGGTGGCGCCAGCCACCCCATGCTAGCGCCCGCCACCCTAGGGTGCACTAGGGAGCACTAGCCAATCCCTAGACTATTACACCTACCTCCTAGACCCAAATAACACCAAGGGAGACCCATGGCTTTGCTCATTTCAATGCAATCACTCACTCCCATGTCTCCCCATGTCTCCCCCTCTTCACTCCACCTTTTGGACACATCTCCACCCAAAAAATTCTGGTGCACATGTGATGGAGAGTGACAAGGAGAGCACTAGGTGAAAGGAGGGGTGAGTTGGAGTGAAATTCAGCCAAGGAGGGTGGCTCCCGCCAGGTGGGAGGAGCTCCACAGCCTCCCCCCTTCCATCCTCAGCCTATAAATACTACCCACACCCCATGCAAGTTCTCACAACTCACTCAAAACACAAAACATCAGCCATCTTGAGCACTAGCAAGGAAGTCATGGGCCCTCTCAAGAACTTCTTCACCGGCAATAAGAAGAAGAGTAAGGGTGAGGGAAGTTCATCGAGAGCAAACACCCACATTCGCTTTGCTGGGAGTGATGAGGAGAGCGCCGAGTGGGGTACTCCATCCACCAACGAAATGTCGGTGGATCGGAACTCTCCGTTCACACACCAGGCCGGACCGACCATCCGCATCCTGAACTCCGTCAATGATATCATCTGGCAGAGTGATCGGGAACGACAGGCCCGGAACATCCTCAGTGAGAGGGAGTTCGTTCACACCCGCTGCATCGACAAACGACTTGCTACGTCGCACTGGTATGGACAGTGAGTTTCTCTATATTTCTCGAACCCTAGGATGGGAAGATGCATGGATGGTTAATGAGGAGGGAATCCTTCCCCTCACAATGGAATTTCTAGCCACCATGCAATTGTCTGCTACTCACATAACTTTCCGGCTTTTTAATGAAGAGCACACTCTTTCGTGGGGGCAGTTTAGCAAGCACTTAAATTTTGATGATTCATGCTTGCTAAACCTGGAATCTGCTTGTACAGGTTTTAATAGAAATGAATTTTGGAAAGTATTGCTGGTAACAGAGACCCAGGCTTGCCCCGTACAAGTAATATCCACAACCCCACGCTCAGGTTTTTCCACAAATATATTAGTATCACACTCTTTCCAAGACCTGACTTGAGACCAATTAAAAAGCCCGAAATGCTGCTGCTTTATGCTCTAGTTAACCACATAAAAGTATCACCCGCCAAGGCCATGGCAGACTACTGGTCTAAATTTAATCAACGCACTGGAAATATTGAAATGACATCATGGATAACTAGACTGGCTTTTAACATGGGTCTGCTGAACACCGCTATATACTCCTACATTCCTAGCGACCGAGACCTTTTGACCATGGAGCACTTCTCGCAAGGACACCTCTTGCGTGAGAACCAGGAGACCGGTGAGATTCACATGATCTACCAAGATTATGTGAATAAAATCGCTCTTTCTGACTTGTCACTTTTGGTGAATGCACCAACGTTACTTTTGGCCCTGGAAACCGAGGCAGAGCAAAACCGCAGGTTGGCCCGAGAGAACACCATGCAGGTTCCCAGGAGGAGGACACGGGGGCAGACCCGTGCAGCAGAAGAGGCCGCAAGAGCCGCAGCAGCGGCACAGGAGTTTGACCCTTTCCATGCAGGGCAGTATGAAGGAGCAGCACACTATGGTCATTTGACACCCCCTGGCTCGCACCAAGCAGGAGGATCAAATTGGCAACAACCGCAACATCAGCGGTGGGAATACGGCCAGGAGGCGTCCTTTCACTCATCCCAGTTGGGGATTTCAACCCATTCCTTGGGAGGATCCACCCGGTACACTGGTCGTGGTGATGAGTTCTTCCATAGGGGAATCTCGCCACAGCCGCTCGCCATTCGTCCTTTCATCATCAGGACGAGGGGATGCGCGATATGGGATATCTTCAGCACCAAATGAATGGACTCACCATGGATACTGCTGAAATCCGCCAGGACTTGAACAACTTGAACCAAAATTTGCAGGAATTCCGCCAGGAAACTGGTGGAGAACTGGGTAATTTCTTCTCTCCTGTAGCAGAACCAGCAGAACTGGGATGACATGTATCGTCGTCAGGGATGGATGTGACCCAACCACGCCAAAGGCCAGCTTGGGGGAGGACCCCCGTCAAAGAGGTAAGTATCACTACCGTCTTTATTTCTGTCAGTTTTATTTTTATTTTAAATTTGAGTTTTATCTTAGTTAATCTTCATTAAAATAAATAATATATATATATATATATAAATAAATAATAAATAAATGAGACCTCTCATCGTAAGTCTTTCTAAAAAAATGTATGCCATGCATTAGAGTTATCATGGGAGAACGTATGCTAGAACTAAACTTGAGACATGAGCATTAGACTAAGTAAAGGGGAAGTAAGTTTCTACTTTGACTTGAGCAAGTCAAGTTTGTGGAGTAATTATTTTGAAAAATTTAAAAACTTGCTCTAAGTACTTCTGTGACAAAGAAAGTCCTAACAAAGCCAATAATTTTACTCTTAGAGTAGGAGCTTCCACTTGCTGCATGTTAGTGTTGAGCTAGTTAGAATTTTGTTGATAGTCATGGTAGAGAAACTTGTCATATCTTTAGACCAAGGAATTCACTTGCACCCACCTATATAGTGCTATTCTTACACTGAGAATACGCACACAACATGTCTTTATTCCATTCATTGTTAGGAATACTTCATGGCAAAATATCATGCTCCATAATGAAATCTCAGGGACATGTATATAATCATTCATTCAAAAAAAAGAGCAAGTGATCTAGAAAGAAAATTCAAAAGAGCAAGTGCTCTAGAAAGAAAAGAATATTCAAAAGAGCAAGTGCTCTAGAAAGAAAATTCAAAAGAGCAAGTGCTCTAGAAAGAAGAGAATATCCAAAGAGCAAATGCTCTCATTCATAGCCATGATCCCACAAATGAGATAGAAAGGAGAAATGCCATGAAAGTATAGCCACAATAAATACCACACACTTGCACATTCCTGGTCTGAACCTATGACTTGTTGCTCCTTTGCTCCATTTGTCTAACTTGGCAAAATTATGCTAGCATTGCATGCTCACTTTTATCCTACCCATTAAACCCCACATAAAGTCTTAGTGAGAGGATAATTCTTCCATTTCTTCCATTTCCACATACAATATGAGTGATTGAGTGAGCCACAGAAGTTACTAAGCATGCTTTCTTTTGAACAAAACTTGCAAAAAACTCCACATATCTTGATTAGCAAATAGGCAAGGGAAAGACAAACCTTCTTTCTTGCTGGTCTTTTGTTCTAATCTTGAGTGCAGGGAAGGCTACCAATTCCATGATGATGAAAATAATATGGGCATACACAACAAAACACAGAGTTTCCAAGATTATTTCAAGTCCATGCTTGCTCGAGGACGAGCAAGAGGTAAGCTTGGGGGAGCTTGTTGACGCTCACTAAGTGTCATATTCTTAGCATCAACAAGGTCATATAACACAACACAAGGGCCTAAAATCAACCAAAAACCTTTTATAAACTAATGATTTCCACTTGTCCTTGAGTTTTATTTGAATGTAGGAAATTGCAGGGTTTTTGAGCAAAATGACCAAATGGACCCCCAGGAAGCAAGCCCACTTGCCTGGGCTCACTTTGGGCCAAGGAGGGGTGGCGCCCGCCCCCCTAGCTGGCGGCCGCTAGGAGGGAGAAGCCCAAACTCCCCCCTGCCACGTCACTGATCCAGGGCAAGCACCCCACACTCATTTGCAGCCGTTGCTCACCTAAGTCGGTTCATCCAAGGGCTAAGAAGCAGCGTCACATGGATCATGGCCTAATTGCCCATGTGACGGTTATTGGACACCCTAACCGACCCCAAACCGACTTGGAGGACCTCCTGGATGCCGTTGGTGAAGAGGCGGTGGATCCAAGGGCCAGGGGGTGGTGCCCGCCACCCCTAGCTGGCGCCCGCCACCACACTCACCTCCCTGACCTAACCCTAGGTCCATAAGTACCCCCCTAGGTCCCTTAGGCTATAATAGGACCCCCCGCGCTCATTTGTACTCAGACCTCACCTCATTAGCCCCACTCTCTTGTAGCGAAGCTCTGGTGAAGGAACACTCTAGTTGAGAGACTTAGAGTGAGAGTGAGAGTGTAGAAGAGAAGAGCTGGAGTTGTAATAGAGGATCTTCCAAGTCTCTGGTATAATTCCAAGTCTTCCTTCATTTATCTTAGTGTTCTTCTACTTTCAGCATTTACTTTAAGTTCCTTACTTATTGTTCTTGTTGAGTGCTTTCGATCTTAGATAACTTAGTATCTAGTTTGCATCTAGTTTGGGTTCTTCGCTGAGTAATCAGTGCTCTAGTTTTGACGCAAGATTAGAGTAGTATATATTAGTGTAAGCGCGGTGCTTAGACTAGTTATACCTTAGTTTGTGGCTAGCCCCCCGGATAGCTGTGGTAGCAAACAAGTGGTGACAGCCCTGGGAGCCTTGAATTCCACCACGTAGTTGGGTTAGTTCTTAAATCATAACCTCGTTGTGCACGTCTGAGGTAAATAGTCCAGAGGGTGTGTACGGTTCAAAGAACTAGATAAAACCTTTATTGCTAAGTTAGTTGTGTTCGTAAGTATGTAGGAAAACATTAATCTGTTCATCGGCCAGACCCCGCCGATTTAGTTTTAGTATTTAGTCTTTCTTTCTTTTCTTTTTAGTAGTAGTAGAAACCAACCCCCCATTCATACATTTCGATCAACCCTGCTAGAATCACTAGTTGTTCATAGCGGTCCTAGTGTTAGTTCTGCCATAGTAGCTTCCCTGTGGAAATAAATACGATACTCGGTTACTTTCGGGTGAAGTGCTACAATAGACTTATTCTGTGCGCTTGCAGAACCTACCAATAGTCATACGAATAGTTAGTTTATACTTCTTACATTAAGAAGTACGAACAAACCTTTCTGGCGCCGTTGCCGGGGATAGATTCCATAGTCTACTCCTAGTGACAACGTTAGCAAGAGTCAACAGGGGGGGTCAATAGCCTAATTAAAAATCTACAAAATACTTAGGCAAACACTATTAGTATAACAAATGGCGAAGCTTTTTGCGCTAGCCTAATAGTGTTTTTCAAGCCACCTATCCAACAATTCTACCTAATATTTCTATGTCACACAATCAACTAGAGCTAATAACAAATGTGGAGTAAAACAATCTAGCTCTAGCACAAATATGATATACAAAGAATGTATATGAAACAAGTGTGTGAACAAGATATACTAAGCAAACTAAACACAACTAACTAAACATGGTATATGACGAGAGATAGTATCTACACAAGTGGCATGCTATAATCATCATCTTGAGTCTCAACAATGACTTTCTTATGGTTGCAAGCTTCTCTAGATCACTCTTGACCTTTGCTTTCTCATTCTTGATCTTGATGTAGGCATCATAGTGATCGGCCACAAACCACTTTCTTGCCCTTGCCACTAGCTCTTTGCTCATCATGCTCACTTTTAACCAAGTCCTCACAAGATGTTGCTATGTCACACTTAACAACAAGGTTAGAGGCATCATGTGTCTCATGAGAAAGTATATCATAAGCTACAACAAGTGTATCATGATCTACGTTAACTTGAGTATATTGTTCCTTAAGCAAAGCATAGCTAGAGTTAAGGGTATTATGCATCTTATCAAGTTTTTCATTTTTAGCTTGAGCTCTTTGTTAGAAGACTTGAGCTCCTTGATAGATGATGACATAGTAGCAAGTTCATTTTGTTACTCATTACTAGCATGTATAGCATGATCAACTTTTCAACAAGAGATTCATTTCATCAACAAGCTTCTCATTTTTGCTCTAGTCTTTCTTTGATTCTAGAATAGTTGTTTAGCAAATCAACGAGTTCATCATAAGAGGGAGCTTTGAATTCTCCATCACTATCATCATCACTAGAGTCATCATCACTTTGTACCTTCTGGTCACCCTTGCCATGAGGCATAGGTGTGTAGTAGATGATGGCGACGGTGGTGGTGATGGAGTAGAAGTCCCAATCACTAGAGCGGCCACCTTCTCCTTCTCATCATCACTATCTTCATTGGATGAGCCACCGGAGGAGTCAATGTCGGTGAGCCAATCACAAAACAATGTAAGCTTTGCCACCTTTCTTGTGATATTGCTTCTTCTTCTTGCCATCCTTCTTGTAGGGCTTTTCACTCTTCTTCTCATCTTCGCTTGATGAGTCATATTTCTTGCCCTTATTCTTGTTCTTGTAGTTGTCTTTCTTGGGCTTGGTGCATTGGTGAGCAAGATGGCCAAGTTCACCACAATTGTAGCAATCCATCTCGGAGATTGGCCTTCTCTTGCTACTTGTGAAGAATTTCTTCTTCTTGAGTCAAAGTTGACTCCATCTTGTGAAGCTTCTTCAATCTCTTTGTGGTTCTTCTCACCATGAGAGACATGTTTGTATCATCTTCCTCATCACTTGAGCTCTCTGGGTGTACCTCAATTGTCTTGGACTTGCCCTTCTTGTCATGGCATGCTTTGAAGGCTAAGTCTTTCTTCTTGTCGTTGGAGGACCCACCACTTGGTGTGATGTGCATGTACATCTCATGCGCATTGATCTTTCCCAAGATTTGTGTTGGTGTTGTAGCGGTGGAAAGATCACTTTGATGTAGCATGGTCACAATGTGTCCATACTTCTCAATTGGAAGAACACAAAGAATCTTCCCACAACATCGGATTGGTTGCATTTGTGTGAGGCCAAGTCCATTTAGCTCTTCTACAAGAATATTCAAGCGTGAGTACATTTCATTTGCACTTTCATGTGCAAGCATATCAAACGAATGTAACTTTTGCATAACCAAATGATAACGCTCCTCACGCTCACTCTTGGTTCCCTCATGGAGCGCACAAATGTTTTCCCATAGATCATGGGCATTTTGTGGTTCCGGACGCGGTTAAACACATCCTTGCAAATGCCTCTAAAAAGGATTTTTTTGGCTTTTGCATTCCATTTCTCATTTTCCTCCTCATTAGGAGTAAGGCTTGTGCCTTCCTGGGCTTGGCAAAGCCGGTGATCGCGGTTCGCGGCATTTTACATCAACCGCTTCTAGGTATGACTCCATACGGATTTTCCAATATGGGAAGTCGTCTCCCTCGAACATGGGAGGTGATCCATCACCTCCGGACATCTTAACTCTAGGCGGTTAAGACTAAATCGAGAGCACGAGGCTCCGATACCAATTGAAAGGATCAAGATGCCCAAGAGGGGGGGTGAATTGAGCTTTTCTAAAACTTGGCAAGAATTAAATCCTAACAAGCCCAATTAACCCCTAGTGCCTAGAAGTGTTTCACTAACAGAAACTGCACAAAAGACTATCGCTAAACCATTTCTACTCTAGCATGGCAATTCAACTTATGAAAGAACAACAAATAATTTGCGGAATTGAATTGCTCAAAAGCATGTGTATGTAAAGAGACTAGAGATGACACGATGATCTTTTTCCCAAGGTATCGAGGGTGTCGGCACACCCCCTAGTCCTCGTTGGAGCACCCGCGCAAGGGTATTGCTCCCCCTTGATCCGCGCAAGGATCAAGTGCTCACTACGAGTTGATTCTTTGCCACTCCGGCCCGGTGAATCGCTCGTTACCGGTCACACTTGGCTTGGGTCATCCACAAAGCCTTCGGATGATCACCAAGCTCTCCGATCATCACCAAGCCGTCTAGGTGATGCCGATCACCAAGAGTAACAAGCTAGAACTCTCAATTGACCAAGACAAGGCCAAACAGATGGATGGATGCGCACTTGCTACTCAATTCTCACTAGGAGGTCACTAATTCTCTCAATTAGCAAATCTCTCAACCTCACTAGGGCTCTTGCTCTTTCTCACACTCACAATGTGTTTCTCAGAGAGGAAAGTGGCAAGAACACTCTAATGGAGGAGGGGGAGGAGTATAAATACTCCCCCAACCGGCCATCCAAAAGAGCACTGAACGGGTGTTTCTGCGGAGGCATCGGACGCTCTGATGCCTGGCATCGGACGCTCCGATGACCTCGACCAACGGTCGACTGTACAACCTGTCAGACAAGTTAAAGGAGCATCGGACGCTGGGCAGCGTCCGATGCCATCACAACGGACGCGTCCGATGTGATTTTACCCTCTCTGGAAGCTCTATGCATGGACATCGGACGCTGGCCCTCAGCGTCCAATGCCAGCGTCCGATGCAAGCCCAAGTTCACTCGCAAGTAAACAGTGGCACGTGCGCGTCCAATGTGGCAACATCGGAGTGTCTGATGCCATGCACCAGACTAAACCCTAGTCTGAGTGAGCATCAGACGCGTCCGATGCTCACTAGGCCAGCGTTCGATGCCTATTTCATAGGCAAAAACTTACTCGGATCACGATGCGGCCTTAACGACTTTTCATCCTTACGACATAAGGCATCTCTCTGAGCTACCTAGGGCTATGAAATAACAAGTGTGCACCACACCTACCTCAATAGACTCATCTAGGTCAAGCTACTGATTCACGCTCCCCTTTATAGTACGGCCAAAGGAAAAACAAAGACCTAAGACTACCTAAGTGTCCTCCAACACCATGTGACACTTAGCGTAGCCTACCACCGTCTTCGTCATCCGTCCTTTGAAAACTGAAACGATCTCCATCGCTAGGGGACATGAACTCAATATGCCTGTATCGTCGCCATTACCATGACCTAACTCATCCCTGTTTCTGCAAAAAACACGTTAGTCACAGTAATATTGTGTTTCATCCAATCACTGAATCCCACTAGGGGCCAAGATGTGTTCAAGCTCATCACAGTCATCATCGTGGGAGGCCCGAAGGCTTCATGGCTGCAGCCAAACGTGCCCACCCCACTGGTTTGTCCTTCTTTGAGGTGTGTCAGAGCTCTACATGCTCGCACCTACCCCGTCCGCTCGGTGCGCCTGATGCGGAGGGGTTCTTTAAGGTGCGGAGCCACTACAATGGACAAATGCGCTCAACTCCAAGATCTCTAACACCGGTGCCTCCAGAGCTGCAGGGGCTTTGTTTCAATTGCCACACTAGAGGCCATGTCAAGGTCAACTGCCACTTCCCCGCAAAACGCTTCAACTGTTGGGCTGAGGGGCATCGTGCTGCTGTGTGCCCCTTTCCGATGCGCACAGTGGCGGTCGACGTCAAGCGTGGGCGCTCACCTCCTCGCGCAGTGCGAAGGGGCGTGTATCTAGGTGTCAGATTTTTTTTTGGGGGGAGGGGTGGCCATGGAGCTTCTTCTGCAGATACCTGTCGGTGCACTCCACTCCCTCCTCGCTGCTACGCCCGCCACCAACACTCCATCTCCGCTACCATTTGCTCCCTCCCCTCCTCCGCCGCCTCCGCCTCGGTAGGTTGGGGACAGCTCCTCCACGACGATAGCAGAGGATGAGGTTGGTGAAACTTTCATCGTTGTTCCTCGCTCCTCGGAGATCCAGGCCACAGAGGATACGCTCAGCAATGCTCTGGTGGCGCTGGTGGTGGGGACCAGACCATTCGTGTTTGTGGACCCGCTTCGACATTGGAGTTAATGTGGTTGCATCCATCGCCATGCCCCTGAAGATTTTGTTGCTCACTTTTGCCATGGAATAGATCAAGATTGTGTCCTGGCCTCGGCGCTCGGGGTGCTCTTGTCCCCCTGATTTGGCGGCCTGGAGGCGAACTTTGACGGTGAGTGCTTGCAGCCTCAAATTCAAGGTGTTGGTAGGGATGGCTCACGTTCCTCTGCATGCCCATAATACTTCCATGGCTTAGACGATCTTGGGCCCCTCTTGTGCTTATGTGGAGCTAGCAAGGCTTTGTGATGTGCTGGATAAAGAAAATGTGAATTCTTCATGACGGCATGGTGCCTTCACCCATCCTTCATCCACGAAGAGTGGTTGATCTTCATCCCGGAGCCAAGTTGCAGGGTTGACGCGGTTGAAGAGCGCTAGGAGCTCCTCAGTCTATGGTATTTGGTATGTCTGCGTCTCAGGACTGGAGTAACCCTCAGGTGCACTTGCTGGGGGAGGGGATGGCGGAGATCACCATGGGGACGGCGGTGGTGACGATGCCGGTGATGATAGGTATAGATGAAAACGGTCGGGAAACGGTCGGGAAAAACACCTCTACCATTTTTGTTTCTATATTTTTAGCAGAAACGGAACGAAATCGGGATAAAAACAAAATTAAAACGGATAGAGATATATGGAAATATGGAAACGGATAAATACGGACGAAGAGTTGGAAAATTAAGTTAGAATAATATGATCAAATTTTCTCGAGTATATACGAATAAAGTCACAAAATAGTATACACGTACGAAGTTAGAGGTCTAATATTTACTAACATAAGTTGTGTTAACATATTAACAAACATAATTCATGATTAGAAGGTCTATGGACATATAAATTTCTAGATATATCTAACCTGGATTGAAAACGGGATCAAAACGGAATAAATACGGATCAATTCGGTTATAAACGAGATTTTTCGGAAACGGTCGGAAAAACCCCTCTCCCGTTTTCGTAAATACGAAAACGGAAATCCACAAATACAAAAACGGACGGAATAAAATAGAAAATGAAACCGGACGGAACGGGATTTTTCCCGTCCGTTTTCAACCTTAATGATAGGGGCGGTGATGATGCCCCCAGAGAGGGCCCTCAAAAGACAGGTGGCCCCCCCCGCAGAGACAGTGAGGACGACTTTGGTGGTAGAAATTATTATGGATATCATCCCAGAGGTGCTCATCTCCTCCGCTCCTCATCTCGTCGCAGTTCGTCCATATTAGAGATTTCACGTGCCCACTAGCTGGCCTCGGGGGACAAGGGAAGGATAGAGCCGGGTCGTCAATGCACTAGGAGGCACCTAGCAATGAGATGTCTGTGGCGGAACCGTCCAAATTACAAGAGCTCAAGTACCGTCTTAGCCAAATTCAGCTGGCCTGGACTCATACTTGAACCCATATAACTCCGGTAGTCCGGAAATCTTGAAGGATTTCAATCAACTTACAATATTGAGGATCACATCGTTTAAGTACCACATTCGCAAGGATACAACAGTTGATAATTGACATCGAAGTTAACATCAGAGTGCGAAATCTTAAGAGTTATTACAACACCGAGTTTTGAAACGTGGAAGCTTTAAATAAGTCTGACATACAACCACCACACACGTGGTCCAGATAAAAACATTGTTTTGATAACTCACTTCTCCTTTTCAAATAACGTGCCACCGCAGGAGCTGAGAGCACCGCTAGGACTGTTGCTGAGCAGATGTACCTGACGACAGCTTTTCAGCGGGATCAAGACCGGACTGCGCTTGACCAGCTTAGGGAGGGTGCCCATCACCTGATACAGCAAGTGCATGGCCAGCAGACCTACATCGACCACCTCCACGAGGCGATCCACCAGATGCATCATGAGGCACAGGAGGCCGCTGCCCCAGCAGTTGACGAGGCCCCTGCAGATGAGGCCCTGGAGCCCCAGGACGGAGTAGTGCTTGGTCCAGACGTTCCACCGGAGGATGAGGCCCATGCTGACGAGCGATGATCGACGCCGATGTGGATGACGCTGCATCCGCCGCTGGAGATGCTTGAGTGCTAGTTTCACTAGGAGTCTTTTCTTTTGTTTAGCTCGATCATGGTCTCTTTTGTTGTAACCCAGACATGTGTTGATCTTTGTGTTTAAGTTGTATGATGGCATGTATGGCTTTTTGGACAATGTCCAGACTTCGATCTGGCACCTTTTATGGAAATCCGTTGTTTGCGTTCTTATTTTTTGAGCGATTATTCTGTGATGTTGTATGGAAATGAGTATTATACTTGGGTGTGCTAAATTTTCGACTTATGTGCAGCACAGTATTTATTCATGATCAATATAACATCACCTAATTATTGCTCATTAATGAGACATGCAGATGCCGGCACACACCCGCAGCCAGCGCGGACAAGGGTCAGGGCAGGAGGAGAATCTGCCACCACCCCCACCGCCGCCGATGACGCCGGAAGCGTTCTTCGGGCAGTTCTGGGTAGCCAGAGGAACATGGAGGAGATGCAAGGCATATGGAGGCCACACTCCGCAACATCGCCAACAACACCGCGCAGCAGCATCAGCAGCGCCAGGGGCCAGAGCCCAATCAGTACAACTCCTACCGTGACTTCTTGGACACTCGTTCCCTGGTGTTCAAGGAAGCCACTGAACCGCTCGAAACAGATGAATGGCTCAACTCCATCACTCATAAGTTTCGCCTGCTTCGCTTGACTGAAGAGCTCAAGGCGGAATATGTCGCCCACATATTGGAAAGACCTGCAAGCTTGTGGTGGTCCCATACCATGCATCTCTGCTAGCGAATGCACCGGTTACATGGGAACAGTTCTCCACCGCTATGCGCAACCACTACATCCCTAGTGGTTTGATGAAAATGAAGGTTACCGAGTTCATGAGGCTGTCACAAGGAACCCGTTCAATGTCAGAATATCTGCATAGTTTCAACAACCTGTCTCGCTATGGCCCGGACTTCGTGAACATCGAGGCCAAAAAGATCGCAAGCTTCAAGCGTGGAATGAATGCCACTATGCTCTCTAAGATGGGAAACAGTCACCGCACCACCTTCAGCGACTTCGTCAGTGACTGCCTGAACCAGGAGGCCAATGACAGCAGGTTGGCGACGGAGACTCATTGTCGTGCGAACGAAGGAGGTTCATCTCAGCAGAGGACCCCTTTCGGAGCACGCACCCCGTACCGCCCGCCAGTTGCAGGAGGAAGATTCCGCCCACCGCAGAGGAAGATAACCACCAAACCGTCCTCGTCCAGGCTTCCAGAAGCCATACACCACTCCTCTGATGCAGAATAAAGCAAAGGCAAGAAGCTCAGGAGGCCCAAAGACCCCATATGTGATCAGGCCGTGTTACAACTGTGGTCATACCGGACACCTATCACGTCAGTGCCCCCAGCCGAAGAAACAATACACCCAGCATCAACCTTGCACGGGCAAGGTGCATTTCACCACTATTGAAGACGTAATTAATGGTTTTGTATAATACAGTAAACAAGTGTTTTTCTCAATGTCAAAAGTGGTTCAACAAGTTGGGTTTGTTAGTTTGCAAGAAATGTTTACTTTGCATACCATCATAAGTGCACCGTGCATTATTTAATTATTTTCTGTCATTGCACCTAGGATCGGTAGCTCAGGAAATCAACACCGAGCCAGGAGCAAACGAAGAACCGGAGATCCAGGAGGTGCCCCGCAGCGATGTTGGTTCCCAGGCAAGCTCCGGAGCATTATTAAGCCTCCCAGCTTTTATAATTAATTTAATTGAGTTTTTTATATTGTGATGCATTAGGTATAGGAGTTGGTTGATCCTAATTATTGCATTACCATTCCTTGGTTATTGTTTATATCTACCTTGTTATCCTGTTAGTTATTACAATGTAGAATTGCTTAGTCTGCTTAATAAAAGTAGTAATTAAGGATATTACCATAATACCCCTGGTGGGTATCTACTGGATCACGGTTGGCTATATTTGCTATCGTGGAAAAGAACCTGAGTAGTAGTATGAAATACAGTCAACTGGAAGGCAAGGCACCAAGTTGGAACTTGGGGGGCAGCTCGTCCGTTGGATCGTGTAGGTTTGTATCGATGTTGGCCCTCGTTCATTTTTGAAAGCGCCCTTTTACTTAGGGTGTCGGTGATGTATTCCCGACCCGAAGCTGGTTAGACGCTGTTCGGGCCGGTCTCAACCCGTGTCGCACCCTCTAGTATGGAAACATGATCTGCCTCGGAATGGCCATCGTTAGTTCCAATTGGGTGGTTCATGTTGTGAGTCGTGACGATTACCACCACTGACAGTATCGAGCGGTGACCCATGCATGGACCCAAGGGGAAAGTGTGGGTTTGTATTAAAGATTCTCGCCAGCTGGTTTGTAATTCAATTCGAGTCGCGACGTCTCCCTCGGTTAGTGGGAAACTATGTCGAGCTTCACCACGATACAACTCCATGTGACATTTGATGGTTCAACTAAAATATTGATAAGCAAACCTGATATGGTATTATATTATTGTTTGCTATATTCAAGTGAGTGCTCTAGTGCAGGTGCAAACCTAGAGTTTAAGGAATAGGATAAAAGATGACTGCTCATATAATTAAAATGATGAACCCTTTAACTTAAGCTCTTTTTGCAAATAAAGTTAGCCAGCTTCACTATTTATATCAGCCTTGCATACTCCTTGGTGTCACTTTATTTTTGGTTTCCGACGGGTAAGTCTAGCTGAGTACATTTGAGTACTCAGGGTTTATCCCACCTTGATGCAGGTGAAGGTTAGGTCCACCAAAAGGTGATGGCCAGTGCCGGTGGGCTCGACAGTTCCATACTTCTTCTCTTTATGCTATTGTTGGAGGATGTCACTCAAGCTAGCAAAGTATTTCAACTTATGTTATCGTATTCATTTCAATGCTATGTTGTTTCAAAGTATTTTCAACTTGTATTATTATTTGTGAACTCTATTGTAATTTTATTTCCGCTGCAAAGCTCTGTGGACATGATTTGTATTTGCTTGACCATGCGATCTGGCTAAGATGTGAAAGGTTTGAAATTTGAAACCCTCAGGATTTCACGGGCTACCAGGTTTATATGGGCTCAAGTGTGCTAATTCAGCTGCTCCGGCAGATGTTTTTGTACTTGTGCTCTTATAAATTGGTTGGTTCGTCACAATGTCCTCCAAGGAGCTTCAGTCTAGCTGCCAGCGGCACCTGTGCCAAGAAACGCACGGATCGTCGAGCTAGGCTCAGCTGGCATCTGCAGGGGATAGGCACCCTCGTGCTGGGATTGTGGGGGACTTCCTCAACATTGCACCCTTCCTGCGCATAATGGATGCAGCTCTTAGGCTCTGCCTCTAAACAACCTAACTGGTGGGCTGAATGCATCGAAGTAGAGCTTGTTAGGTCCGTACCGTACTATGTATGCCAACATGGCGATCGTGCCAACTGCAGTGGAGCAGTTCACGGTGGTCCAAGATGATGCCATTCACGACATGGTGGTCAATCTAGACTGATGGCTGACTTCGTGCAAGTAGAGTTCCTTCCCCCTACTCATGACCAAGGGACGGATGTGCACTCGTCGACGTTCATGCAAACCTCTGTTGTCATTGTGTTGGAGGCTGAGGACTTTGCATAGCGGTTCTGGACAATGTGGCCTCTGATGATGATGGAGATTGCTTAGGTCAAAGCGTTCTTGAGGCAGAAGTCTGCCTGCCGCTAAACACTCCAATTCTCCAAGGGGCTCGGCTTCGGCACTCCAGAACACCAATCTCAGTTAAATCCTTGAGAAGAAGTGGACGCATTGCAGCCAGAACTCATGCATCCAACGCCACTAGACAGGCGCATGTGGTACTACTCATGAAGATAGGAATCAAGGTGCATGAGGTTGAGCTAGATGCAGACATTCAGAGCAAATTCAATGAAGCCTTTGATGGAGCCATCTCCCAGAACAAGCAACATGCTCTTCATGCCCTGCTCAATGGTGATATCGATTTGTCGGCCGTGGACTTTGGCATGGTTGGCTTGGAGGAAGATGGGCTTTAAGGCCGCCTCTACCTAGCCATCTATTGCATGAAGGATGTCTGATGTCGCTACAACCTTCCTGTCCGTGTGGAATGTGCACGGTCTTAATGAGCGTGTGCATCACAATGTGGTCTATGACTTTGTGGTGCAAGAGAAGCTATCGTTTGTATGTCTGCAGGAGACTAAGCTACCTGACGTTTGTAATCATATTGCTAATGAACTTCTAGGTAGCACTTTTGATTATGAGTTTCTTCCTTCTACGAGGCATCAGGTGGAGTTTTGTTTGGGTGGTCAACGAGAGCGGGATGGTGGTGGACTATGCAGAGGCCCTTTCACGCTCTCTACCAAGGTTTTCGAGGTTGACAAGCCTGAATCGGCATGGTGGATTTCAGTGCTCTATGGACCTCAGCTTGATGCAGATAAGGTTGACTTCCTTGCTGAGATGATGCTATTCAGAGAGGCGTCGCCAAGCTCGTGGATTGTCTGTGGGGACTTCAACATGATCTATAGAGCTCAGGACAAAAACAATGATCGCTTAGATCGAAGGAGTATGTGTCGCTTTCGCTCGTTTATTAACAAAGCATTGCTTGAAGAGATCGATCTCGTTGGAAGGTGGTTCACGTGGTCTAGTGAGCGGGAACGTCTGATGCTAGAGCGGATTGACAAAATATTTGCATCGACAGATGGGTTAACAAGATTCCCCAACCATGCTCTCAAGCCCTTATCCTCTGATTGCTCGAACCATTGTTCGCTGCTGCTGCTTTTCAATGCCTTTGTTGGGGCCAAAAGGCGCTTTTGCTTTGAGGCCTTTTGGTCAAGCACCTGGTTTTGCTAAGGTGGTGGCTGCGGCCTGGACTGTGTCGCCAACGCTCGCTGATCCCTTTCGAGTGCTAGACTTCAAGTTTCAAAATGTGCTAAGGATCTGCGGAGATGGAGAGATGGAGTCCAAGATTGGGAGTGTTCGACTATAGCTGACTCTTGCCCGTGAAATGATTCTTTGTTGGCATGGAGCAAGAAGCAGAAGCGGCGCATGCTCAGCCATGGGAGGTGGAACTCCGTCGTGCACTGAAAAGTCATGTTCTGGGGTTGGCGTCTTTGGTGTGTACCATTGTGTGGCAGTGTTCGCGAGTGCTTTTTCTTACAGAAGGGGACGCCAACATGTAGTTCTATAATTTATAGGCCTATCATAGGATTAGACAGAACCTCATCAAGTCGTTGTAAGTTCATGGGACTTAGGTCATTTTGGACCAAGCTATGGCGGCTGCGCTTGATGAGCACTACAATGAGGTACTCAGCTCATGCTTTATGGTCTAGGAGGCTGAACTTGCAGTGTTTTGGCCTCCCATCTATGGACCTGTCAGGCCAAGAGTGTATATTTTTTGAGGAGGAGAGTTGGGCCGCCATCAAGGAAATGCCCAATGATAAGGCACCTGGGCCGGATGGCTCCAACGACCTATTTTACAAGTCCTACTGGAGCACTCTCAAGGTGGATGTCCTCAACGCTTTCAACGCCTTTTAGGCCCCAAGATTCGCGGAGTCTCTACACCACCTCAATGAGGCATATATGATTCTGTTAAAAAAGAGATTGAATCAAAATAAGATTAGAGATTCTGCCAATTAGTCTTATACACAGTTTCGACAAAACTAATAGCTAAATGCTTGGCGCAGAGATTGGCCGCAGTCCTTGATGGACTAGTGAAGCGCAACCATAAGGGGCATTCATAAAAGGTCGGAATATACATGACAACTTCCATGAAGTTCAGCTGGTCTGGAAGGCAATTCACAAGAGGCGCTCACTGTGCATTCTACTTAAAATTTACATTGCCAAGGCTTTTGATAGTGTAGCAATGTAGTATGGAACTTTCTATTTGAAGTACTCCAGCATGCTGGTTTTGGGAGAAGATAGCGGAATTGGATTTACATGCTCCTATCTTCGTCATGCACAAAGGGCATGTTTGGTTCAAGCCCTGGCCAAAAATGCCTGGTAGATTCCCTTGCCTGTGATGTTCCTGGGATTCATTTGGTTGAGAACCTGAGATTATTGCCTGACTGTAGCTGCCTGTGTGTGTTGCCTGGTGCCAGGCCATCAAAATCGGTCACCTGGATGTCCTGCAACTTGCCTGGCTGATTTTAATACTCTGCTGTCACTTTCCAACTACACTGTTTCCAACTACACTGTACACATGCAAATCTTAAACCAAACACCGCCTGGTCCTTTGACCGCTCAGGCAAAGAGTCATGTTACCAACCAAACGCTACTCCGTATTTTAGGTCTGCCTGGCCAGGCAATTTTTGCAACCGTGTACAGGCAGTGCACAGGCAGGTCTTGAGCACAGGCAACTCGTCCAGGGCTTGAATCAAACATGTCCAAAAGTTTTGCTCAACGGGGAACCGGGCCGGCGAATTTGTCATGCTCACTGGTTGTGCCAAGGGGACCCTTTGTCGCCATGCTCCTTGTGTGGCAATGGAGGTGCTCAATCACTTCTTATGTTCCATCGAGCAGCGAGACTCGTAACCCTAATTTCAGCCTTAGAGGGGTCCAGAGTTAGCCTATATGCAGATGATCTTGTGCTATTCCTAGTGCCTGAGGCTCATGACCTAATGATAAAAGCGACCCTCAACATATTTGGCCTTGCTTCGGGGCTCTTCTCAAATCTTGATAAAAGTGTTGCCACCCCTAACTGTTCAGAGGAGGACTTGGCATTGACATGTTTAGTTCGGGACCATCAGTGCATGAGTTGTCTACTCCTACTTGGGCATCTCACTCTCCATGTGGAATCTTGCGGCGGGCAGACGAGCAACCGCTGGTGGACAAGGTAGTGGCAAAAAAATCTCGGCTAGAAAGGGCAGCTGCTAAACGCAGCTGGGAGAGCAGCACTGCTCAAAGCGATATTATCGGCCATTCCGATCCATACTGCTTTAGCCCTTTGCTTGTCGCCTTCGGCGGTCCAGGCCAATGACAAGTTGTGGCGGGGGGATTCATTTGGTCTGGTGCAGCAATAGTGGCCGGGGGGAAGTGCAAAGTGGCTTGGAAAACTGTTCTGTAGGCCGAAGGAGCTGGGGGGCTAGGTGTCCTCGGATTTGACCGTATGGGTTTGGCTTTGAGAGTTCGTTGGGTACTCAAAGATCAGCGTGCATGTCGTCAATCATGGAGCAATGAGCGCGCGGTTCTGGCGCTTTTTCAGGCGGCCACCATGCTTACCATTGGCAATGGTCAGTCGACCTTCTTTTGGTCCGACTGTTGGCTGAACGGTGAAAGCATACAAGTCCTTGCACCGGCTGTGTTTGCGGCTGTCAAACCAAGGAAGTGGAAAGCCATGCTGGCTGAAGCGCTTCCTGGAAATCCATGGGTTCGCCATCTTCAGGGTTCAATCTCCGTGCAACTCTTGTTGGAGTTTGCGGCATTGTGTGATCGTCTCGAGCATGTTTAGCTATGCGCTTGAGCCAGACACCTTCGTTGGAGGCTCACGGATCACCAAGAATATTCAGTGGCTTCGGCATATGGTGTCATGTTCTTTTACTCCTCCATCCCAGTGGGAGCCAAGCAGCTTTGGAAGACTTCCGTGCTGCCAAGGTTCCGTTTCTTCTTCTCGCTAGTTTTGCATGGACGTTGATGGAACGCGAATATGAGGTTCTACCATGGGCTGCAACCTTCCAACGTCTGCGTCATGTGCGACCAAGGTGTAGAGACCATGGAACACATCCTCATTGGTAGCCCTCTTAGCCTCAATAGGCTGCGCCTCCAGATCGACGTTGCCACTGAACAAGGATCCCAACCTCTCCTTTGGTGGCTCTCGGCTAGGAAGATGATGCTCAAAGTATTGTAGAAGGGTTTTGTTGACGCAAAACGTGGTCCGCGCCTCACACACAGCAAGCCGGAAAAAGCGTGGCTTCAATCGGGTGCCCGGATGGTTTAGAATCAGGAGACGTGACAGTCGGTTTGACCTGAAAACCAACAAGGGATAAAACTGTGAGAATAAACTGGAACATGCTGGATAAGACCAGACAGTTCCATGTGTACGGCTTCAAAGCCAATCACGACGGCATACAGCTACAGAAGTTGTCTATCGATAAGTTCAAAGATCATTCGGCTAACATTAAGAATGAGCATATATCAACACCCGGTTGCCGAACGTACATGTAAGAGGATATCATTAATATATAAAGAATCATAAACAGGTAACTTGTAAGAAATAAATCTATCCAAACAACACATGCATAGGTTAATCCAACTAGTCTATCGCACGTCTAGTTTTCATAAACCCGTCAAGCATAAACTAAGTCTACACCACTCCTTATGATTAGATTAATCCACCGCATGATACAATCCAATGATAAGGAGCTAAAAGCATGCATATATCTGAACAGATCTACATAAACTCATTACTCGTGTAAGCTTAACCAAGCTCGGCAAACTAGCCGAGTTGGGGTCCATGAAGAAGGAACATGCAAACAAGCACAATTAAACTAATCTAAAACTTGCACCTACCGCACGATACCTAGTTTTATCAAAGCCTAACTGTAATTGATATGCATGAACCCACAACATGTAACAATCTGGATTGAAAGTTAATTCGGCCGTCATGATCTTGCAATTATTAAAACACAAGCAAACTTGTGAAAAGCAAGGCCGAACAAAGATCAATCTAGATTGGGCAAAAGAGTGTTACAGAATTAAATAAATGATGCAACACTTGATAACTAAATGAATCTATTAGATCTTGCCAAATCTAACAGAGCCGATAACTATCTCGCTTCTACTAAACATATGAATAAACGCCTGCCGCACGGTATCTACCCATAAGTAAAGCATAAGCAAAGACCTCTTGATCGCTAACAAGGGTCCGCCGCACGACCATTGAAAGCAAGCAAGACTACTTGCATCATATCTAAATCCACCGCATGATACTAGACATGATAACAAGGTTGTCGGGACTTACGGAGGTCGATGGATCGATGATTCCTCTCGAAGAACTCGACGACACGACTAAGGACTCGAAGATGGCACGGGGGCGGCTTGTATTGATATGGTTGTGAACACTTTTTACAATAGCCAAGGGTTTATATTTATACCCTGGACGCAATACAAGTCCTAAGAGAACACGACTATGAAATATTAAAGGAAAATACAATATTCTTGGTCTTCAACTCCTTTCGGAATCTTCATTGCCTTAATTGTCGCAATTTTGTTGCCCGATCGGCTCTCGCTTCCGTTGTTTCAATGGAAACTCCTTTTCTCAGAATAGCCGACCGCATGAGCAGTTGCCGAATCCTTGGAAACTAGCCGACCGCATGGATACTTGCCGAATGCCTCATACGCCCATCTCCGCACACTGGACATGCACGCCGTCTTCTAGCCTTTCCTTCATCGTGAAGCCATTTATGCTAAATATAAAACTGGACGTCGAGATGTGCATGCTTTATATATATTTATATTTAAATTGTCTTCTTTGCTTGCTTGCCACATCACAACGCTACCAAATCCAACTCCTGGCCAATGAGATCAGACCCCTCTGGCTTCTTGAATACTCGTTTAATTTGTCACACGGTCATGGTTGATTATCCTCGTGATCGGCTTCTCTTGCCATATCTATTTCCTGAATGGAGTAACCCTTGTAAAATAGCCGACCGCACAGGTAGACCGACCGTTTGGCCGTCTGCCGAATGCTCTTCTCACTGCTCGTTGGGTTCACCTGTCATGTTCTTAATGTTGACCAAAATTCAGTGTTAACAGGTTTCGACTCGCATGTGTTGCTTGTTGGCTGATGCTTTTTTGAAGGAGCGCAACGCCCGCACCTTCAACGCGGTGTCATCCTCGACTCCGCATGTGGCTGCTGTTATCTGGCAGCAGGCTCATCTTTGGGCTGCGGCTGGATGCATGCCACTCAAGTCGCTGCTGGCGCTTGTGTTTGTGTAGCCTCTGAGGATGAGGTGTTGCTGATGTTTAGAGCACAATAGTTTCTTATGTCGTCGATTTAGTTTCAGTTTCAGTTTTAGTTTTTGGATCAGGTGTTGTTGGTGGGTGTGGCGACCGTGGGTTGCTGCCTTGTCTGTTGTTCGTTAAAACTCTTATCTACTTAACGAAGAACGTGCTTCGGTGTGATCGTAAAAAAAAAGAAACTTATATTGAGGAGGGTCTAAAGCAGGCTGCCAAAAATATCTGATTGCACGACCAGATCAGCAGCAGCGGGGTACCAAAGTCATCATGCACTCTACAAATCATAAATACGTATGGGTACGTGCTTACAGCAACTTTTGAAAATTTGTATATAGGACACTTTTAGAAAAAACAGAGAGTGCTCCTCTCAAATCCGCCTTGCCGACTAAAACTTTAGCGTCCGTTTGGATGCTTGAAATTGAATTCATTTTAAGAATCATAATTTAGACACATATTAATTAAGCTAATATGATTATATATGGATTATATTTATATATTATTGTTGCTTATACGAGAGAGATACTCATGTGTTGCATTTCTATCGTAGAAGAGTGAGTTGAAGATAATGTTATAAATTGCAAAGTAGAAATATAGTATGGTGATGTATGAAATCTATTTCCCTCTCTCATCCTATGAATTTGAGGTAGACATATATGCGAACCTTGGAAAGTGGTGAAATGTCAAATTCCAAGACAAATAGGCTAGTTTATTGAGTGAATTCCAATTCCACCAAAATAAAGGGATCGAAACAGGCCCTTAGTGGTTTTATTGGTTTTTGTTGGTTGAGTCAGAAGTTCGATAATACTCCACATCAAATTTATCCGATCTCTGCAAGCGTATGTCAAACTCTTGGTCCTGTTTAGTTGGAGCGTGAAAAGTTTTTCCGTATCACATCGGATGTTCCACTCATTTAGTCTATTAAAAATAAACTAATAAAAAAACAAATTACATATTCCGCTTGGAAACCGCGATACGAATTTATTAAGACTAATTAATCTGTCATTAACATATGTTTACTGTAGCACAATATTATCAAAACGTAAACTTATTAGGCTTAAAAAAAAGTACTTCCCTGCGTCGAGTGTGCTTGAGGCCAGGCCAAAATCTGGAATGTCATATTCTTCACGAGGAATTGAAGATGTTAAGAAGGGCATGATATGAAGAGTGGGTGATGGAATAGGTTTGAGCATGTGGACAGACCCTTGGTTACCTTGTGATTCAGCACGGTGCCCTTTAACTCCAGGGGGATACTTTATTGACAGAAGTAGCTGAATTGATCGATCCAGCTACGGACTCTTGGGATGTTCAGTTGGTGCAGGATATCTTTTGGCAGGAGGATGTGGATCTGATCTTAGCACTGCCAACTCATGGGGGCAGACCGAATTGGCATGGCACTTTGATAAACACGGGATTTTCAGTCCAAATAAAATTAAACACTTTCTATGGGGGCTTTCACATAACAGTCACCCTTTAAGATGCAATCTGATCCGGCGGGGCATGAAGGTGGACATTAGGTGCCCATTATGTGGGAGAATGAGCGAGGATGGAGCCCATCTGTTTTTTTAAATGCAAGTTGGCAAAGAAGATATGGCGAGCTCTGAACCTAGAACCTGAACGGGACACCCCGACAAATATATCTGATGCTTATGGAGTTGCCGAATGGATCTTGAAGCAGCAAGAGTTGAAGCGAGAAACATTGGTGACTGGCATGTGGTTTATTTGGTCAGAACACAATTGTATTAGAGAAGAGGGGAGGCGTCGACCGGCTGAAGTCATAGCAAGAAGCATAGAGATGTATGTTCATGAGACTGTGCAGCCAATTCTCAGCAGTCGGCTGCTTCATGGACCGAACAGAAGGACTTGGTCTTGACCGCTAGTGGATGTACTTAAGTTGAACACTGATGGGTCTTTTCTTCAAGATGACAAGAGTGGGAGTTGGGGTTTCGTGATAAGAGATAACGATGGAGAAGTGGTGGTGTCCTGGAGAGGGAAGATAAGGAATCTTCTGAATCCTCTTCAAGCCGAACTCACAACCTGCATACATGGAGTACAAACGACAGTGGATTTGGGGATCAGCAAGCGCATTCTGGAGGCAGATGCAAACGAGGTAGTGAAGGCTCTAAATTCCATAACATATGATGATTCAGTATTCTCCCAGCTGATAGGGGAAATCAGGTTTTTAGTGAGCATAAATTTCAGTAGCTTTATATGTGTTCACGAAATTGTAATGTTGCCGCTCATATGTTGGCTGATTTGGATTACTCATGTCCTACTGGTGAGGTTATCTTAGCTGAGTCCGTACCTCAGGATATTGCTGTAATTGTTGCTAACGATTTGTTAGCTAATGAGTAATGAAATACCTAGTTTCAAAAAAAAATCGTCTCACGAATTACATGCAATTTGTGTAATTAGTTATTTTTCAGTCTACGTTTAATACATGTATGTATGTGTCTAAATATTTAATGTGATGGGTGAAAAAAATTTACGGTGGGAATTAAACAAGGCCTAAGCTGACGCCTGACGGTGCATTATTATCGGTGACGCCGGACAGTCTGCTAGGTAGCTTCAGCTGGATCGCCTCGCGCCTCGATCATTTTCATCGCACACAGGAAGCGGTTTTGGGAAACAGCTCCAGTGTCGTCTGTTTTGAGAAACGACGGCACGCGCGTGTCACTACACGAAACTGGAGCTTTGTCGAGTGCCAAATATCGGGCACTCGGTAAAGAGCCTCTTTGCCGAGTGGCTGGCCACGTAGCACTCGGCAAAGAATGACACTAGGCAGAGGCCGTCTTTGCCGAGTGTTCGGCGCTCGACAAAGATGGGCACTCGGTAAAGAGGCCTCTTTGCCTAGAGTCAGGCACTCGGCAAAGATGGGCACTCGACAAATCTCGCCGGGGCAAACGGCATCCATGGCCGTTATCTTTGCCGAGTGCCAGCCGTCTGGCACTCGGCAAAGAAGTACCCTTTGCCGAGTGCCAGCTGACCTGGCACTCGGCAAAGAGCCTCTTTGTCGGCGAAGTTTTTTTTTGGTTTTTGCCACTAAATTTTTTTTTGAGGCACTTCCACACTACCACTGTCAACATGTTCAAATTGGGCACTTTTTCAAAACAAAAAACTGTCAAATTTGAACATGTTGTCTATGGTAGTGTGGAAGTGCCTCAAAAAAATTGGTGTCAAAACTAAAAAAACTTTGCCAAGTATCATACGTGGCACTCGGCAAAGGGTACTTCTTTGCTGAGTATCGTGCCAGCTGGCACTCGACAACGCGTTGTCTACTAATCGGTGATGGCTGCCACGTGGGCAGTCTTTGCCGAGTGCCAGATCGGCTGGCACTCGGCAAAGACGTTCAAAAAGAAAAAATACAAAACGGCCCACGCCACCCACACACACGCACACAATCACACTTCACCCGCACACACGCCACCCGCACGCCCAGCCCGCACGCCGCTGCCGCCCCGCGCCGCGCCGCCCGCCGCTGTCGCCCCCGCCGGCCGTCGTCGCCCCCGCCGGCCGTCGTCGCCCTGCCGAGCTGCCGCCGCCCCCGCGGCCGTGCCCCCCAGCCACGCCCCCCGGCTGTGTGGCCGGCCCCTGGCCGGCCAGTGGAGGAGAGGAGGAGAGGAGGAGGTGGAGGAGGAGAGGAGGAGGAGGAGGAGGAGGTGGAGGAGAGGAAGAAGAGGAGTGGAGAAGAGAGGAGGAGAAGGAGGAGTGGAGCGGAGAGGAGGAGAAGGACAAGGACAAGGAGAAGAGAGGAGGAAGGTGCCGGCTTAGGCCCGTCGACCCTCAAGCCGCTTCGGTCGTCCCCGTCGTCGTCGCCGAAGCTCGTTCTTGCTATTCTCGTCGCGAAGGTATGCCCTATGTAGTTAGTAAATAGTTAGTACTTAGCAGTTAGTAGTTAGTAGTTAGTAGTAGTGTTAGTAGCGTTAGTGTTAGTGTTAGTAGTAGTGTTAGTATTAGTAGTAGTTGTACTACTTTGATACTGTTATCTGCATGGAAATAGAAGTAAAGTACATGGCTCATCTTGGTACTATTGTGGTTGTTGGCCTTCGTGACTATGTTTGGTATATATGTGGTTGTTGGCCTTCGTGCCGGCGTTTTCTGCAGGTTTTGGTAACCTCCCCGTGCAGGGGAGGTGCTGCCAAAATTTTCGGTCGAGACTAACCATATGCTCTTTTTTTGGCAGGAGGAGGACCCGTCGGAGGGACTCGTCGACCCCGATAATCTTCGTCGGCGTTGCGGGTCTGCCTGCACCGCGTCGTCTCGCCACAGCCCCGACTCACCACTGCCCCGCTACCTTGACCTCACCGACACCTTAGGTATAACCCTCTATCTGTATCCTTAGGTATCTGGAAAGGTCGCGTAACCTAGTTAGATGTCTCCTGTTCGAAAGAGATACAGTCTTAGATATACAGACCTTTGCATATCTGTGACCGTATCTCTTTTGAATTGTCCACATATTTTGGACAGCCCGCGGATGCGTAGATGAGCTAGTTTCCATGTTCTGCTCCTGTCGGAGTCGGAGTTTCGGCATCACCTCCCCGTTGTTCTCCGGATACACACTCTCCCTGCCAGGACGTGTATCGGGAGAACAGCGAGGAGGTGCTGCCGAAATTCTGTCTCGGGTAGGAGTAGAACATGGAAACTAACTCATCTACGCATCGTCGGGTGGATTAGGACCTATCATTCACCTATTAGATGGTAGGAACGCCGTGTTGATGCAATTGCTGGTTTTATTACTCGCTTACATATGTATATGCCAGAGGATGGATAACCATGACTGGATGTACACGGGCCACGCAAGTAAGAGCACAGAATGGGTTACTAAGACCAATGCTTTCTTAGAGCATGCGTTTGGTTTGGCTGCTAAAGGGTCGAGTCGGATGTCGTGTCCCTGCAGCAAATGTGGGAACAAGAAAATAAAATATAAGAATAACGTGGGAGTAGATCTTTACAAGTATGGATTCATTGAAAACTATACTTGTTGGGTCCACCATGGTGAAGCCGATCGGATTAGAGAGGAGGTGGTGAGACAACGCCTCGAGGAGTATGATGGAGATGCTGGGGTAGCAGACATGATGAGAGACTTTCAATAGGAACAATTCGGTGAAGCATTGGAGGAGCCAGAGGACACCGCAAAGGCATTCTACGATATGATGTCTTCGGCACAGAAGCCCCTTCACGAAAAGAAAATGGTTTCACAACTGGATGCCATTGGACGCCTAATGGGGTTTAAGTCGCAGTATAGCTTGAGTCGAGACGCCTTCAATGGCATGTTGGCAATTTTGGGCACCCTGTTGCCGGAGGGTCACATTCTGCCGAAAAACACGTACGAGTCACAGAAACTTCTTCGTGCACTTAAGATGTCGTATGAGCATATCCATGCTTGTCCAAAAGGGTGCGTCCTATTCAGGAAAGATCACGAGAAAGCAACACACTGTCCAAAGTGCAAAGCCTCTAGGTATGTGGAGGTAGACCATGGAGATGGCAAGAAAGAACAACTTAATATTCCCGAGATGGGCGTGTCAAGAAGACGACAATCTTATGGGTTGGTACCTTGTGCAGTTAGTATCGCCGCGCGGTAAAGCGTCTCTCCCAAACGATGATGATTACAACTTCGACCCAAACACATATAGCGGAGAGTTCTTTCAACCTGAGGGGCTAGAAGGGAGGTTTGCCATTGACATTTTTGAGCTGATGGACATGGAAGAAGACGATGACAATGATATTGATGAGGACGAGGGTGATGAGGTGCACAATGCCAAGGACTTAAGAATGCTTGAGCGATTACAGTTTGGTGGTGACATTGATGAGGACGAGGGTGATGAGGATGATGGAGACGCCGCCGATTGTTTCGACAATATTGACAGTGATAACGACACACGTGTGGCACGAGCCAACACACGAGGGGCACTAGCCACTGACAATCGCGGAGATAATTTTTAATTCATGTAATGCTATATTGTTATAATTATTTTGCAATTATGTTTCGTTCATTTTGTCTCTCTTTATAAATACTTATCGTTTATTTATGCTAATTGATTTTATCTTTGTAATGACAGGCACTCGACAAAATGTCGGGCGGAAGGCGGCAACAGCGGCGGGTCAACTCGCGCTACCAGAGGTCCAGCTCACCACCCACCGTAGCCGAGGAGCCGTCGACGAGGAGGGCGAGGACCGGCCGCCCCCGCGGACGTCCTAGGAGGGAGCCGACTCCCGATCCGACTCCCGACCCGGCGCAGACCTCCTCGGACGACGACCAGGGGACGCCAGAGGGACGACCAGGAGGACGTCGGACGACGACACCACTTCCTCGGAGGGTCACCAGGGGGACTAGGGGGACGAGGGTGGCGAGATCGTAGGTGTCATAGGAGGGGGTTCCACTTCCTCTGCTTCGAGCAGAGCTACTTGCGCGGCCCCTCGCAGCTCCCGCAGCAGCCGATTGCACCTAGCCGCCGCCCGGTGATTCGACCTTACGGCGGCAAGTAAGTTACCATTAATGTTTTCACTACTTGTTCACATGACATGTTCAAAATTGAACTTCTGACTAATAGTTGTTCTTAATGACTCATGCAGAAACTGGGAACTTGTGGCAGAGGGCAAGACACGCCATATCAATGGCATGTTAAGTCTTCTGATTCGGAAGAACTACCCTGGCTTGGTCACCTACGCCGGGGTTAGGTCACCGCCCTGGACGTGGGACCACTTCGCTGCTGCTGAGGACCCCACGTACACCACCGTTGCAGCGCGGATTAGGGCCGAGTTCTAGGTGAGTCTTGCTCGCACAACATTTCTCAATGATACATATTTGTTGGACGTTCTTGAAATAATGAAAGGGTACATGTTGTCTTTATGCAGAAGTACTTTGCGTGCGAGGCAGGGAGAGAGGCGGAGGCGTTGCACGTGATGGACTTGTGAGCTTGTGATGAACTTGTCATAAACTTGTGAGCTTGTGATGCATGGAGACTGAATGTGTTGTCTAAAATGGATATGCATGTGATATATTGAGTTCTGTGTGATGGAATATGGATGTGTGATATATATATATTATGCCTTCTGTGTTGGAAAATGAAAACAGAAAAAAAAATCAATTTTTCTCAGTTTTGCCGAGTGCCACACTCGGCAAAGAAGCCACGGCACTCGGCAAAGCTGGGCAAATTTTCCCCAGCTCGGCCTCTTTGCCGAGTGTCGTAACCATGACACTCGGCAAAGAGGGCAAAGAGACCCTCTTTGCCGAATGCCCGTCCACGTGGCACTCGGCAAAGAGACCCTCGTGGCACTCGGCAAAGAGGCCCTCTTTGCCGAGTGTTAGTCTACGTGGCACTCGGCAAAGGAGGCCTCTTTGCCGAGTGCCGGCCCTCGTGACACTCGGCAAAGAGGCCCCCTTTGCCGAGTGCCGGTCCGTTCGGCACTCGGCAAAGAGACCGTCAGTTGACGGCTCCCGTTGCTTCGCCGAGTGCTGACCTGGCACTCGGCGAAGCCTTTGCCGAGTGCCCGATATTTGGCACTCGGCAAAGAAATCTTTGCCGATATTTTCTTCGCCGAGTGCCCTTTGCCGAGTACGGCACTCGACAAAGCCTTCGCCGAGTGCGAGAGGCCCTCGGCAAAGCCTGAACGTCCTGTAGTGTGTGGTATACTCCGTATATGCCGCCGACTGACCGACTGACAATTGATCACGCGGCCGATCGGACTGCTCGTCGTCCGATTTAATGATTCGTCTTGTCCGATCCGATCCGCACCCAATTTGTCGGCAGCAATGGACGAATTTGAGACGAATGCAAGAAAACAAGAGGAGAAGGTACCACTATACGTTGTGCCCGATCGTAGTCGTACACGATCGAGTCGGATACGAGTCTTCTTTGCTTGCACACATGAGTCATCGTTATCTCTATCTCTATCTTTATCTTCTATCTACAATTAAAACATACACATGTTAACATTTATTTGACAGCACTAAAACCATCATGAGTGAAAACATCTAGGCCTAATAGTGGCTTCGGTGATTAATGACAACATAAGATTATTGTGACTAACGTGTATTTTGTAGAAATAGTTTTGTAGAAACAAATAGAGTTAGGTCACAATAATGTATGGACAAATGGTATTCATGCCCTCTAGCGATTGGAATCGATTCGGTTTTCAAATGATGGTCGACAAGGTCGGAGATAGGCTAGTTCTAAGTGTCAATTGGTATTGAAGAGATGCTTAGAGTTGTTTAGCACTTTATTTTCCCTTTGGTCATACTATTAAGGGAAGTATGAACGGGTAGCTTGACCTAGGTGAGTCTAGTGACTTAGGTGTGGTACACACTTATTTGTCATAGCTTTAGGTAGCTCAGAGATAGCCCATAAATCGAGAGGATAAAAAGTCATTAATACAGCGTCGCGATTCAGAGTCATTTGTGCCCTTAAACGGACATCGGACGCTGCCGTCCGATGCATGCAGGAAGTTTACATTGAGTTTGTCTATGGCATCATGGCATCATGGCATCAGACGCGCCAGGAGGTAACGTCAAACGCACATATTGCACTATTCACTTAGCGTTTGATTTTAGTGTCACATCAGACGCTGACATCAGACAAGGGGAGGTGCATTGGCAATTTGCCATCGAACGCGTCTAGTTGGGTGACATCGAATCTGTCAGCGTTCGATCGAACGACTGTGATATGTGTTGTCTGAGAACAATATAAATTACTGTTGCTAGGCATAGGACACATCTGATACCCATAATGAACCAATTTGAGACGAGAACAAGAGATGCCCGCAATGAACCAATTTGAGACGAGAACAAGATGAAGAGGTAACAATGTAATGTAAGTTGTGCCCCGATCGTAACGATCGAGTAGGATATTATATATGAGTCTTTCTTTCCATCCACATGATCGAGTCATCAGTAAATAAACATCTAATCTAATCCATGGATTCACGCAGCGGACGACTGATTATATATCACCCTGAGTTCCATATACGCATGATTTTGCTGGCAGCTGTTTGGTCGTCTAACTCCGAGAGTGAAAATGACTAGGTTCAAGTGAAGCTGGTACACCCTGGACCTCTATATAATATAATATAATCGAATCAGTATTGCCTCGATACTTGGTGCCATTTGGATCATATCCTAAGGGAATCCAAACAGTTTTGTTGGATTTAGAGATTCTAAAAATCAATGAGTTAAAATCTATTTATGCGGAAAAATGAGTTCAAATCTCTATAAAGCGGTTTTTGAATGAAAATCTAGGAGCCTGTTTGGAACACAGGAATTTCACAGGAATCACGCAGGAATTTCATAGAAATCAGTTCAATTTCACAGGAAAAACGCAGGAACAGGGGAAAAATCCCGCGTTCCAAACAGGCCCTAGAATTGTAGGATTTTTTTATCCGGATTCTCAAAATCTGGAGGATCCAAATGGGACCTAAGACATCTTCCATTCTAAAATACTCGCTCCACTCCAGATCATAAGATATTTTGACTTTTGTAGTTCGTTTTGGTTTTTTAGTACATTTTTTATATATACTTAGTATATATCTAAATGCATTGCAAAAGCAATATGCATCTTATAATTTGAATGGAGCGAGTACAAGTTTTTGAAGATTCAAAATCTATGTCAGATATATTCAAATCCCTCAATCTCATCCGTATGTATGTCTTTTAAACTAAACCTCATCCGTAGGTGCCTTTTGAACATCATCTTCTGCTAAATAACTACCGTAATTGATAGTTGGAATCAATGATATATGCATGCATTCCCTTTTAAGCTACTATGCCTTACTAAGAAATTATAAGCAAGTTCCCAACTCCTAAAATTAGTAAGGCCACCACCCCACCCTCACAGAAAGACTATTATTGATTTGATTATATTATAAAAAAAAAGTGATGTCGGTAAATTGAAGGATCGGGCTCAATAAGAATCGGATCATAATATTATACGATTTTAAACTAAAATTAGAAAGACCTGAGCTGAATTATGAAGAATGGATTAGTGACCCCCGTGGATAGCACGGATGCAATGTTACCCTTCACGGCAGGCTGATGGGTATCGTAAGCAGACATCCACGCGCCAGCACAAAGATTTTGGAAGGTGCCAAAGCTGCGACGGCGACGGCGAAACGACGACGACGCTCTGGCCATTGACTAACTGACTGCCGCCGAGTGGTCGCTCTGGCCACCGCCGGCGGTTTTGTCGGCGCTCCAGCCCCCAGGTCGGCAGAGGAGGACAGGCGAGCAGAGCCGCTACAGCAGCAGTACATCGTGGACTCGTGGGTCGGTCTCTCGCCGCCGGTTTTTGTCCGCGAGCTACACAAGTTGCCGCTGCCGGCAAATCCAACTCGCGGTCGCGGACCGATCGACTTGTCGGCTGAGCGGCTCGTCGGCCCGGTAATGGGCGACTTCCCCAGGACTTGCGACTGTGATGAGGCCGGCGTGCCGAGCCCAAATCCGTCGCGGGCGGACACGCTATCCATCATTGTTGGCTGTGGCGCCAGTGTCGCCATCAGGCATCAGCGTCAGCATGAGGTGAGGGAGAAATTCTAATCTACTACTCCCTCCATCCCAAATTGTAAGTAATGTTGGAGAGTCAAAGTTTTTTAACTTTGACCAAGATTTTAGAGAAAAACATAAAAATTTAAAACATCAAATATGTATATTATGAAAATATAACTAATGAACAATCTAATTATACTTAGTTGATATCATAAATATTATTATTTTATTATATAAATTTGGTCAAAGTTTAAAAACTTTCACTCTCCAAGATTCTTGGAATGCCTTACAATTTGGGATGGAGGGAGTACTATACTATAAAAAAAAGGTGAGGGAGAGGAGACGACGGGGCGAGAATTCGTGGCACCTCTCGTCGCTTTCGTTCAGTTCCATCCCATTCAGATTCAGGCCCTTTAGCAACGCAAAGTGCAGGCGGGCAGGGAGGCGTGTTTCTACGCTGCTGGCTGCTCTCCAGATCCTCTCTCCTCTCCTCTCCTCGCCGGTCGCCGGCGAGCGAAAGGTGCAGGCACTAGCACTTGTGCAGTCCGTGGGATATCTTTTTCACGTCGCAAATCTTGGGGGAAAGCAAAGCAAAGCCAAAGCTCCGGTTGGAGTTGGAGATATGCACGTATACTGATGCCTCTGCTAGAATCTCGCTCTGCGCTGGTGCGTGACCTGCCGCAAGATGAGCCGGATTTGATTTGATTTATATTTATATTTATATTTAGTGAAATTTTACAGTGCTTGGGAAAAACTATAACCATCCATTTAGATTGATCGGATGGCTATAAAATAAGAAGACCATCCATTTAGATTGATCGGATGGCTATAAAATAAGAAGAACTTATGTAGAAGAACTTAAGTTGTGGACCAGAACCTAAAATACGTAGGTCCGGAATAAAAAAATATATATGTCAGGAATTATTTTTAAAATAAATTTAAAGGGTAGAGCAATACTTTCCACATATCGTCTCTTGTGCGAGCTCTATCTCCACAGCTCCCTCCGTCGCGACGGCGCAGTGGCCACCTGCCGGGCATGGCTCGCTGGGCACAAGCAGCTCTGGCGCGGGGCTCCACAGCGCAGGCGACGTCTATTGGGCAGGCCTACAACTCCTTCACTCTGCGCTCTCTCTCTCTCTCCATCTCCCACAGCTAGGCGGCGAGGGTGTTCACCGGAGCGCGGCGCTCTATGGCGAGCACAAGGGCACACCAGCATGCGCGGGGTCTCGTGATGGGCAGGTCCTGCACCTCCCTCCCTCTATTAGTGTGCGGATTTATATGACTTAGCTTGATCCAAAGTTTCGACGGCCATGGAAAAGTTATCTTCTCGACAGCACCCACTACAGGCCACGCCGGTCTGCGGCAGCTCGACGCCGAGGAGCTTATGCGCCTTGCAGTTGGATGCAAACAAATGTGTGCGCCGATCAGCGCCTAAGAAGCTGGGACATGTTCCTCCAACTCTAGCCCTGGGCATTTAACGAGATCAACGAGGCGCTCGTGGATCGTGCTGCTTCGGCCTTGGGGGATCCTCTACACGGCTGCTGATGGCCGGATGAAGTGCATGAGGGAGGCAGTCATGGACAAGGGATGGTAATCGGAGGAGCGCGAGGTGGGCCAAACGTCGATGTGGCCCTGGGAGCTGAGCGCTGGGCGGATGGATGCTCGGGGAGGGAATTAATGTTGCAATTACTAGACTAGCCTTGACTAGAAATTATTTAGTTTATTTTAAGATCACTGTGTTGATACTCAGGATCACTGGGAGTAGATCTAGCCGGGTAAAAAACACTAACAGTGCATAAAAAACATATCCTATGAACTACAAGAGAGTAGATCCGAGAAGGGGGTGTAGGGTTGTATACCGAGGTTGTTGGAGCCCGACGAAGTGGTAGAGGAGGTGGAGCCGTCGCCCGCCATGGCATTCGGGGTCCTGGAGTCGTCGGCGACGCGAGGAGGAGACGGAGGCGTAGGAGTGCGCCGATGGCGACGAAGGCGGACGTGGTCCAGTGCAGCAGCGATGAGGAACGGCGGCGGCGGGACTTCCCGTCGTTGGCTGTGCTCCCTTTCAGATCGGGTTAGGGTTTGTCGGTGGAGAAATCGGCTCACAGTGAACCTCGTACCTTGAGTCGTCGGCCCCCACCCTCTTTATATAGCGTAGTGCGACGGGGGCCCACCAGCCATTAAATGGGCTGGGCGCCCCCGATCAGGGCGTGAGTTCAAGGCCTTGTGGCCGTTGGGACACAGGACAGGGAGATCATCCTAACAATCTCCCCCTTGATCTCACCAGTTCCTTTTACTTTTACTTTCCTCATTCCATTACAGATTTGCGCAAAAGGCATGCCTCATCGTCACGGTCTTTTGCCGATAGACTTAACAACCATAATGTTCATCTCTGTTCTGAAATAGATACTTTTACTTTTGGGCCCTTTAGTCCAGGAATCATAGGCTTTCCATTAACCTCATGCTGGCAACGTGTTTCTTGAACACAGCTGACAACGTGTTTCTTGAACACAGTGGGTGGTAAGGCTTTCGTTAGCGGATCCGCGAGCATCTTACTCGTACTGATATGCTCGAGACTTATAGTTTGATCCCAGACTTTATCTTTCACAACATAATACTTTATGTCAATGTGTTTGGCAGCACCACTTGACCTATTATTGTGAGCATATTGTACTGCCGGATTATTATCGCAGTACAACTTCAGTGGCCTATAGATGTCGTCAACCACTTTCAAACCGGGTATGAATTTTTTTATCCAATTCACCTGCCCAGTTGCCTCATAACATGCTACAAACTCGACATACATTATGGACGATGTAGTGACAGTTTGTTTAGAGCTTTTCCACGATATTGCTCCCCCAGCGAGAGTGAACACATACCCTGATGTGGACTTTCTATCATCTCCCGCATAATCAGAATCCGAGTACCCCACTATGTCCAGGAAATCCGATTTTCTGTACGTTAACATGAGGCCTTTTGTGCCTTTTTGATAATGCAGGACCTTCTCACCTAGCCGACTTGGTTCACCGCCGTTGCGCAGAACTTGTTCAGCGCTGTCGTGCGGGACGGGGCAGCGTCGTCGCTTGTGGCATGGCCATGCCATTGGCGTTGCTGCGCATGCAAAGGGCACCGCCCGCAAGGCCACTCGACGACGACGCGCTCAGCGAAGAGCGAGCGCGCCCGCCGGCCAGGGGCCCTACGGCGGCGCCATCTTCCGGTCTCTGCCTCCGGTCTCGAGCAGTCGGGTGCCGTTGGAAAGAGAAGCAGAGGCGAGAGAGTGGAGAGTGAGCTAGGGTTTGGGGGCACCCGGCCACCGGCTGTTTTTGTTCCGGCGCAAAGGGTGGACAGCCGTCCATCTCAGATGAACGACTGAGACTGGCCGGACCGGATACGGCCCAGGCGGGTGGCCGAAATCCTGACCCAGGCCCAGGTTGCGGCCTGGGCGCAGGAGGGGGAGAGGGCGCCGCACGGCTGGGCCGAGCGGGCCGCCATGGGCCGGAACTGGCTGCTTGCATTTTTTCGGTTTTTATTCATTTTCCAGAAGCATTTTCAATGCATTTTGATGTATTTTCAATCGTTTTAATGTATATTTTCTGTGTAAAATTATTTCAACGAAAAATTCACACAGAAAATATTAAAAAATGTTAATTGCTTCTGGAAAATGAAATATAAAGAATTGTTAACTATTTTCGCTGCGTACTTTGAATTTTAATTTTCACTATTAAATTTGAACCAACGGGAGAATTTAATTTTGAAAATAATATGTTTTCTAAGATTATGATGTTATTATTTTTCTGACCAACGTTGATAAATAATAATATTATAATTTGTTGTTCCATTAAAGGTTTATGCATTATTTCTATTTCTGTCCAACGGTGATTTAGTTATAATGCATAAAAGTAACTCATTTACTATGTTTTATACTGTTCTCACTATTTTGAACTATGTTTCACACTCCATTCTGATGAACATGGTTAAAGATATCCCACCTCTAAAGGGGATAACCACTTGGAGTGGGAGAAGAAAATTAAGCTAGCTTTTCTGTTGGCTGAGGTTGACTGGATCCTCACTGAGCCTCGTCCCGCAGTGCTCAAGGAGCCTGTGAGAGAGGCAGGTGAGGATGATGCCGCTTGGAAACAGCGGGAACTGGACTTTGGTCCAGAAAAGTTGAAACATGATCTGGAGCGGGTTAGGTGGGAAAAGACCAACAAGAAGTTGGTTGCAGTTGTTAAGAACAATGTAGATCCTGTCATCCTGAACTCGCTCTCACCAGAATGTGACACGGTCCCTAAAATTCTGGAAAGGTTGAAGAATCAGTTTACTGATTCCTCAAAGACTTATGTCACTCAGGTGATCAAGAAATTGGTAACTGAAAAATATGCTGGTGGTGGTGTAAGAGACCATATCCTAAAAATGAACAGTATGTCATCTAAGCTTAAACCAATGGATAAGGAATTAGTTATTTCTCAGAAATTCCTTATTCATCTGATTTTCTCTTCCCTGCCAAAAGAGTTCGAAACCATTGTTGTATCCTACAACAATAATCCTGAGGATTGGTCATTGGACAAGTTGATAGCCATGTGTGCCCAAGAAGAGGAAAGAATTAAGGGTGCAACTGGTGCTGCAGTCAACTATGTGAAGAAAGGCAATGACAGCCCTAGCAATTCAAAGGCTCACGGTAAGAAGCCAATGCAACAGTATAGGCCTCAACAACAACAACAGTATAGGCCTCAGCCTCAGCAACTGCAAATGCAACCGCAAAGGAGGATGGTGGACCCTAATCAGTGCCTCGAGTGCTTGAAGCCGGGACACCACAAGAAAGATTGTCCAGTCTTTTTAAAGAAGATTTTGACAAGCAATGGTAAGAATGTTATTACAGTTGTAAATGAATCTTTATATGTTCAATTTGATAAATCTACTTGGTGGATTGACTCTGGTGCAACTGCTCATGTTGCAAATTGTTTACAGGGATTCAGTTCGACAAGGACTATGCAAAGAAGCGAAAGATGGGTTAGAGTCGCCAATGGAGTTCGAGCTGACGTTGAAGCTGTTGGCGATCTTCCTCTACAGTTGAATAATGGATTCATTTTGATTCTTAGAGATGTTTTATTTGTACCTTCCTTGCATAGAAACTTGATCAGTGTTTCACGTTTAGATAAACATGGTTATGGTTGTCATTTTGGAGATGGCAAGTGTGAAATACTATTTAATAATGAATGTGTTGGTCTTGCTTTCGCGCAAGAAGATCTTTATTTGTTATCTCTTTGTGATAATATGAATGTTGTCAGCAATGAGAATGTGAATGAGATTGTATCCTCGTCGAACAATCCGAATAGAAAGCGAAAGCGAACTCAAAATGCATCGTCGAAATTATGGCACTGTTGTTTAGGCCATATTTCGAGGGGGAGAATAGAAAGATTAGTAAAAAATGAGATTCTTCCTCCATTAGAGTTCACAGAGCAGTGCATCGACTGCATTAAAGGCAAATATGTAAAGCAAATAAAGAAAGATGCCAAAAGAAGTGCGAGAATCTTAGAGATAGTCCACACTGATATTTGTGGACCATTCCCTGTTAAAAGTGTGGATTGTTATGACTCGTTTATAACATTCACAGATGATTATTCTCGCTATGGCTATATTTATCCAATTAAAGAGATCGGAAGCATTGGATAAATTTAAGATCTTTAAGCTTGAAGTTGAAAATCAGCACAACTTAAATATTAAAATAGTTCATTCCGATCACGGTGGAGAGTATTATGGGCGACATACCCCATATGGCCAAATTCCTGGACCTTTTTGCAAAGTTCTTGCAGGAAAATAACATAGTTGCTCAGTACTCCACACCGGGGGAGCCTCGGCAAAATGGAGTAGCTGAAAGGCGCAACCGTACCTTGATGGATATGGTGCGCAGCATGATGAGTTACTCATCGCTCCCACTAAGTCTGTGGATAGAGGCGTTAAAAACAGCTATTCACATTCTAAACAGGGTCCCAAGTAAGTCGGTGCCTAAAACACCGTATGAATTGTGTACAGAAAGAGTACCCTCACTAAACTATTTACGTGTGTGGGGGTGCCCCGCTGAGGCCAAAGTGTTTAACCTGAACATTGGGAAGCTGGATCCCAAAACAGTGAGTTGTCATTTCATTGGTTATCCTGAAAAGTCCAAGGGTTATCGTTTCTACTGTTCAGACAGATATACAAAGTTCTTAGAAACGAGACACGTTGTGTTCTTGGAGGATGAATTGATCAGGGGGAGTCAGGCAGTGCGCAAGATTGATCTTGAAGAGAAGCGGGTATATGTACCCACTCCGATGATTCAGGAATCATTCTTCTCACTACCTATTCCCAATGTCCCTACGGTGCCAGATACTGTAGTGACAGAACCTGTTGTTGACGTCCCTGTGGCAACACCTAGTGAACATGAGGAACATGTTTCACTGGAACCCATTGAAACTAGCGTTGCGCATGAGGAAGAACAACAAGTTCCGATTGAACAGGAGCCATCTGATGATGGACTGAGGAGGTCCCAAAGAACTAGAAAATCTGCCATTCCAGTAGATTATGAAGTGTATATAACACTAAAGAGTTTCAAATGGAGGATGATCCCACCTCATTTGAACAAGTCATGAGAAGCGAACACTCGTCCAAGTGGCTTGAGGCCATGGAAGATGAGATAAGGTCAATGAGTGCCAACGGTGTTTGGGACTTGGATATAATTCCTAAAGGGCCCAAATCAGTAGGCTGCAAATGGGTCTACAAGATGAAATATGACTCCCAAGGGAACGTAGAAAGATACAAAGCGCGACTCATGGCAAAAGGCTTTACGCAAAGGGAAGAGATTGATTACAATGAGACCTTTTCTCCAGTCTCATGTAAAGACTCCTTCAGAATCATAATGGCTCTAGTAGCACATTATGATTTAGAGTTGCATCAGATGGATGTGAAAACGGCTTTCCTCAACGGTGAGTTGGAGGAAAACGTTTACATGGCACAACCGAAAGGTTTTGTCGTGAAAGGAAAAGAACAGATGAGATGTCGCTTGAAGAAATCCATTTATGGATTGAAATAAGCATCCAGGCAGTGGTATTTAAAGTTTGATGGCACAATAAAGAAGTTTGGGTTTATGGAAAATGTTGAGGACAACTGTGTGTACTCCAAGTTTAAGAATGAAAAATTTATTGTTAATACTCAGGATCACTAGAGTAGATCTAGCCGGGTAAAAAACACTAACAGTGCATAAAAAACATGTCCTATGAACTACAAGAGAGTAGATCTGAGGAGAAGGAAGGTGTAGGGTTGTATACCGAGGTTGTTGGAGCCCGACGAAGTGGTAGAGGAGGTGGAGTCGTCGCCCGCCATGGCCTTCGGGGTCCTGGAGTCGTCGGCGACGCGAGGAGGAGACGGAGGCGTAGGAGTGTGCCGATGGTGACGAAGGCGGACGTGGTCCAGTGCAGCGGTGACGAGGAACGGCGGCGGCGGGACTTCCCGTCGCTGGCTGCGCTCCCTTTCAGATCGGGTTAGGGTTTGTCGGTGGGGAAGGCGGCTCACAGTGAACCTCATACCTTGAGCCGCCGGCCCCCACCCTCTTTATATAGCGCAGTGCGATGAGGGCCCACCAGCCATTAAATGGGCTGGGCGCCCCCGATTAGGACGCGAGTTCAAGGCCTTGTGGCGGTTGGGACACAGGGCAGGGAGATCATCCTAACACACGGTCGAGAAAAATTTCATAGAGAGGAACCGGTGGTTCCTGCCCAGCACCGTATAACATCTCTTATATTTATATATAGTACTATTGTACTAATAGTGTATACTAGTTGTTCTGTTCGTTTAAATTTATCGACTTGGTTTATTAGTGAGGTATAGTGTTTTTATTTATTACAATAAAACAACATTGTCCGATTTATGTGCCGCTGAAACTATCAGCTAAACAGCTCCAGTAACACAAGATGATGATGCGCTGCTCCGATCCACGCGCGGATGACTGATGTAAAGTAGCTCCAGTTTTCTTCACCTTCTTCTTCGATCTTTCTATCTCCGATCCTTTTCAAGTAGTAAAAAAGTCTTTTTGTGTAGATAGTTTGTAACTTTTGTGCTCCAAAACGGCAAATCTGCCTATGTCGCTTCGATCTCAGCTGCAAACGCTAGAATCGAGCTGAAAGGGAACTCCCCCATTGTCGAGTATATAGTAGCTGGTTTTGTTAGTTTGAGCTATAATTAACTTTAATTCATATAATTCGGCTATAAAACAGTGTTTTACTTCCATAACAAATCAGTCGTTTTAGCTTATTAGTCAGCTCATGAATCTCACCGAACAGAGCCTAGGTACATCAACCACAAACTGAATTTTATCTAAATTGTACTCACGCTGTGAATAACTCCAGGTCTCAAAACCAAACTTGTACAATGCTTTGCAGTATAGATGATCACACAGACAAACACTCAGCAACAGTCTTGAGAACAGATGTCCAACGAACGACGACCAAAATTCATATAGGCGGAGTTGAGAAACTTTTTCTTTCTTATGTTTTTTTTCTTCTTCTTCTTTCTGACACCGAAAAATGAGGAAGACTGATATGAAATTGATTCGATCTTCCTAGTCCTTCGTCATGACTAGATCTAACCACAATAAAAATAGAGAAGAGACCGGAGAAAATTATTCCATGACAGCGACATCATCTCCGCCTTTATGTCGTCGTCCGAAAATAAAGTCTCCATGTTGTCTTACCGGTGAGGATGCTGACATCGTAATTGTCGTTCTCATCTTCTACAGAACCGTCATGAAGAAAACGATTCCATCGTACCACCTCACTGTTGCCGAAGAAGAGGGGGAAGATAAATCTCCAATGTCAAACAACTTGAGCAGAAGAGACTCCAATGCTGTGGTGTAGTGGGATCTGTACCTCCTTCGACCTCCGGCTAGATGCTAGACGAGAAAGGGCGGAGGACTAGCCGTGCAGCGCAGCCGCGGCTGGGCTAGACGAGTGCCCTGACTGTCACGGACCTCGCGTCATAGAGATCAGCACGAAATCACTTCACGTATATAAAAATCAATTTATTTGTGTACCAGTCCAATGCTACGACCACGAAACCTGCCGTGGATTGTCTCACGTGCTTTACTCCCGGCACGCATGGATGTATGCCAGCATGGCGCCGGCCCGCCCGGTACGGACCTCTATATATTTCAGTGGCACGATCGATCGTGCCCGGTCGATCGCCACGGGAAAAGTTCGCTTTGCCCCAACGCAACGTGACAGGGGCGCACTGGGCGGCGACACCGTGACGTGTCGCGCTCTCCGTCCGCGCTGCCGGCCGGCCGGCCGGCCGGCTGGCCGGCTTCGCCGCCACGAATCCTCGTGCGCCGTAGCTTTCCTGCTCGATCCATCGGCCGTCTCCTTTATCTTTTCACGTGTTGGTTCATCAATGCCCGGCCCTCGACAGGCACGCCGGCCACGCGCGCGCAGGTGGTGGTGGCCGTCGTCGTCGTCGTGGTCGCCGGCCGGTGTGTGTAGAGCGCGCTGGACCACGCTGCACCGGCCCTAGAGAGTGCGATGTCAAATGCGAATGCGACCTCTCGTGCGCCGGCAGCCAAGGCCTGGCTTTAGTTTGCCCGCCGCCGCTAGCATCTTTGTAACTACGATCAAACAACAACAGTGCTGTCTATTCATCTCCTGGTTCAATCTTATCTCTTGTATACAAAGAAAGATGCAGCCGATGAAATGAACATATACTCTCTCTGTACTCTAAAAGATATCGTTTAATTAGGACAGCAATATGATCTTCAAAACATAACTCTAACCTCAATGTTTGACTTAAACCTTGTCTAAAACGACATTTTTTAGGAGTACAGAGGGAGTACTCCATATATACGAGCCTGCTTGTTTGCATTTTTTTTGGTCCTTATTACAGTTTCGAAAGGAACTTTAATTTCAGGGTAACAAACTCAAGTCTATATTTTATTCTTCCATCCATGGTTTATGGTCCTCGTGAATGAAGAAAACAAATAGACCACTTTGTTTGTCTTTGTATATGACACACGTACTTCATGGCTTATACTTTTACTAGTCCATCAACCCACAGCAATGTGGCAGCAACACAGGGACAAAGACAAATACTAGCAAGAGACTGTAGAAACTGAAAGCTCTCCTTAAGTTTAAAATTTTCTTGTGGTATCTCAGGAGAGGAGTTATGTCAACTAAGGATAATTTAATTAAGCGCAAATGACAAAGAAACAAAACTTTTTATTTTTGTCACGACGACAAGATAATTCAGCACTTGTTTATTGATAATTGTTGTTCTGTGCGATCGGTCTGGAGCATTGCTCACATAGCGTTGGATTTAGCAAAACCTAAAGTATAACGTATATGTTTGGTGGGTGGTTGTATGGTGTCAACAAAGAATTGAGGTTTTTAGCTCTTTTGGGACCACGACTGGTTGCCTGGTTTATATGGTTACACAGGAATGCCATTGTTTTTTAACAACAAAAAATTGTCCTCCTTTGCAAGTTATTTATGCAGATAACTATGGACTATGTTCTTTGATATTCTCTAGCAGTTGGGTATGCAGGGTATAGCCATAGTGGTCTCGCTGAAGTTGGAGTAGAGCGATGGTCTTCTTTTTCTCGGGCATTTGGGTGACGGCTAGTCTATGATTGACTATCCTTAGTTATTGCTTTTTCATTTCTTTGTATGTTATGTGCCTCTTAGTGAGATAGAGCCTGGGAGTGTTCTAAATCTATGTATCAACTCGATGTACTGCTCTTTGGTTTAACAAAAACTTTCATTTCTAAAAAATATTACTACAAGTTCCAAAACAAATTTAGGGACCTAAACTATAATTGTTTGAAGTATTTTGATGACAAGATACATACTTCTGCAAGTTCCAAAACAAATTTGGGGACCAAAATTATACTCCCTTTGTCCTAATATATAAGGTGTAACCACTTTTACATAAAACGAGGATGAAAGTGTAAGAGAGGTTTTACGCGTATATAGGCCACTCCACATGAGTGGGCCATATAAGTAGATTTTGGATGCGGGTGTTACATGAGCCCTCAACAGCTAGCAGCGCGATGGAGCGCAAGCGCCATGGTCGTCAATATCGACGTGCGAGAAGGTAGGTCTCCTGCAGTTCCTCCTCGGTTCCTTTGGCGTTAGGGATGGCGGGATAACAGGAGCAAGATGAATTGAAGCTCAATCGAAGGGTCGTCGATGGCGGCATGAGATAAGGTAGTGATGCTGCAATTCCCTCCTCGCCTCCTCGGCTTCTTCGTCCCGAGGGGTGCAAGTGACGATGGGATCCACGAGAGCGAGATGAATTGAAGCTCAAATGAAGGGTCGTTGTTGGCAGCGTGAGATAAGGGCATGTTTGGGAGAGCTGTGCTCCCTGATTCTCCAGCTGTGCTCTCTAATTCTCTGGTGAAGTGATTCTTTGGCTGAAAGTAGATTCTCTTTGATTATTTAGCCTAAACTCTCAAAATCAGGATAGAGAATCACTTCACAGAATCAGGTGAAGCTACTTTTTTCAGCTCTCAGCCTCCTAGTTCATTTCAGAGAATCAGCAAAGAATCACTTCTCGCTGAAAAATATGTTTGACAGTCAGGGAGGGATTCTCCTTGAGAATCTGCTCCGTGGAGCTCTCCCAAATGACCCCTAATTAAGATAGTGCTGCTGCAACTCCTCCTCGCCTTCTCGGTTTCTAAGCGCAAGGGACAATAGGACCCACACATGAGCAAGATGAATTGAAGCTCAAACGAAGCCTAAATCAAATACCTATGGAAACATTTCCTTCTACGTTGTACAATACATAATCAATCTTAAACTATAAGATGTTTGACTTTTTTTGACACCAAGTTTGATCACTCGTTGAAATCCCTAGTTTGGTTTTGGCTAATTGATGAAACCTATTTGGTCTAATCCTATTGCTAAGCATGTGTGTAGCTTATAAGAAAGGATTGTGACCAAGCCAAGTGGTGGAGCTAGCAAGGTGGCAACCATGGAGGATTGTGATGGCCACAAGCACTCAAGAGATCAAGTGCTCTATCATTGGTGAAATGAAGAAGAGAAGAGATGGAGCAAAGAGGCCCGAAGGCAAATGTATAACCTATAGGGCTCTTTGTTTTGGTGATCAAGACACTTAGCGAGTGTGATCACATTTAGGATAGATAGCCGTACTATTAAGAGGAGATAATTCATGACTTATGCGGTGTTCAAGTGCCACTAGGAGTTCTCTAACATATCGATGCTATAGACCTAGTGAGTGACTAAGAAAACCCCCTTGGAAAATGCTTTGCAAAATGCTAACACACTTGCATACAATGATGTACACTTAGTGGTGTTGACACTTTTTAGATAAGGGGGTGCTAAGGAGTTGTGGAGAAGTGGGAGAAATTAGTGTATAGTTCTTCTCCCTCCTGCCGAGCTTGCGAGGTAGGATTCAGCGTTTTTCAGAATAGAAGTAGTGTGTTCAGAAGCATCGGACGTTGGTCTGAGGGGCATCGGACGCTGGGCCAAGCGTCCGATGGTAAACCCTAGTTTCTGACAAATGTTGAAGGAGCATCAGACGCTGGCAACAGACGCTGAGGAAACACTGTTGCAGAGTCCGATGCAGATGACGTGGCGCGAGCGAGCTTTGTAGGGAGCATCGGACGCTGGCCTGCGTCTAATGCCAAACCATCGGTCGCGTCCGATGTGTTTGGAAGCGTTCTGGAACCTTTCTGTTGTGTCATCGGACGCTGGGGTTGAGCGTCCGATGCAGGAGTCTCGGAGCGTCCGATGTGGCGCAAATGAGAGCTAAACCGAGCAGTGGCATCGGAGCGTCCGATGCTTGGCATCGGCGCGTCCGATGTCACTTTAACCATGTCGCGAAGTAAAATGACCGTTGGGATCTGACGGGCTGAATTCATATCAAGGGGACACGTGGCTCCATCTGAAGCATCGTACGCTGGGGCAGCGTCCGATGGTCAAGCATCGGTGCGTCCGATGCCCCCCGACTCTGGCCCAACGGCTAGGCCGACTTGAGTGGCCTATTTAAGGGGCTTGGTCGACTCACTTGGTTTCTCTCTTGCACATTTTGATTTCTAAGCATTCTAGTGAGCTTTGGCAAGCCTCCCAACTCATCTCCCAAGTTGATTTGATCAAACCAAGTGAGATTGAGTGATCTAGTACAGTTATTTGAAAGAGTTCAATCTAGTGGCACTAGTTCTTCGCATCGGCTTTGAGTTTCTTGTTACTCTTGGCATTTGTCGGTGCCTAGACGGCTTGAAGGCGTTGTGGTGTTGTTGGCAAGAGAAGGAGATTGTTCTTGGCCACCACCGATCGTGATTGTGAGGGGTTTTGGAGCCTCACCTCGCCGGAGCGGCAAGATGCATCCTTAGTGGATTGCTCGTGTCATTGAGCTACCTCACTAGCGGTAGATTCTTGTGGCACTCTTTGTGAGCTTGGCTTTGTGCCGATTAGCCACCGGGTCACCTAGTGTTGGTCGACACAACGGGGAGTAGCGTGCCGGCAAGCACGTGAACCTCGGGATAAATCTTGGTGTCCCGTGTGCTTACTGTGATTGCTTCCACATCTTGGTGATTGGTCTTCATATTCACATTCTTGGTGATTGGCATCACAAGTGGATTTCACCGGTGATTGGATTTCTACTAGGCGATCTCGAAGGCTCGATGAAATCACTTCTATCTAGCTTGTTTACTTTGTGTATTTACTTTGAGCTATTCCTCTTGTGTAGATACTATCACTTGTTGTATATCTCTTGTTATATTCCTTGTGTAGCTAGTTGTGATTAGCTTGCTTAGTCTATGTATTGCACATACTTGTCTCATATACATTTTGTATATCATACTTGTACTAGAGCTAGATAGCTTTATTCCGCATTAGATATTAGCTCTAGTTGATTGTGTGACATAGAAATATTAGGTAGAATTGTTGGATAAGTGGCTTGCAACACACTATTAGGCTAGCGCAAAAAACTTCAACATTTGTTATACTAATAGTGTTTGCCTAAGTAATTTTGTAGATTTTTTATTAGGCTATTCACCCCCCTCTAGCCAATTTGGACCTTTCAAGTGGTATCGGAGCCGTGGTCACCGTTTGTTTGAGGCTTAACATCCTCCGTTGTTAAAATGGATTAAATCAACTATATGGGGAAGCCACCGCATTTTGACGACACCAACTTTGATTGTTGGAAGAGGAAGATGTGTGCATTCACAAGAGGCATGAATAGGAAAATTTGGGATGTGATTGAGCATGACTTTGCGGTGATTGACACCGCCGATCCAACTCCAAGAGAAGAAGAGAAGCTTCAATGGAATGATGTGGCAATCAACTTGTTCTATGAAGCATTTGACACAAAGGTGTTTGAGCAAATCAAGGACCTTGAAAGAGCAAGTGAAATATGGGAGAGATTGGAGGAGACTTATTGTGGCGGAACCGTCCTGATTATAAGAGCTCAAGTATTATCTTAGTCAAATCTGTCTGACTTCGATCCACACTTGAACCCATATAACCCCGGTAGTCCGGAAATCTCGAAGGATTTCTTACACCAGAACATACAGGATCGCATCGTTCAAGGTTACATTCGTAAAGATACATTACAGCGAAACGAAATCGAATTTAAAACATCAGAGTGCGGAATTTAAAACGGAGTTATTACAACATTGAGTTTAAAAGTGCGGAAGCTTAAATAAGTTTAAAACACGACCACAACACACGTGGTCCAAATAAAACATTGTTTGATAAACCAACTCAACACAAGTCATTCCTCCTTTTTAAGATAGTGTGCCACCAGTAGTCTCAGTCCGGCAAAAGAAGGAGGAAAGCTTCTAGACGACCCTGCCCTGGGCCTACTCCTCATCACCTTCCACTGGGTAGAGGCAGTGCTTACAATAGCCAAAGTAGACCTGGCCATCTGCAACAAACGGGATAAACCCTGAGTACGGGAATGTACTCAGCTAGACTTACCCGTCTAACTGAAAATAAAAGACTCCAAGGGTATGCAAGGCTTTTGAGGTGGAGCTGGGATCTTTTAGTTGCGAAAGGCTCAAATCCAGATAAGGGATAAATAATGATGATGATGAGCTGTTACTTTTAAGCCTATTCCTTAGTTCTAGGTTATTACCTGTACTAGAGCACTCACTTGAATCTAACAAACAATAATATAACCATATCCAGTTGACTATCCACATTTTAGTTGAACCTTTAAACATCACATGGAGTTGTATCGTGGTGAAGCTCGCCATAGTTTCCCACTAACCGGGGGAGACGGCGACTCGAATCGAATTCCAAATCAGCTGATGAAAGACCTTTAATACCAGCCCACACTTTCCCCGTCGGGTCCATGCATTGGGCAACCGCTCGACGCTTGTTCGTGGTGGTAATCGTCGCGGCTCAAGCACGGACCGCCCAATCAGAGTCTGGCGATGGCCTCACGCGGCAGATCGCAACTTCCGTACTAGAGGGCACGACACGGGTTGAGACCGGCCCGAACAGCTTCTAACCGGCTTTGGGGTCGATGATTACGGCACCGACATATCCCTAAGTAAAAGGGCGCGTTCAAAAATGAACGAGGGCCAACATCGATACAAACCTACACGATCCAACGGACGGACTGCCCCAAGTTTCCAAACTTGTGCCTTGCCTTCCAGTTGATCGTATTTCATTACTACTCAGGTTCTTTTCCACGATAGCAAATATAGCCAACCGTGATCCGGTAAGTACCCATCGGGGTATTACGGAAACATCCTTAACTACTACTTTTATTAAGCAGGCTAAGCAATTCTACATTGCAAATAAATAACAGGATAACAAGGTAGATATTAATCAATCATCAAGGAATGGTAATGCAGCAAATAGGATTCATTCAACTCCTAAACCTAATGCATCACAATATAAAAGGACTCAAGTAAATTAATTGCAAAAACTGGGAGACTTAGAATGCTCCGGGGCTTGCCTTGAGTGAAAACCGAGGCCTCGTGGGAGGGGCACTCGGGCAGGTTAGTGTCGTGGACGGGGTCGACTTCCTCTGGCTGCTGCAGCTCCTGGATCTCCGGCTCGGCGTTTAGCTCCTGCTCTTGGTGAAGCTCCGGCGGGGTCGATCCTATTGCGTGCGATGAATTTATAATTCAATAAATGCGGTGCAAGATGAAGTGGCATGAAAAGAATAACTCTTGCAAACCAACAAAGCCAACTTGTTGAACCACTTTTAACATTGGGGCAATATCTCATTTATTTCATAAAACAAAATCTGAGTATTCAACTCTTTCTTATTTAAATACATCAAAGGAAACTCAGATTTGAACTGCAAGTGTATTTTTCTGGGCTCAGAAAAATCCACAAAAATTCCAGAAGGTAAACCACACTTGCTGGACTCTACTGAACAAGTTTCGGCCAAAGATAAAATACAGAGCTGCAGATACAAAAATGACAAGCAAACTGCCTAAAAAGGTACTTTGAACTACAACCCTACTGTAAAAGAGTGCATAGCTCTATTTCCTATTTTTCCCAGATTCTACTTCACATTTCATATTTATCCAGGAAGTTCCATGACCAGAACCATCATATATTTTCTTACATGAATTTCTAAAGATCTATACAGAAAAGCACAGTTGTAAAGCAACTACAAATTTTTTCCATAAAACAGATCAAGTTCATACTTTTCTTAGATTCTACAAGGCATACAGAGACTGTACAAATTTTCCCATATTTTATTTTAGCATATAAAACACCTTAACACTTATTCTAAGAAATCAGCAAAAAGAGACTTTTAACTATAACAGTAACTTTTCTACATAAACAGTGCATCATATATTTTTCACAGGTGCCAAACAGTATAATACGCTTACACAAAATTTTCCAGGAATTATCTCAACCAGAAAACACTTATAATCATTTATCTAAACAAAAGCATATAAACTGAAATAAATGAAAACAGTAAAATAAACTGCTATCAAAAATACATTCATATTTTCCCATGATAGATCTATTCATAAGAAAGCTAATAAAACTGGAAGCACTTCATTTGGATTTATAAAACAGGCTACACAAAAATAACAAGCATCTCTGGAAATTAAACCGAAAAGAAAAACATTTAATTTCTCCCGGCTGGCTTGCGAGAACTCGGTCTATGGACCGGTAAGGGGCTGACGCGCGGGACCCGTGGGTCAGCAGAACCCATTCGGGCTCGGGCGCACGGCGGAAAGCGAACCGGCCGAGACTTGGCTTGACGAAACCGCGGCCGAGGGCTCGGCTCGGGCGAATCGGAAGAACGCACGTTCGTCCGAGGCCTGGCTCGCGGGCTCGGTCGAATCGGAAGACGCACGCTCGTCCGAGGCCTGGCTCCGAGGGCTCGGGCGAGACGGAAAACGCACGCTCGTCCGAGGCCTGGCTTCGAGGGCTCGGGCGAGACGGAAAACGCACGCTCGTCCGAGGCCTGGCTCCGAGGGCTCGGGCGAGACGGAAAACGCACGCTCGTCCGAGGCCTGGCTCCGAGGGCTCGGGCGAGACGGAAAACGCACGCTCGTCCGAGGCCTGGCTCCGAGGGCTCGGGCGAGACGGAAAACGCACGCTCGTCCGAGGCCTGGCTCCGAGGGCTCGGGCGAGACGGAAAACGCACGCTCGTCCGAGGCCTGGCTCCGAGGCCGGACTCGGGGGCTCGGACGAGACGGAAACAGGGGAGGGATTGGTCCGGCGATTTCTCGCCGTCGGTGAGGTCGCCGGCGCGGAGGCTGGGCCCTGCGGACTCGTCTCAACGAGGCGCATCCGGCGGTACTGGTGGATTGGCCAGCGCACAGCCGTAGCGTGCCGGCGGCGAGCGGCAGCGCACGGCGGCGACGGCATCGCGCGGCTACGCCGTTTCCGGCGGTCGCCGGCTAAACTGGCGGGCGTGTGAGACTCAGTGAACCTAGAAGGGAGTCCTAGGGGTGATGGTTTGGCCGGAGGTGCGCTGGTGCGTGCTGGCCACGTGTGAGGTCCGCGATGGCGGCAATGGTGCTCGGCCGTGGTGAACAGAGAGATAGGGAACGGTAGCGTTAGGGCTAGTTGGTGTTCTCACCTTGCCTTGGCTTGGCGAAGCTGGAGGAGAAAGAAGGGAGGCGGTGGAGCTCGGGTCGGGGACGAACGGCTCCGGGCTCCGAGCGGCGCTGAAAGCTTCCGCGGCGGGGCTCTTCGGACTTCGGCGTCGGTGGAGCTCGGCGGATGGCGCGGGGGTGCGCACCGTGTGTCCGAGACGAAGGCGGGGCAGTGGCCGGGGTTAATCGGCCGGTGATGGAGGTGGTGACTGGAATTTGGGAAGGGGCCTTGCGGCGGTGGTTGCAGCGAGCGGAGAGTGCTCAGTTCGCTTCGCGCACGGGTGAGAGTGGGGAGCGAGAGCGAGAGTGAGTGTGCGAGCGAGTGAAGGAGTGGGAGAGGCGCTCGGGCTTTTGCCCGGCGGAGCGGAGGGGCGGCCGGTCGTGGCGGGGGCCACGGCGGCTCGGTCAGCGAGGCGGCGGCAGGCGGCTCGGCAGACGAGGATGCGCGGGAGTGGCCGGCGAAGATCGCTGACGTGCTCCGGTGGGAGAAGATCGGAGGGGGAGTGGTCAGCGTGGATTTGGCGCAGAGAAGGGGCGCCACGCGGCAAGCCGGCCGGCGTACGGCGCGGCCGTGTCGGGTGGCCGGCGCGCGGTGCGCGGGCGGGCGCGCGCGCGGGCGAGTCGGCGAGCGCTGGGCCAAGGCGGGGAAGTGGGCCGAAAGGCCGGATGGGCCGAAAGGTTGGCGCCGGGAAAGAAAATTATTCTTTTTCTTTTTCCAGAAATTTCCAAAGTTTGACTTCTCAAAAACAGTTTGAAAAACTCCAAACCAGGCTTTGACCCAAATATAAAAGTTGCTCAAAATATTTTTCTCTACAACTTTCATATAGAACACTTTTTCTGAAAACCATTTTTAAATCCTCCTCAAGAATAAAGCCAAAATCAAAGCATCAAGTCAAATAGAAATCCAATTTCAAATAAACAATCAAAAGATCAAAGGCATACTTATGCACATGAAATGATGCGATGCATTGCTTATGCTTTCTTAGTGGCTAATTGCAGTGCCTAATGCAGTGCTTGACACTAGGGTGTCACAGCCCTTCCCCCCTTAAAGAAATCTCGTCCCGAGATTTAAGTTACGTACCAATCTTTATAAAAAGCGGGGTAGTTTACGCTTAGGTACTCCTCGGTTTCCCATGTAGCATCGTTGGGTCCGTGATTACTCCAGAGAATCTTGTAAGTCTTCACTGTTCGGTTACGAGTCTCTCGAGTCTTGGTATCCAAAATCTCCTTAGGTTGTTCGTAGTACTCCAGATCTGATCTGATCGTGACATCCGGGACTCGAACTTCCTCTTGTTCGGGAACTCGAAGGCACTTCTTTAGCTGGGATACGTGGAACACTGGGAAAACTGCACTCATCACTGGGGGTAACTGTACTTCATATGCCACTTTTCCCTTCTTTGCTATGATCTGGTAAGGTCCCACATATCGAGGTGCTAGCTTCTTTTTAATTCCAAAGCGTTGGACCTTTCTCATAGGTGAAACCTTGAGATACACATAATCTCCAACTTGAAATTCCAAAGGTCTCCTTCGGGTGTCAGCATAACTCTTTTGTCGAGACTGTGCTACCTTGATATGTTGCTGTACTGTTTGCACAATTTCCTCGGCATCTTTTACATAATCTGATCCATAGAATCCTCGATCTCCAGACTCAACCCAATTTACTGGGGTTCTGCATCTTCGTCCATATAAAACTTCAAAAGGTGCCATTTTTATACTTTCTTGATAACTGTTATTATATGAAAACTCAGCAAGGGGTAACCATTTCTCCCATGACTCTCCTGAAGATAAGACACAAGCTCTTAGGATATCCTCCAAAATCTGATTCACTCTTTCTGTTTGTCCTGCAGTCTGGGGGTGATAGGCTGAACTTCTTACCAACTTGGTTCCTAACTCCTTGTGCAACTGTTCCCAAAAACGTGCTATGAACTGGGGTCCTCTATCAGAGACAATCCTTTTTGGAATCCCATGCAATCTCAAGATATTCTGTATGTACAGGTCTGCATACTGATGCGGTCGGTGGGTAGTTTTGACTGGTATGAAGTGAGCCACTTTAGATAACCGATCCACAATAACCCAAATCGAATCGTTCCCTTTTTGAGTAGTGGGAAGACCTGTGATAAAGTCCATACTGATCTCTTCCCATTTCCACTCTGGAATCGATAACGGTTGTAATAGTCCGGCGGGTTTCAGATGTATTGCCTTTACTCTGCAACAAGTATCACATCTGGCGACATAGGCTGCAACTTCTTTCTTCATCTTTGACCACCAATATGTGGTTTTCAAACCCTGATACATCTTACTACTTCCTGGGTGGATAGACAACTTTGAATTGTGAGCTTCACCCAGAATTCTTCCTTTCAGCTCTGCATCCTTAGGAACGACTAACCTCTGGTTATACCACAAGATTCCCTGATTATCAGTCCTGAAGTTCAAAGAACTATTGGTTTCTAACCTCTTATTTATCTGACAGATTTCTGCATCGGACTTCTGTCTCTCGATGATGTCACTTTCCAAGGTGCACTGAAGAGTGATATTGTTTAGCATGACGGGGTGCATAAGATTAAATCCATCTTCGAGCAGTGGTTGTAGAGAGTTGCAATGAGTCTTGCGACTCAAGGCATCAGCTACAACATTTGCTTTTCCGGGGTGGTAATGCACTTCAAGGTTATAATCCTTAATTAGCTCCAACCATCTTCTCTGCCTCATGTTCAACTCTGGTTGGGTGAAGATATATTTCAGACTTTTATGATCTGTGTACACATGACATAGGTTTCCCATAAGATAATGTCTCCATATCTTCAGTGCATGCACGACGGCTGCTAGTTCCAAATCATGAGTGGGATAGTTCTCTTCGTGCGATTTCAACTGGCGAGAAGCATAGGCGATAACTCTTCCAGTTTGCATGAGTACACATCCAAGTCCAATCTTGGATGCGTCGCAAAACACATCAAAAGGTTCCTCCAAGTTTGGCTGAGCCAAAACTGGTGCGGAAGTCAACAACGTTCGCAGAGTGCGGAAAGCTGTTTCACACTCTGGAGTCCATTCGAACTTCTTGTTCTTTTGTGTCAAACGGGTCATAGGCTTGGCTATTCTTGAAAAATCCGGAATAAACCGACGGTAATATCCTGCCAAACCTAAGAAGCTGCGAACCTCGTGTACGGTGGTAGGTGCTTGCCAATCCATAACTTCCTGTACTTTAGAAGGGTCTACGGAGATTCCTTCCTCCGAAAGGATATGACCAAGGAAAAGTACCTTCTTCAACCAAAACTCACACTTACTGAACTTAGCATACAACTTATGCTCTCTAAGTCGGGTCAGAACAACTTGTAGATGCTCAGCATGATCCTTCTCATTCTCAGAGTATACCAAAATATCATCGATGAACACTACGACAAACTTGTCCAACTCCGGCATGAAGACGGAATTCATCAGGTACATGAAATGTGCCGGTGCATTAGTCAACCCAAAAGACATAACCAGATACTCGTACAGTCCATATCTAGTAGAGAAAGCTGTTTTTGGTATGTCCTCACGTCTGATCTTGATCTGATGGTAACCTGACCTCAGGTCGATTTTGGAGAACACTTTTGCTTTAGACAACTGATCAAACAAGACGTCAATCCGGGGTAAGGGGTACTTGTTCTTTATAGTTACTGTATTAAGCGGCCTATAATCCACACACATCCTCAGAGTCTTATCTTTCTTTTTCACAAAGATAGCGGGACATCCCCAAGGCGACGAACTAGGGCGTATCAAACCTTTATCCAAAAGTTCTTGCAATTGAATCTTAAGCTCTGCTAACTCTTTGGCGTGCATTCTATACGGTCTTCGTGATATAGGTGCTGTTCCCGGGATTAACTCTATAGCAAACTCCACATCTCTATCAGGCGGTAAACCAGGCAACTCATCAGGAAAGACATCCGGAAACTCACATACTACCGGAATCTCAGCTATCTGCTTTGCCGTGATATTGCACAACACTCCAATCTCATGGGGGTTTCGAGGTAACTGGAACCTGAAAGAAGATCCATTCCTGGGACTAACCATGGACACTATTCTCTCTGCGGTGTCTAGATTAACCTTCCATAGTTTCATCCAACCCATACCCAAGATTACATCCAGACCTAGACCAGGAATGACTATGGGGTCCACTATGGCCTTTTTATCCCCAAAGGTCATTTCTACTCCTTTAGCCATTTTTCGCGCCGAGAGAACGGCTCCGGCGGAACTTATCTGATATCCCCGGTCTAACTCTATCAACTCAAGATTACTTCTCAAAACAAAATTCTCACTTATGAAAGAATGTGATGCTCCAGAATCAAACAACACAACTGCGGGGCATTGATTAACAAGAAACGTACCAGCGGTGACAGGCTCTCCTTCTGGCACTTCTTCCACAGTGGTGTGGTGCACATGACCGGTACGAGGCTGGGGCTGAGTGTACTGCTTCTTCGGTCGAGGGCACTGACGTGACAGGTGTCCGGTTTGACCACAGTTGTAGCATGGGCCAATTACGTACGGAGTCCTGGGACCTGCTGCATTTCCTGCTTTGCTCTTGTTCTGCATCATGGGGGCGGTGTAGGGCTTCTGAAAACTAGGACGGGGACGGTTGGTGGTGATCTTTCTCTGTGGGGGACGGTACCTTGCTCCAGTGACAGGCGGGCGGTACGGGGCGCGTGCTCCGAAAGTGGTCCTCTGCTGGGACGAACCTCCTTCGTTCGCACGACGGCGTGTCTCTATCGCTAGCCGGCTGTCATTGGCCTCTTGGTTAAGACAGTCACTGACGAAGTCACTAAAGGTGGTGCGGTGACTGTTACCCATCTTTGATAGCATGGTGGCACTCATGCCACGCTTGAAACTTGCAATCTTTTTGGCCTCAGTGTCCACAAAATCTGGGGCATAGCGGGCCAGATTGTTGAAGCCGTGGAGGTACTCTGACACAGACCTGGTCCCTTGGGACAACCTCATAAACTCTGCAACCTTCATTTCCATCAGTCCACTAGGGATGTAGTGGTTGCGCATAGCGGTTGAGAACTGATCCCAAGTGACACGTGCATTTACTGGCAGAGATGCACGGTACTGGGTCCACCACAAACCTGCGGGTCCTTCCAACATGTGAGCGGCATACTCCGCTTTAAGCTCTTCCGTCAGACGAAGCAGACGGAACTTCTGGGTAATGGAGTTGAGCCATTCATCAGCTTCGAGCGGCTCGGTGGCTTCCTTGAACACTGGAGGACGAGTGTCCAAGAAGTCACGGTAAGAGCTATACTGGTTGGGCTCCGGGCCTTGGCGCTGCTGATGCTGTTGCGCGGTGTTGTTGGCGATGTTGCGGAGGGTGGCCTCCATGTGCCTCTGCATTTCTTCCATGTTCCTCTGGCTACCTAGGAACTGTCCAAAGAACGCTTCAGGCGTCATTGGCGGCGGCGGGGGAGGTGGCAAGTTCTCCTCCGGTCCTGCTCCCTGTCCACGCTGGCTGCGGGTGTGTGCCGGCATCTGCATATCCCATTAATAAGCAATCATTAGGTGATGTTACACCGATCATGAATAAATACTGTGCTGTACATAAATTCGGAAATTTAGCACACGTCCAAGTATAATTACTCATTTCCATACAACATCACAGAATAATTGCTTGGAATTAGACATGCAAACGACGAATTTCCATAAAAGAGGTGCCGGATCGAAGTCCGGACTTTTGTCCAAAAGCCATTACATGCCATCATAAGTTAAACATAAAACCATCACATGTTTGGATCATTACATCACTTAGCGAGCAAGCTCAAGCTATACAAAAGAAAACGATCCCTAACAAACTAGCGCTCAGGGATCTCCAGCGGCGGATGCGGCGTCCTCGGTGTCAACATCGATCATAGGCTCATCTGCATGAGCCTCCTCTGGTGGGGCGTCGGGACCAAGAACCTCTCCGTCCTGGGGATCTGGGGCCTCTGCTGCGGGAGCTGCTGGTGCTGCTGCCTCCTGTGCTGCATGATGGAACTCATGGACGGCCTCATGGAGCTGCTCGATGTAGACCTGCTGTGCGTTGATCTGCTGAACCAGGAGATGGGCTCCCTCTCTGAGGTGGTCAAGTGCGGCACGGGCCTCATCTCTCTGCAGAGATGCGGTCAGGTACATCTGCTCGGCGACTGTCCTGGCGGTAGACTGAGCTGCGGCAGTGGTGCGGGCGTCGTCACGCTCTAGAGTGAGCTGCTGAATCCTCTCCTGCAGACGAGTCACCTCGGCGTCAAAGTCCTGCTGAAGTCTATCCTTGTTCTGATAGGTGGCGGTGAGAGTGAAGGACACGCTCTCGAGAGTGCGCTCCAAGCTCTCACATACACCCAACAGAGCTCCAGTGGCGCTCATCGCAGGTGTCTCGCAGTAGAAACGCTCCTCAGGGCTCCCTGTCAAGGCTGACTCTGGAGTCTGCTTCCAGCGCAATGGGAAAAGTGATCCACGGGGAAACACTCCTGCCATCGCACTGGCTAAGTCGGCGGGGAAACGGGCGATGATATCCTTCAGCACACGATATGCTGCCCTGTTAGCTCCATCCTTGGCACACGTGCCTCTGGTGATCTCTGTCCATCCTGTCCAGTGGGGCTTAGCAGGCAGAGCCTTGACCTTGATCTCCACCATGACCAAGGAATCCTGCCCGTAAATCTCCTTCTGCCACGAGTATCTGGGCTCCTGTCCTTCCTCGTAGCCAACGGCCTGCAAAATCCTCCAAAGGATAGTCGGCAACCCGAAGTAGGACAAGAACGTCCTCCGGGTCAGCTTGGTGGCCAAGCGGTGACGCGGAACTCCTCTGCCTCCGGTGGCCTTGCGAGCAGTCAACCTGGTTCGGGCCATCTGTAGAAGCAAAAAGGGTTTCGAACTCTCGTGAGACCGATATTAAGTTGGCAAATTTTATAGAAAAGAGACAACTTTTAATTAAGGGGAGGTAATGTAAATGCAAGAATTTAAACATGATGCATGATCGTACTTACGTTCTCACTCACTATTAATGACTCGTAAGTCCTAACGTTCTAGTCGGTGGCAAGAACGATCTCTCATGCGTTATCTACACGTTCTACTCGTTCGCATAGTTAGTGTACCTGCAGAAGATTCATTTCAGCCCAACAAAATTCCCAATGACAAAACAACTGAGTATTGGCCAATATGCGCAAAATACATAGAAGCCAATACTAAATACCATGCACCAACCGAAATCACCCTTAAAATCATTGATACCCTCATATGTGTCTGCGTGGAGCTCGCACATACTTGGTATAAGAACTCTCACCTAGACCGACGGTTGGACGGTCATGCTCTCATATCTCACAAAATCATTTTATGCATGTTTTCGCAATCGACGCATTCTCTTTTCCCGAGAATGGACCAGCAAATAAAGATCCAGCATGAAGCAAAACCCTGAACCCTGTTAGCAGTTAAGCCACCTGAATCCTAGTATAGGGCTTAAGGACGAGACTGGGCACACTTAGTAATTAAAATAGTTTTGAAAATAGTTTTGAAATACCCATTTTAGTTCGAAAATAGCTCTTTACGAAGGTAATCACTTGAACCATGCTCCGATACCAGCTGTGGCGGAACCGTCCTGATTATAAGAGCTCAAGTATTATCTTAGTCAAATCTGTCTGACTTCGATCCACACTTGAACCCATATAACCCCGGTAGTCCGGAAATCTCGAAGGATTTCTTACACCAGAACATACAGGATCGCATCGTTCAAGGTTACATTCGTAAAGATACATTACAGCGAAACGAAATCGAATTTAAAACATCAGAGTGCGGAATTTAAAACGGAGTTATTACAACATTGAGTTTAAAAGTGCGGAAGCTTAAATAAGTTTAAAACACGACCACAACACACGTGGTCCAAATAAAACATTGTTTGATAAACCAACTCAACACAAGTCATTCCTCCTTTTTAAGATAGTGTGCCACCAGTAGTCTCAGTCCGGCAAAAGAAGGAGGAAAGCTTCTAGACGACCCTGCCCTGGGCCTACTCCTCATCACCTTCCACTGGGTAGAGGCAGTGCTTACAATAGCCAAAGTAGACCTGGCCATCTGCAACAAACGGGATAAACCCTGAGTACGGGAATGTACTCAGCTAGACTTACCCGTCTAACTGAAAATAAAAGACTCCAAGGGTATGCAAGGCTTTTGAGGTGGAGCTGAGATCTTTTAGTTGCGAAAGGCTCAAATCCAGATAAGGGATAAATAATGATGATGATGAGCTGTTACTTTTAAGCCTATTCCTTAGTTCTAGGTTATTACCTGTACTAGAGCACTCACTTGAATCTAACAAACAATAATATAACCATATCCAGTTGACTATCCACATTTTAGTTGAACCTTTAAACATCACATGGAGTTGTATCGTGGTGAAGCTCGCCATAGTTTCCCACTAACCGGGGGAGACGGCGACTCGAATCGAATTCCAAATCAGCTGATGAAAGACCTTTAATACCAGCCCACACTTTCCCCGTCGGGTCCATGCATTGGGCAACCGCTCGACGCTTGTTCGTGGTGGTAATCGTCGCGGCTCAAGCACGGACCGCCCAATCAGAGTCTGGCGATGGCCTCACGCGGCAGATCGCAACTTCCGTACTAGAGGGCACGACACGGGTTGAGACCGGCCCGAACAGCTTCTAACCGGCTTTGGGGTCGATGATTACGGCACCGACATATCCCTAAGTAAAAGGGCGCGTTCAAAAATGAACGAGGGCCAACATCGATACAAACCTACACGATCCAACGGACGGACTGCCCCAAGTTTCCAAACTTGTGCCTTGCCTTCCAGTTGATCGTATTTCATTACTACTCAGGTTCTTTTCCACGATAGCAAATATAGCCAACCGTGATCCGGTAAGTACCCATCGGGGTATTACGGAAACATCCTTAACTACTACTTTTATTAAGCAGGCTAAGCAATTCTACATTGCAAATAAATAACAGGATAACAAGGTAGATATTAATCAATCATCAAGGAATGGTAATGCAGCAAATAGGATTCATTCAACTCCTAAACCTAATGCATCACAATATAAAAGGACTCAAGTAAATTAATTGCAAAAACTGGGAGACTTAGAATGCTCCGGGGCTTGCCTTGAGTGAAAACCGAGGCCTCGTGGGAGGGGCACTCGGGCAGGTTAGTGTCGTGGACGGGGTCGACTTCCTCTGGCTGCTGCAGCTCCTGGATCTCCGGCTCGGCGTTTAGCTCCTGCTCTTGGTGAAGCTCCGGCGGGGTCGATCCTATTGCGTGCGATGAATTTATAATTCAATAAATGCGGTGCAAGATGAAGTGGCATGAAAAGAATAACTCTTGCAAACCAACAAAGCCAACTTGTTGAACCACTTTTAACATTGGGGCAATATCTCATTTATTTCATAAAACAAAATCTGAGTATTCAACTCTTTCTTATTTAAATACATCAAAGGAAACTCAGATTTGAACTGCAAGTGTATTTTTCTGGGCTCAGAAAAATCCACAAAAATTCCAGAAGGTAAACCACACTTGCTGGACTCTACTGAACAAGTTTCGGCCAAAGATAAAATACAGAGCTGCAGATACAAAAATGACAAGCAAACTGCCTAAAAAGGTACTTTGAACTACAACCCTACTGTAAAAGAGTGCATAGCTCTATTTCCTATTTTTCCCAGATTCTACTTCACATTTCATATTTATCCAGGAAGTTCCATGACTAGAACCATCATATATTTTCTTACATGAATTTCTAAAGATCTATACAGAAAAGCACAGTTGTAAAGCAACTACAAATTTTTTCCATAAAACAGATCAAGTTCATACTTTTCTTAGATTCTACAAGGCATACAGAGACTGTACAAATTTTCCCATATTTTATTTCAGCATATAAAACACCTTAACACTTATTCTAAGAAATCAGCAAAAAGAGACTTTTAACTATAACAGTAACTTTTCTACATAAACAGTGCATCATATATTTTTCACAGGTGCCAAACAGTATAATACGCTTACACAAAATTTTCCAGGAATTATCTCAACCAGAAAACACTTATAATCATTTATCTAAACAAAAGCATATAAACTGAAATAAATGAAAACAGTAAAATAAACTGCTATCAAAAATACATTCATATTTTCCCATGATAGATCTATTCATAAGAAAGCTAATAAAACTGGAAGCACTTCATTTGGATTTATAAAACAGGCTACACAAAAATAACAAGCATCTCTGGAAATTAAACCGAAAAGAAAAACATTTAATTTCTCCCGGCTGGCTTGCGAGAACTCGGTCTATGGACCGGTAAGGGGCTGACGCGCGGGACCCGTGGGTCAGCAGAACCCATTCGGGCTCGGGCGCACGGCGGAAAGCGAACCGGCCGAGACTTGGCTCGACGAAACCGCGGCCGAGGGCTCGGCTCGGGCGAATCGGAAGAACGCACGTTCGTCCGAGGCCTGGCTCGCGGGCTCGGGCGAATCGGAAGACGCACGCTCGTCCGAGGCCTGGCTCCGAGGGCTCGGGCGAGACGGAAAACGCACGCTCGTCCGAGGCCTGGCTTCGAGGGCTCGGGCGAGACGGAAAACGCACGCTCGTCCGAGGCCTGGCTCCGAGGGCTCGGGCGAGACGGAAAACGCACGCTCGTCCGAGGCCTGGCTCCGAGGGCTCGGGCGAGACGGAAAACGCACGCTCGTCCGAGGCCTGGCTCCGAGGGCTCGGGCGAGACGGAAAACGCACGCTCGTCCGAGGCCTGGCTCCGAGGCCGGACTCGGGGGCTTGGGCGAGACGGAACACAGGCGCGCCCGTCCGAGGCCTGGCTCGGGGGCTCGGACGAGACGGAAACAGGGGAGGGATTGGTCCGGCGATTTCTCGCCGTCGGTGAGGTCGCCGGCGCGGAGGCTGGGCCCTGCGGACTCGTCTCAACGAGGCGCATCCGGCGGTACTGGTGGATTGGCCAGCGCACAGCCGTAGCGTGCCGGCGGCGAGCGGCAGCGCACGGCGGCGACGGCATCGCGCGGCTACGCTGTTTCCGGCGGTCGCCGGCTAAACTGGCGGGCGTGTGAGACTCAGTGAACCTAGAAGGGAGTCCTAGGGGTGATGGTTTGGCCGGAGGTGCGCTGGTGCGTGCTGGCCACGTGTGAGGTCCGCGATGGCGGCAATGGTGCTCGGCCGTGGTGAACAGAGAGATAGGGAACGGTAGCGTTAGGGCTAGTTGGTGTTCTCACCTTGCCTTGGCTTGGCGAAGCTGGAGGAGAAAGAAGGGAGGCGGTGGAGCTCGGGTCGGGGACGAACGGCTCCGGGCTCCGAGCGGCGCTGAAAGCTTCCGCGGCGGGGCTCTTCGGACTTCGGCGTCGGTGGAGCTCGGCGGATGGCGCGGGGGTGCGCACCGTGTGTCCGAGACGAAGGCGGGGCAGTGGCCGGGGTTAATCGGCCGGTGATGGAGGTGGTGACTGGAATTTGGGAAGGGGCCTTGCGGCGGTGGTTGCAGCGAGCGGAGAGTGCTCAGTTCGCTTCGCGCACGGGTGAGAGTGGGGAGCGAGAGCGAGAGTGAGTGTGCGAGTGAGTGAAGGAGTGGGAGAGGCGCTCGGGCTTTTGCCCGGCGGAGCGGAGGGGCGGCCGGTCGTGGCGGGGGCCACGGCGGCTCGGTCAGCGAGGCGGCGGCAGGCGGCTCGGCAGACGAGGATGCGCGGGAGTGGCCGGCGAAGATCGCTGACGTGCTCCGGTGGGAGAAGATCGGAGGGGGAGTGGTCAGCGTGGATTTGGCGCAGAGAAGGGGCGCCACGCGGCAAGCCGGCCGGCGTACGGCGCGGCCGTGTCGGGTGGCCGGCGCGCGGTGCGCGGGCGGGCGCGCGCGCGGGCGAGTCGGCGAGCGCTGGGCCAAGGCGGGGAAGTGGGCCGAAAGGCCGGATGGGCCGAAAGGTTGGCGCCGGGAAAGAAAATTATTCTTTTTCTTTTTCCAGAAATTTCCAAAGTTTGACTTCTCAAAAACAGTTTGAAAAACTCCAAACCAGGCTTTGACCCAAATATAAAAGTTGCTCAAAATATTTTTCTCTACAACTTTCATATAGAACACTTTTTCTGAAAACCATTTTTAAATCCTCCTCAAGAATAAAGCCAAAATCAAAGCATCAAGTCAAATAGAAATCCAATTTCAAATAAACAATCAAAAGATCAAAGGCATACTTATGCACATGAAATGATGCGATGCATTGCTTATGCTTTCTTAGTGGCTAATTGCAGTGCCTAATGCAGTGCTTGACACTAGGGTGTCACACTTATGAGGGCACCAAGCTATACATTCTCAAGGACAAGCTTGCTACCTTCACGATGCAAGATGATGAGAGCATACCGGAGATGTTTCACCCGTTGCAAGTTATTATCAATGACTTGAAGGCTTTGGGAGAAAAGGTGGAGGACAAGGATTTTTCTCACAAGTTCTTGAGGTGCTTACCACCAAGGTTTGACACCTTGGTAACTATCCTTGTGAGGGAAGGGTTGGATACGGTAACCCCAAACCAAGTACTAGGTGATGTGGTCACTCAAGACACATACAGTGTGGAACAGGATGGGGGAGCCCAAGAGGAAGAAAAGAAGAAGAAGACCGTAGCATTCAAGGCTTCATCCTCCAAGAGCAAAAGCAAGGGCAAAGCAAAGAAGGAGGAAAGTGATGATGAAGCAAGCTCAAGTGGTTGTGAAATAGATGATGAAGAAATGGCTCTATTTGTGAAGAGATTTGGCAAGTTCATGAAGAAGAAGGGCTATGGAGCAAGAAAGAGAAGAGATGCAACCAAGAGCACAACTAAGAGGTGTTATAGATGCAAGAGCAAGGATCACTTCATCGCGGATTGTCCATACTCTAGTGATGAAGATGATGATGACCGCAAGAAGAGCAAGAAGAAGGACAAGAAAGAGAAGAAAGAAAAGAAAGAGAAAAAGAAGGAGAAGAAGAAGGGTGGTTCCTTTGTTGTGACATGGGATAGTGATGCTTCCTCAAGCGATGATGATGATTCTAGTGATGATGAGAGGAAGACCACCAAGAAGAAGGCTATGGCTAGTATTGCTATCTCAAGGAAGCCTTCTATCTTCAACACTCCATCGACATGCTTCATGGCTAAGGACATTAAGGTATCATCCGATGAGAGTGAAAGTGAGAGTGAGAGTGATGATGATGAGGAGTACTCGAAGGAGGACCTCATGAGCATGCTATAAGATGCTCACTCTTACATTGAGACCAAGAGGAAGGAGTGCAAAGAATTGTGCAAGGCCAACAAGGCTCTTGAGCGATCCTTTGATGAGCTCAAGTCTACTCATGAGAGGCTAGAGGAAGCCCATGAGAAGCTTGACCAAGCTCACACTAGGCTTAAGGAAGTCCACTTCCCATCCTTAATCAAAGTAAGATTGAGGATGCTGTAGAGACATGCAATGTAGGAGTAACATGTAATATTCTTGATGAATCTTTTTATGCTCCTATTATTGTTGTTCCCACCAATGCATCATCATCTAGCTCAACTAAAATACCTACTTCTACTACATGTGATTCATCATTAGTGGTAGAAAATGAGAACCTTAAGAACAAGGTGTATGAGCTCACTCATGCTTTAGGCAATGCCTATGGTGGAGATGCCCGCTTGCTTAAGTGCTTGGGTAGCTAAAGATGTCCACTCAACAAGGAAGGACTTGGCTATACCCCCAAGAAGGGCAAGGCCGCTTTTGCTCCTCACAAGACTAGTTTTGTAAAGAGCAATGGTCGGTATTGCTATAATTGCAAGCAATCCGGGCACATAGAGCAAAATTGCTTTAACAAGAACAAGAACAAGAACAATGCTCATATTTCATCTATTAGACTTGATTCTTGTTATATGCTTACAAAGGGGACTAATGGTGTGAAGGCTAAGTACATTGGTGCACCCTTGGTTGGCCCAAAGAAGAAGGCGATTTGGGTGCCCAAGAGCTTGGTAACTAACCTTGGAGGACCCAAAAAGATTTGGGTACCTAAAAATAATTGATCTCTTTGTAGGTGAATTATAAAGCGGGAGGAAGGCATTGGGTGCTTGATAGTGGGTGCACTCAACACATGACCGAAGATGGAAGAATGTTCAAATCAATCAACACTAGTGGCAATGATCATGCGGATGCTATCACATTTGGTGACAACAAGAAAGGCAAGGTCAAAGGTTTGGGCAAGATTGCAATATCCAATGACTTGAGCATCTCCAATGTGCTATTAGTGGAATCTCTCAACTTCAACTTGTTGTCCGTGGCACAATTATGTGATTTGGGATTCAAATGCATATTTGGTGTTGATGATGTGGAGATAGTGAGTGTTGATGGAAGTGATTTGGTCTTCAAAGGATTTAGATATGAGAATCTTTATTTGGTGGACTTTGATGCAAGTGAAGCTCAATTGACAACATGTTTGTTCACCAAATCAAGTATGGGTTGGCTATGGCATAGGCGCTTGGGACATGTTGGAATGAAGCAACTAAAGAGGCTAGTGAAGCATGACATGGTTAGGGGACTAAAAGATGTTCACTTTGAGAAAGATAAGCTATGTAGTGCATGTCAAATGGGAAAGCAAGTTGGAAACACTCATCCCAACAAAGGAATGATGAGCACTACACATGCACTTGAGTTGTTGCACATGGATTTGTTTGGACCAACTACATATGCAAGTATTGGGGGAAACAAGTATGGCTTTGTGATAGTGGATGACTATACAAGATTCACATGGGTCTTCTTTCTCGTTGACAAGAGTGAAGTGTTTGGCATATTCAAAACCTTTGTCAAGAGAAGTCAAAATGAGTTTGATAGAAGAATCAAGAAAGTGAGAAGTGACAATGGAAGTGAGTTTAGGAACACAAGAGTTGATGAGCTATGTGATGAGCATGGAATCAAGCATCAATTCTCGGCCAAGTATACACCTCAATCCAATAAGATAGTTGAAAGGAAGAATAGGACACTCATTGATATGTTAAGTCCATGCTTAGTGAATACAATGTGAGTGATTCCTTTTGGGCCGAAGTAATCAACACGCCATGCTATTATAGCAACCGACTCTATTGTCACCCTCTATTGAAGAAGACACCATATGAGCTCCTCAATGATAGAAAGCCCAACATTTCATATTTTCGGGTCTTTGGGTGCAAGTGCTACATATTAAAGAAGGGCACAAGACTTGGCAAGTTTGAAAAGAAGTGTGATGAAGGATTCCTACTTGGTTACTCCACTACAAGCAAGGCATATAGAGTGTGGAACAACACATCAAGAATAGTTGAAGAAGTCCATGATGTTGAGTTTGATGAAACCAATGGCTCACATGAAGAACAAGACAACCTAGATGATTTGAGAGGAACACAATTGGTGGAAGCAATGAAGAACATGGACATTTGTGATATTAGGCCAAAGCAAGTGATTGACATCGAAGATAATAAAGATCAAGTGCTCTCTCCTCCAACCATGCATGACAATGATTTTGCAAGCTCTAGTGGTTCTCAAGATCAACAAGATGCTAGTGCAAGTGCAAGTGCTCAACCGGAACAAGTGCTCCCACCAACACACATTGCAAGAGATCATCCTTTAGATCAAATTGTTGGTGACATAAGAAGAGGTGTGCAAACAAGATCAAGATTGGCATCATTTTGTGAACACTACTCATTTGTATCATCTATTGAGCCAGCCAAGATTGATGAAGCTTTGATGGATGTTGATTGGGTGAATGCAATGCATGAAGAGTTCACCAACTTCACCTGCAATGATGTTTGGGAGTTAGTGGAAAGACCAAAGAACACAAATGTTATTGGTACAAGATGGGTCTTCCGGAACAAGCAAGATGGAGATGGCATTGTTGTAAGGAACAAAGCAAGATTGGTTGCACAAGGATACACTCAAATGGAAGGCATTGACTTTGGAGAAACCTATGCATCGGTTGCTAGATTGGAGGCCATTAGAATTATACTTGCATATGCTTGTTCTCACAATATCAAGCTCTATCAAATGGATGTCAAGAGTGCTTTTCTCAATGGATTCATCAATGAGCTAGTGTACGTTGAGCAACCTCCCAGATTTGAAGATTTGAAGAATCCCAACCATGTGTACAAGCTCAAGAAGGCACTTTATGGGTTGAAACAAGCACCAAGCGCATGGTATGAAAGATTGTGAGATTTCTTGTTAGCCAAAGGATTCAAAATTGGGAAGGTTGACACCACTCTCTTCACCAAGAAGATTGGAAGTGACTTGTTTGTGTTGCAAATCTATGTGGATGACATTATCTTTGGATCAACCAACCAAGATTTTTGTGAAGAGTTTGGAGAGATGATGGCTAAGGAGTTTGAGATGTCTATGATTGGAGAGCTTAGTTACTTCCTTAGTCGACAAATCAAGCAAATGAAGAAAGGCACATTTGTTAGTCCTTGGTCGACTTGGAGGCGTTGTGGTGTTGTTGGCAAGAGAAGGAGATTGTTCTTGGCCACCACCGATCGTGATTGTGAGGGGTTTTGGAGCCTCACCTCGCCGGAGCGGCAAGAGACATCCTTAGTAGATTGCTCGTGTCATTGAGCTACCTCACTAGCGGTAGATTCTTGTGGCGCTCTTTGTGAGCTTGGCTTTGTACCGATTAGCCACCGGGTCACCTAGTGTTGGTCGACACAACGGAGTAGCGTGCCGGCAAGCACGTGAACCTCGGGATAAATCTTGGTGGCCCGTGTGCTTACTGTGATTGCTTCCACATCTTGGTGATTGGTCTTCATATTCACGTTCTTGGTGAATGGCATCACAAGTGGATTTCACCGGTGATTGGATTTCTACTAGACGATCCCGAAGGCTCAGTGAAATCACTTCTATCTAGCTTGTTTACTTTGTGTATTTACTTTAAGCTATTCCTCTTGTGTAGATACTATCACTTGTTGTATATCTCTTGTTATATTCCTTGTGTAGCTAGTTGTGATTAGCTTGCTTAGTCTATGTATTGCACATACTTGTCTCATATATATTTTGTATATCATACTTGTACTAGAGCTAGATAGCTTTATTCCGCATTAGATATTAGCTCTAGTTGATTGTGTGACATAGAAATATTAGGTAGAATTGTTGGATAGGTGGCTTGCAACACACTATTAGGCTAGCGCAAAAAGCTTCGCCATTTGTTATACTAATAGTATTTGCCTAAGTAATTTTGTAGATTTTTAATTAGGCTATTCAACCCCCCTCTAGCCAGTTTGGACCTTTCACTCGTCTTATTTATTTTTCGTGTAAAATATCACTTCTTTTGTCGTGGCTTTGTTTATTAATCAAAGGTCTTCAAGAATAACTTAAATGTGACTTTGTTTGTATAAATTTTTTAAATAAGACGAGTGGTCAAATTTGAGGATAAAAAAAGTCAAATGTCTTGTAATTTTGGATGAAGGGAGTGTGTATAATAATAGAATTTGCCATGCTGACAGCTGTGCATTTCTTTTGCCTATGGCGACGTTTCCTTGAAAAGGAAATTGGCTGATACTTGTACCTTTTTTTGACTTAGTTGTAATATATAAACTGGATTGATTCTTTTTTAAAAATAAATAAAAAACTATTCGTTTTTCTTTATTTTTGATCAGGTACAAATTGGACGCACCCAATCCACACACTCAATACTCACACCACACGCGCACACACACTCACTGTCTTGAGTGCGTGAGAAACGCGCGGTACCACCGAATGAAGCAGGCTTCGACAGCTGCTAGCTCCGCGTCGAAAAGCGAAGCGAGCCGCGCTAGCACGCTACTCTTCCTTTGTGAGCGAGACTCTATCCAAATCTACTGATCTAAGAACTCCGCGAGCGAACTGAGCGAGCCATGAGGCGCCTATCGGCAAGGCTTGGAAAAGCCTTAAGTTTAGGCTCCCTTCCTTCACTGAACTGATTCACCCGGATCCAAACCTGCTGAGCTAGCTAATTTTTCCTTTACGAGATCTCGGCTCTTCGGAATGATTGGAGAGAGCCCCGCCTCCTCTTGGTTGGTGCCGGGCCCGGGACTACTTCCCTTCAGAGCCTTTCGTTCGGGCCGGCAGGAGGGGCCCTGATCTATCAATTGAGTGAGCAAAAAACAGTACGCATACGTGTACCTGCAAATTCTAGAAAAAATCTAAAAAAAATGTGACACCCGGGTTTAAATCTTGGTGGGTAGCGTTCTATTAGACTGCTCTGCCACCGGACCACAGGCCCTTTTGTCATTTTTCGTTTTTGTTAATGCCAAACTCTTTCGGAAATCTTTGGATGTGAGTTATCGCGTGTGACGAGACAGTTCTACAATGTGTGCTTGAAAATGACGAGTAATCCTTAATTTCTTTTAGCAATCATCATGAACACACAGGGCTTATTTTTTTTTAAAAAAAAAAAAACATGCTGCATCTAAATCAAAAGAGACTATTCATGCAGAAAACTGGATCTGTAGCTCAAAACGACATTACAAGACAGCTAAAAAATATATCGCCACATAGTAAAGTTAACAAGAAGAGATTCTTTCACCATCGCTTTTGCTACACACCTGCTGCATTCTCGAAATGCAAATCTTGTCACGACGATGTTTATATACAGGAAGAGGAGCAGGAAGTGTTAAGGCTCTCTTTGCTTAAGCTACTCTTCTAACTTTAATCTGTATAAATCAGCTATAAAACAGTGTTTTTCTTATAAAAAATTAGCCGTACGACTACGAATTAGCTCAATTGGCTTATTATAGCTCAAGCGGCGAAAGACTCTTGGATGGTGACTCTGCTTCAATTCGCTCACTGTTCTGAGCAAAATCTGTCGTATATTTGTTATCAAACTTTAGCTTAAAACGACACATGCATCGTCACAGGACAAACGTTTCTTCTCTCAGACTATTTTCACTCGGCAAACTACTGTGGAGAGAGCTATTTTTACCTTCAAATAATTTTGCATACAGAAATGAAAGTACACGTGTCAAAATATGGCCTTTACTTTTTCTATATATGAAACTTCTTACCCTTGCTGACGTGCACCAAATTTTCATTATTTGATATATACACTAGTACTCTAAGAAAGAAGAATGATGAGATACATTCTTTAGACTTTTTAACTACTACTAAAGTCACCAACAGACAGACTTATCACCCAAGTAGTGAAGTAGGCTAAAAGACTAGCAACAACGCGCCAAGGCAGAGAAAAGAAGCAAAAGTTTGTAACCGGCACATCCCCTCCTACCCACAAGACGTACCCTAAAGCTAAAAAGTCCATCGTTCTAACAGATGACGATTGTAGGACTATATAATTAAACTGTAAAGATAGGAAATAAGAATATGTATATAGATTATAGGTAAATTGCAAAAATACTCGTTGCAACCGGAAGTCATTAGTTTTACATTACCTACAAGGCGACAACTCTTTTCAGGTTTCATTTTACCCCCTTTGGTGTTGAACTAATTACTTCGACAAAAAAAAAAGAAACAACAAGAGTTATATAATGATACAAATATAAATGTAACTAAGAGCAACTTCACTAGAGATCCCCTGTCCACTTTACCTTAAAATCTAATGTGGACGATTGAGAAAACTACGTTATACGAGCTCCAATGGATTGAATAAACCTCATTCCTTTTGCTCATGCCGTTCTCCCTCTGCTCTCAATGTCGAAGCCCTAATGTGGCGTGGGGCTCGTCCACGCGGCAGCGACACTGTGCACAACAACGTAATGGTTATGCTTGAGTGTAGGCCTGAGATAGGTGAGTGTAAGTAGAAGAAAGGGGATTGAGAAAAACTGGTGTTTTTTTATACATAGGTTCGGTTCACTTGAGCTATTGAGTCACTTTAATCTATCCAAATCGGTTGTGGAACAGAGTCATACCAAATAGGACATAAATATATATTTGTTAGAGATATGCTTCCTGATCCGTAAAAAATGATGAATATAATGAACAGAGAAAAGTTCATATAAAAATAGACTTAACCTTTATTTATTTTTATATAATATACAATAGTTAATTGAAAAAAATCAGTATTAACTTATGTACACTTCAAACACACAAATCTGTCAATTTAGATTCCATGCACTAACCTTGTAGTATGTCGGTCAGATAACCATCATTATTCACGTACCCTTAGTCAGGGGTGATGATCTCTCTAGCTAACCGCTCCACACACAATCAACCCTGAATTTTGCCCATTGCTGTTGCACCAACAATACGAGCACGCGCACACACACACATCAAGCAACTTAATTCCCGAATGGACAGCCTTAATGTCACAATAAATGCGACGAGGAAAATTGAGCAGCATCCTCCCCCACCACCCAGCCCCACAGCTGTCAATTCTCCTATCCGACAGGCGACAGCTTCCAGGACGGATCCAACCCGTCGACGCCACCCATCGCCTCCTGGATCCGACGGCTCGGAAAGCCAGCCGCACGGGCAGCTCACAGTACGAGCGGGCGCAGCGGATCCGAGTGATGGGGCGCACGACCCCATCGACTCCGCTGGCTGTGGCTGCCTCTGCCTGCTGCTGCTCATCATAAAGAGGCGGCCCTGCTGCCCCTCCCCTCCTCGCGCTGAAACCTTGCTTGCTTGCTTGCTCGGAGAGACTGACAGAGAGAGAGAGCTCGGCAGCAGAGCACGCAGAGATGCCAATGGAGAGGTCGGTGTCGTGCGCGGAGAGGGGCAGCGTGTACGGCGGCGGGGCGGGGGTGGACCTGCGGAGCTACAGCGCCTCGTACGCGCGGCCGCAGCCGCCGCCGTCGTCGACCAGGGACAGTATGCAGCTTGCCAGGAGCGTGAGCTCGTGGGCGCGCCCGGCGCCGGCGCCGGCGCCGCCCGTGCAGCGGACCGGGAGCACCAAGAGCACGGCGGGCCGCCCCACCCCGGGGCTCAACCTGCGCTCCTACAGCGCCTCCTACGCCGCCTCCTACGGGCCCACCCTGGCCGACGGTGGTGGTGGCGCCGGCGCTGGCGCCCAGCTCAAGCGCTCCGGCAGCGTCACCAACTGGACCTCCGCCAACCGCCGCTCCGTCAACCTCAGGGGGTACACCCCGTCCTTCGCCGCGCTGGACGACACAGCGGTCCCGGCGCCGCCCCGGAAGCAGCAGGTGCCGGCCGGGGTGGTGGACGACGCCGAGCTGCAGCGGAGGAAGCGCCTCGTCGTGTACAAGACGTACGACGTCGAGGGGAAGGTCCGGGAGTCGGTGCGCCGCAGCGTCAGCTGGATCAAGGGCAAGTGCTCCGGCGTGGTGTACGGATGGTGGTGATCGATCGCTAGCTCCATTCCGTCGTCGTCGGCCGGCGGCCCACCACCGCCGCGCCGCCATGCCTGCCCACGGCCGGTCCGGTCTGCCCATCAGAGTGGTACTACTACGTATGAGTTGAGTTGAGCGTTTCTTATTGGTGCATGGATGCTGTCGTCGTCAGCCATCGCCGGCCCGTAGACTCTCCGTCCTCCTCCACTCTAGCTTGTTTCTTCTTCGTTCTCCCTCCCTTGATCTTTTTCTTCTTGGATTGGATGGAGTTAGGATTTTTTTCTTTTTTTTTCGTTTTAGGAGATGGATTTGGTGGCATGTAGCATGAGCAGTTGAGCTTCTCTTGGTGATTTGTGAGGGATGGAGGGTTGGGTGGATGGTGGTGACATGGTTGTTGGGTTTTTGGGATGACAGATCCCAAGAGAATGCTTCAGGCTGTGGTGTGCTTTTGTACAGACATATCATCTTTCCAGTCTACTGTACTTAGTATCTGGTCTATGTACATTTAGGTGCTGTATGTATGTATATATATAGAATAAGGTTTTTGTAAATTACTCCTGCAGGTAATTAGCTCACTCTATTTCTCTTGTGTCACTGCTTGCACTCCTCATCCAAAGCAAGTTTTGCTTGTGTTTTTTCACCTTTTCAGCAGGTGGTAACTGTCTCTCTCGTCCTCGGAACCTCCTCTACTACTCTCGCTGAAGCACCATGGCTATGATAAGGTTGTTCTCAGGGCGATTTTTCTATTTCAATAATGTCGTGAGATAGAGAATAAACCGAAACACGGCTGATAAAGACAAATGAACATGTCAGAAGCCAGTGGGATGCCATCAAATTCAGAATAAGCCAAAACACGGCTGATAATTGAGAGATGCCATCAAATTCAGAATAAGCCGAAACACGACTGTTAAGGTAAATGAATATGTCAGAAGCCAGTGAGATGCCATCAAATTCAGAATAAGCCGAAACACGGCTGATAAGTGAGATGCCATCAAATTCAGAATAAGTCGAAACATGATTGTTAAGGTAAATGAACATGTGAGAAGCCAGTGAGATGCCATCAAATTCAGAATAAGCCGAAACACGGCTGATAAGTGAGATGCCATCAAATTTAGAATAAGTCGAAACATGATTGTTAAGGTAAATGAACATGGCAGAAGCTAGTGAGATGCCATCAAATTTTGGCTTGCGATGAGGCTGTTGCCAAACAGGATGCATGAATTATTAAATGTAGGTAAAAAAACTAATCACACAGTTTGTCTGTAAATGTGGAAACGAATCTTTTGAGCCTAGTTAGTCTGTGTTTAGATAAAGTTTGTTAAATAACAACGAAAGTACTACAGTAACTTTTCGCCAAAAAAATCGCGAACTGAACGAGGCCTAAATGTGTTTTGAGAAAGGCAGGCACACATACCGCCAGTGAATTCAGCGCGTAGTAGGGTTTACAATTTCAGTTAGTTTTCATCGAAAATAGTTGATTTTTGTTCATATCGTCGCGGTGTACCGGTAATAATTTTGGTTTCATTTCGTTCAAGTCTTTCAAATTTCAGATAAAATTTTATGGAGATTTGAAATTTCAGCTGTTTTCATTATTTTTTTTTCTTGATTTCGTCTCTCTATCGGTCCCCTCTGGTACTATATGTCCGGTAGGCTGAACCCACATACCCACCCACACATGGATGATTTTCCCTTGGCAACGCCTCTGTACTCCCCCTCTTCAATTGCAACCACGAAACATGAAGTGGCAGTTGGTGGTGTGGAGTTTTCTCGAGTCGTAACAATGTTTTCTTTTCAGATATAATTGAATCCCATAGGACGACAGAACACTACATTTTAGTATACAATATAATAGTAAAACCTCCAGCAGATCATCAAAAGCTAGCTTGGTATATATATATCGATCAGCACAAGTTCGATCTTTAGCATCTAAGCCCACACCGAATATAATCCTCCAATCTTTACAGATGAGATGATGAAAAGATTATTGTTCGCCACTAATAATTGTGTGACTCCACGTACTCTTCCCTTTGATTCAGAGGGGTTTCCAACATGCATGCACGTGTGTTCCCATCCCATCCCATCTCATGTGTTTCAAATTTCCTGCGTGGTTGAAACCAAGTCCACACACAAAAAAAAGCTATACGTAGCACACTTTTTCACGTACCTACTCCCTCCGTCCAACAAAAACACGTAATTCTCGCTTATCGAGTCAAACAATTCGAGCTTTGACTGAAGTTATATAAAAAAGTACTAATATTTTTTATGCAAAAAATATACCATTAAATTAGTAATGGAATATATTTTCATAATAATTTTATTTAACGATATAAATACTAATACTTTTTATTATAATCTTGGTCAAACTTGAATCAATTTGACCGGTACGGATCCCATAATTATATGTTTTTATGGACAGAGAGAGTACTGACGATGGAGTGTTTCATGTTTCAATTCGCTACTCATCAGCGTGCAGTGTGGTCCCTTTTATTGCAGGGCTTTTGCATTGCTTGTACAATCGGCGAGCTTAACTTGTGTGACTTGTGTGCCGCTGATGATAGCGCCGTCTCTTGCTTGATGAGCGGGGAGTCCCATCTACGCGCGCGCACAAACACATACACACGCAGTCGAAAAGGAATTCTGAGTCGTTTTCTCCCATCCACCCCAAGGCTCTTTCATTCAGTCTCTCATCCTAACAGTTATCGGAGCACTTGGAGTTGTAGGATTTATGCCATACGGACAGTGACATGTTCCCTATTATATATCCACCTCGATCTATACCATCTATTAAAAAACAAAAAGTAACACAAAAGAGAGAAGCGATGCAGCTAGGGGCGTGTGTGTGTATGGGCGTTTACAGGGGTGAGTATATGCTCGTGTTTGAACGTCTGCATCTATAACTAGGTTTCGTAAAAAAAAACAAAATTATTACATAGGTAACATTGTGTTGGGTAGCCCTGTGTGTAGATTCATTGTACCAGGCCTTATGCAGGATTGGGCCGTGCAGTCGTGCAGAAGGGGGTTGAACTTTGAAGCCTATATGCTAGTAAAATTGGAGTGGATTCTTATGAAGGCCATCGGCCCATGCTAGCATCTGCTCTGCAGGACATAACCCCCTATCCACCACTACTACTACTACTACAAAAAAAAAAAGTTGCACCTTTTTCCTATAGGTTTTCCTAGAACTGGCGGCGATACTATTTCACCGCTGATTCCTGGACACAAGTAGTGGCCAATTGAGCCGGCGGTCAAATGTGTTCTCGCTGTCGATTTAGCGTATGATGATCCAGGGGTGAACGAAGTTTTCAGCGGTGAGTCGATCGAGTGGCTTGCACAAAACTCGGTATTGCACCGACAGACAACATGAATTTAAATAGTGGGCTGTAGCGGCCGGAGAGAGCCCACACTAACCTATTATTCCTTTTGCCATTATGTGAGCTACGACTCCTAAATTACACTTTAGTGCCACTAAAATTTGCTTAGCTTCAGATTTAAAATAGTGTCACTACTTCAATATAATACAAACTCTACCCGCGCGAGGATGGGCGCCCTCCCGCGGGTTGGGTTACTGTAGCGGTTTTTTCTTTCTTTTTTTTTTCCTTTTCTTTTACTTTTTTCTTTTTTTCTTTTTAATATTTTTGTAGGCATTTTTCTATTAAAAACCGGTGCGACGATAGCGCGTCCAATAATACAAACTCTAATTGTGGGACGACGCCCTCTCAAAACTTACGTGCGTTTTATGTCTATAGGGCCAATGTCTTTGATGCGATATGTAAATATCTTTTTGAGCAGATCGCATGCATGTATAGTGACTGATATATTTAGGGCCAGTTTGGTAGAGCTCCATCTGATTCTGATTCTCTATAGAAGCTGATTCTCTAAGAAAAGTGATTCTATGGTTGAAAGTCTTTAGCATAAACTCTTAAAATCAGCATGGAGAATCACTTCACAGAATCAGGGGAAGCTACTTTTTTCAGCTCCCAGCCCCTTAGTTCATTTTAGAGAATCACTTCACAGAATCAGCAGAGAATCACTTCTCTCTGAAAAACCGTTTGGCAGAGCTCCTGCTGGATTCAGCAGAGAATCAGCTCTAGGAGCTCTGCCAAACGGGGCCTTAGAGATTGTTTAGTTGTTAAAAAGTTTTGGGATGTCATATCGGGTGTTTAACACTAATTTAGAGTATTAAATACTATTAACAAAACTAATGGCATAAGTGGAGAATAATTTGTGAGACGAATTTATAAGTCTATTTATTAATAATTATCAAATGTTTAATGTAACACCATATTATTAAAACATGAATTTATTAGGCTTAAAAAATTAGTCATGTCACAAATTATTTTGAATTCATGTAATTAGTTAGTCTATATTTAATACTCTATGTAAGGTCAAAACATCCGATGTAATAAGTGAAAAGTTTATAGGGTAAAAACTAAACATATTTGTACTGTTGAGGCCAATCAAGTTTTTCATACGTTCATACACAGCATAACAGAGTCACTTATGAGACTTTGACAATACCAATAGCAGGCGCAGCGAAGCGCGCATGTCAAACTAGTTAGCTACAACGACGACGGTCTACCCATGGTCTACTTATCTTTTGATGCTAATTTGGTCTTTTGGATAATTGCATTGTGGAATATCATGAATTTAATTATATATTAAGTAATGTCCTCAAGAGTCTTGAAATCTAGGAAACATATTCGTATTCATCAAATTTCATGTTTTGTCATGTTTTTGTGTATCAACTAATCATATTTTTCACTGCTACACAACAATTTTAACCGAGGTGAGCAAAATCGATTAACCGCGAGGCGGGCAAGAACCTTCGTCGAAAAGGTCACAGTTAATTAAGCCTCAACAGAGGTGGTTGGCATTAATCGAGGCGGTCACCTTAACGTACCCGCCTCGATAATTGGGCCTCAACGGAGGTGGTTGGCCTTAACCGAGGCGGTCGCCTCAACATGCACATCTCGGCTAATGTTTTTTAGAAAACCTAATTAAGAGTCAAACTCAAGGTCTCTTTCACAACACTACCACATCTTTACCACTACACCACACACTCTTTCATGTTTATCTATAATATACTATTTTTATATTAATATTTTATAATCTTATATTGGATATTTTGGATAATAAATGAACTCAAATTAAAAATACTTTTAACTACAAAGTTTTAAATCTTGTCAAATACTACAACTTTGGTATAGGATGTATTTTCATTAGAGATAGTTTGAAAAATTCAAAAAATTGAGATTCAAGACATGTGAATTTAAAACATATATTTGAGACTCTAGATGATTTTAAATCAAAAATTTATCAATGTCAAACATGTAGCTCAGATTGGTCACTGCAACTTTCGTATTGTTGGGGCGGTAGCCCGGGCGTGAGCTACCCGTTTTCGCCTGGCGGAGCTTTCGTCCCCTAAGCCGAAAGCCACACAGCCGCGAAGGTGACAGCCGCCGGCTAGCGGTTTCGCGGGTCAGCCTTTCGCGCGAATGAGTGTGGCGCGGAAGGCGGACTCACGTGCCTTTCGCGCGAATATAAGATGTCCGCAAGGATAACTAGCTGGGAGGCCTCGAAGGACCCGCTTTCGCGCGAAAGCACAGCGAGCCACAAGGCGCTCGCGCCATATGAGCTTTCGAGCGAAAGCCGAATGTTCGCTGCAGACTTGCGTTTCTCCCTTTCGGTCTTTGGCCGTGTGTTCTCCTTTCGCAGGGTCCTCCGGATGGTGGCGCGGAGGGGGCCCGCAGGTCAGAAGGAAGGGCACGCGGGTCGCTTCGCTTCCGCGTGCAATTACGGTGGCACCCCACGGGCCCAGGAAGCCAGGGAAGCCGCAAGGCAGACTGGGGGAGGGCCTTTCTGTAATTATGGCGGAGTGGTTGGAAGGGCATCTTTGTACTTTTAAACAGTTTGAGATTAATATAAAAGGGGCTCCCGACCCTCCACGGGGGGGGGGAGACGACTGTTCACTTCTACTATTTCCCTACTTTCCCGTTCGTTTTCCGCTTTCGCTCCGTGCTTTCGTTCGTGCGACAACCCGCTGTTTTGGGGCCTCGGACCCGAAACAACATTGGCACCCACCGTGGTTGTCGCCCGAGCTTACCATGCCTCCAAGGAAAGCGCTGAAGACGGTCGACAATTTGGAGACGATCGCCGCGAAGAAGGATGCTTTCGGCACCGTCGCGGCTTCAGTTCCAGCCAACCAGGTTCCACCAAGCTCAGCCCCAGAGCCACCAGCTTTCGGCGGCGCTCTAGCGATTGAGACCCAGCCGCAGCCGGGAGCATCGACGAGCCAAAATGTACAACCCCAGGATCAGCGGACTTTCGGCAGAGATGGAACACCGGAAGGATTTGTCGAGGACGAATTAGGCGAAGAGGATGACGATGATGACGAAATCACAAGACACGCCCAAGCAATCAAGACACTGGCACAACAGCAAGAGGAAATCGAAAAGCTGTTGTCGCAAAGAGACCAGCTGCAGTAGCGGTTAGCAGCAAAAATAAGAGAGGACGAAACTCGCAACGCCATTCGGTGAGTTGAGGCGCAGAGAAGGCAACTCGAGAAGGAAATTCAGGAGCTGCAAAGGGCCGGGACGGACCCAAATCCGATAGCACAAGAAAACGTATTCATACCAAGGCGAGAGCAACCACCAGCTTTCGGCAACGCCATCGACGAAACCTCTCCACTCTCGAGGGAGTTGCAAGCTCATCCGTGGCCACTCAATTACAAGCCTCGCATTCCGACTTTCGACGGTAAAGCGAACCCACGCAAGTTCTTGGCAAGTTACGAGACAGCTGTCTTTTCGGCAGGCGGAGACAATCAGGCTTTGGCAAAATCTCTCATCCTGGCAGTCGAAGACGTGGCCCACGACTGGTACACCACTCTCAAGCCAATGTCCATCTATTCGTGGGCACAGCTAAAAGCCGAACTGCTAGCCACTTTCCAAGGATTCCGACCGGAAGTCAAGACCACGCGGGACCTCATGAATTGCACCCAGCAAGACGACGAGCCACTTTCGGAGTACCTCAAACGTTTCATCCAGCTGAAAGCTCAAGCTCCGAATGTGCCGGAAGCCGCGGTGATCGCAGCAGCCATCGAAGGCTTGGGGACTGGGCAGTGCGCCGCTCATCTGTCCAGGGAGCCACCGAAAGATGTCAAGGAATTGTTCGACGTAATGAATGCGTACGCGAGGTCGGATGATGACTTTCGGCGATGCAAGGCCGCCCACCTGGTGCAGAGGCAGGCGACGAAAGCAAGTCGACCGCCGCCTGTGCCGAACCAAAGGATGGTCAGGCCCTTTCGGTCCATCAACAGTTTACACGAAGAGCCAGCGCAATCGGCGACAGGCATGGAGAGGCCTGACACGGCCGACTTTCAGCCCCAAAGAGGGTTTGATCAGCCGTTCCGCGGAGGGCGCGGTAGAAGGACAGGACGCGGCGGTCGAGACGGCAGAGGCCGCGGAAGAGGGCCTAGGCCACCGTATTGCGTCATTTGTGACGGTAATTTCGGTCACACCACTCGGGACTGCAAATACAGCAGGATGGCGAAAGAGCTGAAGGATAAGGATCAAGCTTCAGCTTCTGCCGAAAGCTCCAAACATGTTTTCCACAATTCGCAAGATCCGACAGCAGTGCCAACAGCATGCAGCAATTACGTGGGCGCGCCCATGCATCCTCCGCAGTACATGCATCCCCAAAATTTACATTGGTATAATCCGGCGTACCAGGGCTATCAGCTTCCGGTCTTTGCGCCGCAGTCGGTGGCGGTTTCGTCACCCATGCACTACCAGCGTCAGCCAACGCCGCCACCAGCGCTTCCGGTTCAAACCCAACCTCAGGGACAGCAAGCACAGCCAGGCTATCAGCAGGGGCAGGAAATGGAAAACGAAACCAATGCAGTTAACAACATCCTCCCCTCAAGAGGCCACATTTTCGCCATCATGGGTGGGTCTAACCTCGAGCACGAAAGTAAGAGAGCTAGAAGGGACTACCACCGAAGAGTCCAGACAGTATCACCAAGACTTCCACTAAACAGGCCAGCTTGGTCACTAGCACCAGTATGCTTCGATGAGTCCGATTTCAAAGTCCGCGACTACCCGCATTGTGATGCTTTCGTCGCCACGGCCAATGTAGCCGGTTTCACCTTGCATAACATTTTAATTGATACCGGAAGCTCAGCAGACATCCTGTTCATCAAAGCTTTCGAGGCGATGGGATTCGACAGGCGCAGTTTGGACCCCGCCGGCAATTCACTGTACGGGTTCGGAGGAAGAAAGATCGATGCTATCGGCAAAAAGCAAATCCCTGTATCCTTCGCCGAAGGGGAAAGAGTCCGCACCGAAACAATGACTTTCGACATAGTAAACATGGACTATCCGTATACTGCCATTCTCGGCAGAGGTTTCACCAACAAGTTTAACGTTGTCATCAAGCAAAGCTACCTGTGCATGAAGATGCCATCCCCTTTCGGCATTATCGCTATACATGGAGATCAGCAAGCTTCAAGAAGAATCGAGGGAAAACCAACCCCAGGCTACAGCCTTATCAATGAGGTGGCTAATAAAGACGAAATGCAAACAACCATCGAAGAGCATGCTATCGTCAGCCCGTCGGAATGCAAGGTTGGGGCAGCCGAAGAAACGGTAAGAATTCCGCTCGCGGCCTCCAGGCCCAAAAGAGCTGTGCACATTGGGTCAAGCATGCTGGAAGAAGAAAGGAACGCTTTGGCATCCTTCCTTGCGAACAACGATGACATTTTTGCTTGGTCAGCAAGCGACTTGCAAGGCGTTAGCAGAGATCTCGCCCAGCACAGTTTGAACATCGCAAACGGCGCTAAGCCCAGAAAGCAAAAACTGAGAAAGATGTCAAACGAAAGGACAGACGCGGCGAAAGCCGAAGTGCAAAGATTACTCGATGCGGGAGTAATCCGACCGGTCCAGTATCCCGAATGGCTGGCGAATGTTGTCTTGGTGAAAAAGAAGAATGGAAAATGGCGAATGTGCGTCGATTTCACCGACCTCAACAAATGCTGCCCGAAGGATCCGTATCCTTTGCCTCGTATCGACAAGCTTGTCGACATTGCATCTGGTTGTGAAATAATGAGCTTGCTAGATTGTTTTTCAGGCTATCACCAGATTTGGCTTCATCCCGACGACGAGGAGAAAACCAGTTTCATCACCCCTACGGGTACATACTACTACAGGCGAATGCCGGAAGGGCTGCGGAATGCAGGCCCTACCTTCTCGCGGATGACTGACAAGGTGTTCGAAAACCAGAAGCAAAAGAAAAACTTGTTGGCGTACGTTGACGACATAGTGGTCAAGAGCGATAGACAGGAAGATCATCAGGCAGACTTGCTCGAGACTTTCGGCAATCTCCGAAAGAGTGGTTTGAAGCTCAACCCTGACAAGTGCATTTTCGGCATCAAGAAAGGCAAGCTCCTCGGTTGCCTGGTATCGGCAAGAGGAATTGAAGCTAATCCCGACAAGATAATGGCAATCATTAACATGCAACCGCCCTCAAACCGAAAGCAAGTGCAAAAGCTGACAGGAAGACTGGCTTCTTTGAACAGATTCATCGCAAGATCCGCCGAAAAAGGGTTGCCATTCTTCAGAACTTTGCGTAGCTTCGATCCTTTTGATTGGGGGGAAGAGCAGCGACAGGCTTTTCAGCAGCTAAACGAGTACTTGACAAAGCTAACCACGCTATCTAAACCGTCGCCGGAAGCAACGCTTTTGCTGTACCTCGCATCATCCCACACCACCGTAAGCGCAGTACTGGTGGAGAGAAGGAGCATCAAAACAAGATGACTCAGTTTCCCATCTACTTCGTTTCCGAGGCCCTTTCGGGAGCAAAACTGAATTACTCAGAGCTGGAGAAGATAGCCTACACAGTAGTAATGGCTTCTAGAAAGCTAAAGCACTACTTCCAGTCTCACCACATCATAGTCCTTTCGGCTCAGCCACTGGAAGCATTGTTTCGCAACAACGAAGCTATCAGCCGAATTGGCAAGTGGGCGGCAGAGTTAAACGAATATGTGATCGATTTCCAGCACCGGTCCGCAATCAAGTCACAGGCATTGGCGGATTTCATAGCAGACTGGACTCCCGCCGTTTTCGACACAACTCTCGAGTTCGAAGAACCCGTGTGGACAGTGAACTGTGACGACGCATGGGGAATGGCTGGAGCCGGAATCTCGGCGATCCTTACACCACCAAGAGGACCGAAGGTAAGATTTGCCGCAAGGCTGCAATTTCTCACAACCAACAACACCGCCGAATATGAAGCCGTGCTTTTGGGTTTACGAAAGCTCCGAGCAATCGGAGCGAGAAGATGCATAGTCAAGTCGGATTCCCAAGTCGTTGTTGGTCACGTCGAAAAGGACTTCACAACAAGAGAACCAGAGCTAGCCAAGTATCTGGCAACAATCAGAAGAATGGAGAAGTATTTTGCTGGTTTCACCTTACGTCACATTCCAAGGGCCGAAAACACAGAGGCGGACGAGCTGGCCAAAGCCGCAGCACAAAATCTACCACTTCCACCAGACGTGTTCTATCAAGTGCTTTCGGCCAAAGCAGTGAAAGAGGAGGAAGAACATCCAAGTTCGATACATGCTATCGCCAGTGATGACTGGAGGTCGCAGATATTCGCCTATCTATCCGGGACGTACGAGCCAGAGTCTAGAAAGGACGCCAAAAGGATGGCCAGCAGAGCAAAAGGTTACTCAATCATCGGAGAGCAGTTGTTCAAAAATGGGATAACAGCTCCTCTTCTGAAATGCATAAGCAAGCGCGAAGGCATTCAACTGCTCGAAGAAATGCACGCCGGAATGTGCGGAGCGCACAAAGGGCCTCACGAAATAGCACACAGAGCAATGAGGCAAGGATTCTACTGGCCGTCCGCCGCATCAGACGCCAGAGAGCTGGTCAAATGTTGCAAAGGTTGCCAGATGTTCGCCAAAAACCAGAAAGTCCCGGCAAATAAAACAACGCCGATAGTACCGACCTGGCCCTTGCAAAGATGGGGCATCGACATAGTCGGCCCGTTACCGGCAGCTCCAGGCAACTTGCGTTTCGCAGCGGTTGCTCTCGAGTATTTCACCAAATGGGTGGAAGCGAAGGCCCTCGCCAGCATAACTTCCACCTCTTTAACAAAATTCGTCTGGCAAAGAATAATCTGTCGTTTCGGCGTTCCGTCATTCATCACCTGCGACAATGGAAAGCAGTTCGATTGCGCCGAATTCAGGAGTTTTTGCGACGAACTCAGCATCAAGCTTAGCTTCGCCTCAGTAAATTACCCGCAGGCAAACGGGGCTGTCGAAAGAGCGAATGGCCTAATCTTCTCGGCAATTTCGAAAACCTTGTACGACTCGGCGAAAGGCAAGTGGGCCAACACCCTAACAACAGCTGTATGGGGACACAACATCTCACGGTCCAGGGCCACCGGTTTCACCCCGTTCCGATTGCTTTACGGCGAGGAAGCAGTTACCCCGGAAGAGGTAAAGCTAGGTTCCTTCCGAACCGAAATGGCTCCAACTACTCAGGAGCAAAGGCACCTCGAACTCGAAACCATCGAAGAGGTAAGGTTGGAAGCTGCAGATAATCTCGATAAGTACCACACGGAAACAAAGCATCACAGGGATAAGACCATAGTCCGAAAGGACATCAAACCTGGTGACATGGTCACCATTCGGCAGCCAGACAAGCAAGGTAAGATGCAATCGCAATGGCAAGGCCCTTTCATCGTGGCAAGCATGGCAGCACCCGGTGTATTCCGGTTGTTGAATGACAAGGGCGAAGAATCAGCCCACACATGGAACGCGAGCAATCTGCGCCGCTTCTACCCGTAATTTATCTTTTTTCAACTATGATGTAATTCTCTCTTCCACCTTTCACCATTTTTTGTAATCAAAGGCCGGCTGCGCTCTTTTTCCTCGCCGGGGAAGCCCTTCATCGGGGTGCGAGGTTTTTTAATGAGGCAGCCGAATGTAACCGCTATATTGCGAAGGTAAACGTAATTCCCCAAAAATATCACGCGGCTCTGTAAAAGACGAAGTCAACCAAACTTAAGGTTGAGACATTCGTCACCAAAATGTGATGAAAAGAGAATGTCGGGGAGGTAGGGCGAAAGAGACCCTTCACTTCCACCGACAGTCTCGAAAGCTTGCGCGCTATATAAAAACCGACCCTCCGACAAAACGCGAGGGCGGAACGAAAGCCTGCGGGCTATGAAAAACCGACCCTCCGACAAAATGCGAGGGTGGAATGAAAGCCTGCGGGCTATGAAAAAACCGACCCTCCGACAAAACGCGAGGGCAGAACGAAAGCCTGCGGGCTATGTAAAAACCGACCCTCCGACAAAATGCGAGGGCGGAATGAAAGCCTGCGGGCTATGAAAAACCGACCCTCCGACAAAACGCGAGGGCGGAATGAAAGTCTGCGGGCTATGAAAAACCGACCCTCTGACAAAACGCGAGGGCGGAATGAAAGTCTGCGGGCTATGAAAAAACCGACCCTCCGACAAAACGCGAGGGCAGAACGAAAGCATGCGGGCCATGAAAAAACCGACCTTCCGACAAAACGCGAGGGCAGAACAAAAGCTCCCAGGTTATGTAAAAAACCGACCGTCCGACAAAACGCAAGGACGGAACGAAAGCCAGCAAGCAAAACGAGCAGTCCCTACCAGATGGCAAGGATAGCCGGTAGGCCCCAGTAGCCTTTAATAGCACAAATGCCATATTAACCTTTTACCTACCAAACGCCCGCAAGTACAGCCAAGAGAGTAAACACAACCCCATCGCAACAAAGGTAAGGCAATATAAATAGACACCCGGGGGCAAACCCCCCAACAGCCATCCAAAAATTACCCAGCCTTTTCCAATGTCAAGCCGCGAAAGGGTTGGCACAGCCGCAAAAGTGCGAATAGGAAGCATCAGGAGTCACCCTTTCGTTTTGGTGATTGTGTCATCGGTGGCACGTCCGCCCATCGTCACCAATCCGGTAACTGTAGGCGGCAGTCCCATCGAGTGGCACTCCCATCTTAAACCAAAGACAAGAGATGAACCAAGCCATGCATGCGGCTGGACAGCAATACGAGCAATGTCGCAGTTATAGCCGGTGGCAAACCTCCCTTTCGCAATATAAAAAGGCACTTTCGTCAGCTAATTTTCCCGACCTCGACAGGCAGTTAACTCAACAGATCTTGCGTGCTATCGGCCGAGGGGCTCGCACCGAAAGCTCCCTCGCGCGAAAGCCTTCGCCCCTCGTCTAAGTGTTTGGGGGGCGGGCGCGTCTATACTATCGGCCGAGGGGCTCGCACCGAAAGCTCCCTCGCGCGAAAGCCTTCGCCCCTCGTCTAAGTGTTTGGGGGGCGGGCGCGTCTATACTATCGGTCGAGGGGCTCGCACCGAAAGCTCCCTCGCGCGAAAGCCTTCGCCCCTCGTCTAAGTATTTGGGGGGCGGGCGCGTCTATACTATCGGCCGAGGGGCTCGCACCGAAAGCTCCCTCGCGCGAAAGCCTTCGCCCCTCGTCTAAGTGTTTGGGGGCGGGCACTTCACAAAAACTCGCCGAATTACTCGACGGCTTAACTGCGTGAAAGTTCCGCAGCGAACGCCTAATCGCCGAAAGTGTATGCTTTTCAACACTCGAAAAAGGACGCAATGATAAAAAATAAAAGCTTTATTAAGGCGAAAATTACATTTCACAAAGGAACCGCACCACATAAAAGTCTAAGCGTCCCTCACTGTACCAAGGGACATGCTGTATCTACGAGCGTCGGGGGAAAACGAATAGTCCTCCGGCTCTTGTTTTATAATCGGCCCTTCGCGAGCATCTAGGGCCGCTCGTTTGCTATCGCGCCGTTTTCGCCTTTCTTCTAGTCGCCGAGGATCGAAACCATGGTAGAATTCCCGAAGTCTTTCCTCGGCCCGTTGGAGTTTCCGGGCGCGCCTGCTCAAGTATGACGAGAGCGTCGCCGCGGGAAACCTCGCGCGAAAGCTCCGCCACAAATCGCCGCCAACACACAAGTTACCGGATTTAATCATCAGAGGGCAGACGTCAAAAACCTCCGTAGTTCCAGCGCCTGGAACCTGGATGAACATAGTGCCAAAATTAATGAGTACATTACACAGGTTTTCGGCGTTCTCTTCTGTTTCGCCCAAAAGTACAAAACATCCGCCTCCCAGTCGACTATGTGGCTACCCTTTCATGGCTTTCGCTCGTAGCGCGCGCAGCTCCGGCAGCTGAGCTTTCGGGGTTCGCTTCAGGAGTGGCATCGGTAACGTCGCCCTCGTCCTTCTCGACCTCCTGGTTTTGGCGCTCGGAGATGTAGGCGTTGAAAATCTACCGGATTTGCGTCCGCTCCTCCGAAGTCTGCGCTCAAACAGAATTTAGTTCGCAAATGACGAAAGCATACCAGCAAAGAAAGGGAGAAAAGGAGCCCCCTCAAATTAACCTTAGCACGGCCGACGACGGATTGGACCAAAGCCATGTCGTTGCCGCCAGCAAGCCAAAACTCCTCGAAAAATTTCTTGCCGAGAACTTTCACTTTGGGAGGAGTCCGCCAGCAGGCGTCCACATCCGCCACCGCAAGGTTGGCCGTATGCGAACACCCGGCATTCAGCAGGCTGACACCGATGGCCTTGATGCCTGCAGCCGAAGCGTAATCGCGCAAAAGGGACATATGCCCCTCCAGCGCGTCCAGCTCCATGCGAAGCCAAGCCAGGCAGCTGCGTAAGTCGTTTTCGCCCGGGCCATCCGAAAGTACGCCAGTGCTTTTTAAGCATTGTACATACTTCGTGACAAGGCCATCAGCGAGGGCCGAAATGTGCGCGAGGTCATCTTCGAAGGAGCTCCTTAGCGCGGTAAGTTCTTCTTTCAGCCTTTCGGCTTCGCGTTGAGCCAGCCGACGGGTAGTCTTTTCGTCTTCCGCCGCCTTTTTCAGGGCAGCGTTCTCCTTCTCCAGCTCCTTCAGGCGGCGATCCCTGTCTTGTTTTTCTGTTTCAACTCGGCTTGCGAATAGCTCGCTCTGGCGAGTCTGGCTCCGCGCAAGCACCAGCGCCTGCCAGCAGAGAAAACAACAGCAACAACCAAACACGTTAGAAACCTGTAACATGTCAAAGCCGTGGCAGAAGCGATCAAGCGAGCTAGGCGAAATGCTTATGCTGGCCAGGTGGAAAGACAAGGCGTCGCCAAGATGCCCGCTCCCGGCTTTCAACAGATCGCGCTCGACTTCTGGAGCGACGAAAGCTCTCTGAGCGCACTCTATAAACTTATTCGTTTCGCCGTCCTCGGCGGTCAGGATACCGAGCTTTCGGCAGTCAAAATGAGAAGCAAGATGAGAGTCGGAAGCTGCACCCAAAAAACGAGCAATCCAATAAGACTCCTCCCGGGCGTCGTCCATTTCGCTCGAGGAGCTCAGCCCGGTATAAAGGCACAGGTTTAAGTAGTCCTCAGGCCGACTATCTAACTCGATGCGACCATGGCCCAACAGCTGGTTGAAGGACCGAGAAGCAACCAGAAAGCGACCAGAGGGGGGAGGGGTGATTGGGAGCTTCAAAATTTCCTTTCGGAAACTAGTAGCCACTGTCCCGAGAGTCACCCAAAAGGACAAACCCTAGAGCTTGCTAATGTCCACGACCCTAGATGTAGGGTGGATGCTTCCAAGAAGCACAGCGGGACACTACACAACTCTAGAAAGCCAACGCAGAAGACGGAAACCAAATCCGACAACGAACGAACAAGCTGCGGATGAAACAGCGCAAAACAGTCACGACCGGACTCTGGCCTGCGTCCGGTCAGTGAGCACCGGACGCGTCCGGTCTGAAAAATTCCTTTCTGGAACCTTACTGTTCCTGGCCGGACTCACAAGAGAGGAGCGTCCGGTCGAGAGCAGTGCGTCCGGTCACTAGAGCCAAGACAGGTGAACAGTAGATCCTGAGCGTCTGGTCAATCCAACAACCCAGCGTCCGGTCACGAGCGTCCGGTCAATACTCAGAGAATCCCGTGACACATTCAACCACCGGACGCGTCCGGTCAGCCCGACCTAGCGTCCGGTCACCTCGTGACTTCACTGTTCACTCACCGATTCGACTCGATCTCACCCAAAACAAATTCTCTAGGGATCAAACTTGGTGAGAGGAGTCACAAGGAGGATAGTGAGCTATCTCTAAGAGATCATGGCTCGAACCTATCTCCAAATCGATGAATCGAAGAATTTCGGGGGAAGGGAGAAAACTTGACCCGAAACGAAAATCGATCGATCTCCTAGACCGTGAGGTTAGAAGTGAATTCCTTCGGTGGAAAGAAGTGCCTCACGATCTAGAACAACTTGGTTCAAACGGATTTGCAAAAGATGAACCGAGCAAAGAGATCAAACGACGAGAAAATTGTGGAGAAAAAGGATTCCGCGAAGAACACAACCAAAACGCGAATCGACACCACAATCTTGCAGCCCAAGCGCAAACACACGCTATGACAAGGAGGTTATGGCCTCCTTTCCTCAAAATCAACAATACACAGAGGTGAGTCTCTCTGCCGATCTCAGCAAGCTACAGCAGGGGATGGGAGAGCAGGAAACCCTAAGTGCGAAAGAGCAAATGACTGAGATAGATGGGAGGAGGGTGTCTCCCGACTACTTATCCTACTACTAGCCTAAGTCTATTTCCTACTCTACCCCTCTCTATTCTAATTACAGAGCGAACCAGCTAAACCCTAAGGTTATTCTGGACCAACTCGGTGGTAGGTGTATCCGACGGCCACGCCCGCTCGATTCGAAGCGTTGCCTCGACGCAACCTCCAGATCGCCGCCACGTGCCGCCCTCGCTCTGCACCCCCGGTTTTGTGGCCCAAACCGGGAAACCAGCCTTTTCCAGCCAACCCCCGGTTTTGAGGCCCAAACCGGGAAACCAGCCCACCAGCATCTGAGTTTTGAGGCCAAACTCAGCAAACCCTCAGCGCCCAGGTTTTGAGGCTCAAACCTGGAAACCCTCCTCAGCCCGAGTTTTGTGGCCAAACTCGGAAACCGTCAGCCCGAGTTTTGTGGCCAAACTCGGAAACCGTCCACGCCCAGGTTTTGAGGCCCAAACCTGGAAACCGTCCATCCGAGGGTTTTTCTCTGGCTCTACCACCAAACCGACGTCGTAGAGGGGATGCACAGCCCGTGCACCCCGTCCACCGACACGTGTCCCTGAGTCCACGACTCAGGCAACACATGACCGCACTTCTTCACTTGTCGTCGTCACAGGCTGCCAGCCACCACAGCTGATCCTCGGGCCTCTGGTCCCTCAATCCAAGCCTCACGTCCGCCCTTCACCGCTCAGTACCTCGGCATGGCACGTCCGTCGCACGGCACGCCCATCCTTCACCACACCCGGTCCATCGGCACGGCACGTCTCAACTTGACCTTCACCTCGCCGTCGATCACTGTATCCGTGCTCAACACCTGCACAACACAAGCCAAAGAACATGCGCATCATCCCAGTTGACAATCACTCAACACTCAGAGACCCGGCATACACCCATGTATCCGCAATCTCCCCCTTGATGAGTGCATTGTCAACTACTCACACAAATCATAATGAAAAGAAGAATAAGGAAGAAGGAGGAAGGAGAAGGAGAAAACTCAACCAAATGACCCAAAAGCATAGCAAAGCCGAAGAAGGTCAAGTGGAAAGAGCGAAAGAACTTGGTCCCCAAAGACATGGGCAACGGCTCGACGCAACCAAGCAAAGCAAAGCTAGCCCTCAAGAAGAGGTAGAACAGGCTCAACACCGCTAGCAAATACCAATTAGAAAATCGAAGTAAAATGCTAGTCCCTCAAGATAGAGGCACAGAGGCTCAACACAACTAGCAAAGAAAGCTCGATACCAATGCCTTTCGGCCAGCAAGAGACAGCAAAACTCCCCCTTAGATGAACATCCAAGAGACATGCAAACTCTCCTCCTGGGAACTCCCCCTCAAATGGACACTCAGGAAGCACAAATGATTTGTAAATTCTCCCCCTTAGTTGAAAATGCACTAATCAAGTAAAGGACTCTCCCCATCAGAAAAGGCACCAACAAAAAGTGCGAACATGGGAGATTCTCCCCCTTCCAACATGCATATGAGTCAAAATGCAAGTTAGCAGCTTCAGGCATATATTTAGGAGAATGCAAAGATGCTCTAAACAGTATAACTCCAAAGACTCAACAGCAGCATACAAGCTCAGCAAAGGCTCAAACTGATCACCAGATATGAAATATGAACATATGAGCAGAAATGAGCAGTTTTGAGTCAAAAGGTATTCACCATCAAAATAGCACTAGCAATGTATAAATAGGAGTCTGAGCAAGTGCTGAACATGTATACAAGGTGAACTACCCCTAGCAAAGTTCAATCATCATGCTTAAGAATGAAACATACACTTGTGAATTCAACTTTAGATCGGAGTTGCAGCGGTGAAATTACACAAGGTCAATTATTAGCATGTGATTGCGAGAGGTTGAAAGCTTGTCATTGCCTAACTTTTCAACCGAGCGAAGCCTATGCTGAAGCAATCAGAAGCTTAAAGCTACGGTTTCGGTCATACACTACACGACTCAAGTTTAACTCAAAGTGCAATGAGAAACAGTCTCGATACCGTGATGTGATGACAAGCAATCCCATCTCGATCTTTTCAATTCACTAAAACTTGGTTCAAATTTTATACATGATATGAACAGACCAAGCAAGTGAATGACTCAGAACTAGAGACATAGCAGCCTAGCATATATGAAAAGCACGAGTGAACTCAACATATCCTACACATGCTAGTTGCATATCTCAATGGTGAATATTTTCAGATTGCAAGTTATTAAGTAAATTCACCATTTCAAAATAGCTCAGCTCACAGCATGTACTAGTGATCAGAAGGAGCATAAGCTACAAGCATCAAAATAAGCATCAAAGCATACTACATAGAGCATAGTTACATTCTAGTGATTATAAACATGATGCTTAGAATTTAAATGCGTATGCTGAAATGCAAAAGAAAAGAAAGACAAAAGAATCAGTCAAATATACAAGATCCAAAATGTTTCCCCCATCTAAAAAGGGAAACACACACCAAGCTCACCCCGTAACCGGTTAAAGGTTGATTCGTCTAAAGGCTTGGTGAAAATATCAGCCAGTTGATGATGAGTATCGACATGGCGAAGGTCGATATCACCCTTCTCCTGGTGGTCTCGCAAGAAATGAAAGCGCACATCAATGTGTTTGGTCTTCGAGTGAAGCACGGGGTTCTTAGCAACGCTAATGGCACTCGTGCTGTCACAAAACAAAGGCACGCGAGAAAAGTTCAGACCAAAATCACGCAAAGTGGCCATCATCCAGAGCAACTGGGAACAGCAGCTAGCCGCAGCAACATACTCAGCCTCCGTAGTAGACTGGGCGACACTAGACTGCTTGCGAGAAGACCACGAAACAAGAGAAGAACCAATAAACTGGCAAGTCCCAGAAGTGGACTTGCGCTCAATACGGCAACCAGCAAAATCGGCATCCGAATAACCGCAAAGGGAGAGGGTGGAGGAAGTAGAATACCAAATCCCGAACTCAGGCGTGAAACGAAGGTACCTGAAAATCCACTTCACCGCCTGACGGTGAGAGGTGCGCGGCGACACCTGAAAGCGCGCACACATACACACCGCGAACTGGATGTCCGGGCGTGTCGCCGTCAGGTAGAGGAGCGACCCGATCATGCTGCGGTACTCCTTCTGGTCCACTGCTTCTCCATCCACATCCGCATCCAGGGCAGTCGTCGTCGACATGGGAGTTGGAAGAGGCTTGGCCTCTCCCATATCGAACCGCTTCAGCAAGTCCTTGGTGTACTTGCCCTGGTGCACAAACGTGCCCTCTCAGGATTGCTTAATTTGCAACCCGAGAAAGAATGTCAGCTCGCCCATCATGCTCATCTCGAACTCCCTGCTCATAGTATCTGCAAACTTGGCAACCAAAGCGTGAGAAGAACCACTGAAAATGATATCATCCACATAAATCTGGACCAAGAGAGTGTCTTTGCCTTGCTTGAGGAGAAATAGCGTTTTATCTACACATCCCATTTTAAAACCCTTAGCAAGCAAAAAGGTTTTCAACCTATCATACCAGGCTCTAGGGGCTTGTTTCAAACCATATAAAGCTTCGTGGAGTTTAAAAACATGGTTTGGAAACTTGGGATTTTCAAAACCGGGGGGGTGCTCAACATACACTTCCTCTTCTATGTAGCCGTTTAAGAAGGCACTCTTGACATCCATTTGAAAGAGTTTAAAACCTTTGGATGCAGCAAAAGCCAAGAGTATCCTAATAGCCTCCAAACGAGCTACAGGAGCAAAAGTCTCCTCAAAGTCTATCCCCTACTTCTGACTATAACCCTTGGCCACAAGACGCGCTTTGTTCCTCACAATGTGGCCATCCTCTCCTTGTTTGTTTTTGAAAACCCATTTTGTCCCAATAGGATTACAGTTAGGAGGAGGAGGAACTAGAACCCAAACCCGATTTCTCTCAAAATTTTCTAGCTCCTCATGCATGGCATTGACCCAGTCAGGATCCGTCATAGCGTGTCCAACATCTCGGGGCTCAAAATTAGCAACAAAAGCAGAATGAACGAAGTGCGAGATTTGCTGTGACCTGGACCGAGTGACCCGTTCGTCGATGTTGCCGATCATCTGCTGAGGCGGGTGCTGGCGCTGGATGTGTCGTGGCGCCTCCCTTGCCGAAGTGGCCTCCCCCTCAACAGCAGCTGGTGCCTCCCCGGGTACAAATGGTACTGCTCGGGGTGGCGGATCCCACGGCCCCCAGGAAGAAGAGGTATCGGGGCCGTGAGTCGTCGTAGAAGCCGCTCTTTGCGGCACTGCAGGTGGAGGAGGTGCTGGGTCATCTATCCCTTCAGCACCTTCTTCATCATCATCAAAAAGAGGCTCGCCAACCTCATGATCACCTGCACGCTCAAAGCGAGAAGAAGGACAAACCATGGTCTCGTCGAAGGTGACATCAGATGTCTCCATGACTCGGTTAGTGTCAAGGTTAAGTACACGATAAGCTCGAGTGTGAGTGCCATAACCCAAAAACACACCGTCAGAAGAACGAGGCTCAAACTTGTCCAAGTTGCCTTTTTTTGAGTATAAAACAATGGCAACCAAAAACTCAAAAATAACTCACCTTGGGTAGTTTTCCAAAACGCAACTCATAAGAAGTCTTTTTCAAGAAAGCTCGGAGAAAAATGCGATTGGAAATGTAGCATGCAGTGCTCATAGCTTCGGCCCAATATCGCCTAGGAGTCCTATGCTCATCGAGCATCGTCCTGGCCATCTCAACAAGGGTCCGATTCTTCCTCTCTACAACACCATTTTGTGGCGGTGTGTAGGGGGAAGAAAACTGATGCTCTAAACCCAAAGAGTTACAAAACTTCTCAAAATCCGAATTCTTGAATTCAGAACCATTATCACTCCGAATTGCTCGCATCGAGTTCAAAAGGAACTCGTTCTGAAGACGCAAAATCAGATTGCGAGCAAAGGAGAAAGTCTCGGTCTTCTCAGCTAAAAAGAAGACCCACGAATATCTCGAAAAGTCATCAACAACCACAAGCACATACCACTTCCCCCCAACCGAGCTCACCCGAGCGGGACCAACAAGGTCCATGTGCAAAAGCTCTCCAGGGCGCTTGGTCATGACCTGAGTCACTGGATGGTGGGGAGCGGCAACCATCTTCACGTGTCTACAAGAGTGGCAAACAAGATCCTTCTCCATATGCAACTTGGGCAATCCTCGGATTAGGCCAAATGAACTAAGCCTTGCAAGCAAGTCGAAGCTCAAATGTCCAAGTCTCCTATGTCACTTCCAAAGATCAGAGGAGGAAGGTCCAGCCACAAGACAACGAGAAGTGCCAAAAGACTCTGAGAAATTCGCACGAAAGACTTTTCCAAAGGGCGAAATCAAACACACAAGATTGCCCTGAGGATCCAAAATACGACTGAGATTCGGTTTAAAACGAATCTCATAGTCGTCGTCAAAGAGTTGCGAAATAGAAAGAAGGTTAAAATGCAAGTTAGAAACAAGAGCAACATCGTGCAACACAAAGTGCTCATTAACTCGCACCGACCCGCGAGACAATACCTTACCTTTGCTATTGTTGCCGAAGGTTATGTACTCCTTTCCGGCAACAGGGCTAAGGCTGGAGAACCACTTGGTGTTTCCGGTCATGTGCCTCGAGCAACCGGAATCCACCAACCAAATGTCCTCCAACCGTTTTACCTACATCAATAAAAAGACATAGGGTGAGCATACGGTCCAACACTAGGGTTAGTGAAGTAAGGAGAATACCAGTGTTGGGTCGGCTGCTCAAAAGAACGGTTAGCAGAAAAAACCATTCCTAGCACGTCTACGAGAGGAGCGATCACCACGTAGAGGAAAACGTGGTCCGCTAAGGGAGGAGCGTCCATCGCGATACTCAAAACGCGGTGGGGGAAAACGCTCAACAAAGCATCCGCCACGGGGTCTGTATCCTGCAAAGTCAGGACCCCGTCGGGCACGCTCTCTACGAGGCCTAGGCCTAGCAACTTGAGGCACTGCGCCTCTAGGCCTAGCATCTCTCCTCGGAGCTCTCTGCTGCCTAGGCCTGGGAACTTGAGGTTCTGGACCTCTGGGCCTAGCTGCTCTCCTCGGAGCACTCCTCTGAACATTCGGCACATGTACATCATGGAAAGGATGGTACATGTCCATGTTGTTCATCTCCCTAGCACGGCGCACCTCTCTCTTGCGCCTAAAGCAGAACTCGCTCAAGTGTCCATCTCTCCCACAGAAGTCACAATGATACCTCACCGCACGCAAGGGGGGTTGTTGGTACTCATGGCTGTGGGTGTGGATCACTTTGCCCTTCTATGGCAATTCCTCCTGGATAGGTGGCATTGTATCCAGCTTGTTCTTTAGGTGGTAGGGTTTGGGATGCCACACTTGGTTCTTGGGTGGAGCTCTCGGAGATTCCTCAATCACCCCATCCTTGGTGATAGGCTTGACCGGCTCTTTGGATGGAAGCTTGATCAGTTTGGGAGTAGTGGTGGAGTTGGGCTTCTCACTAGGATTCAGACCACTCGACTCTCCAATCTTCCCAAAAGCAGAAAGATCAACACCCTGAGCAAGACCTACACCAGAACCTCCAGCAGCTCGCTTAAATTGGGAGATCATCATCCCGAGCTGCGGCTCACTACAAGAGACCCATGACAAAATGGTCCGAAGGTATGTGTTTTCCTCCTCGGTTTGCATCTTGCCATGCTTGACATTCGCAATCTCTATCTCCAAACCCTCACACAAAGCACACTTAGCCACACAAGTGCTACCTGAGGTGGCCTCCTCAAGAGACACAATCTTGGCATTCTTCTCTGCCAACTCAGATTGCAAGACAGGACAAGTCTTGCACGCACCCAACAGAGAAGGTCTAGCCTTCAGCTCATCCACCTCTCCTACCAACGCAACATACTTACCTCTCAAAGTGAGAAGGTCAGTCATGTGCGTGGTGCACATCTCACACTCAACCTCCTCTGACACGACCACGGTGGACTTGGCAAACTCAAGCTCCCTCACCGTGTCCTCCCACTTCTGCCTAAACTCCTTGCGCTCTCTAGCGGCACGCCTAAGTAACTTGTCCTGACTAAGGAGCGCGGCAGTAAGCTTCTCGACCTCAGCAGAAAGCTCGTCGTGGGTGAGAGATACCTGGGAGATGTCGTCGTCGTCGTCGTCGTTCTGAGGGGTGTGCTCTAGCTTGCCGTCGACCTCATCACCAAGCGCCATGGTGCAGAAGCCGTCGTCGTCGGCGAAGAAGCAGAGACCGTTCAGCTTGTCCTCGATCCTCTTCTTCTTCTCGGACTCGTCATCGCTTGAGCAAGCGGAGTCGTCATCCGAGCCGTCGACGTCGCTGAGCATGGCGAAGAACGCACGCTGCTCAGCCTGGGCCTTCTCCAAGTACTTCTTCTTGATGTACTCCTTGTCGAAGCCGCCCCTCCGCTTGTGCCTCGGGGGAACGTACTTCTCCTTGCGCTTGCCGGAGTCGTACTTGTGCCCATGATCGCCCTTCCCCGAATGCTTGTTCTTCTTGGGGCAGTTGGCGATGAAGTGGTCGGGGTCGCCGCACTCATAGCATCCTGAGCGTCCTCCTCCGCGGCGACGGTTCATGCGGTTGTTGTGGAACCGCGAGAACCGGTTGGCGAGCATTGCCAACTCGTCATCCCCCAAAGACTCAAGCTGGTCCTCTGTGACAGAAAAGAGAGATGAAAGAGCAAAACCTCCAGAGGGGTTAGAAGAGCCAGAAACCAAATCCATAGTCGGGCCAGAAGGATTCTCATAAGAAGCCCTCGACATGGCGTCAATCTCACTAGACTTGAGCTTACTAAAGAGCTCGTCGCAAGTGAGAGTCTCATAGTTAGACGATTTGATGATCGCCTAGACCTTTGAGTCCCACACCGATCGATCGAGAGTATGTAAAAGCTTTAAAGCCCTCTCATGATCGTCGAAAGGCAACAGCTCCTTGTTAACTCGCATCTTGTTGACAATTACCTGAAAGCGAGCGAATAAGCTTCCTATGCTCTCGCCAGGCATATGTCGAAAGTTCTCATACTCCCGCTTGTGCGACTCGTAGAGACGGGATTTGACTTGAGAGGTGCCCTCATGAAAGCGCATGAGGGTGTCCCATATCTCACGAGCCGTGGGGAGGTGAGAAACGCGATCAAACTCCGACATGCTCAAACAGGAGAACAAGGCGTTACGCGCCCGGCTATTGGCCTCGTGCTCATCTATCTAAAGCTGAGAGACACGAGCAGCCAGGACAACGTAATCAGCCCTGTTGCAAATCTCCCAAACAGAGGAGCCCATGCTCTGGAGATAGGCCGACATGCGTATCTTCCAATACGCATAGTTCGTCCCATCAAAGAACGGCGGTTTGCCCACGCCGCGATCCATGTCGCCTTCCGTGGATCTAGAACCGGCTAAGGTGGAAGATCCTTAACCCGCTCCGATACCACTGGTCATCCACCATAGACTGCGTCAGCCGAATAGACTTTCGATAAGACCACGCCTTACCTTTCTCCACCGCCCGTCCGACCGGCACCCCTTTCCCTTTCTCCGCGGGAGCCAGGGAGCTCTTCGTGCGCTTGGGCGCCGGTTCAACTGCAGCAGGGCCCGCCGGTTTACGAACCCCAGCTTTCGCAGGAGGGGGCACGCCGGAAGAAACGTCGTCGTCGAAGAACGAAGCAGCCCCAGCCTTGCGCGACGCCATGTCCGCTGACCCAAGCGAACCCTGAAATGGACGAATAAGGTGTGTTCCAGCACTCAGAGGTAACTTTTGCCAAGATAAAGCGAAGGAAAGCAATAACAACTAAGCAAGGGTAAAAACAAAGTGAAAGCGGTAAAGCGCCGATACGCGAAGTCACGCTCTACCTCAGCGCTGTGGATCGTATCGACGTTACTGATCAGACGCGGAGTTTTTCTACGGCGTTTACCAACCGGTTTTGCGATAACGCGGCAAAGACGAACATCCCCGGGCTCTGAGAGTTTGCGTTTTCGCGATGCCGGGGCTTTACTTTTCCTTGCCACGGCCTGCCTCCCTCCTGTCCGGTCATCATCCGCTGGCAGGGGCCTTTCCCCGTAGGCGACCCCCATAGCGTCGAAAACACGGTTCAGTCGACCTGGACCACCTATAGAATTTATCTTGAATTCGCGCTCTTTCTTTAGGTACGGACCGCAGATCTTGTTCGCCTCATTCTCGACATGGCTCACAAATGCGGCGTCGTTCCGAAAGTTCGCCGGACGCCCAACCAGAAGCGTCGGCCCTCGGTAGCCACCAACACTGACAATGTTTTCAAATTCGGTCTCCGAGCAGAGGGGGTTTTGGCCGACAGCAATCCACTCCTCGATGAGGTCTCGGCTGATCTGAAACCTGGAAGTTAGGGCGAAAGCATCGCCGCACGCAATGCTTTCGCCATCTGTCAAAGCCGCCGGCGGCGCGTGAAGTCCGACAAACTCCCTCAGCACAGACACAAGAGGACACGGCCTTTCCAAGCCTTGCTCTTTCGCCTCCCGAACAGCTCTATTCGAGCAGACGCGGACGTAGAACCAAAAATCCGTCCATTGAGGCCATTTGTTCTTATACGTCGGCGAGATGCAAATGTTGCCCCGAGCCTTTCGCGGAACGAAGTTGATACACCCAATTTTGCTAGGTAGCTCCTCTCGCAAGAAATAATCCAACACCTGGCTACGCCGACGGTGGATATCATAATATTTCACGAAAACCTCGGCACGCAGCCTACATCCCATCATCTTCAGGGCCATCGCGAATATGCTCAGGCGCAAAAATGCATTCGGCGTGAGCTGATGGAGCTGGATCTTGAATGTGTCCAACACGCCGCCAACAAAATCCTCCAGAGGAAAGTCCAACCCGGCCACAAAGTAGTCCCGGAAAACAATAACTTCATATGGCCGGGGGCTTGGGATCGCTTCTTCTCCAGGCGCCCGACACAGCGAAAGCACACGTTCGCTTATGATGCCTTTTTCGGCGAAACCTTGCAAGACAGACGGGGTAACTTGGGAGCAGCCCAGATAGAACGAGCAGTCTTCCAGGATCGGAGTCGAAATCGAAACCCCTTCATCCGAATGGACGCTCCCAGCGCGCCCCTCTACCCGTTCGTCGACAGCGCCGGACACAATCGACACGGTCTTGCTCGACTCTGAAATGCTGGAACTCTCGCTACTCGAGTCGGATGTGGACGTGGATGAAGACGAGCTCGTGGACGCCATCTAGCATGGCGGCGAATTAGAAAAAGTGCACGCATATGTAAGCGCTCAAAAAATAACAATCGTCAAACCAAAAATAGCAGAAAAGTAACGACACAAAACATGAAAGCGAAAGCGCGCATTCAGTGCGACACTTTCGCCAGACAAACGAAAGATGTACAAAAAGCTCACCTGAAAAACGCGTTGAAGCGCAAACTAGCTTCCTGAGCGAAAGTGTTGAGCGCCGAAAGCGAAAAGATGCCGAAGGTAAGAAGGAAGCAAAGGACCAAGGAGTGCGCGCGGCCTCTGGCGGGCGGGGCGATCCCCGTTTTATACCCGCGCGTACGGGCGCGGCCCGGAAACTGAGGGGCACGGAGCGGCTTGGAACACGAGGAGACGCTTAAATACGCCTCGAAACGCCAACCGTCTCGCCTCAAAACATCAACCGTCGTTCCTTGATACAACAATTGACACACCGTGTGCGCTTAAAATATAGATATATATATAGAGGGCAATAATAATAATAAAAAATCTTTATATATACAGTAAAAATAAAAACGCGCGTCAAGGACAGGCGAAAACAGGAGATACTTTCGCATGTCCTCTCGCGGGCGGGCGTACCGCAAGCAAACAACGTCGATCCGCGGCCCCGCGCGGCACGGCGTTGAGGGGCTATTGTTGGGGCGGTAGCCCGGGCGTGAGCTACCCGTTTTCGCCTGGCGGAGCTTTCGTCCCCTAAGCCGAAAGCCACACAGCCGCGAAGGTGACAGCCGCCGGCTAGCGGTTTCGCGGGTCAGCCTTTCGCGCGAATGAGTGTGGCGCGGAAGGCGGACTCATGTGCCTTTCGCGCGAATATAAGATGTCCGCAAGGATAACTAGCTGGGAGGCCTCGAAGGACCCGCTTTCGCGCGAAAGCACAGCGAGCCACAAGGCGCTCGCGCCATATGAGCTTTCGAGCGAAAGCCGAATGTTCGCTGCAGACTTGCGTTTCTCCCTTTCGGTCTTTGGCCGTGTGTTCTCCTTTCGCAGGGTCCTCCGGATGGTGGCGCGGAGGGGGCCCGCAGGTCAGAAGGAAGGGCACGCGGGTCGCTTCGCTTCCGCGTGCAATTACGGTGGCACCTCGCGGGCCCAGGAAGCCAGGGAAGCCGCAAGGCAGACTGGGGGAGGGCCTTTCTGTAATTACGGCGGAGTGGTTGGAAGAGCATCTTTGTACTTTTAAACAGTTTGAGATTAATATAAAAGGGGCTCCCGACCCTCCACGGGGGGAGACGACTGTTCACTTCTACTATTTCCCTACTTTCCCGTTCGTTTTCCGCTTTCGCTCCGTGCTTTCGTTCGTGTGACAACCCGCTGTTTCGGGGCCTCGGACCCGAAACAACAGGTATTAACTATGTGAACATTTGAGATCGTTTAGAAATTATAAATTTAAAATTTCAAAATCTATAACTTTTGAACATATATTTGGGACTCTAAACTTCTTCAAATTTAAAAGTTTTCAACTACAAAGTTGTAGATTCTACTGAAAACTATAACTTTTGTATTGGTCATGTCAACATGCGAGATCATTACATAACTTTAAATTTAAAATTTATACACTTGCAACAATATTTTGGGACCTAAAACTGTTTTAATTCAAAAAAAATTCTACTGCAAAGTTGTCCCGTCGAGAGCTACAATTTTGATATAAAATTTATCTTTATTCGAGTTCATATAAAAAAGTTATAAATTATTTTTGTTGCAGCCATTAACCGAGGTGGACATCTTAACACGCCTGCCTCAATTAATCGATTTACTGAGACGGTTCTAATCGATTAACCGAGGTGGTTGGTTTAACCCAACTTTCTCAGTTAAAGGCAGTTGGGTTCAGACAACCGTCTCAGTTAATATAGATTAACCTAGGCTGTTCTATTACATTGTCCGCCTCAGTTAAGCAACCATCTCAGTTAATAGGGATTAACCGATGTGGTTTTGTTTTGTCATCCGCCACAGGCAAGCATTAACTAAGGCAATTGCTGAGCCGGCTGCCCGACCAAGAATAACCGAGGCGGGCAACCGGCCCAACCACCTCGAAGGCCATTTTTAAAACACCAATTTTAGGTGCCAAGAACTATATGATTATTCCATCGAGTATGAATTCCTTTCGAAAGCCAAAACTATAAATATATGTGAAGTTGGATAGTTGAGAAAGTTAGCTATCTAGTGCACCTTGTAGTTAACTTATACTCTCTCCGTCCCAAAAAGAGCATCGTTGTATATACGATTCGGGTCAGTCAAACTTTGATCAAATTTAAAGAAAATATTAATAATATTTGAATATCTGAATAAGTTTATTATAAAATATATTTAGCGATTTGTCTAATGCTACTAATTATGTATTATAAATTATTAATAATATATATACTTAACTTCTCTAGGAGTGTGAACGACACTCTCCTGGAGTGAGTACGTGCTACTGGCAGCACATTTGTCGATAGTTCTTTGCCTTAGCTAGTGGATAAGAGAATTGAGTCATTTTCTTTGGTTCACCGTGGCTCGTATGCAGAACATAAAAATCTGTCTCGAACTCGTCTTCTTGTGCTCCTCTGTATTTGACTCTTCGTCCAACACTGAGATTTATCGATTCAGAGTGAAGTTTTTTGTATTGCGTGCCAATGATAAGGCTATTTGCGTGAGTTCTTCCCCCCTAGAGGAAAAAAGAGGCTACTCTCATCAGTGTCATTTTCTTTCTTTCACCCTGCTAGCTGCAGTCACACCTCATTGATTAATATAATATCACAGCTTAATTATTGTGCCCTTTTATATTTGATTCTCTCATCCAACTCACTACGTTTTAACCATCCTATATCATTCCTAGCTAGTTCCCATCATGTGTGAATTGGGATCACTGATCTATTACTTTTGTGCCACCACTGATAACAACCTATTTATATTTGTGTAAGCGTCCAAACACTTGACACCAATAATCTCAAAGTCACATTCTCTTACGTGCACTTTTCTGGTTGACTCCAACAGTGTAACAAGGCTATGTATCTATCTAGCTAGTACGAGTTCCTTTCATATCGTTTGATTGGGCTATTTTTGCACAACTTGGCGAACATTTCTGACTTGCATTGCATGATAGACTACTGCTAGGACTGATGATCGACAGCGCTATATATTTGTCAAGATCGAGCCCTGCGCCCATACATTGGTACGTGTAGGGTTTATCCATCCGGTACGATCGAGTGTTCCTTTCGAAATTAAATGTATCCATTTGGTTTTTGCACCACTTGGTGAACTTTTACGACTTTTGTGCTACGGCAGCTACGCGTAATGCCATTCAAAGAAGAGGATTTGGACTCATTTTCTTTGAATCGACAGTGTGCCTGCAGCCTGACGCTTTCATCATAGTAGACTGTTAGAACCAATCTGCTTTTGAACTCCCCTGCTTCTCTTTCGCTTTATTTCTTTATCTTTCGCTCTCGCATCCAGCATTGTAAGCAGGTTTATCCATACAGAGTATGCATGTGATTAGCTTTGAAAGCTAGTTGGATTCCGAGAATTCGGATGGCCAAGTAAAACCACTCTATCCTGCATCGTTTTCTCTCAAATCGACCTTAGTTTCTCACTTGCCTCTTAACTGCGGATGGACTACATTTTCTTCTCAAGGACAACAACATCAGTACAGTATAGATAGCTAGCATGTCGTGTGTTGACACTCAAAAGTGTCACCGATAAGAATGAATTTAGAAGAAGTATTCGGCCTATAAATTAGAGCCGAATTTGTCTTTTAGTATTGAAAGGTCGGATTTTCTAAGTGGGTCTGGTCATGTTCTAAGCTGAATAGGCCTGATTGTTTAGACTGCCGACCAGTCCTGCTATGTCCGACCAGGTGATGCTGGTCGGAGGCCTTATAGTTATTATGAATATTGAGCCTAGCGCTAATATGTGGGTCTTTCTCTTGTAAAAGACGTTTTGTTAATCAATATGGGCCGATAAAGTCCATTAAACCGATCTGGTCAATCCAAGATTTGGCGAGATCAGGGTTACCTTATTATGTCCGGATTGGATTCTATATTTTGATAGAGTACGGATAAGAAACTTGGAGATTGCATCTGGAGATGTTTTCTATTGGGATAAGACCAGCCCCCTCTATATATATATATGAGAGGATCATGGCCGATTGAAGTATCCAACACCAATCGATCAAAATCAATCTACTATCCCCTTTAACCTTTTTTCCCCTCTACCTTGCTGTTCGGCGTATCTCCCGGCGAGATTCGATGGCGTTCTAGGCAGCATTGCTGGTCCTAGAACAACCTCTATGTGCTTGTCCCCGACGGGTCTTCCCGGGAGGAGTTCTAGAGTTATCAACACAGGAACCCAAAAAACCCTAGATCGATCAAAACCGGTCTTTAGATCGGTTTTCGTCAGTTTAGCCAGGGTCTCTGCTGTCTCAGGTTGAACCGCAACCTCTCCGGGCGTTCTAGCCCTGCTGGTGTGTGATTCGGATAACTTCTGACGTCAACACACTTTTTGGCGACTCCGCTGGGAAAGATTAAAATCTCATCTACTACCAACATGGGCGGCAAAGACGGTGCTACCGATAAGGACAACATCGTCCGTCCCACGGGCATTGACGAGCTCCCAGACGAGTTGAAGCAACAAGCGCAGGCCAAGCTCGACGCCGTATTGAAGGCTTTCCTAGAAAGCTGCTCGAAGGATCGGCGCGACAAGATCACTCAGGACAAGGAGCCGGACTTCAGCGAGATCGTCCCTACCACGACAAATACAAACGCTGAAGACACTTCTGACAAGGTTAAAGATAAGGTACCTGAAGATCCTTACCCTACCCATGCTGATTATTCTGCAATGCTGGTTATTTCTTCAAAAACTCTTACCAATACTATCCAACATTCATTTAAATTGCTTAGCGACCGCTTGGATAAGATGGAAGGTAAAACTGTCGAACCCGAAGTCCCAATTGGGCAACCCCAGTTCGGCATGCCTTTTAATTCTTTTAGAGGACAAACTTCACATGTTAATTTCGGACAATTAGGGTTTACTGAGACCAGAGGTGGTGAAGCCAGTACCTCGACAACTACCAACCATGTTCATCATGGCGCTGGTCGGACTATGCAGACCGACCAGGGTACCTCGGCAAACAGGACTTCGGGAGGGTAGGGAACAATGTTACCCAACCCGCCGAAGTCGCCAAGCCACAATCCCATGCATGGTGGCACCACCGACCTTGCCAACACCGATTTTGGAGGAGCCATAAATCGGTTTAAGGAAGAAATAACTAGGTCGCTTGAGACTAGTTTAGGGGTCCAATTCAAGCCTACCAGAACCACTTATTCTAAACCGTACCCTTCATATTTCGATTTTATGAAAGCACCTGACGGTTGGAGGGTACCAGATTTTTATAAGTTTAGTGGTGACGGTAGTAAAACGACTATGGAACACGTCAGCATGTTCCTCGCTCAAATGGGTGAAGCTAGTACTTTAGATTTTATGAACATACGATATTTTCCTTTGTCTCTTACTGGTACAGCTTTCGCCTGGTTTACGTCACTACCAGAGTGCACCGTAGGTTCTTGGGCCGAATTAGAAGAAAAATTTCACAATCACTTTTATGACGGAGTCCAAGAAACTAGGTTGTCACATCTTACATCGGTTCGGCAAGGACGTAGCGAGTCGGTGGCCGATTTCTTTAAACGTTTTAAGGAAATTAAAAACCGATGTTTCCATTTGAGGATTTCCGACAGAGATCTAACAGATCTATGTCTAGTTGGCCTACGTCGAGAGATCAAAGACAAACTTGAGCATCATGATTTCTTTAACGTAAATCAACTGTTGCAAAAGGCCATTTTGATAGAATCGCGCTTCAAAGAACCCTATGATCCTCATAAGACTCATCGGTCGGGCGTGCATATTGCCGAGATAAATTCTGATAGTTCCGACGATGAGTCTAAAGATTGCTACGCTGCCGAAGTTTTATGGCCAGCGCAAAACAAACTGGTCACTTGTCCTTCCCTTAAACCGATTCAGAAGAATCGGGGTGAGGAGGTGAAATTTACGTTTGATTTCTCTAAATGTGACCGAATATTCAATGAATTACTTAAATTCGGTTATCTTAAAATTAATTATACTATGCCATCACCTGACGAACTAAAAAGGAGAGCTTACTGTAAATTCTATAATTCTTTTTCTCATGCCACTAACGACTGCAATGTTTTCCGTCGACAGGTTCAATCAGCCCTCAATGAAGGACGATTGAGTCTAACTGAGATGCAGATCAGTACTACTCCTTTTCCAGTGCACATGGTGGAAGCAGGGAATCCTGCCATTATGATTCGTCCAGAGCAAGCTGGTACGACCAAAGGCAAGAATGTTGTTATCGGCGAACCACGGGATGCACCGAATACTGAGAGTGATTCGGGGCGCAAAGTGCTGCTCGAGAAGGGTGATGACGGCAAAAGCAAGCTCACCATTATTGCAGGGTTAGCGCGACACCTGTATAAACAAAGATATTTCGAGACCAGGGCAACACAACAAAGGCCGACCAGGTCGGGTCCTCAAGCCGACCAGTCCGGTTCATCTTCAAAGCAGCCGGAGCAGAAGGCCGACCAGGTAAAGTCGGTCTCTGCCAATTCCGGTAGGATCGATAAACCGACTGATACAGCCGATGTAACCATATCTGAAGATTCTACCCTTTTCGGAGTACGTGTCATCCGCACTTTTGTCACGCAGAGACCTGAAGTTGGCACTTGGAAGACTAATGCGGACAAGAGTAAAGGGAAAGTCGCCAGAGAGCCGTGTACTTTTGACAAGCTCATGGCCAAATACAAGCAGCAAAAGGCCGATTCCCAGAGTCGGCCCTTAAAAAAGAGAGATTCTACTCCTCCGAAGCGTGAGAACGAGAAATCCAAACAAATGGTGGTGTCTCAGGCGACGTATCCGGCACCAAAGGCTGGCCCGCATTACTATCAGTGGGCCCCTCCTATTTCGCCACCGCCACAATGGGGTCCTCAAGGGGTGTGGGTGCCTTACCCTATGCCGGCACATATGTATTATCAGCCAGGATGGGGAATGCCCGCTAGTCATCCTGCAAGAGTCTCATTATTTGATCGCTTGGGTGATCGGCCGGGTTCCAGCCAGAATCGGCCAGTCGCTCCAAAGGCTTTAATATCTCAGGAGGCCAGAAAGACGCAGACGCGACAGATCTATGTGCCTAAGAAGGTGCAAAGTGCTCCTGTTGCTTCTCCGACCAGACCCGACCCAGTCCCTACTATCACAATCGGGTCTATGGAAGTACCTCTTGTCAATGAGCCTGAGCCTATGGTGGTTGAGGAGCCAGCAACCGAAGAGGTCCCAGAGGCTCAAGATACTCCAGCTGAGGCGGAAAAGCCTGTCGAGCGTGACCCCAAGTACATGCAGCCCAGATGGTGTCCTCCTGGTTTGACTAAGACTCAACGAAGGAAGTTACAGAGGGCCCGCTGCAACAAACAGAGGAAGGAGTGGCTTGACAAAATGAGGGAGGACATATTCAACTCGACGCATCCTGTTTTCCCTCAGGGCAAGCGAGGAGGTGAAGAGCCGGCTTGCAATCAAAGGCCAACCTTGACGATAGTAGAGCTAAAAGGGTCGAATCCTGAACCGACCAGTTCTAGTACTGAATCTACTCAAGTGGCCTCGAAATCAATCAGGTCGGATACCGATCCGACCAGCGCAGTACAGGCACCGACCAATTTAGTGGTCAAGCAAGTTGAATCGGCTACTACTGGATCCGGGAGAGAGTCAACCCGATCAGAATCTCAGACCGAATCGGTTCATAATGTACCGATGGGTTTAGCCTCACTTCTTAATAACCCTGTTTCCTCCACTGGTATTACTGCGACCAGTGAAGAATTATTTGAAAAACCAGATGAGGAGATGGTAGACTATGAACCTTCCCCAGAAAGGGCAGAGGTCAATGTAGTTTATTTATCAACCGACTATTACGTGGTCGGAGATGATTCAACGGCAGCAGAGTTCAACTTCGCTACGCAGACTGCTGTATTCCAGAAACTAGAGGAATCCGTCAATCTTCTTAAGCCGTTGCATATAAAGGGTCACATCAATGGTACAGCAGTTCACAAAATGCTGGTCGACAATGGGGCAATTGTGAATTTGATGTCATACTTGCTTTATCAGAAGCTTGGCGGTACCGATGAAGAGCTGATTAAGACCAACATGACTATTACTGGAGTCGGAGGAGGAGATCCTATTCCGGCCAAAGGAGTTGTGTCCATGGAGCTGACCGTTGGGAGCAAGACTTTGGCCACTGCTTTCTTCGTCGCCGACATACAAGGTAGTTACAATCTTATACTTGGACGTGACTGGATTCATGCTAATCGGTGCATACCTTCTAGCTTACATCGGTTTCTTATCCAATGGGTGGGAGACGACGTTGAGGTAGTGCACTCAAATTCATCGGCCTATGTGGCTACGGCCGATGCTCCTTTGCTCGGGGGGGCATGATACTATTGCTTGTCTGTCTGGTCGGGACCTTTCTGATTTTCAGTTTGTTAGTGTTACTAGGGAAGGTTTTGTACCAGTGTCTTTAAAACCGACCAACAATCGGTTCAACATTATCATGTAATTTAATGGATGTTAATATTGATTGGTTAAAGCATCGTGTTGAACAATATCGGGCTCATGAGACCGATACTTGTGAAGCTATTGATGATTTTGATGAGCTCAATAAGTTGGGCCAAGGTTTTACGTCGGTCGACCCTTTGGAACAAATAGATATTAGAGATGGTTTTGTACCAAGGCTGACCTTTGTAAATCAAAATCTTGAGGCCGATTATAAGCTAAGATTAATCGCCCTATTGAAAGAGTTTTTTGATTGCTTTGCATGGAATTATACAGAGATGCCTGGATTAAGTCGAGAACTTGTCGAGCATCGGCTTCCTATCAAGCCAGGGTTCCGACCATTCAAACAACATCCTCGACGTTTTAATTCTACAATATATGACCGGATTAAAGAGGAAATTAATCGATTATTACAAGCGGGATTTATCCGACCATGCAGATATGCGGAGTGGGTCTCTAATATCGTGCCTGTAGAAAAGAAAGATACCGGAAAAATCAGGGTTTGCATTGATTTTAGAGATCTGAATAGGGCCACTCCCAAAGATGAGTATCCTATGCCTATAGCCGATATGTTGATCAATGATGCTTCGGGACATCAGGTTGTTAGTTTTCTTGACGGCAACGCTGGTTATAATCAGATATTCATGGCCGAAGAGGATATGTCCAAAATGGCCTTTATTTGTCCTGGGTTTGTTGGTCTCTTCGAATGGGTTGTAATGACATTCGGTTTGAAGAACACAGGTGCTACCTATCAACGCGCTATGAATCTGATCTTTCATGATTTGATTGGGATAGTCATGGAAGTATATATTGATGATATTGTGATTAAATCGGCTGCCCATGTGTCTCATCTGGCCGATTTGCGTTTAGCGTTTGAGAGAATGCGCCGCTATGGTTTGAAGATGAACCCACTAAAATGTGCTTTTGGAGTATCAACTGGGAAGTTTTTAGGGTTCATCATTCACGACAAAGGCATAGAGGTTGATCCTAAAAGGATAGAAAAGATCAAGAAAGTTCAAGCGCCTACGTGCAAAAAGGACTTGCAGAAGTTCTTGAGAAAGGTGAACTACTTGAGGAGATTTATTGCAAACTTGTCCGGGAAAATTATTCCTTTTACCCCGATATTAAAGCTGAAGGATGAAGCTGAGTTCGCTTGGGGGGCAGAGCAGCAAAAAGCATTTGAAAAGATAAAGGAATATTTGTCATCTCCACCAGTTCTTCGAGCGCCCAAGAGAGGAGTTCCCTTCAGATTGTATGTTGCTGCCGAAGAGAAGGTCATTGGAGCTGTCTTGACACAAGAAGATGGAGGTAAAGAATATGTAATTGCATATATTGGTCGCCGTCTTCTTGATCCCGAGACGAGGTACGCCCATATCGAGAAATTATGTTTATCCTTGTACTATGCTTGTGCTAAAATGAGACACTATTTGTTATCTAGTACATGTGTTGTTGCATGCCAGGCCGATGTAATTAGGCACATGTTATATCGGCCAATCCTTAGAGGAAGGATTGGCAAATGGGCGTATGCATTAATTGAGTTTGACTTGATTTAAGAACCATTGAAAGCTTTGAAGGGTCAAGTTCTTGTCGATTTCATTGTTGAGCATGGTATTAGTTTAGAAGATGAAATCGGTTACTTTACTTTTACTCCGTGGAAACTTTATTTTGATGGATCGGCTTGTAAGGAGGGCCAAGGAGTTGGTGTGGTCATTATTTCTCCTAATGGTGCTGAGTTTGAAATGTTGAGCCGGTTAGATTACTTGTGTACTAATAATCAAGCCGAATATGAAGCTCTTTTATTCGATTTAGAAATATTATGTTCCATGGAAGTTAAGCATGTTGAAGCTTATGGCGATTCCTTATTAATAACAAGTTGCTGGTAATTTTCAATGTTTAGAGGGATCGTTAAATGTTTATCTTGACATGTGCCTAGACATCATTGCTCATTTTTCCGAATTCCAGATTCGGCATATACCAAGGCATGAAAATCATAAAGCCAACATGTTAGCTCAACAAGCATCTGGCTATAGTATCAGTAGACGCAATTTTCACATGAAACCGATGCAACAACATGCAGAAATATTGTCGGCTCATATGGTCGACCGGTTTGTTTTAAAACCAGTTCGGTCACCTTGCATCAGCGACCAGGTGCATTTTAAGCATGATCGGGTAGATGCTATGACCGACCAGGTTATTTATGAGCCAAGTCAATTAATTCGTCCGATTGACCTGGTCGATCTTGAAACGATTAATTTGTCTGAAGAAACTCTAAATCGGTCCGAAACAAACGGAACTGATTTAGAAGATTGGAGAACTCCCCTACTTAAATATCTTAATGATCAAAGTACTAAGGCTGATCAGAGTGTTCAGCGGAGTGCATTTAAATATGTACTACATAATGATGAGCTGTACCGAAGAACTGCCGAAGACTTGTTGCTTAAGTGTTTGGGATCTGATCAAGCAAAGGTGGCTATGGAGGAAGTTCATGAAGGTATTTGTGGTACACATCAATCGGCGCCTAAGATGAAATGGCTATTGCGCAGAGCTGGGTTCTATTGGCCCACAATGATGGCCGATTGTTTTCGTTACTACAAAGGATGCGAAGAATGTCAACGGTTTGGAAATATACAGCTTGCACCTGCTGCTATGCTTCATCCTATTATCAAACCGTGGTCTTTTCGTGGTTGGGGGCTAGACTTCATTGGCCAAATTCATCCCCCATCTTCAAAGGGACATCGTTTTGTTCTGGTCGCTACATATTACTTCACTAAATGGACTGAAGCGGTGCCTTTGAAGAATGTGACACATAAAGAGGTAATTGAGTTTATTACTGAACATATTATACATAGATTCGGCATACCACAGACATTGACTATAGATCAGGGAACATCTTTTATCTCTAAGGAAGTACGGGATTTCACTGAATTATATAAAATAAAAATGCTCAATTCATCTCCATACTATGCTCAAGCTAATGGCCAAGCTAAGTCTAGTAACAAGACTTTGATCAATCTTATTAAGAAGAAGATCGAGGACAACCCGAGGAGGTGGCACGGAGTTTTGTCTGAAGCTTTATGGGCCCATCGTGTGTCAAGACATGGTGCTACGAAAGTTACTCCTTTCGAGCTAGTATAGGGACAAGAAGCAGTGTTGTCTGTCGAGGTAAATTTAGATGCATATAGACTAGCTAAACAAAATGATTTATCTGCTGTTATGTATCATGATGCCATGATGGACAACATTGATGAAGTAACTGATAAGAGATTAAAGGCTCCTAAGGAGATGGAGAAAGACAAAGCCCGGGTTGAAAGAGCTTACAACAAGAAGGTGAGAAGCAAATCGTTCCAAGTGGGAGAATTAGTATGGAAAACTATATTACCGCTTGGATTGAGAAGCAATAAGTTTGGCAAGTGGTCGCCGAGTTGGGAGGGTCCTTATAAAGTGATCAAAGTGATATTTGGGAATGCATATATGCTAGAGACGTTACAAGGTGAAAGTCTCCCAAGGGCAATAAACGGGAGGTATTTGAAAAAAATACTTTCCAAGTGTTTGGCAAGAAGCCTGAGTGCCTTCCAAGCAGTGGCTGATACATGTATCGCCCTTAGAACAAAAATAGTCAGGATATTTACCGAGTAACCGATGAGTTGGACATCGTTGTCATTCGGTTTATTTTTAGGCTCTACCAAGGATCACCTAAAAACAGGGGGGCATATCTTGACACTCAAAAGTGTCACCGATAAGAATGAATTTAGAAGAAGTATTCGGCCTATAAATTAGAGCCAAATTTGTCTTTTAGTATTGAAACGTCGGATTTTCTAAGTGGGCCTGGTCATGTTCTAAGCTGAATAGGCCTAATTGTTTAGACTGCCGACCAGTCCTGCTATGTCCGACCACGTGATGCTGGTCGGAGGCCTTATAGTTATTATGAATATCGAGCCTAGCGCTAATATGTGGGTCTTTCTCTTGTAAAAGACGTTTTGTTAATCAATATGGGCCGATAAAGTCCATTAAACCGATCTGGTCAATCCAAGATTTGGCGAGATCAGGGTTACCTTATTATGTCTAGATTGGATTCTATATTTTGATAGAGTCCGGATAGGAAACTTGGAGATTGCATCTGAAGATGTTTCCTATTGGGATAAGATCAGCCCCCTCTATATATATGAGAGGATCATGACCGATTGAAGTATCCAACACCAATCGATCAAAATCAATCTAGTATCCCCTTTACCCTTTTTCCCCTCGACCTTGCTGTTCGGCGCATCTCCCGACGAGATTCGACTGCGTTCTAGGCGGCCTTGCTGGTCCTAGAACAACCTCTACGTGCTTCTCCCCGACGGGTCTTCCCGGGAGGAGTTCTAGAGTTATCAACACATGAACCCAAAAAACCCTAGATCGATCAAAACCGATCTTTAGATCGGTTTTCGTCAGTTTAGCCAGGGTCCCTGCTGTCTCAGGTTGAACCGCAACCTCTCCGGGCGTTCTAGCCCTGCTGGTGTGTGATTAGGATAACTTCCGACGTCAACACCGTGTATAGAGATTTATACAGCGATGTGTGAGCACGGTCAGTGTACTCAGAGCGGGTATACTAGGCGTCCAGGTCGTGAAGCTGTGTACTAGGTTTCATACTAGGATTGGTTTGGATGCCTCAGTAACCTGTCACACACACGTATGAGTATGAAGGTTCTGCTTGATTGTTGGTCCACTATACCCCTCTGGATGTGTGATCCGTGATGGATGAAATGGACGATGATCGAACGGTGTCGCACGCCAGCTTTATTTAATTAGTGCAGCAGTGTAGCATAGAATCTTCTTTTCCGCAGCATGATACATGGTTCAATGCATTACTTTTAAAAAATTAAATTGTTCTTCATTAGTTCATAGACTTCAGACTAAAATAAAACTAAAGTTTTTTTTTTAATTTAAGGATTAGGCCACCTTTTCTGGATACCCAAATCTTTGAGCATGATGTTGACCACACTTGTGGTGTGCCTAGAGTTGTGTGTCTATCTCGGAGCGCAAAAGCAATGCTCTTTGGAAACATTTGGGTGTGCCATGCATATATATTCAGATCAATTGGATGAAACGCAAAAGCTTGATAAATGGCGTCGTCGTTGGGTCAATGTTTCAACAGAAATTAAAAGGATGCATGGCATTGGGTCCACACACGTACACCAGCAGGAGGCCAGCGAGTTTTTGTTGAAATTGAAGTTCATCACCTCACCTGCAATGTCTGTAGTAGGGCATTGCATGCATGCATTATGTTGTTGTGGGGCATCTGGGTGTGCCAGATTGCAGTCCAAATCATATGCAAATTTGACTTTATATATTTGTTGTTTGGTACTTTGGTGTATCACTACTTGCTATAGTATCTACTAATACTACTTCTTATATGGTTACCAAACTTGGGCCCATGCATATAGGTACATCTCGTCACCATCAATTTCTTGGTCATCAAATAAAACCATGGTTTTTGGCGCCGCAGTTTTTAATTGGCAGTGCACCCAAGCAAGCAAACAAACAAACAAAGGAGCTAGCTAGCTAGCGGAGAATTGAAGTGCCACCATCTACTATACGAACCAATTCAAGCTGTGACAATAATGCATAGAAAGAAACTTGAATGAATATGTGTGGGTGGTGATGTTCAGTAGTTGTTCCTGATGATGTACACTCCTTACACTGCAATAATTAAGTCATAAAAAATTACTATGGCCTTGTTTAGATACCACGTAAAATAATTTTGCGTTCTATAGTAAATGTTGGAACACTAATTTAGAGTATTAAACGTGAATTAAAGATGAAACTCATTCCATAACCCCAGTAAAATCGCGAGACCTTTATAATGAGCCTAATTAGACAATGATTAGATAATGTTGTGCTATAGTAAACAGTCTCTAATGATGGGTTAATTAGGCTTAATAGATAGATCTCGCGATTTCCCGTCCACCCTGTAATTAGTTTTATATTTAGATTATATTTAGTCCTCCTAAAAGCATCTCCAATTGTTTGAAAAAATTGACTTGGGAAAATTTATCATTTAGCAACTTGCTAAAACTTTTGGCAAGTGAATTTTACATGTATCTCCAATAGTTTGGTAAATTGGGCTTAGTAAACATAGAAAAGTAGGCGCGGGAGAAGTAGCGGCGGCGGCAAAAAGGAAAGTAACGCCGGATAGCAAGTGAAGCTGACTTGGTAAATATACCAAGTAGGTTGCCTCCGATTCCAACTTGAAAAAATTTAGCAAGTCATATACTAATCTATTGGAGAACGTTTTTTCTTCTTTCCCAATAAAACAAGGATAGCAAGTCATTTTTCTAAACTATTAGAGATGCTCTAATCTTTGATTTACAAATGCTACAGTAAATTTTGTAAAATAATTTTGCAAAATTTTAGGAACTAATAAACAAGGCCTATATATGTAACGCGCGCATGCATTGCATTCAGGACCATGAGATGTTGTTATGTCCCTGTCTCACGAAAAGAAAAAGAAACAATAATGAAAGAAGAAATGAAGCGGTGAGAGAAGATGTCCTTGTTGCCGATCCATCGAGGTGGTGTGACGACTGATATTGAAGATCACGATATACAACGGACGGACGGACGGACCACAAGCGTTGGAGTATCTATCTATCTATGTAGCATGTACTACTCTCTCCATTCAAAAATAATAATCGTATTATTAGACTAGTAAAAAAAGTCAAACTTTATAAATTTTAACCAATAATTAATCAAATTTTATAAAAGTTAATTTAGAGTATAAAACTTACATCAATAGGTTCGTGTTAAAAGTGTCTATAAGATGATAAGCCGCCAATATTATATTATAAGAAAACTAATGGTCAAAATCTATTTCGTATGATTGTTTCACTAGTCTAATATGATTATTATTTTTGAACGAAGGGAGTATGATGTAACGAATGGCGTAGTGAGGGGTGTATGTCCTCGGATGATACTAGCTAGTATAGCTGATATATACGCAACGCAACCGATCGGAGGAGGACCGCGTCTAAATGAATCCTCTTTCAAATAATTCACGATTTGAGTGTGATGATAGATGGATGGGCACTGCCGACGACTTTGATTTGTTTGCATGTGCTAATTCATTCATGTTTGTATGGAATCATGTGATGTGAACGATGGATGCGCGCCGATGGACGACGATTTGTGTGCAGTAGCAACTGTCACTCCTATCATCCTCAATCTATCGATCGGTACATACGCAAGCAATCATGTTTCTATTGAATTAAGCTCCATCGGAAATATACATATTCTCTCTGTCCACGAAAACAATATCGTTTTAGCTTCTTTCTGGAACGGATCGAGGATGTACCAACGAATTTCGAATATCGTTTTGTACAAGCGTGACATTCTTTCTGAAACGGAGGGTGTACCAACGAATTTCCAATGCACTACCGGAAACCCGACATTGCCGAGTGCTATAGGATTTGCTGAGTGCAATACGTCAGACACTCAGGAAACACACTTTGTACCGAGTGCAATCATAAAAACACTTGGCAAAGAGGAGTCTTTGCCGAGTGACGGAGATAAGACTTGGCAAAGGCTCTTTTTGCGAATGCAGATGGCAATACACTCGGCAAACAACCTGTACTAGGCAAACAGCCACAGGCCTAACGACCATTAACGACTGTCAGAAGTTTTCGGACTGAGGTATGTTTGTCAAGTGCTTTTTGGTTACACTCGGCAAAGAGGTATATTTGCCAAGTGTTAGCCTCTGGCACTTGGCAAACAATTTTTTTCACCTTCTACCCTCAAAATATTTTGTGCTCTCCTCGTACAGCACATGGAACTCCATGTTAAAAATCGGTAAATTTCTAGGTATGTTTGCTATATTTAGGTAATTAATTTCATTTAATTGAATTTTCGGGGATAACTCAAATTTGAACTGCAGATGATTTGAATAATGGAAAAAATGAATTGAAAAATGATATTCATGTTATTGAGATTCAAATAACGTTAAAATCTGGAAAATTATACATCAAATTTCAAACATTTGTTTACGAAGCATGACCATAAACTTGTGGTCGAATTGATTTTAAATTCTATAAAAAAGCAAACAAAGTCTAAAAATCGTAAGATTTGTCAAGATGTCATGATATCATACATGGAGGCTGTTGTAAAAAATTAAGAATATTTCGCATAAGTTGTCACATACAATGCTTACAAAATGCTAAAACATGAACCTTAGCATCTCCAAAGAAGACTCATAGACTTGAAAAGGATCCGATAAGATTTAAAGTTAAATTGACTGCCAAGTTGGGGTTTGACTTCAAAATATTTTATATAGGCAATAGACAAAAAAAATTATTTCATATAAAATTTTGATAAATTTTCGGATCCATTTGATAATTTTATTTGTTTAATCACATTTATAGAATTTTAAATGAAATAAATTGAATTTGAGCTGTAACAACATGAAATAATGGTCTAATATTCGTAGAAGCATCGAATATGCATTGTTGAGTGAATTTCACAACAAATTTTCAAAATACATTCAAACAAATTAGTGAAACAAGTTATGAAAAAGAAAGAGTAAAGGAAATTAAAAACATCTTTGCCGAGATCTTTCTCGAGTGCCATAGTGTTGCTCTCGGCAAAGAGAATTTATTTTTAAAAATCTTTTTCGTGGGCTTTGCCGAGTGCCTTAGGGACGACAATCGGCAAAGAGAGAATTTTTAATAAAAAAAAGTATATGCAGAGGGCTATGTTGAGTGCCAGGGGAATGACACACGACAAAGATAGAATTTTTTATAAAAAATCTTTGTCGAGTGCTAGATCTTAAGCACTAGGCAAAGAACCTCACTTAAGGCCCAACCATAGCCTGTCCCTGGTGATTGGCCTAGCCCCCGACACCCCAACCCTTGGCACCCCACCCAGCCCCGGCTCCTGCAGTCGCCCTCTCGGCACCCACAAGCGCCCCACCCGCCTTGACGCCTCCACCAGCGAACCCCGACCCTCGCTGAGCCGCAAGGCCATCCCGGTCGGCTCCCCCTCCTCCCCCCCCCCCCGGCGAGCCCCGCCCCTAGCACTACTAGGTATAATCTGATCCTCTTAGATGTATTTCTATCTTAATATAAAGCGAGCGAGAGGGCATAGGAAGGTGCAGAGAGGAGGAGGAGTGTGGGGAGGTTGGATTCCTTGTAGTAGCACTCGGTCTTTGCGGGTGCGCGGGGAGAAAGTGTTGTCCAGATCGAGGCGACAACGATGCCTGGTCCGTGCGGTGGGTAGGCTACGGCGGGAGGAGCAGGAGTTAGCATCACCTAAGCTAGGGTGAGAGGTCCATGAGACAGAGTACGTTTCGAGCGCCCAGAGAACCTTGATGGATAAATTATCATGAGGGTGAGGTGAGGCAAGAAGCATGAGCGGTACTGGATTGACGACAGCACACTCGACACGGCCACTACTCCCACTCTCTTTCATATTAAAGCAAGGAGTGCAAGCTCAAGACTGGCCATACGTCTATGACCAGACACTACACAACACCGGATAGAGGCACTACAGGTTATTTATGTTTTATTCGTCGTTCATTGATTTTTACTATATTGGCTTGCATTGTAACAATGAGATGAAATATTATAGGCCCAGTTGGAATAAGAGAAGAGGCTATGGGAGGAGATGGAGGTCGATCGACAGAGGATGGAGGCCGAGCGGCAGAGGATAAAACAAATGTTTAAGTGGATGCAAGGTCTTAGCGCAAGTATGGGTCAACCTCCGCCACCTGAGTTATTCCCTGCCTCACCTGCTCCTGCAACTACTCCTATGAGTTTGCCTTCTATACATTGACTCTATACATTGACATTTTTACTTACCATGTTTATTGTTTTCGCTTGTGATTTGCTTGTATGACCTCTACCTTCCTAGATTAGCTATAGGCAAGTTGATAGGATTTTCTCTAAGTTGCAAAACTCTTTTGTGTTGATGGTAAGTTAGAACACACTATAAAAACCTTAAGTTCATATCTCTTGTCTCACACATGCAATCTCTTCTTCTTTGTGCAGAATCAATCAACGACTTCGAATAATGTGCCTCATGACCCACCATATCAGTCGGGGTGGGCGCTTGGTGAATGATATTTGTGGTTGTGATGCTTATTGTGAATCGTACTTGGAGATACTTGGATTTGCATTTGCGTTTTACTTATGGTTGTACTTGGATTACTTGGTTCACTTGTGGTTACACTTGGTTCACTTGCTGATGCGCTTGGATTGATTGGTGATACTTATGGCTTATATGTGATATATTGTTGTGAATGACGACACTTGTGGTGATTACTTGTGGATTATATCTAATATATTATTAATATATGTGTGATATACTGTGACTTTGATTGAGTGAGGTGCAAAAAAAACAATTAAAATATGTATTTTTGGTTACTTTGCCTCGACAAAGTGACATTTTTGTGCACCATAGGAAGCTGCTTTGTCGAGTGTCTTTGTCATGACACTCGGCAAAGCCTTCAAGTTTGACTAGTGTCGATGCCACGACACTCGGCAAAGAGTGAGAGTTTGCCGAGTGTCTTTGCTGTGATACTCGGCAAACCGAAAGGCTTTATCGAGTGCCTCTTCGTTTGGCACTTGGCGAAGACACCGTCACTATTTTCTCCTTATCCACTGATGTTTTTTTTTGTTTGCCAAGGGTCCTATCAGCACTCGGCTAAACCTTCACCGAATGCTCGATAAAAAGCACTCGGTAAATGTGGTTTTGCTGTCAGCATTATGCTATGGGTGATATTCGACAAAGCCTTTTTCCAAGTGTTTCTCATGCAGCTGAAGTGCTGAACCAGGTAGTGATGATGTGATCAGATCGAATCGGAGGAGGCGTACCTGAATAACTGATACACCTGGTCGGGCAATTCCCAATCCCAATCTGACTGAAGAAGCCGTAGTAGCAGCACATTGTCATGGGCACCTTTATCATCTGTCGCCCACTACTGACGTATATACCGGCCTAGCCTAGCTCGATCGATCGAAATCGGGGCGGGGCGGACGACAGGGACCTCCCGTTTTGATGCATCATCGGGGTCACCCTGCATTCCGCAACATGGATGGATGGTCATCATTCACAAGGCTGCTGCGATGAGATTGAGATCCGTACGCAGGTCAACGCCTGCATGTGGTTGTGGCTGTGGGCTGTGGCTGTCCCTGTTTTCTCGGTTGCACCAGCACCAGCACCGGCACCAGTGTGTGCTTGCACTGTTCCAGGTTGAACGAAGAAAGAAAAAGCATTCGTCCCTCCGGACGGACGAGGGGAGAAGGCAAGGCCTCACACTCACTTGAAGCCCTGCAACGCCCTGCAGAAACTGAAACACGGTGGAGGAGGAAGGAGAAATGCTCCAGTTGTTCATTTCCAGCGCTCTGCATCTGCGGCATCTGCCTCATCCTCTGCAGCAAAAAAATAAAAGAGGGCCGGCCTCACCTCTGTAGATGGGCCGTGGCTGGCACCAGGGGCCTGCCTGTTGGCCACCGACTTATCCCACCGATCCAGCCCAAAACAAAGAGAGTACTAGTCCTTTTTTTTTTTTGGAAAAAGTCCACTCTCCCTCCCTCAACTTTTGAGGAAGTCTGATTTTCCTCCCTCAATTTCAAAACCGGACAAACAACCTCCCTCAACTCTTGAATCCGTGCATTTTACCTCCCTAACCAGTTTTGGACGGTGGTTTGCTACAGTGATAGTGGTTTTGCTACAGTAACGCTGGTTTTGCTACAATAGCATTGGTTTTATCTTTTTTTTTTATTTTTGCTGAATTTTTTGAAAAATCATAGTAAATCACAGAAAAATCATAAAATAGAAAATCTAATTTTGTTGGACTCCATATAAGTAGATCTATACAATGAACATATAATATGGTATACTTTAGTACAAAGTTTTTGTTGTAGATTTAGATCTATGTTTTTTTATAATTAAAATAAATTTATAACTAAGTTATACATGATTTAATGAGTATAATTTTTTAATACAGTTGAAGCATACAATAATTAGTCCATCATAAAAATTTGATCATAATTAGACTATACAAACTGTAGCTACGAATTAATCCAAATAATTACAAAAAATATATTATCGTATAGAATTAATTGTAATAATTCATAGCAGCAGTTTCTATAGTCTAATTATGGTCAAATTTTTATGGTGAGATAATTATTGTATGCTTCAACTATATTAAAAAATTTATACTCATTGGATCATGTATAACTTAGTTATAATTTTTTTAGTTATAGAAAAGCATGGGTCTAAAGCTACAATAAAAATTTTGTACTAAAGTATACCATATTATATGTTCATTGTATATATCTACTCATGTGGAGTCCAATAAAATTAGATTTTCTATTTTATGATTTTTCTGTGATTTACTATAATTTTTCAAAGATTCAGCGAAAATAAATAAAAAGAAGAAAAAGACAAAACCATGGTCGCTGTAGCAAAACCACTGTTATTGTAGCAAAACCACCGTCTAAAACCGTCCAGGGAGGTAAAATGCACGGTTTCAAAAGTTGAGGGAGGTTGTCTGTCTGGTTTTGAAGATAAAGGAGGAAAAGTGGATTTGCTCGAAAGTTAAGGGAGCGAAAATGAACTTCTTTCTTTTTTTTTCATTTTTCGCCCTCAACAGCCCTCCGAAACTCTGGTCTACAAGGTCAAATTCTACACACACTGAAGCCAGCTTTAGACGCACGCTAACTAACTAACTAACCAACAAACTCAAAACTGGTTTATTATCTAGAAACCTCTTTAAAACCCATTTAGCTAAAACATATTTATATTTTAGAGATCCAAACAACCGTCACTAAAAAAAACGAAATGTCTATTTCAGTACGTGTGTGCACATAACATCGTCCCAACTAATAATTATATTTCAGCTAGCATTTCAAATCAAACCGCCAATGCATAGGTACAAACTGGCAAGAGCTAATTAGTTTAGAAAATGAAAATATCAGGCCGACACAGGTGGTTAACAAATCTATTCGAGCTGCCAAGAGCTAAGCTAGTACGGAGTACGTAGCAGTTTAAGAGACACAGTGACAAACTTGGTACCCCAAAAGCAAGGTCAATTAAATGCTGCCAAGGATCAGGCATGCATGCCCCCTAGAGCAAAGTCAGACGCCCGTCATCTTGCATGAATGTCATGTAGCTGGTTTAGTGGTGGATAATGACTTTCGAATAGACGGCTGAGTGACCGCTGGCCATTGGTGATAACATATCCTATACTATTTCATTAGTTTTTTTTTTCCTGAACCACAAAGTAGTTAACCAGTGCTTGAACAATGAAATCCGGCCAACACTCGTGGTATATATGCATTGTGTTTGTTGCCACTAAATTTTTGTGTCATTTATGTCAAAGCTCCAACAGTATGTAGTTCATCCAGAGCAGAGAGCGAGGGATGAATTAATGCGCACCTCTGAGCCCGACAAAATGAATTGGGTGTGCTTGAACAATTCTTGCTTGGTGTTCTAGCCATATCTCATACCCCGTTTGGATCCTTGGAATTGAAATCTATTCCAATAATCACAATTTAGGTACATATAGATTGGAAATTGATTGAAGAGACAATAAAAAATTAAGCGGTTGGATTGAAAAGGAAAAGTCCTATCATATATGGTGGCAGACTTAGCGTCGATAATTCTGTCCTATCCAGTTTACCTATGTTCATGCTTTTTTTTAGATCCCAAGAGATGTTCTTAAAAAGATTAAATATTTTGGATCAAGTTTTTTCTGGCAGAATGACGAGCACAAAAAGAAATGAAGACTTACATGATGGAGTATATTTTGTGTCAACCGAAAGTACAAGGTGGCCTAGGGGACCTAAAATTTATATATCAAAACTAATGTCTCTTGAGCAATTGACTATTTAAACTATGTGATGAGGACGGCATGTGGCAAGAGCTACTCAGGAACAAGCAAGTATCTAGAAATCAAGACTTCAAGCCAAGTTGTTAAGATAGCCGAGATTTCACAATTTTGGAAAGGTTTATTGGGGGTCAAAGACCAATTCCTAAGTCTAGGTGTTGACACCAGATTTTCGCACACGTAAGGATATGACAGATGGGCCCAGCCAGCAGAAGGAAAAGGATTCGGCAAGCAATCAACAACTTTTCGACCCTCATAGTTTCGTCGTTTGTCGGTGCGGTCGGCTATTTCACGAGGCCATAGTTCCATTCGGGAACGCGTATCGCAGGTAAAGCTGGCTTGCACGAGAAGACACATGGTGATGGAAGGCACCAAATAATATAGAATTTATATCTTTTCCGTATCTCTTTGTAAAGTCGTGATCGTCTAGGACTCATGTTTCGTCCAGGGTATAAATATAAGCCCTCGACCATTGTAAAACTGTTCACAACCACATCAATACAAACCGGCCCCGTGCCATCTTCGAGTCCCTAAGTCATGTCGTCGAGTTCTTCGAGAGGAATCATCGATCCGTCGACCTCCGTAAGTACCGGCAACCTTGCTATCATGTCTAGTATCATGCGGTGGATTTAGATATGATGCAAGTAGTCTCGTATGTTAAGCTTAGTATCGTGCGGCGGATTTAAGCTTATGACGGGAAGTTTTTGCTTATGCCTTGTATCGTGCGACGGATTAAGTCATGAGTAAAAATAGTTATCGGCTCTGTTAGATTTGGCAGATCTAATAGATTCATCAAGTTATCATGTGTTATATGTTTTATTCATTTAATTCGTACAACACCTTTTGCCCGATCTAGATTGATCTTCGTTCGGCCTTGTCGCACGAGTTTTGTTTGTGCTTTGCTGGTTATAAGATCACAATGGCCGAATTGACTTTCAATCTAGATTGTTACGTGTTGTGGGTTCATGCATGTCGATCATGTTTAGGCTTTGATAGAGTTGGGTGTCGTGCGGCAGGTACAGGTTTTAGATTAGTTTAACCATGTTTGGCTTGTATGTTTCTTCTTCATGGACCCCAGTTCGGCTAGTTTGCCGATTCTGGTTAAGCTTACATGAGTAATGAGTATATATAGATCTGTTCAGATGTATGTGTGCTTTTAGCTTTTCATAATTAGATCGTATCATGCGGTGGATTAATCTAATTATAAGGAGTGGTGTAGATTTATAGCAAGTGGTATCATGCGGAGGATTAGCTTTGCTTGAGTTTATGCCTGACGGGTTTATGAAGGCTGGACGTGCGGCAGACTAGCTAGATTGGCCTATGCATATGTTATCTGAATAGATTTGTATTTACAAGTTACCCTCTTTATCCTTTTGTTACATATGCGTTCGACATTCAACATGTTTATGAGATTTATCTTTTATACTTGCCGAATGACATTATAAACCTGTTTCGGCAAACAGCTTCTATAGCTGTGTGCCATCGTGATTGGCTTTCAAAGCCGTACATATGGAACTGTCTGGTCTCACCCAGCATGTTCCAAGGTATTCTCACACTTTTGTCCCTTGTTGGTTTTCAGGTCAAACCGACTGGCACGCTTCCGGATTCAGTACGCTCCGGGCACCCGATTGAAGCCAGCCTCGTTCGGCTTGCTGTGTGCCTTGACGCGAGGTGACGAATTTTGCGTCAACACACTTTTTGGCACGCCTGGTGGGACGACTTTCATCTCAAGATGCCTGAAATCAGTGAAGATCAGTCTTTCGATGTGACCATGGACGATTTGCCGCTAGAGTCAAAAGATCTGGTGCAGCGAGCTTGCGATGAATTCCAGCGCAAGTGCTTGGAGACTTTCTCCAAGAATAAAAGCGGCAAGGTCTATCAGAAGCAGACGTTCCCGAAGGTTGTTCCTCATCACCAACCTGAGCTGCCCGACGGTGGTGAAGAAGAAGCTATCCAGAAGATGACTGATATAATGCATAGAGTTGTATCGGGAGCCGTGACCAGTCATCAATCGGCTTTCTTGAACACCTTTCGTGCTATCATGGTCAATACTTTCGGTCCAAACGCGGATAAGTACTTTGAAGAGGCTATGGGTCCGATGCGGGGACCATTGTTGTTCCAAGTACCTCAACGTCAGAGAGTTGCCGAAAGCAGCGGAGCTGGCCCAAGCACAGGTGGGGTGATTTCTCAGGAGATGCAACGACCTCCCCAGACCTATGGCCAGCTCACGTTCGGTACGACAGGGGATGTCCCGCAATCTGCCTCTAGAGTCTCTCCTGTGGCGAACAGGATTCAGAAGAATATGTTTGGAGATGGGTATCGGGAGTTTGTGGACTACAACTCGATTAACGCTCTTCCGAATCCCGGATACAGGAGTTCAGCAGGATTACATACTGGGGGGCAAGCACAAACAGCTCCTGATTCAAACGTTGACCTCATCATGCATAAAATGGCTGATATGATGCAGAATCAGTTCGACCTGAAGCCAAAGAATCAAACATACACATATAAGTCTCCTTACCCAGAGTGGTACAATCGGGTGGCTCTCCCTCCGAGAGTCAAACCTCCCACTGACCTGACCAAGTTTTCAGGCCAAGATGATACCAGTACCAGGGAGCATGTCAGCCGTTACCTGATGCAGCTGGGCGAAGCATCGGCAGATGAAGCTTGGAGGATTCGATACTTCCCGTTGTCATTGACAGGACCAGCCTTCTCTTGGTTCGCATCTCTACCAGCAAATTCTGTCAATACATGGGCAGAGCTTGAGCAGAAATTCCACTCATACTTCTTTACGGGAATCAGTGAGAAGAAGTTGGTCGATCTCATGAGCTTGAGGATGAAGCCTGGAGAGACGCCGCAAGAGTATCTACGCCGATTCAGGGAAACCAAAAATCTTTGCTATTCTCTGAATTTGCCAGATGATCAGTTACCGGGGGATAGCCATAGCTGGCATGCTGCCGAGCATCAAAGAAAAGTTGTTCGGCATGGACTTTGAAGATCTCAGGCAGTTATCACAAAGATTGGCTATGATGAGCAATCAAGCTCAGGGATTCAAGAGGAGCAACCAGTTCCAGAAGGGTGACATAGCTGCCGAGATGTATCAGGCTTTCCTAGAGGAAGCAGATGAATATGATGATGAAGATGAGGTGGCTGCAGCCGAGATAACCTGGTCTAAAGAGCCGACTCAAGTCAACCAACGGTGGCTGAGGCAACACAAAGGTACTTATGACTTCGATGTGTCCAAGTCAGACAAATTATTTGAATACTTGTTGAAGGAGGGACGCATCAAGTTGCCGGAAGGTCATCCTATGCTGCTTCCTGGGGGCGTCAAAGACAAGAAGTATTGTGGTTTCCACAACACTAAGTCCCATTCCATAAATGATTGCCGAGTGTTCAGAGATCGGATCCAGAAGGCTATTCAAGGCGGACATCTGAGGTTCGATGGAAAGATGAAGATTGATGGTAGCCCTTTTGAGCAGAATACTGTGTCTTTCTCTGTTAACATGATCAATGTAGCCGATCCCAGGGGTAAGGGTAAGATGAAAGTTTTAACCTCTGATAGAGCGAGGGAAGCTGACACTATTGATTCCGATCGGCAGGTTACAAAAGGAGAACTTCAGCAGAGAGTTCGGTTCCAAGATAGTCGAATTGAGACGGGTAACACCTCCAGGCCCAGGGTCACGACGCACATTCTGTTGAATAAGTGGCGTCGGGAACAGGAACGGTACCAGAAGCAGAGGCTTTATGAAGAACGGAAGTTCCTGGAGGAGCAGAGGAGGTACGAGGAAGAGATGTACCAAAAAGAACGAGAAGATATGGAGGAACAGGAACAGTCTCATTGGGAATGCTCGTTCTTCCAGTATTGTTGGAACGAAGGCTTGAAGTTGCCTGTTAGGAACAACTGCCCTGAATGCAGTAGTCAGTACTCCGAGTACAGGCAATCTCGAGTCAACCGCCGTCCTGTCCATGAGAGGCTTGGGGCACGAATCCCTGAGGACGATCAGCGATTAAAAATAAATAGTTTTGAGAATCGGTAGGGAAGATTTGCCGATCGAAGCTGGGCTCATACCGAAGAAGAAGAGTACCGCGAGTATGTCTGGCAAAAAGGGCAATGGTGCCCGCCAGGTTTAAGGAAAAGCCAGAAAAGGAGAGTGCAGCGCTTAAGGAACAAAGAATTGGCACAAGTGGGTACTAGAGCAAAACAAGTCTGGCGTCCTAAAGGAGGGCCGAGTGAAGGTAGTCGTTCGGCTGACACGTGCATGGCATTCTTTTTACCATCAGAGTTCATAGCCCCTGAGAATCAAGACGTCCAGGAGGAGGCATATTCATACTTCGATGAAAGTGAGTTTCAGGACTTATTGGCTCATCTTGTTCTGGCTCAAAAGGCGGTATTTGATAAACCAATCAGGCATCGACACTTGAAGCCACTTTATATGAGAGGGTATGTCAATGGCAAGCCACTGACCAAGATGTTCATTAATGGAGGAGCTGCTATAAACATCATGCCGTATACCACCTTCAGAAAGCTCGGCATGACAAATGAAGATCTATTGAAGACCGACATGGTATTAAGAGACTTTGCAGACAATTCTTCTGATACACGAGGGGCAGTCCATGTCGAGTTAATGATTGGATCTAAGGCCTTGATCACTACCTTCTTCATCATTGATGGCAAGGGGGCATACAGTTTGCTGCTGGGAAGAGATTGGATACATGCAAACTGTTGTGTGCCATCGACCACGCACCAGTTCCTCATCCAGTGGGTTGGAGATGATATTGACATCGTCCATGCTGATGATTCTGTGAGTATTGCTAATACAGAACCCATCTACTGGGAGTATGATGGTGTTGAGTGTTTCTCTGGAAGAGCTTGGGAAGCAGGTCCTGTGAACGTCTTCGACGAGGACCAACAACCGATTCAGATAATCGGCTCTCAGAGTAATTTTTAAAATCCAATTGATGGTGATGGAGAAACGTTGAGGCCAAAGTTTCGTGTCGGCTGACAAGGAATAAAGTGTTGATAATGGAGCCGAAGTTGGATCAGTATGTTCAAGTTTGGGTCTCAAATATGCTTCGAAATCTGCAAACCTTTGGGGGTTCTGATTATTTCTTCATTACCAGGGCTCGTGGAAGCTCAGAGAAGATTCTTACGAGGTGACGTACAACAGAAGCTTTATGATGAGTTTGAGGATATGTAAAAGTGCTTCTACAGCTTGGTGATTATTTTGGGTTGTACGTGACGGTCGATAAGCCTTATAATAGGATCGGCCCTTATATTAGTTTTGAGGGAAAAATGAACGGCAGTTTGCTTTAGCCGAAAATGTTAAACCCAAGAAAGGGGATTCGGCTGTGACGAAATTGGTGATTCATGTGTACTGTTTGTCAGTTGAAGCTTCGGCACTACTTGTTAAAGCCGAACGCGTGAAAAATGTGTAACTCAAAGGATATTTTATACAGCCGATGTAAAAGCATCGCCTTTAGCAGAAAAAATATTCCAAAGATTTAAGTTATAGCCGATATTTATATCGCCTTTAGTACGGATATTTATGACCTCGGTAACCTTGGCATTTTCGAATTGGTAGGTTTATTGGGGGAAGAGAAAGGTGAGAAGCAGTAAGTGAAGATGCCGAGTGACATGACATGTCGGAGGTGAGATTCAGTCGGCTAAGACGACGTCATACATTCGGCAAACGTTCTTCTGAAGAAATTCTGCAATCGGGGAAATCACTGAAGGATTGAAAGACGCAGATAGACGCTATTCAGAGAAGGACAAGTTCATCCGCTGCAAGCTTCATTTATAGATCCATCCTAAGTACAAGCTACCCTTGGAATAATTTGTTTACAATGGATTGCGGATCAACAATCTCAGCAATAGCAGCGACATGGTTATCATAGACTTCAAGATCTTCAAACTCATCCGGGTCACATGCGAATCCAACTGGTAGGGAGGAGTAATCTTCTTTGGTCCAAGAACTTATTGCTGCTAGCCCGAAAGAAGCCCCGACACGCACACCTTCGATGACATGCCTGATCTACACGACCGTCAGTAGTATCAAGACTAGCCTCAGTTATGTTCTCGTGGACATTCTTCTCTGCAGGAAAAAGCTGACAAAGGGAAAAAATGTATCAGGCATGTGCAAGTTTGATCAGAGGAGAAGGTCTTATAAGGATTTTATTGACCTATGATGGCGTTGTAGGTCTGTTTCTACTGATACGACTGTTCAGTTTTTCTTCGGTGTCATATCTCCTGGGCAAGTCTTCTGAGAAGAGAGCCTGAGCTTAGTCAAAGATAAGATGAATGAAGGAAGCTATCACAAGGGGACATAAAATGATTTTTACCCGTGATGTCGGTGAATCGGTGCTCTGTTGTCCCCTGTTTCAACTATGATATGAAAGGGACGTTTACTGAGATCACTACTACTGGGCATTGGTGGAATTCTTGAGCAGAAGAGGTTTTTTCTCTTTGGTTTGAGCCAAGAGCACAGGATTGGGATTTTGGTGAGTCTGGCTTGAGGTTGAAGATAGTGGTTTGGCTGAGATCATATTTAGAGCTGTAATCTACGCATTGGAAGGCCAGGCGTCAGGCTGGGGTCTTTCGCGATTATTGGGCCGATATTGGGCCAAACCAAATCTATGCTGATCCAAGTGGTTCAGGGTTTTGGAATCTGAAAGGTTGGCCAAGGTTCGGTTGATAGAAGATTACAATTGTGAGATGCTCAGTTTCGGTTGGTTGTTCGAGAAAAATTCTAAATCACCAGTTGGTACTGAAGACAGAAGGATGGAGGAGTGTTATCCTGGTACCATCATAGACCGAAAGAACCGAAAGGGTAATTGAAGAAACTCCAAATCTGAGATAATTGATTGGAGTGAGCATGGTCATCAGCAACAGCCGATGGGATGTACATCGTCGCTGAAATGAGAAGAAGATCAGTGGCTAGTACGCGGAATAGAATACACATTGATCTCGAAGGATCAATCGCAAGTTGGTATCAGAAGGACGAACGAAAGAGTTTTCACTTATTTACAAAAGGGGAAGCAAATTACAATAAAGAGTCAGTTCGTCCATTCTAGTCTATTCCTAATCGGGAGATCAAAGTCAAAGGAATCGGCCAGATCTGTTCCAGCTTCTTTCATGTCATCAACAGAGTGTGCCACCCCGAATTCTAGTCCTCGCTCACAAACATCAAAATGACGGTAGTCAGCGCCAGAATGGATCCGAAAAGCGTTGAAGGCGAGTGCTGCACCGTAACCCATGCCAGCCCTGGAGATGTCGGGGAGAACCCGGTTGACCTCGTTCACCCGCCTCAGAGCCGTCGTACCTGGCACGTTGGCTGTGATAGCAAGATCGGCAATGGCAGCTTCGAGGGAATGAAGCTTGGCCTCCAGAGCTAAGAGAAGGAAGGATCAGTAAAACAGGGAAGGAGAATAGGGTAAGAACAGTGGAAGGATGCTTACCAATGGCCTGTTCCCGAGCGGCATCACGCTCTCGAGAGACTCGGGTAATCTCCCGATTCCTCCTTTCTAGATCAAATTGAAGATCCGTGATCTTTCGAGCCAGGACCTCGGGAAAGTCGTCATCAACCCTCCTAAACAAGAACAACAATATGAGGGCGACTGCTTCATCTTTGAACGAAAAGCAATTAGAGGGTAACCTTCTCCTGGAGGTGCTGGAAGCCCCAAGCTCGAGGCTATGACGGCTCGCCTGAGAAGACATCTTCTAGATGATTAGGAATAGCAAGAGAGAAAAGGGTTTTTCTGGTTTGCAAACAAGGCAGGAGAGGTCGAAAAGCACGGGCCGAAATCAAGTGAAAGGGGGAATTTAAAAGATCCCAAGTGCATAGGGAGATGAATTGGCAGGTACGGTAATTATGGCGAGTAAAGACAGATGCTTCTGGGGGTTCCACGTCAGTGCGAAAAGGAAAAAGGGATTTTGGAATAAACATTTATCCCAAAATTAGGGGGCATGTGTTGACACCAGATTTTCGCACACGTAAGGATATGACAGATGGGCCCAGCCAGCAGAAGGAAAAGGATTCGGCAAGCAATCAACAACTGTTCGGCCCTCAGAGTTTCGTCGTTTGTCGGTGCGGTCGGCTATTTCATGAGGCCATAGTTCCATTCGGGAACGCGTATCGCAGGTAAAGCTGGCTTGCACGAGAAGACACATGGTGATGGAAGGCACCAAATAATATAGAATTTATATCTTTTCCGTATCTCTTTGTAAAGTCGTGATCGTCTAGGACTCATGTTTCGTCCAGGGTATAAATATAAGCCCTCGACCATTGTAAAACTGTTCACAACCACATCAATACAAACCGGCCCCGTGCCATCTTCGAGTCCCTAAGTCATGTCGTCGAGTTCTTCGAGAGGAATCATCGATCCGTCGACCTCCGTAAGTACCGGCAACCTTGCTATCATGTCTAGTATCATGCGGTGGATTTAGATATGATGCAAGTAGTCTCGTATGTTAAGCTTAGTATCGTGCGGCGGATTTAAGCTTATGACGGGAAGTTTTTGCTTATGCCTTGTATCGTGCGGCGGATTAAGTCATGAGTAAAAATAGTTATCGGCTCTGTTAGATTTGGCAGATCTAATAGATTCATCAAGTTATCATGTGTTATATGTTTTATTCATTTAATTCGTACAACACCTTTTGCCCGATCTAGATTGATCTTCGTTCGGCCTTGTCGCACGAGTTTTGTTTGTGCTTTGCTGGTTATAAGATCACAATGGCCGAATTGACTTTCAATCTAGATTGTTACGTGTTGTGGGTTCATGCATGTCGATCATGTTTAGGCTTTGATAGAGCTGGGTGCCGTGCGGCAGGTACAAGTTTTAGATTAGTTTAACCATGTTTGGCTTGTATGTTTCTTCTTCATGGACCCCAGTTCGGCTAGTTTGCCGATTCTGGTTAAGCTTACATGAGTAATGAGTATGTATAGATCTGTTCAGATGTATGTGTGCTTTTAGCTTCTCATAATTAGATCGTATCATGCGGTGGATTAATCTAATTATAAGGAGTGGTGTAGATTTATAGCAAGTGGTATCATGCGGTGGATTAGCTTTGCTTGAGTTTATGCCTGACGGGTTTATGAAGGCTGGACGTGCGGCAGACTAGCTAGATTGGCCTATGCATATGTTATCTGAATAGATTTGTATTTACATGTTACCCTCTTTATCCTTTTGTTACATATGCGTTCGACATTCAACATGTTTATGAGATTTATCTTTTATACTTGCCGAATGACATTATAAACCTGTTTCGGCAAACAGCTTCTATAGCTGTGTGCCATCGTGATTGGCTTTCAAAGCCGTACATATGGAACTGTCTGGTCTCACCCAGCATGTTCCAAGGTATTCTCACACTTTTGTCCCTTGTTGGTTTTCAGGTCAAACCGACTGGCACGCTTCCGGATTCAGTACGCTCCGGGCACCCGATTGAAGCCAGCCTCGTTCGGCTTGCTGTGTGCCTTGACGCGAGGTGACGAATTTTGCGTCAACACTAGGTAAGTTTAAACTAGACAATGAATTCTAAATTCATTTTTGGGAGGATAAATAGTTAAGCAGCAAAGCCTTGAAATATCAAGATCCTGATTTATTTAATATAGTGCACAAGAAACAAGCAATTGTGACGGTAGTGCTTAATTATGTCTCTTAATGTGTCTTTTAGGAGGACACTAGTTAAAAATAAGCTAGTGGAATGACAAAGTCTAGTGGCAAAAGTTGTATTTGTTAACTTAAATGAGGACGAGATATTCTAGAATCCAAATAAAAACAGCTTGTTATTCTTTGATAGATCCATGTGTAAAAAGGTATTAAGGCTACACAAAACATTTGGCATATGAAAGCACCCCTAAAGCTTAAGATTCTTCTTCCCTTGTTTTAAAAAGGGGTGATTCTTACAAAGAACAATCTAGCTAAGAGAAATTGGAATAATAGTGGTAAGACTTGTTGCTTTTGTAGTAAGCCAGAAACTATATATGCATCATTTATTTTTGAAGTGTCATTATGTACAATTCCTATGTCGTGCCGTGTTTATTTTGCTTATATATCTAAACTTTGAAAAGTTATAAAAATAGACTAATCGATAAAGTAGATATCGATTACGAAAGGGTCTAAATGGCTAAGAGTGAAGCAAAATTGTCTTGTAGGAGAGAGGGAAGCCAAAACCATGCACTTCCGGTTGACATTTCGTGCACTTATATTCCCCGTCGTTGTCGGCTAGGTTGTAGGTTTTCAAAGAATTCGTCATCAACTCATCATCATGTGTAGGTTTTCAAAGAATTCGTCGTCAACTCATCATCATGCATATGGAGCGGCGTACGCATGACGTGAGCCTCTCATGTGATGATATGGCTGCTGGCCCTTGTTTTATTCCCATGCATGCGGCCAATATCTAGCTCCAGTCGAATATCCAAAATAAAAAAATCAAACCAAGAAACATAAGAAGCTGCCAATTTAACTAAAAATATGGAAAAGTGAATTAGGATACTGATAACCGCGGATGAAGAATTTTTTTTTTGTGTCTGCATGATGAAATCTAGTTGCACTACTATACTAGTAGTATAGTCTTGTTCATTTGAACTTATTATTCAAAATTGATTTCGGCTATTTTTTAATAGTGTTCTATGAAGAAGAATAAATCGAAACACGACTGATAAGTTCAAGCGAATAGATATAAACAAACACCACAGTTTAAAACTAGATAAACATATACTTATAAGGACAACTAATATGAACAAAATCATATTTAAATAGATACAAGATATATGTCAAGATCAATTTAAACGGGCGAGCGATGACGATGTGTGCTTGCAACCGTAGACGAAGAAACCATCCATTCGTCACAACGCGCAAGTTGCCTTGGGTGTCTCCTCATAACGCGAGCGAGTCGACACCACCCTTTCTTCTTTAGAAACCATTTCTTCATATTTTATTTTATTTTTGATTATTAAATTGGTTCACATCAAAAAAAATTTACTTACGTGGCAGGTTTAATGAATTCCTACTATTGAAACATCAAAGTGATGATGTTTGGTCTCCACTCAATCGTCAAATTAATTCGAGAAAGGCGTAGTATTTATTACGGAGAAGAGTAAGAAGACGGTTCGCGGGCCATTTTCTGTTCACACCATGCATCATCATCCAGATGTGTATGATATGGAATGAGCTAATCATCATATACATGAACTAACCAAATGATGGTTGTGTTGCTTGGTGCGTGGTGACGAGAGGACAGCCTTAGTGTGGAGAGACGATTTGTCACTCGATTTGGACACAAAAGTTTGTTTTATCCAATAATTGACAAGTGGTGAGGCGATCGACTGAAGAGTTGACGCCACATTGGGGCATGTGATTGGATGAAGGCTGTGTATAAATCGCCTGCCATCAGCAGCAACGACTAAATAAGCAACTGCTCCATGGTCTACGGATTGGAGGAGACAATACAATGCAGTGTATAAAAAGTGTAAGCCGAGAAGTCGTCGTCCTACGTAGACTTACTATATATATTATATATAGACATAAACATAGGAGAGAGTCAATTCTTACTTAGGTATATCCCGAAGTTTTCTGTTGATTTCTAGATGGCTATTTATATATCTAGTATTACTGGTTATGAACATCCTATTAGGTTAGGTTGTATTCGGTAGGACTTATAAGTCGACTGATAAGTTGAAACAACTGATTTGTTGTAAAAGAAAAATACTATTTTATGGCTGATAAGCTGGTTTATAGGTCAAGCGAAACACTGTTCTCCGAAGAATAAGAGAGATGTAAGTACCTATATTTGTGATTTGTCAAAACCTTAATGTGCACTTTAAATGGAGACAATGATGAGTTCTGGACGAAATTGGACCTGGTTTTTAGTGTGTCCAGGTGCAGGCGCAGAAAGCTAGTCGCGGTAGTGCTGGCCGCTGGCCGATATCAACTTCGTCGTCATCGATGCCGATCGAACTACATATATATACTTGAATTCTCAAGATGAGGTTATTAAGTTTTGTGAGATCCAAATTAAATGGCCTTGCAATTCGACATTGACGGACAGCTCCATATATTGTTGCTCCATGGCGGTCTGTATCCTTATCCGCCAGCGCCGCTATATATGGATAAGTGAGATGAGATGAACGGTCGTCTGAAATCGTGAAGCAACAGCAACGACGACAGCAGGACCAGCCGAAAAAACCCTTTGCTTGGCGCCATTAACGGAAGCACTGTCGTGTCGACATAAACTACCCAGCAGAGTCCAAAGTCGTTGTCACCTCACCACCGAATAATCAATCATATATATACAGGGAAATCAGGAATTCAGTCGAAGGATTAATAATTCTTATTTGCTTTTAACAAAAACTGAGTTTAATTTTTCTCTTATACATATATATCTAAAGAGGCTTGTTTCGGTGGTTGTAAAGTACTGATAGTACTTTTGGGTACTTTGTATTTTTTATCAAATAATTGTTTTAAGAAAAAAAAATTAGTAAAGAAAAATTAAGAGAGAGAAGGGTACAAATATTTTTTTTTAAAAAAAAGAAAGTGAAAAATAACGGAGAGACAGGTACGTACGAGAAAGTTGTTTCTTCTTATATCGCAAACATGTATAAGTACGATATAGACTACTAAGGGGCCGATCGACTTACCATCTGTACACGTATTGAGTGAAATTATTACTAGAGCATGCTTTATTCTTATTTTTAACAATAACTAAAAATTATATATATTATTAGCACCGGTCCTACATAATTTGGTACCGGTCCCACGTGTTTTGATACTTTTCAGTACTTTTCAGTACTTTTTTCATGGTACTTCCTATTTTTTCACCGTCAGATCTGGATCAATGGATGGTTCATATTTTTTCCAACCACCGTAAAACTTGTAATATCTAAAAAACAAGGTAACGAGGATTAGGGGTTTAATATGGGTACACTATATATATATGTATACATACTACATAAATAGAGACTCCATGCACATGCCTGCTGGCTGCCAGACTTTTTGATCCATGGAGACTTTTGCAGCCCAAGCAACGCGCAATGCAACTGCCGGGACCGTTCGTGTGCACTTCTTACTGCAGGAGGGAGTTGACATGCAATTGCATGCATATGCTTATTGATCACTTATTGATCAGCGACTAATAAGCCAGCAGCGTGTGGAACGTTGGGAACTCTTGTATTAGTCTGTTCTGTAGCAGTGGAGGTACATCTGCAAGCTAAGACACGACTGTGTTCAATGCACATGTTCACGACTAATAATAGCTTGATATACATCGATCAGCCAGCACCATACTGCTACTGCTACCACTAGCAGGACGATGATGTAGTAGAACTAGAATTTCTTAATTGCATTGGTGCACAAAACCGCCATTTTTCTTTCATATTTATTACGAAGGTGACATGCATATAACGTTTTATCAGGGCCGGAGACAGGGGAGCGGAAGGGGCCCAGACCCACTATGAACTTAATTTTTTTACTAAAATTTTTAAAATTTAAAAATTCAATACTGTTACGCCTCCTAACATTCAGAAAAATAAAATGTCTGGCTCCGTTCATGCTTTTTATTAGGTGGGCATGCATGATATGATGGCCAGCGGTGGATCCATCCATGGCCTGAGCAAGGCGCCGTCGAATCTGACTCGGACTCACCACAATTGCAACTTTGCAAACATATGTGCCGCGCGTGGTAATAATGCATGTTTTAAATTTCAAACATGGAGTTCATATTAGAGATCAGATCGTACATAATCTATAACTATACAATAAAACTAATCTCCACTAGATAATTTCTCTGTCCACATTATTCCTCACTAAGTGATTTCACTAAATGTTCTATCTCTGCACGTAAGATGTCCATATTATTCCCCACTAATTCATATCATTCCTTATTAATTTAAAAGCTATAACTATAAAGCTATCTTCACTGGATGATTTCTCTCTTCACGTAAGGTGTCAACGTCATTCACCACTAAGTGACCTCACTAAATATTCTATCTCTTTATGTAAGGTATCCACGTCATTCTCCACTAAGTCCATGTCATTCTTTATTAATTAAAAAAATATTCATGTCATCTCTGTCACGAGAAATATTCTAAATGTTTAATCTATTAACATACAAGTCATCTGCATATATTATTCTTTCATCACCTATTCTTCTATAATGTAATCAAATATTCTATTGTTGTCTCTTCTATTAGTTTACCGATTTTTAGAACTTCTGATACATCACTGCTGCAAAATCGATTTTTAACCGCCTCAGTTAATGTACACATAATGTACAGAATAACATGCAACTTAAATTGATATAAATGTATATATAATGTACAGAATATCACTGCTGCAAAAAAAACTTTTGCAAGACGTTTCGGATAGGCCTCGGAGGTGGGCAAGATTTTTAACCGCCTCGGTTAATAGGTAGCTGCTTTTTATTAACCGAGATGGTTACAAATAATTACTTCACAAAATCGATTTATAGAGGCTGTTAAAAAATAACTGCATCCTACAATCAATTAACCGAGGGGCCTTATAAGTGGCCCACCTCCAAAAACACCCATATTTGCAGAGGCAGACCAGTTATGAGACCCGTCTCGGATTATACTACCGTGGCCCTAATCCAGCCCGGTAAGGGCTGGGCTATGAGCTTTTTCTTTTTCTTTTTGTTTTTTATTTGATTAATAAGGCGGGCATCACAACCGTCTCGGACGGTTGTGATACCCACCTCAGTAATCATTTTTGCCCATCTCGAAAAAGATTTCTATAGTAAGTGTACCATATAGTAATGTTATATATATAACAGATTTTTTTTAAGAAAATCCCAAGGTAATACACGGGGTATACTTCTAACTAATATGATTAGACATGCCTCTTTAGTTGCTTCTGGTTTATCTTTCAATAAATATAGAAATCTCTAATTAATAAACAAAATAAAATATTTTTATCAATACATAGAAATAAATCAATAATGTATTTAAATTAGTATGATTAGACGACTTACTAAATTAATTCATCTTGATTTTTATACTTCATTGTTGATTAAAGTTCATATAATATTAGTAGCTATATAGATAACTTTTAAATATTTTAATTGACACATATTATTTCTAATATTTAAAATAATATCATTTGCATTAGTAACAAGAGATAGATATACTCCCTCTGTCCCTGAATAAATGGACTCCTAGAATCCGTGTCGGTGAATTTTTTTAAAGTTTGACTAACTTTATAGAAAAGAGTAAAAATATTTATAATATAAAATGAATATATTATGAAAATATATTTTATGATGTATCTAATGATACTAATTTGATATCATAAATCTTGACGTATTATTCTAAAAATTTGGTCAAAATTTAAAAAATTTGACTTAGGACAACTCTAGAAATCTATTTATTCATGGACGGAGGGAGTACATTTTAAGTGGTTTAATCGGTTACTCTATTCTTCGTGGATATCACATTTCAGTCCGAGGTCACACGCCTAGCTCCAGTTTTACAACTATTTTTTTTCCAAAGAACACTATAGTTTTGGCTCTTAAAGTTAGCATTTAAAAAAGAGTAAAAACCATTGACGGTCCTTAAACTTATACTTACTAGTATCATGCCCATGCTAACGCCATGGTTTTATTTCAAGAATACACATAAAAATAACAAGTAATTATAGAATATTTTTTGGACAAGTATACAAAAAATTGTTTGTTGATGATATAAAGATAGTTCTACATTTTACATACATTATGAACTCAAGATCATTGTTTACGCGCTCTAAACTTAGACATGTTCTTCTCTGTGACCAGCAGTATCCTCCTGCGAGTACACGAAGTAGGTCCGACATGAGATGCTTGGGCCTAGAAGGCTCCTTGTTTTTTCATGTTGTTCTTCCCCATCTTCTTTTTGCTATCACCTTTGTGACCTCATCCGCCTTCTGTCTGAACTTAAGGCGCTGATCCAACAACTTATTGGCAGTCTATTACATATGTTGCTCATCAAGCAACTTCATTACTCTGCCCCAAGCAAGCTTCTCCGGAGTCCTGACCGACTTTAGCCTTCCTTAGTTCTCATCAGGTAGACCTTTTACTGTGCATCCAGTTACACCAAAGCAGCGTCTCTTTGTAAGCCAGTTCCATAGATATGCATCTATCCTACTAAAGCACCAACTCTTTTCTTTGTAAGCCAGCTCCATAGATATGCATCTACCTCGCTAGCAGAGGGCGGGGCCGAACAATCGATGATGCTCCTGTGCCTCCCAACGTGCGACAGAGTGGTAGAGAGGCAGTGCGGTAGAGAGCGGTAGAACGGTGTACAGGAAGGAATCGTGGCCACGTTCTTTTGGTAACATATAAATAGTATATATTATAAAATTAAAGATATGATGATAGATTTAGGTCTAATTTTTTTAATGTTTTGAAACAATGTTTTTAAATTCAATAAAGAGTAATAAAAATATATAAATATATAGTATCATTTTGTCATTGTTTCCAATAAATAATTGATATTTTTCGCAGTTGTACCATACATTTTTCTAGTTATAATAACATGTCAACACTAACTAACGCTAGCTTACACTACAGGAAACTGGAGCTTTGCCGAGTGCTAAATATCGGGCACTCGGCAAAGCGCCTCTTTGCCGAGTGCCTGGCCAGGTGACACTTGGCAAAGAATGACACCAGGCAGAGGCCACCTTTGCCGAGTGTCCGGCACTCAGCAAAGATGGGCACTCCGTAAAGAGGCCTCTTTGCCTAGAGTCAGGCACTCGGCAAAGATGGGCACTCGGCAAATCTCGCCGGGGCAAACGACATCCATGGTCGTTATCTTTGCCGAGTGCCAGCCGTCTGGCACTCGGCAAAGAGATACTCTTTGCCGAGTGCCGAAAGGCTGGCACTCGGCAAAGAACCAATCTTTGCCGAGTGCCAGGCCTGACACTCGGCAAAGTGGTTTGTTTTTTAAGATTTTTGCCGCCAAATTTTTTTAACACTTTTCACATATCACCATGGTCAACATGTTCAAATTAGACACTTTTTCAAAAGTTTTTGTTATATTTTTTGACTTTATTTCATTTTCTTGAATTTTTCCGGAAGACGCAAGTTTGAACTGCGGGTGCATCGAATAATGGATTTTCATGATTTTAAAAATATTATTCTTGTTCTTAACCGTATGTTGAGGCCAAATCCAAAACCGGACCCGAGGTTTCGATCAACGTGCTCACGGGGCAACGCTTTCAAATTACGTGCGGGCGGTTTTTTAATTATAAAAAATGCAAATGAATTCCGAAAATCCCGAAACTTGGCGAGATGTTGTTACATCATATGCGTATGCCGTGAAAAAAATTTGAGAAAATTGCGAGCACGTTGTCACGTACGATGCTTACAAACCAGTACATCTCAAGATGTGATATCTGATATCACATGTTGAGATGTACTGGTTTATAAGCATCGTACGTGACAACTTGCTCAAAACTTTCTCAATTTTTTTCTCGGTATACGCATATGATGTAACAACATCTCGCCAAGTTTTGCGATTTTCAGAATTTATTTGTATTTTTTATAATTAAAAAACCGCCCGCACGTAATTTGGAAACGTTGCCCCGTGAGCACGTTGATCGAAACCTCGGGTCAGTTTTTGGATTTGGCCTCAACATACGGTTAAGAACAAGAATAATATTTTTTAAATCATGAAAATCCATTATTCGATGCACCCGCAGTTCAAACTTGCGTCTTTCGGGAAAATTTAAGAAAATAAAATAAAGTCAAAAAAAGCTTTGAAAAAGTGTCAAATTTGAACATATTGTCTATGGTAGTGTGGAAGTGCCTCAAAAAAATTTGGTGTCAAAATTTAAAAAATAAATAAAAACTTTGCCGAGTATCAGCCCTGGCACTCGGCAAAGACCCTCTTTGCCGAGTGCTGTGCCAGCTGGCACTCGGCAAAGCCTTGCCTGCTGGCCGGGGGATGTCTGCCACGTGGCCCCTCTTTGCCGAGTGCCAGATCGGCTGGCACTCAGCAAAGGTCCCCTCTTTGCCGAGTGCCAGCCGATCTGGCACTCGGCAAAGCCGTTCGAAAATAAAAAAATATAAAACACGCGCTCCACGGCCACACAGACCACACACGCGCGCGCCCACACACACCCACACACGCCGCCCGCTGCCGCGCCACCGCCCGCCACCGCGCCCCGCGCCCCCCGGCCGTCGCGCCCCGGCCCCGGCCCGCCCCGCCGCACCCCCCCCCGGGCCCGCCGCCCCCGGCCCCGCCGCCCCGGCCCCCCCCCCGCGCCCCTGCCCCGGCGGCCTCGACCCGGGCCCGCCCTGCCCGCCGCCCCCCCACGCGCCCCGCCCCCCCCGCCCCGCCGCCCCTGCCCCGGCGGCCTCGCCCGGGCCCGCCCTGCCCCGCCCGCCCCCGGCCCCGCCCCGCGCCGCGCCCCGGCCCGCCCCCCTGCAGCCGCCCCCCCGGCCGCGGCCACCCGCCCCAGCCCCGGCGCGCCCGTGCCCGACGCGTCCCACTGTGCCGACCGCCTGCTGGTGGTGGATAAGAGGAGAAGAGGAGAGGAGGAGAAGAGGAGAGGAGGAGGAGAGGAGGACAAAGAGAAGGAGGAGGGAGAAGAAGACGACGAGGAGGAGAATCACCGAGTTTGCCCCGTGCCACTCCACTCGACAGCGCATCCCAGCCTCGACCCTCGCCGCCGTAGGTATGGCCTTATCCACCATTCCCTTTTCTTTCCTGTGCCAAATGTTGTTATATATTTGTGGTGGTGAATGTGTTGTTGTTGTGGTTGTGGTGGATGTGGTGGCAATGTGATTGTGGTGGTGGTTGAGTTTGTGGTTTAGGTGGTGGTGGTTATGGAGGAGGAGGCGGTAGTATATGTGACTTTATAATTAAAGTATATGCTTGTGGTGGATGTTACTATGGTTGCCGGCCATCGTGCCGATGATTTTTTGCAGGTTTTGGGAACCTCGCCGTGCAGGGGAGGTTCTGTCGAATTTTTTTAAATGATAGTATTTTCTTGTTTTGCCGAGAAGAGCGGATCGGGAGTAGCCTCGCGCCGTGTTGGTCTGCCTGCATAGCGTCGTCTAGCCACTGCAGCGACTCGGCACTGCCCCGCTATCCTGTCTACACCGCCACCCTAGGTATAACCCTTGTACCCGTACGTTGGTCGTACATCTCATCACCCAGTTAGGCGTCTCCCGTTCGAAAGAGATACGATTCCAACCGTATCTCTTTCGGATTGTCCACGTATTTTGGACAGCCCGCGGATGCGTAGATGAGCTAGTTTCCATGTTTTGCTCCTGTCAGAGTCGGAGTTTTGGCACCACCTCCCTGTTGTTCTCCGGATACACACTCTCCCTGCCAGGACGTGTATCGGGAGAACAACGAGGAGGTGCTGCCGAAATTCTGTCTCGGGTAGGAGTAGAACATGGAAACTAACCCATCTACGCATCCTCGGGTGGGATTAGGACCTATCCTTCACCTATTAGATGGTAGGAACGCCGTGTAGATGCAATTGCTGGTTTTATTACTCGCTTACATATGTATATGCCAGAGGATGGATAACCGTGACTGGATGTACACGGGCCACGCAAGTAAGAGCACAGAATGGGTTACTAAGACCAATGCTTTCCTAGAGCATGCATTTGGTCCGACTGCTAAAGGGTCGAGTCGGATGTCGTGTCCCTGCAGCAAATGTGGGAACAAGAAAAGAAAATATAAGGATAACGTGGGGGTAGATCTTTACAAGTACAGATTCGTTGAAAACTATACTTGTTGGGTCCACCATGGTGAAGCCAATCGGATTAGAGAGGAGGTGGTGAGACAATGCCTCGAGGAGTATGATGGAGATGCCGGGGTAGCAGACATGATGGGAGACTTTCAAGAGGCACAATTCGGTGAAGGATTGGAGGAGCAAGAGGAAACCGCAAAGGCGTTCTATGACATGATGTCTTTGGCACAGAAGCCGCTTCATGAAAAGACAATGGTTTCACAACTGGATGCCATTGGACGCCTAATGGGGTTCAAGTCGCAGTATAGCTTGAGTCGAGACGCCTTCAATGGCATGTTGGCAATTTTGGGCACCCTGTTGCCGGAGGGTCACATTCTGCCGAAGAACACGTACAAGTCACAGAAACTTCTTCGTGCACTTAAGATGCCGTATGAGCAGATCCATGCTTGTCCAAAAGGGTGTGTCCTATTCAGGAAAGATCACGAGAAAGCAACACACTGTCCAAAGTGCAAAGCCTCTAGGTATGTGGAGGTAGACCATGGAGATGGCAAGAAGGAACAACTTAATATCCCCGAGATGGTCCTACGGTACCTTCCTTTCATACCTAGGATCCAACGACTGTACATGACATAAGACTCTGCAAAACAGATGACATGGCACAAGAATGGCAAAAGATACAATCCTGACAAGATGGTACACCCATTGGATGGTGAAGCATGGAAGCACTTCGATGCCATGCATCCTGGCAAAGCTATGGAGGCTCGGAATGTATGTGTGGCGCTGGCAACAGATGGGTTCAACCCGTATGGAATGATGGCGGCCCCGTACACTTGTTGGCCTGTGTTCGTGATCCCCCTCAATCTCCCTCCCGGTGTTATGTTTGACCCTAAGAACGTATTCTTGTCGCTAATAATTCCTGGACACCCGGGGAACAATATGGGTGTGTTCATGGAGCCTTTGTTGGATGAATTGTTCAAAGCTTGGGAAAACCCGGTACTGACATATGACCGAGCAACAACGAAGAACTTCAAAATGCATGTGTGGTACCAGTACTCCCTGCATGACTTCCTGGCGTATGGCTTATTTAGCGCTTGGCGTGTTCACGGGAAGTTCCCATGCTCAATATGCAAGGCAGCTGTGAAGTTCACTTTGTTGAAGAAGGGAGGCAAGTATTCTTCATTCGACCAACATCGTCAATTCTTGCCTCTTGACCATCCGTTCAGACGTGACATCAAGCACTTCAGGAAAGGTGTTCAAGTCACCAACCCCATTCCTCAGTTCAAGAGAGGTTCCGAGCTCCGTGCCGATATAGAGGCTCTGAAGTTTGATAAAGACAATGGTCATTTTTTCGGGTACGGAGAGGAACACATGTGGACCCATATATCGGGCTTGACTAGACTCCCCTATTTCAATGACCTTCTTTGTCCGCACTACATCGATGTAATGCACACAGAAAAGAATATCATTGAGGCACTCTTTGCAACACTCATGGACACCGAAAAGTCAAAGGACAACGTTAAGGCTAGACTGGACCTGCAAGAGATGTGCGATAGACCAAAGCTAGTGATGAAGGCGCCTGGTGCTGGCAAGAAATGGAAAAGAGGTCCGACCGATTATATATTGAAAAGATACCATAGGAAGAAAGTACTACAGTGGATCCAGGCGTTAAGGTTCCCTGATGGGTATGCGGCGAATCTGAGGAGGGGAGTGAACTTGTCTACTATGCGAGTGTTAGGGATGAAGAGTCATGACTACCACATATGGATCGAGCGGCTCCTTCCTGCGATGACCCGGGGATACCTCCCCGAGCCTGTGTGGCGCGTGCTGGCAGAGTTGAGCTATTTCTTTCGCCAGCTTTGTGCCAAGGAGCTATCTCATGACGTGATTGCTAACCTAGAGGAAGTGGCACCTGTGTTGATCCGCAAGTTGGAGATGATCTTTCCACCCGGCTTCTTCCTGCCGATGCAGCATCTGATTTTGCACCTACCGTACGAGGCACGGATGGGGGGGCCCGTGCAGTGCCATTGTTGCTTTCCAGTCGAGAGATGTCTAAAGGTTCTTCGGAAAAAGTGTAGAAATAAAGCCAAAATAGAGGCTTCCGTGGCAGAAGCATTTATTCTGGAGGAGGTGTCGAACTTCACAACAACATATTATAAGGATAACCTTCCTAGCGTGCACAATCCACCCTCTCGTTACAACGTCAATGAGAGTTTATCGAACCTCAGCCTTTTCAAAGGCCAACTCGGAAGAACAAGCGCATCAAGGACCTTGATGTTGCGGCATGATGAGTGGCACACTATCATGTTGTATGTGTTGTTGAACCTTGACGAAGTGACTCCTTATGTGTAGTAAGTTCTCAATGAGCTTGTTACATGCGCCGTCACTATCTCCAATGTATTGATTCGACCCCCTTGTTTTTAAGGAAATTTATTGATGAATACTGGAGAGAGGATAGGGAACCTTCCTCTGAAGAACAAGACCATCTTCTCAAAAATGGTGTGCCCGATTTCATTTCGTGGTTTAGTACGAAGGTACCACCCAACTAACCTTGTATTTCATTTAGGGTCAAGTCATTCACCGTTTATGATGTGAATGACTATTGCTTTCACACAAGCAGCTACGAGCAGAGTCGGCCCAATGGAAAGACCACGAATACCGAAGTTCGTACGCCCGACACCGATGAGCGCGACTATTATGGCATAGTCGAAGAAATATATGAGCTCAACTTTGAGGGTACCAAAGCTATTAATCCAGTGGTATTCAAATGTCATTGGTTCGATCCTGATGTCACGAGAAGAGCCCCTGAGATTGGGCTAGTCGAAATTCGACAGGACTCCGTTTACAAGGGAGACGATGTCTATATTGTGGCTCAACAGGCCACACAAGTTTATTATCTCCCATGGGCGTGTCAAGAAGACGACAATCTTATGGGTTGGTACCTTGTGCAGTTAGTATCGCCGCGCGGTAAAGCGCCTCTCCCAAACGATGATGATTACAACTTCGACCCAAACACATATAGCGGAGAGTTCTTTCAACCTGAGGGGCTAGAAGGGAGGTTTGACATTGACATTTTTGAGCTGATGGACATCGAAGAAGACGATGACAATGATATTGATGAAGACGAGGGTGATGAGGTGCACAATGCCAAGGACTTAAGAATGCTTGAGCGATTACAGTTTGGTGGTGACATTGATGAGGACGAGGGTGATGAGGACGAGGGAGACGACGCCGATTGTTTCGACAATATTGACAGTGATGATGACACACGTGTGCCACGAGCCAACACACGAGGGGCACTAGCCACTGACAATCGCGGAGATAATTTTTAATTCATGTAATGCTATATTGTTATAATTATTTTGCAATTATGTTTCGTTCATTTTGTATCTCTTTATAAATACTTATCGTTTATTTATGCTAATTGATTTTATCTTTGTAATGGTAGGCACTCGACAAAATGTCGGGCGGGAGGCGGCAACAGCGACGGGTCAACTCGCGCTACCAGAGGTCCAGCTCACCACCCACCGCAGCCGAGGAGGCGTCGACGAGGAGGGCGAGGACCGGCCACCCCCGCGGACGTCCTAGGAGGGAGCCGACTCCCGACCCGACTCCCGACCCGGCGCAGACCTCCTCGGACGACGACCAGGGGGACGCTAGAGGGACGACCAGGAGGACGTCGGACGACGACACCACTTCCTCGGAGGGTCGCTAGGGGGACCAGGGGGACGAGGGTGGCGAGATCGTAGGTGCCTCAGGAGGGGGTTCCACTTCCTCTGCTTCGAGCATAGTCTACTTGCGCGGCCCCTCGCAGCCCCCGCAGCAGCGGATCGCACCTAGCCGCCGCCCGGTGATTCGACCTTACGGCGACAAGTAAGTTACCATTAATATTTTCACTACTTGTTCACATGACATGTTCAAAATTGAACTTTCGACTAACAGTTGTTCTTAATGACTCATGCAGGAACTGGGAACTTGTGGCAGGGGGCAAGACACGCCATATCAATGGCATGTTAAGTCTTCTGATTCGGAAGAACTACCCTGGCTTGGTCACCTACGCTGGGGTTAGGTCACCGCCCTGGACGTGGGACCACTTCGGTGCCACTAAGGACCCCACGTACACAACCGTTGCAGCGCGGATTAGGGTCGAGTTCTGGGTGAGTCTTGCTTGCACAACATTTCTCAATGATACATATTTGTTGGACGTTCTTGAAATAATGAAAGGGTACATGTTGTCTTTATGCAGGTGTACTTTGCGTGCGAGGCGGGGAGAGAGGCCGAGGCGTTGACGTGCAGGACAAGGTCTGCAGGTCCCGGCTCGCGGATCTGTACCATGAGGCGCGGATCCAGTGCGTCATCAACTACAACGCCGACGTGTTAGGGAAGGCGGTGAAGAAGGCGGACGCTAGGCAGATGATGCTGACCAGGGAGACCGACCTCACTAGGGAGCAGTACATCCAGGTACGTACAAAACAGTAATACTGATTAGTCCATCCATCACTTAGCGGCTCTTCTAACATATTAAATACTTATTGTCTTGCAGTTTTGCCCTGGTTGGTGCGCCAATCACCTAGACTGCTGGTTGTCCATTGTGGACAAGTGGAAATCAGACGAGTGGTACGAGAGGCACGGTGCCCGCCGAGACTGCCGCCTGCAGATGCCTGGGGTGCCACACCACCAAGGCAACCTTAGCCTCAACGCGTACGCCGACAGATGGGTATGCTCTACTGATTTTTTTATTCTAACACTCAATTACTCATTACTAGTAATCATCTGTGTGTTTTTCTCGCAGTCCCAGTCGCATGGTGGTGAGGAGTGCCCCCCTTTCAAGGTGTACCACTTGTCACACTAAGGCAAGGCGACTGCAGCGAGCACCCAGTACAACCCGAACGCCGGGCCCGAGGCATACACCAACGCGAACGCCTACACCAAGGTCACCAAGTACACCTCGGCGGCTCGCGAGCGCCATGGGGAGGACTTCGATCCAGCCACCCAGCCCCTAGATACAGACCTGGTGATGAGGCTGGGAGGAGGGAAGCAGCACGACCGGTACTGGATAGCCAACAACGCAGTTGACTTGTCCTCTGTTCCTAACCTCGCCGAGATTCGAGCTGCCAGCACGAGCTCCTCCGTCCCCATACGACCTCGGCAGCCGACCTCACAGCAGATGATGGCAGCACTTCAGGTAAGTACTGTTCTATTCGTCGTTCATTGCTTTTACACATATACCTTGTCTTTGCATTGTTTAAACCTTACGGGACGAATTTTGCAGTCCCAGATGCAGGCCCAGGCGGACCAGGTGCAGAGGTTGCAGGCCATGCACGAGGCCCAGGCAGCGGCCCATCGTCGCGAGTTACTGGCCGTCCAGCAGCGGGAGGCGCAGAGGACGCAGGACATAGCTCACTTCTTTGGGAGCCTGAACATCCCGGGTGTTGTCGTGCCTCCCTCGCTGCTCACTCCTTTTGTGCCTCCTGTTACTCCTTCGACAGAGACTCCGGTGAGTATATATGGTTGTTTATATTTCTTTAACTTTTACGGCGTCCTCCAGGTGCTAACGAATTTGCTTCTTCTTTGTGCACTCACAGTCGGAGGGTTCGGCACCGACTCCTCAATCTGGCCTTCCTCCGCACACTCTGCACATCACTGGTGGCCCTCCTCCGCAGTCTGGGTGGCTCCCCGGTGGCCCTCCTCCGCCCTATGGGTGGCCAGGTTACCTTCCTAACCAGTCGGGGTACACCGGGTGGCTATCTAGACCTCCGGGTTGGCAAGGTGGTCCTTCGGGCGGGTCGTGGGACGCGTGGCAAGGTGGGGGTTCTTCACAATCTGAGCACCAAGGTGAGGAGTGATGGCCGACTTAGATTTGTCATGGACTAGTGAGATGGATGTGATGGACTTGTGAGCTTGTGATCACTACAAGAAATCATTGGTTTTTTGACATAAAATCCATTTGTGACGCTGGTTTTTTGACGTTAATTATGACATAGTCATGTGAATTATGACATTAGTTATGTGAATTATGACATCGGTTGTGTGTATTATGACAAAGTGCAATGTCAAAAGATGATTTCCCTTCAACTCATGTCATAACTAACGTATTATGACATAAACTTATGTCATAACTAGCGCATTATGTCATAAATACATCATAATTAACGTCAAAAAACCAGCGTCACAAATGGTTTTTATGTCAAAAAACCAACGATTTCTTATAGTGGATGAACTTGTCATAAACTTGTGAGCTTGTGATGCATGGAGACTGAATGTGTTGTCTGAAATGGATATGCATGTGATATATTGAGTTCTGTGTGATGGAATATGTATGTGTGATATATATATATATATATATTATGCCTTCTGTGTTGGAAAATGAAAACAGAAAAAGAAAAATTCAATTTTTCCCAGCTTTGCCGAGTGCCACACTCGGCAAAGAAGCCACGGCACTCGGCAAAGCTGAGCAAATTTCCCCAGCTCGGCCTCTTTGCCAAGTGCCGTGACCATGACACTCGGCAAAGAGGCCCTCTTTGCCGAGTGCCAGTCCACGTGACACTCGGCAAAGAGGCCCTCTTTGCTGAGTGCCGGCCCACGTGACACTTGACAAAGAGGGCCTCTTTGCCGAGCGTCACTCGACAAAGAGGGCCGGCACTCGGCAAAGAGGCCTCCTTTGCCGAGTGCCGGTCCGTCAGTTGACGGCTCCCGTTTGCTTCGCCGAGTGCTGACCTAGCACTCGACGAAGCCTTTGCCGAGTGCCCGATATTTGGCACTTGGCAAAGAAATCTTTGCCGGCTTTTTCTTCGCCGAGTGCCCTTTGCCGAGTGCGAGAGACCCTTTGCCGAGTGCTGCCAGCACTCGGCAAAGCCTGAACCTCTTATAGTGTTAGTTTAGCTAAGCTTGGCCTCGGCACGAGCGCCGCGATGGCATGGATGGTCTGCCGGTCTAGTGGTCTCCCGTATTGCCTTGCATGCATTCAATTTCGCATGGCAAGCAGGCACTTTGGCAGGCGCAGCAGGCTTCGCTAGAGAGGGAGGAAATTACGGCACCTCCCATATACAGTATATAGATGAGAGACGGCTAGTGTGGAGTCAGCATCGGTATTTGTTACGTATTAGAGAGACGGCATCAAGGAAGAAGAAAAAGATAAGGAAAAAAAAGGAAAATAATGTGGGAGGTGGGAATCGAACCGTGGGCTGCAGGCACCAACGTAAGAGGCAGGCATGGGCATAGAAGACGGGAGAATACCATACACATAATTCTGGTCGTTGGATTTGAGTGACTAAAGAGAGAGAAGATTGAGAATTAATCTGGATGATTGATTTCTATGAAGTTATTTTTCTGGGTACATTTTTTGGGTGTGCGGAGGATGGTCATCTCAGTGGGGGAAGTTTTTTTTGGTACACCTAACAAAGAAAAAGGTTGGTGCTTTAGTAGGGTAGATGATAGTGTATTCGGGTCCCTAACCCTTGAGCTTTGATTTATAGGTCCCCAAACTTATATAAAGTGTCATATGGAATCCCTAACTCGCGGATTTTGATTTTTGAGTTCTAAAACTTGTATGGATATGTCATCTAGGTCCACGAACTCGCACGTCAAAACACAAATGGTAATGTGTCATGCTAATTGTGTGTTTACATGCAAGTTTATGGACCTGAAGATGGCATCGTTGTACAAGTTTTGCGACTTAAGAATCAAAATTAAAGAACTGGTACAAGGGCCATAAATCAAGATTCGAGAGTTAGGGAGCCGATGCTAATTTTACTTTTTTAAAAACTATGGATTTGATTGCTCGTACGTACAACACCTGAATATAGAAGTAAGAGGAAAGTTCATGGCCGGTCCTTGAACTTGTATCGGTGTGTCATTCCGGTCCTCCAATTCATAAAGTGTGTCATCTTGGTCCCTAAACTATGTTTAGGTCTTATATTCATCCAAATGGGCATGTATCCATACCCGCGTACTGAGATAATACTTGATTGCATAAAATAAAAGAGTAGTGGGGGTTACATATAAAATTATCTAGACATAAAAATTATATTGATATTTATAAACTTCATTGGAGTTGTTTTTGAAAAAGCTCATTTTTTTCTCTCATCATGTTGCGCTCCCGCGATTAGCGGCGGCGCCGATTAACCCGAGCATGTCATGGCGATGGTGGAGCAGTTGTGTCATGCCTCGATCGGGCATGAAGCCATGGTCACTGGCGCACGGGTCCATGAGGGTGGCAACACTAGTGCGTACCATGTCTATGCGTGCGATGGAGCACGTAGCGAGCGCTGGTGGTTGTGGTGGGTGGCCCAGCGCCGTGACCCAGCTGTTGCTGATGGTGCAGGGTGGCTGCTCGAAACGAGGCAACCAGAAGGCGCAATACTTGTTGAAGCTGCTCGACCGGTGTTAGCGGGCGGTGCAACTGCAACAAGCGGTGGCGCGTCCCGACATGGGAGCGGCGGGTCTCGCGACCAGCAGTATGCACTCACCTACCCCGACGTGATGGTGTGGTTCGGCGCTCGTGCGCTCGCCTCTTCGGCGTGGCAGCCATGGCTGCATGCGCGCTTGCTTGCCCCCGACGCGACAGTGCAACCTACGGTGTGGGGAGTAGCACAGAGTGGAGTTCGTGGTACGCGGGCTGGTTGGATCAGCTTCCCCGACGCAAGGAGCAGCTCCCCCGGTGCGATGACGCTGGCACAGGAAGTAGCATAGGGCAGCGCACGTGAGTAGTAGCTGCCACCGGCACACGGGCAAGCTGCTGCTGCTACTGCCGTAGCTCCACATGCACACAGCAACGCGCCGACGAGCTGACCATGCATGCGAGAGAGAAGATGAGAGATAAAACTGACATGTGAGGTTAAACCCATTTGGACATATACGAGACCCAAACAGAGTTTAGGGACCAAAATGATACACTTTATAAGTTGGAGGACCGAGATGACACACCGTTACAAGTTCGAGGACCGGCCACAAACTTTACTCTAGAAGTAATATATTTTGTTGAGGTGGTTGGTTACCTCTTAGCGATAGTTGTGGGAACATGGAAGTAATATATGAAAGAAACGGTAGAGATGAATATACAAAGGGACTGGCAGAAAAGAACTCAGTGCTGTGCATCAGAATTCAGAAGAGACCATGTATGGTTGAAATTTGGCAAAAATGGAAATGGTGCCTTCCATGCTGATATATGCCTGGCAATAAGAGAGGGCACCTCTACTTGGGAACAATGAAAGTAAATGAATGAAAATTTCTTCTGAGATACACTACTGCATACCGGCACTTTGCCGAGTGTTTTTACACTCGGCAAAGTGCGGATACATGGGTGTATACCGGATCTTGAGTGATGAGTGATTGTCAACTGGGATGATGCGCATGTTCTTTGGCTTGTGTTGTGCAGGTATTGAGCACAGATACGGTGATCAAAGACAAGATGAAGGTCAAGTAGAGACGTGTCGTGCCGTTGGAGCCGGAGCGGTGAAGGGCGAACGTGAGGCTTGGACTTACGGACCGGGGGTTGGTCGTGAAGACAGGTTTCCCGGTTTCGGCCTCAAAACCGGGGGCGAGGTCTGTGAAAAGGACGAGCAGAGCGGTGGCGGCACGTGGCGACAATCGGTGAGGTTGCGTCGAGGCAACGCTACCAGTTGTGCGGGCGTGGCGGTCGGATCAACATCTACTTCGAGTTGGTCCAGAATAACCCTAGGGTTTAGCTGGTTCGCTCTGTAATTAGTTAGGGGTAGAGTGAGAACTAGAATTAGGATAAGTAGAGGGAGACACCCACCTCCCATCCTATATCAGTCATTTTGCTATTCTTCACTTAGGGTTTCCTGTTCTCCCACATCCCTGCTGTAGCTACTGAGATCCGCTGAGAACCATACCTCTGTGTTCATGAGATTTTGAGGAAGTGAGACCGTAATCTCACTGTTGTAACGTGTGGTAGCCACACGGTTGCAAATTCGTGGTTTGATTCGCATTTTCAATTTGTTCTTCGCGTTCTTCGTTTCTCCACGATTTTCCCGTCACTCGATCTCCCTCTCTATTGCGTCTTTTTGAAATCCACTTGAATCAACTTGTTCTTTGATGTGAGGAGATCATTTCCACCGAAGGAATTCATCTAACTTCTCACGAACAAGTAGATCGGGTCGATTCAAGTTTCGTGGCGCTTTTTGGTTCATACACCATCTTTTTCGATTCCCGTTGATTGAGTTGATTTGAGCGGATGATTTCTTGGGGATAGTCTCCTAACTACCTCGTGATCATCTTATCCAAGTTTGGAATCAAGGGATTTTGATTTGAATCAGATTTGGGAAAATTTGGGAGAAGTGTGTTTGGAATCGCCCTCACTGAGTGACCGCGGACAGTCCGCGCGTCGGGCTCGAGCCGGATCAGTGGCTTCACAGCTCGACTGTTCCTGTCCAGGTTGACCGGCGGACAGTCCGCCGTTGTAATCCGCGGACAGTCCAGGGATTGTTCAGCAACCTTGCTGTTTTGTCCGATTAGCCGGCGGACTGTGACACCCTGAAAATCGCTTTTGAGAAAATAGAGTTTAATCTGACTTTGTTTATTTTGTTTTCATGAAGTACATAGACCAAATAATAATTTTTGGAGAAATAATAAAATAAGTTGGGGCTTAGAAACATTTTTGTTGCATTCATGCTAGGGCATATTATTTTTTTGAGTGTAGGAATAGTGTCGAGTGGTTCAAATTCAAATTTGATTTGAATTTGGGCAAGTTTCAAAAGAATTTAAAAAGAAAAGCCTTTTCTTTTTCCCCCTCACCCATCCCACCCTTTTGGCCCGAAGCTGCAAGCCAGCCCAGCCGCGGCCCAGCTCTCGCTCGGCCCGCTCCCTCCCTTCCCCTTTTCTCCCCGCGCCTGCTCGGCCCAGCTGGCCCGCCCCGCGCTCGCCTTTCCCCTTCATGCGCGCCAGCCCGAGCAGCGGCCCAGCACCCCCGCGCAGCCGCAACGGCCCGCTTGCCCGCGCGCGCCCCGCAGCCGCTGACAGCCCAGCCCCGCCCGTCAGCGCGTCCGCGCTCGCCTGCCACCCTGACCCCACTTGTCAGCCCCCGCGCCCCTTCACCTACCTCGCGACGCTCAGCGTCCGCGCCGCCGCCGCCCCCTCCTCTCCTGAAACCGCCGCGGAGTGGCCTTCAAAGCCACTCGGCTTCCTTTAAGCCTCGGTGGAGCTTCCCCCTACTCTTCGCCGGCCACCCCGAACCATATAAAGCCCGGGCCGAAGCCCCGAGCCCCTCCCTCACGCCTCCCGTTCACGCCCCTCTTTGCTCGCCTTCTGCTCACCTCGCCGGCTGCCCTAGCGCCCCTCCGAGCCACCGAAGATCCCGCCGCCGTCGTTTGGTGTCGTGGTGAGCTCCCTCGCCGTGCCCGAGGCCGCTAGCGTGCTCGCCGTCCTCCCCGCGTCTCCCCGGTGTGGTTCGTTTGGCTAGCAGAGGCCTGGAGCGCCCTCCGGTGAAGCTCCAGTGGCCTCCCATGGCGCCGCCGTGCGCCGGTGGCTCCGGCCGCCGCCCGCCGCCGCCTCGCGCCGCCCCGAGCCTCCTGCGTCGTCCGATCGGCTACGGACGGCCGGGATTAGATCCCAACCCCCGAAGGGGTATGCACCGGTCGCGTGGACCGATGGACCCGCAACCCCGCGCGGTCCACCGTCAGCTGGTGGACCCGCCCAGTACCGTCGCGCCGCGTGGCGCCGTGTCGGCGCCAGCGCGGCAGCCACTGCCGCTTTTGCAGAAAAGCCCCTGCACTTTTACAAAATAACCCGCAGTCCTAGCGCAGTTCAAAAAGCTATAAATTAGGTCCTGTTTTCTTCTAGTTTAGCCCCTGAGCTTTTCGAAAATGAGACTCACCATTCAGGCTTTGCAGAATCACGTGTGAGCCCCCGTCGTCTACCGATAATTGCGTTTAGATCCTCGGTTTTCGCAAGTTAGGCCCCGGAAAATGAGTTTTATTTATAAAAGTGCCCCTGAAACTTGTTTTCTTTATAACTTTCTCGTTTTTAGTCCGATTAGAGTGATCTTTACGTTCATGTGATCGTATCGACGACTAGAATAGTTTTATATATGTTTCTCTATCTGTTTTTGATGCTTGGTGTACTGTTCTAATATAAGTATATTTTATCTGCATGTGATGATTGGAATGGATGTTTGTGTGATGCCTTTGACCCCGTTTAGAGTTCAAGATGTTCAAGGTTATCAGGAAGAAGATCTCTGAAGAAGTGAGACCATCAACACGAATTATTGGAAGGCAAGTATAACCTACGGTTTCCTTGTTACCTATTAACTGCAAGACTAAATATCATCATGCATGTGTCATAACTTGATAAACCATAGGACAAACCTAGTTTCACTTGATCTTATTACCTTGTACCTATGGAAGGGTTTTTGCATAATATGTTTAGTAATGCTATGCGCTATTAATTGCTAAATGTTAATATTGATTAATGATTATGGAACAATGTTAAAAGAGGCTTTTTAACCACATTAGGGCACTGGAGCATGTTGTTCGCTCAGTGACCCACCCCAGGGACTATCTTTTAAAGCGGCCACCTGGGAGATCCCGTGCAGCCTTGGGAATCATATGGCTCTGATCTTAGTCGTATAACTAGACTTTCTCTAGCTTGTAGTAGTTACCGAAAGGCCCTAGAGGGGGGAACTGGGTTTAAGAATGGCTTCCTTGCCTGTCAAGATGTGTATTGGTCGGCTGTCAGGTGTGCCATCTTGAAGGGGGCCTCCATTCGCTTGGACACCTAAACCTTGCAGCTACTACTTGTTAGGGTAGCTAGTGAAAGGCTACGTAGTGAAACCCTACCGTACTTCCATAGAGGAGGTAATGTGGGCCTTGCAAACCCCGGCATATGGGAATCACGGCCTAAGGTGAAAGTGTACAACCTCTGCAGAGTGTAAACCTGATATATCAGCCGTGCTCACGGATATGAGCGGCTCGGATCCTTTTTAAGCAGTCCATGGTGGGGTATGTTGGTGGTTGGTGGTCTACCTCTTTTTAACATAATGATTATCACTTACCATGGGACAACAGGGTTCATACAGCTAGTAAAGTAAGGTTAATATAAAATATGATCAACTTAAAATGCTAACCGCAGTTAACCATGTCAAGCCTTTGAGCCTTGCATCCCCGTAAGTTGTACTTGCTGAGCATGGTGAGCTGACGCTTGTCGTTGGTTCACAAAAATCCCGGATGGGTACCAGATGGTGAATTCAAGTGAAGAATTACAGAAGATGTTCCAAGAGTTCTAGGCGGGTGTTCCCTCAGTCAACCGTCCCTGTGGAGTTTGGAGTCCCGAAGAATAGTTTCCGCTCTGCTTTGTTTTAGATGTAAGTCTTGTTGTAACTATGTTTCGATATGTAATAAAGCATTGTCTTTGGGAAAATTCCATATTTGTTGCTATATGTGTCTTGTGGACTTCCTGGGCACACATATAGTGGTCACTTGGTATTCTTCGGAAAACCGGGTGTTACAAATTGGTATCAAAGCAATGTTGACTGTAGGACGCAAGCCTAGTTAGAAAGGGAAGTTTTAGCATGTTTTCATCCTTGCTTAATCCTTGCTTTCTCTTCAACCTTGTTATTTGATAAAAGAAATCCTACGACTACCTCTGTTCTATTATAAAACCTTGCCTCCTTTCTAAATCTTCTCTCTCTTTTAGATGGACCATAACAAGGATACCACCAACACCAAAGGTCAGGAGGACCAGGCTATGTTCCCCAAGAATGCGTTTGACAAGGAGAAGCTTCTAGCCATGCAAAGAAAAGTATTAGAAGGTATGGCTCAACATGGGAATTCAATCAAGGGACCAGTGAAAAGACAAGTAGCAGAAGCTTGGAAGAATATGAAATCCAATGAAGATGTAGACAGTAAGATATATGCTTGGAAGTCAGGATCAATGTCGTTGCTGCAAGCATTATGGCTTTCCCTGTCTGCAAAACAAGTCAACTAAGAAGCAAATCAAGGAGAACCCCTATGGTAAGACCAACGTGGATAAGAAGAGAAAGGCAGACTCAATGGAGAGCAACCAACAGTCAGCTGGAACAAATTCACATGAGGTATACATTGATGGGTGGACCATCACCTACAAGGAGTTTCAACCGCGGAAGACCAAACAAGCCAAGAAACGAGTCAAGAAGCAAGCTAATCAGATAAAGGTGAACCTTCCAAGTCAACAAGATAACAATACCCCAGGTGACAATCTAAACACGAAAGATCCAGCCAAGAGAAGGTGTTATCATTGTCAAGAAGAGGGACACTTTATTAAGTTTTGCCTACAGAAGAATCAACAACTGTACCATGGAAGTAACCAGAGTCAAGACACTGTAGAACAACCTCTAGCAAGTGTTGCCAACATCTCGTATGAAGAAACCCCCTGATGAGCTTGAGAAAAGGATCGGATGAGTCACTCTCAAACTCATGCAAGAGATGCCACCAAGATATCCCTGTAACCATGTCGTCTCTAAGGATTAGGAGCTTATGCCCTTTATATAATAAAACCGCTAGTCGCGAGGTTGAGTCTTTGTGTGGAGTATGAACCTTTATTGTGAAAGTTGGTTTATCATTATGTATATGCTTGTTTTGGATCTTTGTAATGATTGTTAAGAGTTAATGAGTAGATAGTTGGGGTATTGTTTTCGATCTCTCATCCTTGTGTTCTCTCAATCTATCCTAAATCCATCAATGAAGTCTCTTATCAAGCCATGCTTGAAGGTCATCTCCCTCTTTCTCATGCTACCTTTGTTAAACGACAGATGTCAGGCACAAGAAATGATGATGTGCAACTTTTCTCTCAAGAACCAAACCTGTCATATTCTACCAGCTCTCTGATGGAGATTAACACTCCTAGTGAAGAATGTTACAATGGTGAAGAGAATGGACATGATATGAATAACTGTACTGAGAATCTTGATTCGAGTAATCAAAGTCAAAATCAACCACATCAGCAACAGATACGAAAGGTTCGTAAGGAGCAAGCAAAAGGAAATAAAGTAAAAAGGAATTGTATCCAAGGGAGGTTGAACCAGGTGGATATAAATACCACTTACAGAGCTCAAGAGGTCATATATGGTTTGTTACTAGTAAACTCAGTCAATGCCATGGTTTTGTTTGATCCCAAAGCTTCGCATTCGTTCATCTCTAGCAAATTTGTTGAAAGTCATAGTATACCTATGTTTCCAATGAGGAAGCCCATGACAGTTAACTCTTCAAGAGGAGAAATGAAAGCAAACCGAATGTGTCCGAAGGTTAGACTGGATATAAAGGGAGTAAACTTCAAGGCAAACCTTATAGTTTTGAAGATAACTGAGATCGATGTTATCCTTGGAATGGGATGGCTATCTGCTTGTGATGGAGTAATTAACTACGCCCAATGTTCAATACTTCTAACAACCCCGTCAGGAGAAAGAATTGAATATCAAGGAATTCAACCTCTACCCCAGGAGTATGAAGTTGACCTAATAGAAGGTGTGAACCCAGAGGATGATTATGTAAACTGTGAGACTTCATATGTTCTTAAGGAGGAACAAGCACGCTTGAAGAGAGCCAAATACAACAGATGACTTCACATGCGATGAGTATTCAATCAGGTTATGAAGATCGGACAATAACAACCAAGGTGTCATATGAAGTTCGGATATGTTTCTGAGTTCAGTGTTTTGTTGGCAAGTCAGTTGTAACCCTTGTTTTAAGGGGGGTAGCCGTTCAGTCGAACCTCCGTGATATCAGGTATAAAAGATCAGTTATGAATCACTTGTCAAGTTGTTTTACATGTGGAGGTGATGGAATGGCTAATCAAGTTCTCATTTCCGTTTTTCCCAAGATCCTTTGTTGTTCTCTTCCTGCCAAGTCTCTTCAAATCTCGAGGACGAGATTCTTTTTAAGGGGGGTAGGTTTGTGACACCCTGAAAATTGCTTTTGAGAAAATAGAGTTTAATCTAACTTTGTTTATTTTGTTTTCATGAAATACATAGACCAAATAATAATTTTTGGAGAAATAATAAAATAAGTTGGGGCTTAGAAACATTTTTGTTGCATTCATGCTGGGGCATATTATTTTTTTTGAGTGTAGGAATAGTGTTGAGTGGTTCAAATTCAAATTTGATTTGAATTTGGGCAAGTTTCAAAAGAATTTAAAAAGAAAAGCCTTTTCTTTTTCCCCCTCACCCATCCCACCCTTTTGGTCCGAAGCTGCAAGCCAGCCCAGCCGCGGCCCAGCTCTCGCTCGGCCCGCTCCCTCCCTTCCCCTCCTCTCCCCGCGCCAGCTCGGCCCAGCTGGCCCGCCGCGCGCTCGCCTTTCCCCTTCACGCGCGCCAGCCCGAGCAGCGGCCCAGCACCCCCGCGCAGCCGCAGCGGCCCGCTCCCGCTCGCCCGCGCGTGCCCCGCAGCCGTTGAAAGCCCAGCCCCGCCCATCAGCGCGTCCGCGCCCGACTGCCACCCTGGCCCCACCTGTCAGCTGTGACACCCCAATTTTAAGAACAAAATTGGAGCACAATATATGTATGCCAGGATCAATTTTCATACATATATCCACATCATAGTAAATATCAAAACAATGCTTTATTAATAATATCGAACTTTGTTACATAAATGACCCTCGGGTCTGAAATAAAAAGTACAGACTCTCATGATAACGAACTCTAATGAAGACTCTGATGTAGATGCGGAAATCTGGACTCCATCTCCACAGGAAGGTCGACCGGGGGTAGCGCCATCCTAGAACAGGTCTTCAGGGTCGTAGCCTCCGTCTTCTGGATACTCCTGCTCCTCGTACGCGTAGTCTCCAGCGTCTGGGTGGGGTAGCAGGGGGACAAAGAGGAAGGGTGAGTACATCGAAATGTACTCCGCAAGTGTAGGAAATATATGCTTATGAGGCTTATAACAAAGGTAGGCTGACTTTGTTTGACTCAAGCGCCCTAAGCGACACACCTTATTAATCCTATTAATCCTATGCACCTATTTACTAGGTTATAGCCACAGATACTGTAGAAAAGTAACAACACTCGGAGCCGCACCGAGCAAGCCACACTCGGAGTCACACCGAGCAACCAACACCTGAAGTCCATCAGGCAACCGCACCTGAAGTCCATCAGATGACCCGAACCCAAAACCAACCAGTAACCAACTAATCTCGAAGAAGTCCAAGCCCGCTTGTGACCATGAGCACGGCTGATATATCAGTTTTACACTCTGCAGAGTTTGCACATCGTTACCCATGAGTCGTGCAGATCCCGTCACGCTAAACACTGCCGAGGTGCATAGCGGGTTGCACTGCAAGGCCTTTACAAAGCCCCTCCAAGTCTGTGTTACACGTACTCTAAGGTTTCTCCCCTGTCCATAAGTCAACGACCCCAAGGGACCCCTCTTGAGCCACTATACAACCCCCGTGTAGCATAACTTAGAGGAAACTAATTAATTAGCCAGGTCCAGCCCATCCAGATCTCATGGCTGCGCTGTTTTGCCGGGTTACTTGTCCAAGAACCGGGTCCTAGGGATCCAGGCAGGATATGTCTAGCACGAGCCCCGAACCAAAAACCAAAAGCAGCTGCCGAGTCCCACGGCACAAAACCACCAATACGGGTCCATCCTGCCGGATTTACCTAATAACCATGTTACTACAAAATTACCATGTCCACATTCGTTTCATAGTTCGTTAACCAAGTTTATAAACATTTTAATCTCCCATCCCAACCATGACTGCAGGGCTAAGCAAGACACCTACCCGAACATCCCAAAACAGGCGACAAGGATAATATGTACAAATTCTAGTAAACCATAACATGAGATTCAAATTAATGACAAGCATGCATCTACAAGATCTAACTACTCTAGTACCAAAAGTAAAATAAAGTAGGTGCAAGATGTTCAAGGACACTTGCCTTCGGACTGGGTCGAATCAACTGGGTCGCAAGGATGGTCTGGAGCGTCCTCGAACTCCGCACTCTCTGGCCCAATCAACATACATGGCACATGCAAAGCGAAATGAATAACAGTACAACAAACAGTATGAAAACAGTAAACTAATAGATCTACTGCGTAGAGAACGAAATTATGAATCTAACGCAAGTTGAACGGGTCAAATCGGAGTTAAAACGCAAAAGTTATGAGCATTTGAATCTGAGTGGCAAAACTGTAAATCATTTGAACCCATTTTCGTATTTTAAATAAATCAAATCTGAATTTAAACGAGCTCTGGACCGGGCCTCATTTCAGCGAAACCACAGGGGTCAAAATGAAAGTTATCCGAGACTCAGGGAATAGTGCTTGAGGACTGCGGGTTGGTTCAAAGAATCATGGGGGGGTCTTTTGCAAAACGGCCAGAGCCGTCCGCGTGGTCACCGCGTGGCGCTGACTCGGCGCCACGTGTCGGCTGTTTGTTGGTGCGGTGTGCCAGCGGAGCGGTGGACGCGGGTGAATCGCCACGGTGGACTGCGTCCACGCCCTTGTGGACCCGGTGTATACCGGTTCAAGGGGGGTTCTAATCTCAACCGCCGAGCCCGATATGGACGGCTGGGGGTGCACCGGCGGCTTGCAGTCGCCGGACCAGAGGAGAAGAGCGACGGTCCTCCATAGGCTCCGCCGAGAGCTTGACGATGCGTAGGGGAAAACGGCCTATGGTCCTTAACTGGTCAATCCTAGGGTACAGGGAGAGAGGGCACGAGAAGGCGAGCTCACCAGAGTGGTTTTACGCAGTCGGGGAAGACCCGGTGGGTGTGCGCGACGACGGTGGCGCGTCCTGAAGCTCCGAGCTCCAGTGGGGTCGAGACGGTGGGGTTCCCAGCTCTGATCTACACCGAGGAGGAGCCCAGCGGACGCGGCATGGTCCGGCGGCTTGGATGGGGAACACAGGGAGGCCGATGGTGTTCTCCCCGATGCGGTAGAGAGCTCGAAGGGAGGTTGGTAATGGCGGTGATGGCGGCGGGTTTTTGGGGAAGGAGAGGGAAGAATTGGGCGCGGTTCTTATAAGAGAAGAGGTGGAGGTGGCGGCGCGATGCCATCTGCATCTGACTCCGCGGAAAACGGGGTGGGTTAGGGGCCTGCAGATCGAGAGGAAGGAGCGGCGGGGATGAGAGGAATCAGAGACAGAGAGAGAGATCAGAGGGGGTTCGTTGGAGGTGGGGGATGACGGAGGGGCTCCACTCGTCAGGGACACAGGAGAGGGCGAGCGGCGCCGACAGGACGGGCCCACGCGGCAGAGAGACCGAGAGGGGAAGGCATGGTGGCGTTGTGTTTCGCGGGCGCGGGCCGCGCGAAGTCGAGGCCGAGGCGGCCGGTGCGAGGGGCACGCGTTGAGGAGGGAGTGCGGGCCGGCGCTGGCCCAGAAGAGAGAGGAAGAGGCCTGCGCGGTGGTGGGCTGGGGAGAAGAGAGGGAGTGGGGACGGTCTGGTGGGCTTGGCCGCGCGCGAAGAGAGGAGGAGGGGTGGGTTGGGCCGGCTGGAGGAGAAGGGAGAGGGTGAGGCCCTTTGCCAATTTTCCCCTTTTTTTTCTTTTCTAAATTCTTTTGCAAATTCATTTCAAATCAAGTTTCAAAAGTTTTGAAAATATTTTCCCTAGATTTTGGAAATAAAACTTTGAGTTTGATTTCGCAAAACTTTTATAAATCTTTTTGTTGCTTTTCTAAATAGAATAAATTCGATTCGCCCTAACTCGGGTTAATAAAATCATTTACCACACAATAAAATATGCAAAGGCATGAATGCAACATGAAAATGATAAATAAATTTTATTTCCCTCCTCTAATAAACTAGCCAACCTAATTAATTTCTAATTCCTTTTATTAAATTGGGGAAAAATTAAATCAGGGTGTTACAAACCTACCCCCCTTAGAAGAATCTCGTCCTCGAGATTAGGAAGAGTCGGTGAAGAGATGAGGAAAATCTGCCCGAAGATCATCTTCTTTCTCCCATGTGGCTTCTTCTTCGGAGTAATGCTTCCATTGCACCTTGCAGATTTTAATCCTCTTGTTGCGAGTACCTCGTTCCATTGTGTCCAGAATCTTGATCGGCTCAGAGAAAGTCAAATCATCCCTGAGATCAAGCTCCTCAAGTGGCAACTGCTCCTCTGGAACTCTTAGGCATCTCTTCAGCTGAGATACATGGAACACATCATGAATACCTGCCAGCCGTGCAGGCAACTCCAGCTGATAAGCAACTGCACCTTTCTTGTCAATCACCTTGAAAGGGCCAATGAATCTCGGGGATAGCTTCCCTTTGACATTAAACCTCCAAAGACCTCTGAAAGGTGACACCTTCAGATAGACATAGTCCCCAATCTGGAACTCCAGCTCTCGTCGTCTGACATCGGCATAGCTCTTCTGTCTAGTCTGAGCTGTCTTCAGGTTGCTTCTGATCTGTCTGACCTGTTCTTCAGCTTCTTCTATAGACTCAGGGCTAAAGACCTTCCTTTCTCCAACCTGATTCCAGAACAGGGGAGTTCTGCACTTCCTGCCATACAGTGCCTCGAAAGGTGACATCTTCAGACTGGCCTGATAGCTGTTGTTATATGAGAACTCTGCATATGGTAGACTCACATCCCAACTCTGGCTGTGCTGGAGTGCACTAGCTCTCAACATGTCCTCCAGGATCTGATTCACCCTTTCTGTCTGACCATCGGTCTGAGGATGATAAGCTGAACTGAAACTGAGGCGAGTGTCCATAGACTCATGCAACCGCTTCCAGAACCTGGATGTGAACTGGGTACCTCTGTCAGATACTATGATCTTAGGCACCCCATGAAGGCACACAATCCGTGACATGTACAACTCCGCAAGCTGCGGCCCACGATATGACTCCTTAACTGGAATGAAATGAGCCACTTTGGTCAAGCGATCAACTATGACCCAGATAGAATCATATCCCGACTGGGTCCTGGGCAAACCAGTGATGAAATCCATGCTGATCTCTTCCCATTTCCACTCGGGAATCTGCAGAGGCTGTAACAAACCAGCTGGTCTCTGATGTTGGGCCTTGACCCTCTGACATGTGTCACACAAAGCCACATACTCCGCTACTTCCCTCTTCATCCCATACCACCAGTAATACTGCTTCAGATCCTGGTACATCTTGGTACTGCCTGGATGGAGAGAGTAGGCTGAATCATGAGCTTCCCTCAGAATCAACTCCTTGATAGCCTTCACATCTGGAACACAAATTCTGCCTCTGAACCATAAGACACCCTGATCATCCTCTGCGAAGCCTGGGGCTTTGTCCTCCTTGATCGACTGTCTGATCTCCAGAAGATACTCATCAGTGAGCTGCCCTACCCGGATATCATGCTCAAGTGTCGAATCAACCTCCATTGCTACTGCATCAGTGTGGCCAAGAATACCCAAGTTGAGCTTCACAAACTCCTCATGCAACTCGGGCTGCTGCTCCTTGATTTCAAGCACATTGCAGTAGACCTTCCTGCTCAAGGCATCTGCAACAACATTCGCCTTGCCTGGATGATAGTTGATACTCAGATCATAGTCTTTGATCAACTCTAGCCATCTCCGTTGGCGAAGATTCAGATCTGGCTGGGTGAAAATATACTTCAAGCTCTTATGATCAGTGTATATTTCTGTTCTCTTGCCCATCAGATAGTGTCTCCAGATCTTCAGAGCATGAACAACAGCTGCCAACTCTAGATCATGAGTAGGGTAATTCAGCTCATGCTTCCTGAGCTGTCTCGAGGCATAAGCAATCACACGACCTTTCTGCATAAGCACACATCCCAGACCCTGTCGCGAAGCATCACAATACACCGTGAAGTTCTTCTGGACATCTGGCATGACAAGAATAGGAGCAGAGGTCAACCTCGCTTTCAGCTCCTCGAAACCAGCCTGGCATTCAGGGGAACATACAAACTTGGCACCCTTCTCAGTCAGTCTTGTCATCGGCTTCACGATCTTGGAGAATCCTTCAATGAATCTGCGATAATATCCAGCCATACCGAGGAAACTCCGGATCTCAGTGACATTCTCAGGTACCTTCCAGTCCAATATATCTTGAACCTTGCCTGGATCAACTGATACACCACCTTCTGAGATGATATGCCCCAAGTATGCAACCTTCTTCAACCAGAACTCGCATTTGCTCAGCTTTGCATACAACCGATGCTCTCTAAGCTTCTGCAACACTAACCTCAGATGCTTCTCATGTTCTTCTTCATTCTTCGAGAATATCAGGATATCATCAAGGAACACCACGACGAACAGATCTAAAAACTCCATGAAGACCTTGTTCATCAGATACATGAAGAAAGCTGGGGCATTAGTCAAGCCGAAGGACATCACTGTGTACTCATACAGCCCATATCGAGTCACGAATGCCGTCTTCGGGATATCAGCTTCACGAATCTTCAGCTGATTATAACCTGTTTGCAGGTCAATCTTCGAGAACACATGAGCACCCTTCAACTGATCAAACAGATCATCAATGCGAGGAATTGGGTACTTGTTCTTTATGGTGGCTTCATTCAATGCGCGGTAGTCAACGCACATCCGCTGTCCTCCATCCTTCTTCGGAACAAAGATCACAGGGGCTCCCCATGGGGATGTACTAGGACGAATATGCCCCTTCTCTAACTGCTCTTGGATCTGCGTCTTCAGCTCGGCTAGCTTTTCGGCATCCATTCTATATGGTCGCCTGTATATAGGTGCAGTGCCAGGAACTAAATCAATAGAGAACTCAATCTCACGATCAGGTGGCATACCTGGCACTTTCTGGAAGACATCTGGGAACTCCTTGACAACTCGGATTTCAGGTACCACGACAGCCTCATATGCTCTGGCTTCTTCTATCATCTTCGTCGGTGCCTGATACACAATCTCCGTGCCATCTGGATGCTTCACTGTGATGATCCTCTGAGCACAATCAATGACTCCCTGGTACTCGCGTAGCCAATCCATCCCCAGAATGACATCAATGCCTTGGGAATCCAGAACAATAAGAGAGGTGGGAAAGACTACCCCCCTTATGGTTAAGCTCACATTCGGGCACACATGCCTCGATATCAGTTCTCCTCCAGGAGAATTCACTAGCAGATGCTTTTTCATCAACACTCTATTCATATTATATTTAGATGCGCAGGGTGCTGATATGAACGAATGAGATGCTCCAGAATCAAACAAGACTGTAACTGGGTGAGAGTCAACAAGGAACGTACCAAACACCACATCTGGTGCTGTCTGAGCAGACTCCGCTGACACGTGGTTCACACGACCACGAGTGTAGCTCTGGGGCTGGCCTGCGGGACGTGACTGCGGTGGAGCCGGCTGCCTCAGTGGACACTTGTTGGCGAAGTGTCCCATCTGGTTGCACTTGTAGCAGGGAGCAATCTGACCTGCCCCCTGTGCTGGATGGGGCTGCTGCGGAGCTGGAAGACCCTGGCGAGGTGCCTGAGCCTGGCGTGGCTGCTGCTGCTGCTGGGGTGGAGCCTGGTACTGTGGAGCTGGGTGCCTGTACTGAGGAGCGGGCTGCCGGTGCTGGGGCGGCCGGTACTGCTGCTGCTGGGGAATCTGCCTCGAAGCTGAGGCAGGTGGAGCGTAGCGGGGACGAGCAGAGCTGCCGGAGGACTGTCCCTGGAACGTCATCTTCCTCTTGCGATCTGCATCGAGGTCCTTCCGTTCCTTCTCCACCGCGAAGGCACGGTCAACCAGCTTCTGAAATGAGGAATACTCATTTGAAGCTAGGGCATAGCGGAGTCCTGGGTTAAGCCCATGCCTGAAGCAGATAACAATTTTATTATTTATCAGGTAGCAAAAGGAATGAACAAGGGTGTATGAAGAATTTATTAATATTAAAGAACGACAGAGATCTTGCCTGAAGCACTCCTGCTTCTTGTCGTCCGTGTCCACGTCATCTGGGGCGTAACGGGACAGCTGGCTGAACTGCGTGAGATACTCACGCACTGTCATCGCGCCCTGCTTGAGGTCCTGAAACTCCCGGCGCTTCACCCTGATCTCGCCGAAAGGGACGTACTGGTCGCGGAATGCCTTACGAAAATCCTCCCAAGTGATCGAGTTGGCGTCCGCATGAGCTGCGGTGTAGGCAGTCCACCAGTTCTTCGCCGGGCCCTGAAGCTGGTGCGCGGCGTAGAGGGCCTTATCAAGGTCCCCGACATGGGCAAGCTGCAACTTGCCTGTAATCGTCTCGAGCCAATCATCTGCATCCATTGGCTCTATGGCGTGGTGGAACACTGGAGGGCGCGTCGTCATGAAGCTCCTGAGAGTGTCATCCGGTCGGGGTGGCTGTGCAGCTCCTGCACCCTGAGCACCCTGAACAGCCTGCGCCATCTGCTGCATGTGCTGCATCATCTGGGCCATGTTCTGCATCATCTGGTTCTGCACCTGGGCCATCTGGAGCGGGTCGTACGGAGGCGGAGGTGGAGGTGGATGAGGATGAGGCGGCTGGTTGCCACCTGCCCCGCTCCCGCCAGCGTTACCGGCGTTACCCGCACTGCTCCTGGTGTCAACCATCTGTTACATTTTCCAGGAGTAAGAGTGAGATATGATAAGTAGATATATAACAACCCTGATTTGGTTAGTTAATTCGATTAGTAAAATATTTTAAACAAATGATGTCGCCGCAACCTGACGGTTGCAACACACCAACAATCATTACAAAGAACCAAAACATTACATATGCACAAGTACATGTCATTCAACGACCTACGAGATCACATAATTATGGAGGGCTTCTTACGAGTTTGGAGGACCTACTTTTAAACAAAATTTGAATTTTCAGCAGAGACAGGTTACAGAAGTGGGAAAAGGGGTCAGACTTTGTAAAAATAGTTTTGTAAATTCGACGACTGACTAGGGTAGCGTCCTACGGTCAACACGGCTTTGATACCACTCTGTGACACCCCAATTTTAAGAACAAAATTAGAGCACAATATATGTATGCCAGGATCAATTTTCATACAATATCCACATCATAGTAAATATCAAAACAATGCTTTATTAATAATATCGAACTTTGTTACATAAATGACCCTCGGGTCTGAAATAAAAAGTACAGACTCTCATGATAACGAACTCTAATGAAGACTCTGATGTAGATGCGGAAATCTGGACTCCATCTCCACAGGAAGGTCGACCGGGGGTAGCGCCATCCTAGAACAGGTCGTCAGGGTCGTAGCCTCCGTCTTCTGGATACTCCTGCTCCTCGTACGCGTAGTCTCCAGCGTCTGGGTGGGGTAGCAGGGGGACAAAGAGGAAGGGTGAGTACATCGAAATGTACTCCGCAAGTGTAGGAAATATATGCTTATGAGGCTTATAACAAAGGTAGGCTGACTTTGTTTGACTCAAGCGCCCTAAGCGACACACCTTATTAATCCTATTAATCCTATGCACCTATTTACTAGGTTATAGCCACAGATACTGTAGAAAAGTAACAACACTCGGAGCCGCACCGAGCAAGCCACACTCGGAGTCACACCGAGCAACCAACACCTGAAGTCCATCAGGCAACCGCACCTGAAGTCCATCAGATGACCCGAACCCAAAACCAACCAGTAACCAACTAATCTCGAAGAAGTCCAAGGCCGCTCGTGACCGTGAGCACGGCTGATATATCAGTTTTACACTCTGCAGAGTTTGCACATCGTTACCCATGAGTCGTGCAGATCCTGTCACGCTAAACACTGCCGAGGTGCATAGCGGGTTGCACTGCAAGGCCTTTACAAAGCCCCTCCAAGTCTGTGTTACACGTACTCTAAGGTTTCTCCCCTGTCCATAAGTCAACGACCCCAAGGGACCCCTCTTGAGCCACTATACAACCCCCATGTAGCATAACTTAGAGGAAACTAATTAATTAGCCAGGTCCAGCCCATCCAGATCTCATGGCTGCGCTGTTTTGCCGGGTTACTTGTCCAAGAACCGGGTCCTAGGGATCCAGGCAGGATATGTCTAGCACGAGCCCCGAAACAAAAACCAAAAGCAGCTGTCGAGTCCCACGGCACAAAACCACCAATACGGGTCCATCATGCCGGATTTACCTAATAACCATGTTACTACAAAATTACCATGTCCACATTCGTTTCATAGTTCGTTAACCAAGTTTATAAACATTTTAATCTCCCATCCCAACCATGACTGCAGGGCTAAGCAAGACACGTACCCGAACATCCCAAAACAGGCGACAAGGATAATATGTACAAATTCTAGTAAACCATAACATGGGATTCAAATTAATGACAAGCATGCATCTACAAGATCTAACTACTCTAGTACCAAAAGTAAAATAAAGTAGGTGCAAGATGTTCAAGGACACTTGCCTTCGGACTGGGTCGAATCAACTGGGTCGCAAGGATGGTCTGGAGCGTCCTCGAACTCCGCACTCTCTGGCCCAATCAACATACATGGCACATGCAAAGCGAAATGAATAACAGTACAACAAACAGTATGAAAACAGTAAACTAATAGATCTACTGCGTAGAGAACGAAATTATGAATCTAACGCAAGTTGAACGGGTCAAATCGGAGTTAAAACGCAAAAGTTATGAGCATTTGAATCTGAGTGGCAAAACTGTAAATCATTTGAACCCATTTTCGTATTTTAAATAAATCAAATCTGAATTTAAACGAGCTCTGGACCGGGCCTCATTTCAGCGAAACCACAGGGGTCAAAATGAAAGTTATCCGAGACTCAGGGAATAGTGCTTGAGGACTGCGGGTTGGTTCAAAGAATCATGGGGGGGGTCTTTTGCAAAACGGCCAGAGCCGTCCGCATGGTCACCGCGTGGCGGTGACTCGGCGCCACGTGTCGGCTGTTTGTTGGTGCGGTGTGCCAGCGAAGCGGTGGACGCGGGTGAATCGCCACGGTGGACTGCGTCCACGCCCTTGTGGACCCGGTGTATACCGGTTCAAGGGGGGTTCTAATCTCAACCGCCGAGCCCGATATGGACGGCTGGGGGTGCACCGGCGGCTTGCAGTCGCCGGACCAGAGGAGAAGAGCGACGGTCCTCCATAGGCTCCGCCGAGAGCTTGACGACGCGTAGGGGAAAACGGCCTATGGTCCTTAACTGGTCAATCCTAGGGTACAGGGAGAGAGGGCACGAGAAGGCGAGCTCACCAGAGTGGTTTTACGCAGTCGGGGAAGACCCGGTGGGTGTGCGCGACGACGGTGGCGCGTCCTGAAGCTCCGAGCTCCAGTGGGGTCGAGACGGTGAGGTTCCCAGCTCTGATCTACACCGAGGAGGAGCCCAGCGGACGCGGCATGGTCCGGCGGCTTGGATGGGGAACACAGGGAGGCCGATGGTGTTCTCCCCGATGCGGTAGAGAGCTCGAAGGGAGGTTGGTAATGGCGGTGATGGCGGCGGGTTTTTGGGGAAGGAGAGGGAAGAATTGGGCGCGGTTCTTATAAGAGAAGAGGTGGAGGTGGCGGCGCGATGCCATCTGCATCTGACTCCGCGGAAAACGAGGTGGGTTAGGGGCCTGCAGATCGAGAGGAAGGAGCGGCGGGGATGAGAGGAATCAGAGACAGAGAGAGAGATCAGAGGGGGTTCGTTGGAGGTGGGGGATGACGGAGGGGCTCCACTCGTCAGGGACACAGGAGAGGGCGAGCGGCGCCGACAGGACGGGCCCACGCGGCAGAGAGACCGAGAGGGGAAGGCATGGTGGCGTTGTGTTTCGCGGGCGCGGGCCGCGCGAAGTCGAGGCCGAGGCGGCCGGTGCGAGGGGCGCGCGTTGAGGAGGGAGTGCGGGCCGGCGCTGGCCCAGAAGAGAGAGGAAGAGGCCTGCGCGGTGGTGGGCTGGGGAGAAGAGAGGGAGTGGGGACGGTCTGGTGGGCTTGGCCGCGCGCGAAGAGAGGAGGAGGGGTGGGTTGGGCCGGCTGGAGGAGAAGGGAGAGGGTGAGGCCCTTTGCCAATTTTCCCCTTTTTTTTTCTTTTCTAAATTCTTTTGCAAATTCATTTCAAATCAAGTTTCAAAAGTTTTGAAAATATTTTCCCTAGATTTTGGAAATAAAACTTTGAGTTTGATTTCGCAAAACTTTTATAAATCTTTTTGTTGCTTTTCTAAATAGAATAAATTCGATTCGCCCAAACTCGGGTTAATAAAATCATTTACCACACAATAAAATATGCAAAGGCATGAATGCAACATGAAAATGATAAATAAATTTTATTTCCCTCCTCTAATAAACTAGCCAACCTAATTAATTTCTAATTCCTTTTATTAAATTGGGGAAAAATTAAATCAGGGTGTTACATCAGCCCCCGCGCCCCTTCACCTACCTCGCGACGCTCAGCGTCCGCGCCGCCGCCGCCCCCTCCTCTTCTGAAACCGCCGCGGAGTGGCCTTCAAAGCCACTCGGCTTCCTTTAAGCCTCGGTGGAGCTTCCCCCTACTCTTCGCCGGCCACCCCGAACCATATAAAGCCCGGGCCGAAGCCCCGAGCCCCTCCCTCACGCCTCCCGTTCACGCCCCTCTTTGCTCGCCTTCTGCTCACCTCGCCGGCTGCCCTAGCGCCCCTCCGAGCCACCGAAGATCCCGCCGCCGTCGTTTGGTGTCGTGGTGAGCTCCCTCGCCGTGCCCGAGGCCGCTAGTGTGCTCGCCGTCCTCCCCGCGTCTCCCCGGTGTGGTTCGTTTGGCTAGCAGAGGCCTGGAGCGCCCTCCGGTGAAGCTCCAGTGGCCTCCCATGGCGCCGCCGTGCGCCGGTGGCTCCGGCCGCCGCCCGCCGCCGCCTCGCGCCGCCCCGAGCCTCCTGCGCCGTCCGATCGGCTACGGACGGCCGGGATTAGATCCCAACCCCCGAAGGGGTATGCACCGGTCGCGTGGACCGATGGACCCGCAGCCCCGCGCGGTCCACCGTCAGCTGGTGGACCCGCCCAGTACCGTCGCGCCGCGTGGCGCCGTGTCGGCGCCAGCGCGGCAGCCGCTGTCGCTTTTGCAGAAAAGCCCCTGCGCTTTTACAAAATCAACCCGCAGTCCTAGCGCAGTTCAAAAAGCTTTAAATTAGGTCCTGTTTTCTTCTAGTTTAGCCCCTGAGCTTTTCGAAAATGAGACTCACCATCCAGGCTTTGCAGAATCACGTGTGAGCCCCCGTCGTCTACCGATAATTGCGTTTAGATCCTCGGTTTTCGCAAGTTAGCCCCCGGAAAATGAGTTTTATTTATAAAAGTGCCCCTGGAACTTGTTTTCTTTATAACTTTCTCGTTTTTAGTCCGATTAGAGTGATCTTTACGTTCATGTGATCGTATCGACGACTAGAATAGTTTTATATATGTTTCTCTATCTGTTTTTTATGCTTGGTGTACTGTTCTAATATAAGTATATTTTATCTGCATGTGATGATTGGAATGGATGTTTGTGTGATGCCTTTGACCCCGTTTAGAGTTCAAGATGTTCAAGGTTATCAGGAAGAAGATCTCTGAAGAAGTGAGACCATCAACACGAATTATTGGAAGGCAAGTATAACCTACGGTTTCCTTGTTACCTATTAACTGCAAGACTAAATATCATCATGCATGTGTCATAACTTGATAAACCATAGGACAAACCTAGTTTCACTTGATCTTATTACCTTGTACCTATGGAAGGGTTTTTGCATAATATGTTTAGTAATGCTATGCGCTATTAATTGCTAAATGTTAATATTGATTAATGATTATGGAACAATGTTAAAAGAGGCTTTTTAACCACATTAGGGCACTGGAGCATGTTGTTCGCTCAGTGACCCACCCCAGGGACTATCTTTTAAAGCGGCCACCCGGGAGATCCCGTGCCGCCTTGGGAATAATATGGCTCTGATCTTAGTCGTATAACTAGACTTTCTCTAGCTTGTAGTAGTTACCGAAAGGCGCTAGAGGGGGGAACTGGGTTTAAGAATGGCTTCCTTGCCTGTCAAGATGTGTATTGGTCGGCTGTCAGGTGTGCCATCTTGAAGGGGGCCTCCATTCGCCTGGACGCCTAAACCTTGCGGCTACTACTTGTTAGGGTAGCTAGTGAAAGGCTACGTAGTGAAACCCTACCGTACTTCCATAGAGGAGGTAATGTGGGCCTTGCAAACCCCGGCATATGGGAATCACGGCCTAAGGTGAAAGTGTACAACCTCTGCAGAGTGTAAACCTGATATATCAGTCGTGCTCACGGATACGAGCGGCTCGGATCCTTTTTAAGCAGTCCATGGTGGGGTATGTTGGTGGTTGGTGGTCTACCTCTTTTTAACATAATGATTATCACTTACCATGGGACAACAGGGTTCATACTGCTAGTAAAGTAAGGTTAATATAAAATATGATCAACTTAAAATGCTAACCGCAGTTAACCATGTCAAGCCTTTGAGCCTTGCATCCTCGTAAGTTGTACTTGCTGAGCATGGTGAGCTGACGCTTGTCGTTGGTTCACAAAAATCCCGGATGGGTACCAGATGGTGAATTCAAGTGAAGAATTACAGAAGATGTTCCAAGAGTTCTAGGCGGGTGTTCCCCCAGTCAACCGTCCCTGTGGAGTTTGGAGTCCCGAAGAATAGTTTCCGCTCTGCTTTGTTTTAGATGTAAGTCTTGTTGTAACTATGTTTCGATATGTAATAAAGCATTGTCTTTGGGAAAATTCCATATTTGTTGCTATATGTGTCTTGTGGACTTCCTGGGCACACATATAGTGGTCACTTGGTATTCTTCGGAAAACCGGGTGTTACACGGACAGTCCGCCACCTGAGTCCGGACAGTCCACCGTTGGGCAGACAGTCCACGAACAGGACTCCGGACAGTCCGCGAGTTGGCTGAGTGTTGAGTTCTAGTGAGTTTGCTCTCCCAGCTTTTCGGTTTGTTTTCCAGACTTCTCGTTTGGCCCTATAGTTAACCAAGGAACCTCTCTAGGTATCTTTGCTACTTGTTAGCATAGATATTTGGAGATTTCTCGACGTAGCCTTCCATCTACGTTCGAGGTTCGGTTTTTGGGGTTGAACTTGAGCCGGAACTTTTGGCGTATTGCTTGCTCTTGACTTGTGGTGCCTCACTGTGATCCTAGGGATCATCCACCCTCTTCCAAGGGTCGTGGGCATCACGTTTCGGTCCTAGCTTTTGGGGGTTGATTTTTGGGACAAAGGCCAAAGTTTCGAGAGAAATTTTTAGGCTCCCATTCACCCCCCCTTTGGTCGCCTTGCTTTTGAATTCTCGGTCCTTCAATTGGTATCAGAGCGGGTTAAGGATCTTCCACCTTAGCCGGTTCCAGATCCACAGAAGGCAACATGGATCGCGGCGTGGGCAAACCGCTGTTCTTCGATGGGACGAACTATGCGTATTGGAAGATACGCATGTCGGCCTATCTTCAGAGTTTGGGTGCTTCCATTTGGGATATTTGCAACTCTGCAGATTACGTGGTCTTGGCTGCTCGTGCGACTCAGCATCAGATCGATGAGCACGATGCCAATAGCCGAGCCCGTAATGCTCTTTTCTCGTGTTTGAGCATGACTGGGTTTGATCGCGTTTCTCACCTCGCTACGGCTCGGGAGATTTGGGCTACCCTCATGCGTTTCCATGAGGGAACCACTCAAGTCAAAACCCGTCTCTACGAGTCACACAAGCGAGAGTATGAGAACTTTCGACACATGCCTGGCGAGAGCATAGAGAGTTTATTCGCTCGCTTTCAGGTTATTGTCAACAGGATGAGGGCTAACAAGGAGTTGTTGCCTTTCGACGATCATGAGAGGGCTTTGAAGCTTTTACACACTCTCGATCGGTCGGTGTGGGACTCAAAGGTTCAGGCGATCATCGAATCACCTAACTATGAGACCCTCACATGCGATGAGCTCTTCAGTAAGCTCAAGTCCAGTGAGATTGACGCCATGGCGAGGGCTTCTTACGAGCATCCTTCTGGCCCATCGGTGGCTTTGCTTTCTGGCTCTTCTGCTAACCCCTCTGGAGGATTTGCACTTTCTTCTCTTCTTTCTGTCACAGAGGAGCAGCTGGAGTTCATGGGGGATGACGAATTGGCTTTGCTTGCCAACCGGTTCTCGCGGTTCCATAACAACCGCATGAACCGTCGCCGCGGAGGAGGACGCTCTGGATGTTTTGAGTGCGGCGACCCCGACCACTTCATCGCCAACTGTCCCAAGAAGAACAAGCAATCAATTGGGAAGGGCGATCATGGGGACAAGTACGACTCCGGCAAGCGCAAGGAGAAGTACGTCCCCGCGAAGCACAAGTGAAAGAGCGGCTTCAACAAGGAGTACATCAAGAAGAAGTACTTGGAGAAGGCCCAGGCTGAGCAGCGTGCCTTCTTCGCCACGCTCAGCGACGTCGACGACTCGGATGACGACTCCGCTTCCTCAAGCGATGACGAGTCTGAGAAGAAGAAGAAGATCGAGGACAAGCTGAACGGCCTCTGCTTCTTCGCTGACAACGAGGGCTTTTGCACCATGGCCCTCGGCAAGGAGGTCGACAGTCGGTTGGAGGAGACCCCTCGGAACGACGACGACGAGGACGACACCTCCCAGGTATCTCAGACCCCTGACGAACTTTCTGCTGAGGTCGAGAAACTTACTGCCGCCCTTCTGAGTCAAGATAAACTGCTTAGGCGTGCTGCTAGAGAGCGGAAGGAGTTTAGGCAGAAGTGGGAGGATACGGTGAAGGAACTTGAATCTGTCAAGTCCACCGTTGTTGTGTCTGAGGAGGACGAGTGTGAGATGTGCTCCAAGCACATGACTGACCTTCTCACTTTGAGGGGGAAGTATGTTGCTTTGGTTGGAGAGATGGATGAGCTGAAGGCTAGACCGGGGTTGCTGGGTGCGTGCAAGTCTTGTGCAGGCTTGCAATCCGAGTTGGCAGAGAAGAATGCCAAGATTGTGTCTCTTGAGAAGGCCAGCTCGGGTAGCACTTGTGTGTCTAGGTGTGTTTTGTGTGAGGGTTTGGAGATGGAGATTGCTAATGTGAAGCATGACAAGATGCAAACCGAGGAAGAAAACACATACCTTCGGACCATCTTGTCATGGGTGTCTTGTGGTGAGCCACAGCTTGGGATGTTGATTGCCCAATTCAAGCGTGCTGCTGGAGGTCCTGGTGTAGGCTTTGCTCAGGGTGTTGAGTGTGCTTCATCTTTTGGTAAGATTGGAGAGTCGAGTGGTCTTAACCTGAGTGAGAAGCCCAACACTCCACCACTACTCCCAAACTGACCAAGATTCCACCCAAAGAGCCTTTCAAGCCTAACACTGAGGATGGGGTGTTTGTTGAACCTCCAAGAGCTCCACCCAAGAAACAGACATGGGCTCCAAAACCAAACCACCTCAAGAACAAGCTAGACACCATGCCACCTATCCAAGAGGAGCTCATGCCACAGAAGGGCAAAGTGATCCACACCCACTATCGTGAGTACCAACAACCCCCTATGAGAGCGGTGAGGTACCATTGTGAGCACTGTGGGAGAGATGGACACTTGAGGGAGTTTTGCTTTCGGCGCAAGAGAGAGGAGCGCCATGCAAAGGAGATGAACAACACGGACATGTACCATCCTTTCCATGATGTACATGTGCCGAACGTTCAGAGGTGTGCTGCTAGGCCTAGAGGTCCTAGGCCTAGGCCGCGAGGACGACGTGCCCGGCGGTAGCCTACAGTTGTAGGCTATGGACCCCGTGGCGGTGGCTTTGTAGTTGAGCGTTACCCCCCACCGCGTTTTGAGTATTGCGATGGACGCTCTTCCCTTAGCGGACCACGTTTTCCTATATGTGGTGATCGCTTTCCCCGTAGGCGTGCTAGGAATAGTTTTTCTACTAACCGTTCTTTTGAGAAGCCAGCCCAACACTGGTATAATTCTCATTTTACTCACCCCAGTGTTGGACCGTTTGCTCACCCTATGTCTTTTTATTGATGTAGGTAAAACGATTGGAGGACATTTGGTTGGTGGATTCCGGTTGTTCGAGGCACATGACCGGAAACGCCAAGTGGTTCTCCAGTCTTAGTCCTCTTGCCGGAAAGGAGTTTATTACCTTCGGTGACAATAGCAAAGGTAAAGTGTTGTCTCATGGGTCGGTGCAAGTTAATGAGCACTTTGTGTTGCGTGATGTTGCTCTTGTTTCTAACTTGCATTTTAACCTTCTTTCTGTTTCGCAACTTTTCGATGACGACTATGAGATTCGTTTTAAGCCGAATCTCAGTCGTATTTTAGATCCTCAGGACAATCTTGTATGTTTGATTTCGCCCTTTGGGAAAGTCTTTCGTGCGAATTTCTCACAGTCGTTTGGAATTTCTCGCTGTCTTGTGGCTGGACCTTCCTCCTCTGATCTTTGGAAGTGGCATAGGAGACTTGGTCACCTGAGCTTCGACTTGCTTGCAAGGCTTAGTTCACTTGGCTTAATCCGTGGATTGCCCAAGTTATCCATGGAGAAGGATCTTGTTTGCCATTCTTGTAGACATGGGAAAATGGTTGCTGCTCCCCACCATCCTGTGAATCAAGTTATGACCAAGCGCCCTGGAGAGCTTTTGCATATGGACCTTGTTGGTCCGGCTCGGGTGAGCTCGGTTGGGGGGAAGTGATATGTGCTTCTTGTTGTTGATGACTTTTCGAGATATTCATGGGTTTTCTTTTTAGCCAAGAAAACTGAGACTTTCTCTTTTGCTCGCAATCTGATTTTGCGACTTCAGAACGAGTTCCCTAAGAACTCGATGAGAGCTATTCGTAGCGATAATGGTTCTGAGTTCAAAAACTCGGATTTTGAGAAGTTTTGTGATTCTTTGGGTTTAGAGCATCAGTTTTCATCCCCCTACACACCACCACAAATGGTGTTGTAGAACGGAAGAATCGGACCCTTGTTGAGATGGCCAGGACGATGCTCGATGAGCATAGGACTCCTAGGCGATATTGGGCCGAGGCTATGAACACTGCATGCTATATTTCCAATCGCATTTTTCTCCGAGCTTTCTTGAAAAAGACTTCTTATGAGTTGCGTTTTGGAAAACAACCCAAAGTGAGTTATTTTAGAGTTTTTGGTTGCCATTGTTTTATACTCAAGAAAGGCAACTTGGACATGTTTGAGTCTCATTCTTCTGACGGTGTATTTTTGGGTTATGGCACTCATACTCGCGCATATCGTGTACTTAACCTTGATACTAACCGAGTCATGGAGACATCCGATGTCACCTTCGACGAGACCATGGTTTGTCCTTCTTTTTGATGACGAGGACGAGGGTGCTGAAGGGATGCATGATCCAGCACCACCTCCACCTGCTGTGCCGCAAGCATCGGCTTCTACTACGACGACTCACGACCCAAACCCTTCTTCGTCGACTACTTGGGGGTCGTGGGATCCACCACCTCGGGCTGTACCTTTTGTACCCGAGGAGGCACCAGCTGCTGTTGAGGGGGAGGTTTCTTCAACTCGAGAGGTGCCACGACACATTCAGCGCCAACACCCGCCTCAACAGATGATCGGCAGCATCAACGAACGTGTCACTCGGTCAAGGTCACAACAAATCTCTCACTTTGCTCATTCTGCATTTGTTGCTGATTTTGAACCCCAAGATGTTGGACATGTTTTATCTGATCCAGATTGGGTTAATGCCATGCATGAGGAGTTAGAAAATTTTGAAAGAAATCGGGTTTGGGTTTTGGTTCCACCTCCTCCTGAGTGTCACCCTATTGGTACAAAATGGGTTTTCAAAAACAAACAAGGAGAGGATGGCCATAATGTGAGAAACAAGGCCAGACTTGTAGCCCAGGGGTATAGTCAGAAGGAGGGGATAGACTATGAGGAGACTTTTGCTCCTGTAGCTCGTTTGGAGGCAATTAGGATACTCTTGGCTTTTGCTGCATCCAAAGGATTTAAACTTTTTCAAATGGATGTCAAGAGTGCCTTCCTAAACGGCTACATAGAAGAAGAGGTGTATGTGAAACAACCCCCCGGTTTCGAAAATCCCAAGTTTCCAAACCATGTTTTTAAACTTCACAAAGCTTTGTATGGTTTGAAACAAGCCCCTAGAGCTTGGTATGATAGGTTGAAAACTTTTTTGCTTGCTAAGGGTTTTAAAATGGGATGTGTGGATAAAACTCTTTTTCTCCTCAAGCAAGGCAATGACACTCTCTTGGTCCAGATTTACGTGGATGATATCATTTTCGGTGGTTCTTCTCATGCTTTGGTTGCCAAGTTTGCAGATACTATGAGCAGGGAGTTTGAGATGAGCATGATGGGCGAGTTGACGTTTTTCCTCGGGTTGCAAATCAAGCAATCCCGAGAGGGGACGTTCGTGCACCAGGGCAAGTACACCAAGGACATATTGAAGAAGTTTGATATGGGTGAGGCCAAGCCTCTTCCAACACCCATGTCGACCACGACGGCCCTGGATGCGGACAAGGATGGAGAAGCTGTGGACCAGAAGGAGTACCAGAGTATGATCGGGTCGCTGCTGTACCTGACGGCGACATGCCCGGACATCCAGTTCGCGGTGTGTCTTTGCGCATGATTTCAGTCGTCGCCGCGCACTTCTCACCGTCAGGCGGTCAAGCGCATTATGAGGTACTTATGCTTCACACCTGAGTTTGGGATTTGGTATTCTGCTTCCTCCACCCTTTCCCTTTGCGGTTACTCGGATGCTGATTTTGCTGGTTGCCGACTTGATCGCAAGTCCACTTCTGGGACTTGTCAGTTTATTGGTTCTTCTCTTGTGTCTTGGTCTTCTTGCAAGCAGTCTAGCGTCGCCCAGTCTACCACAGAGGGTGAGTATGTTGCTGCGGCTAGCTGCATGTTGTTCTCAATTGCTTTGGATGATGGCCACTTTGCGTGATTTTGGTCTGAGCTTTTCTCGTGTTCCATTGCTTTGTGACAGCACGAGTGCTATTAGAGTTGCTAAGAATCCCGTGCTGCATTCTAAGACCAAACACATTGATGTGCGCTTTCATTTCTTGCGAGACCACTATGAGAAGGGTGATATCGACCTTCACCATGTCGATACTCATCTTCAGTTGGCAGATATTTTCACTAAGCCTTTGGACCAATCAACCTTTGCTAGGTTGAGAGGTGAGCTTGGTGTGTGTTTCCCCTTTTAGTTGGGGGAAACATTTTGGTTCGTGTATCATAGACTGACTCTTTTTCTTTCATTTTGTTTTCGTTTCTGATAAGTTAGTCTTTGCATTTCATCATGCATCTTTGCATTTTAAGCTTCATGTATATAATGTTCAGAATGTAATTATGATCTATCTAGTATGCTCCGATGCTATATGATGATACTTGTAGCTTATGCTCTTTCTGATCACTGGGACATGCTATTTTATGAATGGTGAATATGCTTAATAAACATAAAATTTGCAATTGTTCACCATTGAGATTGGCAACTAGCACGTGTAGAATGTGTTGAAATCACTTGTGCTTTTCATATATGCTAGGTTGCTATGTCTCTAGTTCTGAGTCATTCACTTGCTTGGTATGTTTATATTCTGACATAAAAATTGAACCAAGTTTTAAGTGAATTGAAAAGATCGAGATTGGATTGCTTGTCAACACATCACGGTATCAGGACTGTTTCTCATTGCACCTTGAGTTAAACTTGAGCCGTGTAGTGTATGACCGAAACCATTGCTTTAAGCTTCTGATTGCTTCTGCATAGGCTTCGCACGGTTGAAAAGTTAGGCATTGACAAGCCTTCAACCTCTCGCAATCACATGCTGAATTTTGAACTTGTGTAATTTCACCGCTGCAACTCCGATAAAATCTGAAAACACAAGTCTATGTTTCTTTCTATAGCATGACGATTGAACTTTGCTAGGGTAGTTCACCTTGTATACATGTTTAGCACTTGTTTGACTTCCTGTCTATACATGTTCAATGCTAATTTTTGTGGTGAACATCCTTTTCTGAATGCCTAAAACTGCTCACTTTGCTCATATGTTCATATTTCGTATTTGGTGATCAGTTTGAGCCTTTGCTGGCATGTATGCTTATTATTGAGTCATCGGATCAACACTTTGTAGAGCATCTTTTCATTCTATCGAGTATATTCCTGAAGCTCCTAACTTGCATTTGTAACTCATATGCATTTGCCTTGTTATGTGCATTTTCAACTAAGGGGGAGAAATCTTGACAAATCATGTCCCTAGTTGTATGCATTTTTGAAGGGGGAGTTCATGTTTAGGGGGAGTTTGCTTGATTTCTGCTTTGACGAGCTGTTCAATTGGTTTGGAGCGACTTTTAGCCCATATGTGGTGTTTCATTTGGTTTGGAGCGGTTTGGCTAGTTGTGTTGAGCCTTAGCCTCTTTCTGGAGGAACTAGCTTGTCTTTGTTTTCCTTGCTCCGACCTTTTCGCTAGCGGTGTTGAGCCTGTTCTACCTCTTCTTGAGGGCTAGCTTTGCTTTGCTTGGTTGCGTCGAGCCGTTGCCCATGTCTTTGGGAACCAGTTGTCTCGCTCACTCCATTCGACTTCTTCTGGCTTTTGCTTCGCTTTTGGTCGATTGGATGAATTCGCTTACTTCTTCTTCCTCCTTTCTTCTACCTTCATTATGATTTGTGTTGGTAGTTGACAATGCACTCATCAATGGGGAGATTGCGGATACATGGGTGTATGCCGGATCTTGAGTGATGAGTGATTGTCAACTGGGATGATGCGCATGTTCTTTGGCTATTGTTGTGCAGGTGTTGAGCACGGATACAGTGATCAAAGGCAAGGTGAAGGTCAAGTAGAGACGTGTCGTGCCGATGGAGCCGGAGGGGTGAAGGGCGAACGTGAGGCTTGGACTGACGGACCGGTGGCCTGAGGAACGGCCGTGGTGGCTGACAGCCTGGGACAGCGACAAGTGAAGACTTGCGTGTGGACGGGGTGCACAGGCGGTGCATCCCCTCGATGGCTCGGTTTGGTGGTTGAGCCACAGAAAAACCACCGGTGGACGGTTTCCAGGTTTGGGCCACAAAACCTGGGTGCTGCGGGTTTGCCGAGTTTGGGCCAGAAAACTCGGGCTGAGGTCGGTTTCCAGGTTTGGGCCTCAAAACCTGGGCGCTAGCAGGTTTCTGAGTATGGGCCACAAAACTCAGGCGATGGTCGGCTGGTTTCCCGGTTTGGGCCTCAAAACCGGGGGTTGGTCGTGAAGACAGGTTTCCCAGTTTCGGCCTCAAAATCGGGGGCGAGGTCCGTGAAAAGGACGAGCAGAGCGGTGGCGGCACGTGGCGGCAATCAGTGAGGTTGCGTCGAGGCAACGCTACCAGTTGTGCGGGCGTGGCCGTCGGATCAGCATCTACTTCGAGTTGGTTCAGAATAACCCTAGGGTTTAGCTGGTTCGCTCTGTAATTAGTTAGAGGTAGAGTGGGAACTAGAATTAGGATAAGTAGAGGGAGACACCCACCTCCCATCCTATCTCAGTCATTTTGCTATTCTTCACTTAGAGGTTTCTGTTCTCCCACATCCCTGCTGTAGCTACTGAGATCCGCAGAGAACCATACCTCTGTGTTCATGAGATTTTGAGGAAGTGAGACCGTAATCTCACAGTTGTAACGTGTGGTAGCCACACGGTTGCAAATTCGTGGTTTGATTCGCGTTTTGAATTTGTTCTTCGCGTTCTTCATTTCTCCACGATTTTCCCGTCACTCGATCTCCCTCTCTACTGCGTCTTTTTGAAATCCACTTGTTCTTTGATGTGAGGAGATCATTTCCACCGAAGGAATTCATCTAACTCCTCACGAACAAGTAGATCGGGTCGATTCAAGTTTTGTGGCGCTTTTTGGTTCATACACCATCTTTTTCGATTCCCGTTGATTGAGTTGATTTGAGCGGATGATTTCTTGGGGATAGTCTCCTAACTACCTCGTGATCATCTTCTCCAAGTTTGGAATCAAGGGATTTTGATTTGAATCGGATTTGGGAAAATTTGGGAGAAGGGCGTTTGGAATCGCCCTCACTGAGTGACCGCGGACAGTCCGCCACTCAGGGCGCGGACAGTCCGCGCGTCGGGCTCGAGCCGGATTAGTGGCTTCACAGCTCGACTGTTCCTATCTAGGTTGACCGGCGGACAGTCCGCCGTTGTCATCCGCGGACAGTCCGGGACCGTCCAGGGACTGTTCAGCAACCTTGCTGTTTTGTCCGATTAGCCGACGGACAGTCCGCCACCTGAGTCCGGACAGTCCGCCGTTTGGCAGACAGTCCGCGAACAGGACTCCGGACAGTCCGCGAGTTGGCTGAGTGTTGAGTTTTAGTGAGTTTGCGCTCCCGACTTTTCGGTTTGTTTTCCGGACTTGTCGTTTGGCCCTATAGTTAACCAAGGAACCTCGCTAGGTATCTTTGCTACTTGTTAGCATAGATATTTGGAGATTTCTCGACGTAGCCTTCCATCTACGTTTGAGGGTCGGTTTTTCGGGTTGAAATTGAGCCGGAACTTTTGGCGTATTGCTTGCTCTTGACTTGTGGTGCCTCGCTGTGATCCTAGGGATCATCCACCCTCTTCCAAGGGTCGTGGACATCACGTTTCGGTCCTAGCTTTTGGGGGTTGATTTTTGGGACAAAGGCCAAAGTTTCGAGAGAAATTTTTAGGCTCCCATTCACCCCCTCTCTGGTCGCCTTGCTTTTGCATTCTCGGTCCTTCACAAAGAGCCTACAAACACTTGGCAAAGACTTTGCCGAGTGTTTTTAAACAAGACACTCGACAAAGTTTGATTGGCAACATATTTCACAGCAAAGAGACTTTTTTTTGTGATTTTCGCATGTGGAGATGTTTGGGTTTTAGGCATCGTGCATCGCAACTTGTTCCAAATCGTTTTAAATTTTTACCACAGCCTCGACATGCGATAACAAGACGCCTTCACAAGTTTCGTGATTTTCGGACTTCATTTGGATTTTATATAATTCAAATTTACTTTTCCCGCAACTAACTCGACATGTTACGTCAACCAGATACGCGATATTTCATGTGACTCTCTGGATACGTCTCCAACATACGCTAAATATCATGAATATCAATTTTTGGATGACCAAATTCCATTATTCCATGGGTCTGCAGGTCAAATTTAAAATATACTGAAAAAATCAACGAAACAAAATAAATTAACGAAATATACCAAAAAAGTAAAAATTTTACCAAATTTTAGATTAGAGCTTCAAATACTGTCACAAGGCTACACAAAAAAAATTGGGTCCAAAATAAAAAAAATTACCGAGTGCCAACAGATGGCACTCGACAAAATTTATAAAAAAATAAAAACATTTTGCCGAGTGCCGGGCTACAAAACACTCGGCAAAGCTTATTCAAAAAATAAAAAAAAATTGCTGAGTGCCTGGGCTAGAAAACACTCGGCAAAGTTGGTTTTTAGAAAAATAAAAGAACTTTGCCGAGTGCCCAAAGATGGCACTCGGCAAAGCTTATTCAAAAAATTAAAAATTATTTTTGCCGAGTGCCTGGGCTAGAAAACACTCGGCAAAGTTAGTTTTCAGAAAAACAAAAGAACTTTGCCGAGTGACAAGGATGAAACTCGACAAAGTTTATTAGAAAACCTAAAAAAAATGTTGAGTGCCGGGGCTAGAAAGCACTCGGCAAAGTTGGTTTTCAGAAAAATAAAAAAACTTTATCGAGTGCCCAAAGATGGCACTCGACAAAGTTTATTCAATTTTTTTTTTGCCGAGTGCTTGACGGCTGGAAATCGGCAAAAGGTAACTGTAGGTGGTCGCCGTCACGGTCCACCTAAGTTTTGCCGAGCGCTTATCTTTTGTCGAGTGTCTTGCACTCGGCAAAGTCTAGATTTACCGAGTGCTTTACTTTGCCGAGTGCCTGGCACTCGGTAAAGCCTTCTTTGCTAAGTGCAAAATTTTGCCGAGTGCTACGCTCGGCAAAATATAGCTTTGCCGAGTGCCACGATATTTTGCACTTGGCAAAGTCTGAGACACTCGGTAAAGTACAGTTTTTCAGTAGTGATAGGCATATCAATTGGCAAAATGATGTTAAATATATTGCACCAATATGAAGCGTCTCGTACATTACATATTTTCAGTACTTTCAAGAAATTGCCTACCAATGCCGCAATCAAATTTGACAGGCAGTGGCCAATTTATTGGGGGAATGTGACCCTTGGCTGGTACATGTCATGGATATAAATCTAGGGCCATCTACATCATTTTTTTCTTGGAAACTGAAAACACTATATATACATGGTCGTGGAAACCAGTCAGTTATGGGCTACTTCTGTTCATGTCAATATGTACACTCTCAGCACTATTAAGAATAATGGCGCGCTTGAGGGTCAGTTTGGTAGAGCTCCATCTGATTCTGATTCTCTATAGGAGCTAATTCTCTAAGAAAAGTGATTTTGTGGCTGAAAGTAATTCTCTTTGATTTTTTAGCATAAACTCTTAAAATCAGCATGAAGAATTACTTCACGAATCACTTCACAGAATCAGGGAAAGCTACTTTTTTCAGCTCTCAGCCCTTAGTTTATTTCAGAGAATCACTTCACAGAATCAGCAGAGAATCACTTCTCTCTGAAAAACTGTTTGTCAGAGCTCCTGCTGGATTCAGTAGAGAATCAGCTCTGCGAGCTCTGCCAAACGGGGCCTGAGTTTCCTATTACCGTATACGTATCACACAAACATCAATACAAACAATAATGTGACGACCAAATAGACTAAATTTTGAACATCTGATATGCCATTTTCCAGCAGCACTAATCTAATCACCATGATCATATTTACTACATTTAATATAAAAACCAGCCAAAATCCTGCTAAGTCAACCTGGGCCAGCGCGCTCAGCTCCCATACATGCACCTTCTATTTCTTCAGTCTCCACAAATGGCTAGCTGATTGAGACTCGAGTGAGAGGGAGATGAAGCCCAGCACAGCAGGTCAGCATGGCAATTGAATCGATCGGGCTGCAGCCTGAAGAATTCTAGCACGGCGTTCTTGCCATTCTTTTTCAAGAATCAGGGCAATCGAATTGGAAGAGGTGTGCAGTGTGCAAGAGCAGTTTTAGCATGGTGTTCTCCTATCCTATTGACATTGTGCCCTTCTCTTGGGCTCCGCCCAAAACTTCATTTTTTTTTTCATACAAGTCATCCTCAATTTATCATCATCTATATCCTTGGGTCATATGCTCATGCATGCCAAGTAGGCCTTCTCGATCATGTGGCAGTTGGTGGACGCATGTATAGTACGCCGTTTTGATGGGTCGGTGGGCCATGCATGTGCAACTACCTGCCGGCCGGTTAATTTGTCAACTGGAAGTAATTGAAATTGAAACAGTTGCAGCATAAAACAAGTGATTTTCCGCTTTTCATATTCTAGCTCAAGTTTCACGTTTGTAGTGGCAGAGAACGTAAAATATTGTACGTACGTTGTCACCGTCTTTTTATTTGGACCACTGAAAATCCAAAGAAGAATTTTTACTGCCACACATCTAGCTAGTTTTCTCCAGCCATCAACTTTCAACAAGGGCGTTCGAATTGTACTACGAGGTACAATGAAGGTACATGCATTATTCTAGTTTTGGGTTTCTCATGAGTCATGATTGACAAATCATGCAAGATCATCATCAGCCACTAATTTCATAGCTAGATTTCGATGTTTTAATAAGCGCCAGCAAGAGCAGGTTGTTGACCTGGTCCTGGACCAGATCCTATTGCTTGCCTAGCTTGGAGCAACATGTCGTGTGGGCCCTAATCACCGAGATTATTATTTCCACACCACCCATTTTTAGATACCCAAAACTAGCAGGTATGTGCATTTTTAGATGCGAGTCTTGTCTATAATATATTAATATTCTGAGATGAGATGTTCTAGAAACGAAGATGATGAACCGCACCACCCATTCTTTAGACCAAACATATCCCTTACACCCCTTACTTTTTGACAATTAATCGGCAAATTAAAATACTCTGAAGTAGTCAAGGAGATTAAAGTGGAGAGATGCTAATTAAAAACTGAGAACTTACCAGATGTGTACCTACTGTACTCAGGCCGGCTCAAATTCAGATACAGATTACCTCTCTTTCGTACTGTATCTGGCTGGTCAAGGGGAGGATAAAACAAAACTTTTTATTATGGTTGAATGAATGACTGTGCTTCTGAGCATGTGCCTACCTCAAAGTCCAGATCTCGCTACTTGGGGTTACTGCCTGCTTACTAGCTAGTAGTACTGAGTCTAAGGGTCGATCATGCATGTCGCTATTTTCTAGCAGCTTCCACGTTAATGCTAACCACCAACCCTAATTCCAACAACCTACTTATATAGGTAAGATACGACTGAATTGTTTGGAAACACTGCTCGCTCCATTCAAGGAAACATTATGAGTTTCATATCAGGAAAAGTAGTTCATGTTTGACCAAGTTTCTACAAAATAATATTTATATTTATAGTTCTAAATTAATTTATTATGAAAATACATTTCATAATTAATCTAAGGATATTTATTTGATATTATCAATATAATCTATAATTGGTGAAATTTAAGGTACTAAAATGTGATACTATGTTAGAATTATATGTTTTTTGGATGTAGGGAATATATTAATGCATGAAACTTACCAGCCAACTTAGGTCCAAAATGTCAGACATAACTTGTGGTTCCAAATCAAAATATAGCCAAAACTGCAGCGCAACACATCAGTTACCCATAACTTGCTTTCAGCTCCAGTTTCCTGACAGGAATCAGACCCAATCAGATTTGCATCAGCATATCACTAGTACTCAGAAGTGCTATACAGGCGGCTTAGAGCTCTTTTTTCTACTAGTGTGTGGCTTATTTTAGTTGATACATACTACATGGTTCAAACTACATCATAAAAGATTGCCTTGGTGCATATTAGCACATCGTTTTAAGGAAGATACACTAGCTCCTAAAGTAAGGATGAAAATAGGCAAAAACCCACCCTTCCCCTTTCTATTTCTACATTTCTTTAAAAAATAGGCGGGGAGAGGGGGCACAGGAATCAGCAGTGTGAGGTCCATCGGAGCCTCAGGTGATGGTGGCAGCTGTCACTCGGGGTCGAGAACACAACATGGGGTTAGAAAATGTTGGACTCTAAGCAACACAACATGGGTAGGGGTTAGAAAATGTTGGACTCGATGGAAGTATGAGGGGGCCTTTATCTTTGTTATTGGGCTTCTTTCTGTATTTCAGAAATCTAGGTCTTTTCGGGTGAAATACAGGATCTGGGGAAACATGCGAAAAAAGAGCTCTGCTATTCCCGATCCCACCAACTTTCGTCTTGCTTCTAGATTTTTTCCCGAGAATATGAAAACAAGTGGGTGAAATATAGAAAATATGGTGGGTTGGCTTGGGATATATCCCATCCTTTTTTACCTTATCCTACACATACCGGGCGCTAGCCATTGGACCCAGCTAGGACCAATCCAACTCCAACCGAAGATTCTTTGCTAGCGGTGTGTGCATGACAAATAAAACAGTTTGTCTTCACAATGGTGCCAACTGCCAACAGCCTCATCCACACCTATATATGTCAATTGTCATCGTCTCTCACTCACCAGGGTCCTCCACGCCCACGGCCGCCTAATCCAGGAGGGGCCTGAGAGCAAGGGTGCAAATTGGTGACCCTTAGGGGCACCTCTGACCCTCTTTAGTTTAAATATTTATACTAAATGAGATCTCATTTGAAGAAGTAATGCAAATATTTGAACTAAAGAGGGTCGGAGGTGCCCTTAAAGATTACTCGTTTGCATCCTCACCTGAGAGAGGGAGGGAGGGAGCCCCCCTCCCCGTGCTAAAGGAGATAGCAACAAATGCAGAGGGAGAGAGGGAGCACGACACACATGCGACCAATGGAGGCAGGGACAACGATGAGGCTAAAACCCTAAGTGTCTCGTATTTATACGTGTGCTCAAAACTAGTCCTCTTGGGCTTTGTCTGGGCTTAGTATATTTGGAGAAGAGCCTTTTAGTATGTTTGCCTTCAAAAATGAATTTACCGCAGTTATCTTAAGACGATTGCCTTTGAAAATAAATTATTTTTAGAGGCATTTGTCTTATAGAACTACTAGCATCCGGACGTCCGATCTAGACGCCAGCGTCCGGACGCTCACGCTACTGCTTCTGTGTCACACCCAATTTTAAGAACAAAATTGAATGTATAAACTTATGTGCGCCCAGGAAACAGTCGCACACATAAGGGACAAATTACCACGAAAGGCATCATCATTGTGCTTATTACATAGCGGTATTATTACAACTCATTAAATAAAACTAAACATAAGCAAGCGGAAGATAAATAACTCTCGACGAAAGCTCCACTCCACAGGGACGTCGACTGGTGATCCGCAAGACTAGTAATCCTCTGGGAACTTATCTTGCTCATACTCATATCCATCTGTTACCCATCCGGGGTTTTTATCCAAAAAGAAGAAAATATAACAAGCGTAAGTACATCTCGTACTCAGCAAGCAACATGGCGTTATGCAGCTCAAATAGGCTTGACACTGGTTTACTGCAGTTAGCATTTTTAGTTGGTCAAGATTTTAGCTCTAAGTAGTCATCAAGTTATGCTTGCAAACCCAATTATACCACATGAATAATAATATGAGCAACATCATCAGAATAACAAATATGGTAGTAACGTGAACAAAAGTAAATTCCGTTTAAGTGATTAGCCTGCAAGTTTTCCGAGCCGCTCGTGACCGTGAGCACGACTGATATACCAGTTTTAATACTCTGCAGAGTTTGTACAACTTTACCCGTGAGCCGTGATCCCCATGCGCCAGGGGTTGCAAATCTCATATCACCTCTACCAAGGAAGTGCGGCAGGGTGGCCACTAAGTTTCCAATCGGCAAGCAGACATAGGAACCCCTTTCCGATGGCACATTCCCTCCCGGCTATACACATGAGACCAGCGGCTGTCCTATATCCGTCTTGTCAAGCCCCTTTTGTGCCCTTTCAGGTAACCACCATCAAGCGAGGAGAGGTCATCGAATCAACTAAAACCAGAGCCATGTAGCCCTCACGGTTGTACTGTATGTCTCAGCTTTTGCCCGCAGTAGATCATTTAGGGGGGCCAAGAGCACGAAGGCTCCCATGCCCGAGGTTCACATTACCAAGAACAAGATAAGAACAGACGTTGCGCATATCATTAATCATTTTATTAGATCTTAGTTGTAGGTTTACAACACTAGCAGATCTACCCAAATGCACATATCCCACGGTAGCAAGGTACAGGTTGAACATCTAGATGAATCCTATGGTTATCATTTGACACATGCACATAATTGGTAGATTAAAGTGCGTAGGTAACAAGGATGATCCCATATATACTTGCCTTGATCCGCGTATTCCTGATTCTCCTGCTGGTCATAGTAGATCTGATCTTGGTCGCCCACGTACTGCTCACCGTCAGAACTCGAATACAACGCAACATACAAGCATCCACGTACACACATGCATTGCAAACAAGTCTAACATTAGAACAGTACACCAACAGATTTAAATAAATAATAAAAGGTTGTAAAACAGATCTATACGTCGCTACGATCACATAGACGTTTGGATCACCGAAATCGGATTTAAAACGTGGAAGATACGACCTAAACAAGATTCTAAAAGGCCTAAACGAGAATGACTTAAACGTGAAATTAAACTTTTGCAAATCTGAACAACGGTGGTACTACTGCGTAGAGTACGAAATTACGAAACTAACGCAATTTGAATGGATCAAAACGGAGTTAAAATGAGCAAGTTATGGACAAAATGGTGTAGTAGCATTTCTGTAAATAGATCAAACAATTTTCGAAATAAAATAAATCAGATAATTCTGATTAACCGCGCCGGCAGGGACCGCGGGTTAATTCGGAGGAAACCGGGGGACTCTTTAGCAAAAACGCCTGCGAAGGGGTAACGCGCGATTTCGTCCATCTGATCGGATTTGGACGATCCAGATGAGATCTGGGAAAGAACGAGCGGCGCCACCGGTTTGCACAGCGACAGCACGGCGCAGCGCCAAACTCGCGGAGGCGGAGCTCGCCGGAGTTACTCGATTCGCCATTCCGGTTATCAAACGCGATGGAAAATAAGACTAGGAGAGAGAGAACAAGATGGCAAAATCACCTAGGCGCAAAACGAAAACTCGAATGAATCCGAAGATGCAGCACGACGCGATTGGGCGGCGGGGGTGACTCTGCAAGTTCGGCGACCAATTGCTGAGTAGATGGACGATGAAAATAGCAATAGAGAGGTTCTCATGAAGCCTTACGGCACGGCGGAGCTTCGGTGAAGGTCAATTTCGACGGTCAGGCGCCGGAATGTGGAGACGAGCTTCGGAGGCGGCGGCTAGGGTTAGGCAGTGTGGAGCTCGGGTGGCGAAAAGGATGAGCAACAGGCGTCAACGGGTGCGGTGCTCTTTATAAAGCGCGGTAGCGCTCAGGATAAGTCTCTCCCCGAGGTCCAAGGACGCGGAGCGGGGAATTCGGAGGCGCGGCGGCGGCGGCTTGCAGCGGAAACCTCGGGCGGAGGTTGGGGACGACCCTGACAAGGGGGTCCCACCTGTCAGCGACTGCGCGACGCGGGTCCGTGCTGTCAGTGAGACGGCGAGCGAGTGCAGCGGCGGTGCGGGCGGCGCTGCGGCTTGCGCGCGCGGTTGGGCCGGCCCGGCTAGCTCAGGCCGCGCGGAAAGGATAGCGCGCGGGCCGAAAGCGAGGAAGGAGAAAGAATGGGCAGGCCGGCAGAGAAGAAAAGAAAAAGGCCTTCGGGCCAGAATGGAAGGAACTTCTCCCTTTTCTTTTTATTTGCAAACTGATTTCAAAACCCTTTTCAAAATGAATTTGAATTCTAGTTTTCAAATTTGAAACTTCACTCAATCAAAAGAATGCAACAACATTTATGCATCAACTTGTTGCTTAGGCTAGAATAAATTTTATTTCCCCAACATTTATTTATTTTCCTATGTTATAGTGCCACAACAAAATTAATTAGATCATATTAATCTATTTTGAATAAAAGGAAAATTTAGGGTGTCACATTCTGTCAGCATGCCCACCTGCAACCTCTCCGCTCCCATACATATGCACGTGAGCCCAACTTCTATAAGGACGCCTCCCGCACGCTTGACACTCTTGCTCCATAGCCCCTGTCTCCATTCGTTCGTCTTATCACCTGCAAGCAAGCTCCTGCCCTGTCGAGCCCCAGTGTCGGCCCCAAAAGTGTTGCACATCAGTTTGCCGGCTCTCTGCATGCTATTCCCCAATGCCCCCTAAGTCTCTGAACGACATAAAACTCGTGCAACACGAACTACTTGAGTACAAAAGATGAAACATCTGGAACATACAGTTGCAACGTACGTGAAACACATATGCAACATCCACATATAACACTTGCAACATGAAAACACTTGCTGCAACAGAAGACTGAAAACAGATGAAACATTTTTGAAATATACTGTTGCAACATATGTGTGGGACATATGCAACATCCAGATCAAAACGCTTGCACCAATAGTCTGAGAACAGATGAAACATTTCGAACAAAATACTTGCAACATGACTCTAAAATGCTTACAATATATACAACATCCTCCAATCTAGTTTTGCAACATCCAAATAATTCAATTGCAACGTACCTCTGAGACGTCTGAAACAACTGAAACAGACAAATTGCAACATAGGGGAGAGGGAAGACACATACAAATTGCAACATAGGGGAGAGGGAAGACAGAGACTTGTGCGGAGATCGCCATGGCCGCGCGGGTGTGTGTGGGGTGGAGCTCGGTCGCTGGGATGAGAGAGAGGGTGCAGCCGAGGGTGGAGAGGGCATCATGTCAGGGTAGGGGAGAGTCACCAACTCCTCTGCAACACCGACACTCCACCTCCAAGGATGCGATCGGAGGATTCGGAGGCAAGTGGTTCTTAGTCGTGATCCATGGATCTCACTGGTGTGGAAGAGAGGGCCGCTGGATCTGCGGACGTTGGGGGCTCACTGTGGAGGAGGACGCTGTTGTGGGGCAAGAAGACGTCGGGTGAGGAATGGTGTGTGCTGAGGTGGGTTAGGGCGCTACCGAGGTGGAGAGGAGGACGCTGTAGCGGCCATGGAGTGAGTAGGGGTGTCGAGGAGACGGGTGGGAGAAACGAAGGAGCGCAGTCGCTGACTTACGGCGTTGCGGAGCACAATAAGGGTCACGGCGCCGCAGTTAATTTTTTTAGAAGCCAGAGGGAGTGGATAAGAACACCTTCTGGGCCTCCCAACTTGCTAACAGATCCATCCGATGCTGATGGACGTGGACAGACGCCCGAATACAAGCATTATCATTTGTCTTATGATGACGACCACCTCCATAGATTTATTTTTGGAGGCAGGCAATTTTTAACCGCCTCCACAAATAAAATACCACCTCCGTAAATCAATTTTGCGAGGTGGTCACTTTTTGGTGCATTGGTAAATAAACGGCTGCCTTCGATAATTGTGGCATTAACCGAGGTAGTTGAATTTTGTAAACGCCTCGGTTAATGTTTGGGTAGTGTCTCACAAAATCATTTGTGGATTAGTGCTGAGAACCATCAAACACCGTGGCACCCAACAAGAAAAGGAGCCACCGCCGTCCAACAAGAAAATGCACTTTGCCCCTCGCTACTGTTGCCACCGTTTAGGGCCCCGTTAGTTTCCTTAGAGTTGAGCTGAAAAATAAATTTGCTAATAAAATCAAATATTTTCGGGTCTGGATCTTGTTACCTGCGATGACTTGGGTGATTGACGACGAGGTCAATGTTGCACGCATTGATTTCATCGATAGACAGCGAGTCTGTGGACATTAGCAATGGTAGGGATGCTCTGTGGACATTAGCAATGGTAGGGATGCTTTTGAGCACTCCCAATGAGGACAATTGTTCTCAATCAACGATTTAATCATCAATGGTCACAAAAAGGAAATTAAGAATAAAAAGGTGACGGATCTGCATCCTATATGATGTAATGATGGAATTGTTGATGTTTTTATCGATTCCGCGTCGTGGACTGGTTTCGGAACATTAGATCTTGCAATATATCCAAGAATTGATCGTTGGATTCAGCATATTCAGCATAACAAGTACACTCTTACTTGGGTGTTCAACAAGACTCTATCATCTATAGCTTCAGCGCTACATTCAAAAATCCTCAAGAGAAGGAGAGACGATTTAGATAAAGTATGATATATTTTTTATTTCAAGATTTTTTATGTGTAATTTTGGAATATACCGTGTCGAAATTTATTAATATAATTTTCCTTCCCTTCACAAAAAATAATAATGACGCTCCAGAATATTATATTAATATATTATTTATCAGACATCCTCTATTCGTTGTGCACTACATTCGACATCCTCTATATATTCATCAACTGATCGATCATCACCACTGCGCGCTGATCACATGCTGCACGCGTGTCCACTTAACAGTAGTGAGGCCGTGAATGGCTCTGTTAATATATTGACTTTTTTTGTCTTCAAATGCTGATGCGAGTGTGTTCTACTACTCTCAATCCCCATGCCCCCATATACTCCGTATATGTGTGTGCAAAAGGCTGTCCACGTCCTCTTCCCGGCCGTGTGTGTCGCCATGTTGCAACTTCTGGGCGCTATGTGCCGCTAGATGTAATCTCATACTACTATGTATGCAGTAGGCCAGTAGCTAGGTTCTATATAGCTTCGTTGACCTATCTCGCCGCCGAGCGTCACCCATATTATTTGCCAACTTTTTAATACTCTTAATGAAATATAGGTGAATACCTGATCGTGAAAAAAAATACGTGTGCAAAAGGTTTGTATCGTAGTTAGTAGTCACGGAGAAGATATATACATTACGTCGTGCCGTGCATGTACTCCTCAGTCACAAAATAACTATCGTTTCTATTTTCTTGTCAAAAAAAAAACTGTCGTTTCTATTTTCTAAGAAACAACTTTGACGAACTATATTTTTTTAAAATATTAATATTTATAGTATATAATTAATATTATCGAAAACATCTTTAAATCTAGTTTTTTTAAAGACACGTCGGTATAGCTCAACTGCCTCCTTCCATGCATCTAGTGGGTGCAATGAGACATTATATCATTTGAAGATCGATAGCTAGCAGCTCCGCAACAGCAAGTTGGCGAATCTAGATCAAATAGTTACTAGGGTCTTACTTAAAAATAGATAGAATCATTAACAAGTATTAGCACTATGTAGAGTAAATTTCTATTGAAAATTTTAAAATCCATCAGAGTCGGCGGACCCCGTGGAATACACTAGATTCACGCAATATATAGGTCCTTGAACCCCTTGGCGCCTCAGGATACAAGTGCAAGTGTCCAACGGTTATGATGCATGCCATCCGGCTAGCCCGGAGCTCATCGGCATGCATTATTTCATTAATTGGATCGGAGCTTCTTGGAGACGCTCGGCTCGATCATTGATGTAGATGTATAACCTGCTTACTTATTAATTGTGTGTGGCTTGCAGCTGGTCACTGACTCACTCACTCACTGTGGATCGGACCAACAGCACAAACGAAATAAAGCTTTTGCATTGATTCCTGTGCGCCTTCGCTACGCTTTGCGTTGCCATCTCGATCGATCGATCGCACTACTACAGTTCCTCCTGTCCAGGCCGGCCGGCCAATTCAGGTTCAGGCTTAACTTAATTGCATGCTCGTCACATGGATAAGATCGATCGATCGTGCCTCCGCTCCACCAGCCGCACCTTCCTGCTTCCTCCTAGAAACCAGGAAAAAAATTCAAGAATACGACAGCATCCACCTTCAATATAATGTTCGTGTGGAAAAAGTGCACAGAGCAGCGCAAGTACGAGGGCGTGTACTGCGGCTAATAACAGATAGATGGATCGAGCGAGGTTGAAGGCGGCCGCCATATGGCGGTGGGTGGCCGTGGATGTTTGATAGATAGCGAGGCCAAAACAGCCGCTTACACACAGTGACACAGATGGTTTTAGGGGCTGGTTTTCATTTTCACTAGGGAATTGAAGATGGGCAAGCAGAGCAACCACGTGTATTTATCAGCGGTGATTGCAGCACAATGCAAGAGAAATAAATAGGAAAACAAGATTTTATGTATCTATTGGTAATATATATAATGATGACAAAAGGGTCATAAACAGTATCACTTTTACGCGAAAAAATTCTGCACTAAACGAGTTTTTGCGATTCTTCTTTCATCCAACGTTTTTTTCACCACGGAAGCAGAAGAATTGAAGAAGCTATCCACCCTATTAGCTGGGTGTTCTCCATTAGGTAAATCTAGCTCCGGACAACCCTCTATTTGTTCCAATGCAGTGTCTGTAGTTACTAGTTCGTCATTTGTACATGTTTCTATACAACCTAGACTCGATCTGTTGAGCAGAATTTACTGTGATTACAGTTGATTTATAGGACTGATTTGTTAAGAGAGAAAACATTGTTCCATAGCTGAAAAATAAAGCTCTTTCTAGTTGAATAGCTCAAGATTTTTCAAGGGACATAGTTGTTAGAAATTTTTGAATAAACAAATTGAGCACTACCTGCGAACACAAGGTTGATATATGTCCTTGTGGTTTGACCTGGTGACGAGTGATTGTCAACAGACTCACGTGTTGGTGTGACTGGACGATATGTCTCTTGGGCTATGTTGGTTTGTAGGTGTGGAGTCAGAGACAATAGTCGATGGCGAGGTGAAGATCAAGTAGAGACGTGTCGTGCTAACGGACCCGGAGTGGCGAAGGGCAGACGTGAGGCTTGGAATGAGGGACCAAGAGGACAGAGGACCAATTGCGGTAACTGGCACTTGACAGCAACAAGTAAGAGTACATGAGATGAAGACGTATCGGTCGAGTCAAGACTGAGGGCGATGGTATCGTGGTACCTGACGAAGGCCAGACACAGACTTGCATGGAAGATGCAAGTGACATCGGTCCAATCAGGAAAGAAGAAGAAGGCGTCGTGCTTGGCGGAGGCTGGACATGCGTTGACATCGATGTCGGCAGAAGAGACGTAGCACATACGTGTAACACCCCTAGTGTTACTAATATAATTAACCTGACATGTCATCATCTTAAGCATTAATCATTTCTGTGATGCATCTGAATTGCTTAAATTGCTATGCTTTGATCCCTTTTCAAAACCCTATATGCCCAAATCCTACTATAAGGGAAAAATGGTAATTTCACCTCTGTGTCTAGTTCTTTGTATTCCTCTTTCAGTTTTGTGCTCTGATGTTTTGTTGTGTTGACCAAAGTTCAAAAATCAGAATCTGATTTCAAATCTCTTTGCAAAAAACCCTGATTCCCAATTTGTAGTTTTACCCCTCTTTTATTAATTCAAAAACTATTCCAAATTTGGGGTTGGTTCAAAAAGTAAAGTTGTAGATCTGATCAAGGTAAACAACTTTGGTATTTACAAATTTTCAAGTTGCAGTATAAAATTTTGAGTTATTTCAAATTCTTTCAAACTCCAACTTTTGTTCCCTTTTCTGTTTTCAAATATAGTTCAAAAACTATTTGGATTTTGAAAATGTTCATATTGACAAAGTTGTAGATCTCTCTTTTCTGAACAACTTTGACGTTTTGAGTTTTTGTCGCACAGTTCAAATTTTGGAAGTAATTTGCAAAATACAGATACCAGCCAAAAAGTCAAACCCTAGGGCATAGCCCTGTTCATCTTCCTCGCGTAGGGGGAGGGCCCCGGTCGTGGCCGAGCCTCCGGCGCTGCGCGCGCCACGCGTTTGGCAGCCGCTCGTCTGTTCCCGACCAGCCGCCGTTGTCGCCACCATCATTTCGCACCCGCACGCGCACAGTTGACCCCGCTCCCGTCCCCTACCGAGCCCAGCGCGCCGCCGCCGCGTGGCCATTGCCGGCCAAGCTTGCGCACCGGCCCCGGCTGCACGCCATCACCTCCGCCTTAGCGCAATCGAGTGCGCACGCTCCCGCCGATCTTATCCACCCCACCCCGTGCTCTCTACCGGCCTCTGGCCGCGGCTATATAAGCCCGCCGGAGCCCCGAGCTCCTCACTCATCTCCGCCACCGTGGCCAGGCCAGTCCAGTGCCTCCGCCGCTCCACCACCTAGCTCAGAAGCTCCGCCTTGAGCTCGTGAAGCTTTCCCACCCTTCAATTTCATCTCTACCGCCCTCAATCGCCCGGCGTAAGCTCGCCGTTCCCATCTCCGGCAGAAACCCGGCGAGCTCGGGTTCGTGAAATTCGCCGTCTCCGGCCATGATCATCCCTCACCGACCCCCGTGTCGTGTTCCTTGGTTCCGTGCGACTCTGACCAGGCCCTTGCGGTCTCGTGTGTTGCGCAGGGTCGCCGGAGCGCCGCTCGCCGCCGAAGGAGCTCCACCGAACCACCGCCCCTCGAGCACGTGCCGAGCCACACCCTCGAGCCCTGCCTCCGATCCGTGGTAAGCACCCGAGGCCTCCGGCCTCTGCTTCCACTCCGTCTCGCCCGAGCCCAAGCCTCGAGCACGCGTTTCCGTCTCGCCCGAGCCCGAGCCTCGGGCGGACAGACCCTCACCACTTCGCTCGAGCCAGGCCTCGAGCGAACTCGTGCGCCCTCCGCTTCGTCGAGCTAGGCCTCGGACGGACGCTTGCTTTTCCGTCTCGCCTGAGCCTTCCATCTCGCCCGAGTCCGCTTCGCCCGAGCCTCCGGACCAGGCCTCGGACGGAGCACTCACTTTCCGACTCGCCCGAGCCCGTTTCGCCCGAGCCCTTCATAGAAGGAGCACAGTGCTCTTTTCTTTTTCTGAGAGTTGTGAATAGTGTTCTGTTTTCTCTTTTTTTTTGTGTGAATTAATCTGTTGTTCCTTAAATGCTGAGAAAATTATGGTATGCTCCTTGCACTGTGTAGTATTTTATAAAAATATGAAACTTGACTTTTCTGCAAGAATTTGAAAATGTAAAATTCCCCTTTTAATTGAAAATGAAGGTTTTGGTATTTTTGGAGAGTGATCTATAACTCCAAAAATCTTGAGATAAATTTTTGGGACCTTGTTATAACATGCTGAACCTCTGGTAAAATTTTGAAGTCTTTTGGAGCAAGTTGATTTTTGAGCATTTATTTTAATTAAGGAATAGTGCCTTTTGTTAATTAAATGTTTAGATTTATTTGAGCATCTTAATGACCTCCAAAAATTATGAAATTTGTTTTGCCATCTGTTTATGCCTTAATGAACTTATGTGATTAATTTGGTAATTTTTGGAGCAACTTCATAAAATGACCTTTTAAATAAAATAAGGAAAATAGAAAAGATGGATTAGGGTTGGTAATAAGTGTTTAATGATGTGATCTTTGGATTGATTGATGTTCATAGACCCCCACCCTCTGGTCTATGATGTTTGTGATGCCATGTTTGGTGATGTTTAGATTGGTTAATAGTTCTAACTTATGTTGTTAGGGGAAGAAATGATAATAATTCTATGCCCACCTTAGAAAATGCTTATATTCTTGAATCAGTGGTATTGTCTTGCACCATAAGTCTATATCATCATCCTCATGAGCATTCATCATTGCATCCGTATAGTTGACGAAGAAGGTACCAGAGTCGAGGCCGCTGTTGACGAACCAACTCCCGAGGCGACCCCGAGCTCCGACACCTATACCTACCCCGAGTCTGCTCTTTTTGTCATCCAAGGCAAGCCCCGGTGCATTTAACCCTTTCCTTGAATTTATAAAATGATTTCCTTAAATGCTTTTGAGTTAAATTATTGCATTAGGTTTATAGGAGTTGTGTGCTATCCTAATTGATGCACTATCCACTGATACACCCGATACCTGCTTTTCAAAAGTATTTGAAAAATGCTTAGCAATGCTTATTGAATTAGACTTTCAATAAAATGCCAATTTCAAAAGTGTGATCACTTAAGGAATGTTTATGGGAATTTGGTCTTACTCCCCGGCTGTTGGCTAGGTATCTGATCCATACCTAGTCAATAGCGAGGAGAGGTTGTCCGAGCGTACGGTGCCGTCATGTTGTAGTCCGGGACTCAACAGTTGACACCGGCCGGGACAGGGTTGAAAAACTGACGAGACTATTACGCTTGGGTGAGATATAACCAAGGTATAGTTCTGGCTGGAAAATTAGGGACCATCCGTATGGGGGCCTGCTGGTCAAGACTTGTAACTATTCACATACTTCGGAAAGCTCTGGCTCCGAGAAATCCTTGATTGGGACCGACAACCGCGCACTGGGAGTGGAGAGATGGCGGAAGTAGCATGTACCCACGTGGTCGTCGTACCTGGAAAGGAGTGGTGTACTGTACTTCCGGGTGGCGTAGGACCGGTCCAATCTTGGAGGAATCGTGGTAGACGAGTTGGCATATGCAAGCTTGGGTGCTACATATGCAGTGTGGATAGGGATCCTCAGCTGAGTATTATTTATCCGGATTAACGTTGCTCCTCGGTTATGGAGACTTGGTCACTGACTGTCAACGGAGAGTGGTTCTCAACTAGGAATGTTTTGAAATGTAAAATGAATCATGGATGATGAAGAATTGAGGAATACTGAATCTTTCCAAAATAAAATAAGGTTTACAAAAAAATGCTTTTCTGCAAAATACTTGATCTTGCTTAAGCCTTACCTTGACTACCCTAAGCCTCTCATTCCTGAGTCTTCCCCTTTTCTTTAGTCGGGTAAGTCTTGTTGAGTACCCCAGTACTCAGGGTTTGTTACCCATGCTGCAGGTATGTCTGAGTCGCCGATGTGTCTCGCGCCCTGCTGCGTGACCATCGTCCAGGAAGAGGCCGATGAGGCCGAAGAGTAGATGTGCACCCTCGGGCTGGGTGTTTCAAGTATCTTTATGTTATTGTCTTCCGCTACGTTGTCTATTTTCAACTACTCGAACAATGGTCTGTAATAATTGCACTACTTATCTCATTTGAAACCTCGGTTTGTAAAACTATTGTTATTTAAGTCTTCCGCTGTTTATTCCGCTGTTATTTGTAAAAATGTCAAATGCTGTAACCGAAAGGTGAGTGATCCTGTGGACATCGGGCGCTAATGTAGCCCGGTGACGAACAGTCTTAATCGCGTGGAACATAAGTTCGGCTGTCAAAGGTTGACAGGGACCTGTGGGCCATGGGATTAGAACCGTTCCGTCACAGAATGGTATCGGAGCATCTCACTTTAATGTTGCAGTGTTTGTTTGCGAAAACTTCAAAAGATTTTTGAGTCCAAACAAATTAAACTTGACTATTTTGAGTCCAAACTGCTTTTCTCATCTTGTCTTCTCTTGGCAACACTAGTAGCAGGACAACGTGTTTTAAGCCCTATATATATGTTATGTAATGCATTACCTTGTTCCGTAGGAACGATTCATGCATCATGACATTTTCACTTAAGCTAACTAGGTTCTTGGGGTAGTATGCCTTTACCTGTTCTTGCTAGCCTTTCTCATCCATCTTCTCTTATCCAGACATGGCTCGCGTCAAGCTGACCGCCCGCAAGTCGACTGGACCGAACGGTGTGCCGCGTCACCAGCTGGCACCACGCGCTGGAGAAGAGACTGCCGAATCTTCCAATGGTCGTCGCTTTCCCCGCCGCACCCGTAAGAACCTGAAGGAGGAGATCAAGGATCTGAAGGCTGAGCTGAAGAACTTGGAGCACGACTTCTACCACTCACGCCTGGAGTTTTATGAGGCACGAGCTTCCTTGGAGCAGGCCAACCGGAACACGGTTCGCGCTATCGAGCAGCGCAATGATGCTTGGACCCGCGAGGACGTCACCAGAGCCGAGCTCCACGGACTGCAGGAGTACACAGCTCAGATTGAGCAGTATAATGATATGCTTCATGAGGAAGTGCATCAACTACATGATCAACTCCACCCCTTGGTACCCCCGGTTATGGAAGACCCTGAAGATGGAGTCGTGGAGGAACCAGAAGTAGAACCAGAGCCAGGCGAGAACGAAGAAGACGAACCTGTCAAAGATGTCCACAACGAGGACGAGGACGAGGACGAGGAGGTAGAGCCTGAACTCATCATCGAGGAAGAAGACGACGATGAAGACATGATCATCATCGATGACGACTAGACTCGTTGTGTCTGTGCCATCTGCTCACCTAAAGCCTTAAGTCTAGGTTTGGGGCGTTAGTTGGTCTTCTATCTAGTCGAGTCTGTATCTTGTCCTGTACCTTTCCTTTGTCAGTCTGTGGTTATCTATCGAACCTCTGTATCAGTTATCTACCCTTGCATCAATGAATCTTATCAGTCAGTTTCGTTCAAAATCAATCTTTGGATGTTAAGTTCTTAAGTTCTTAACAGATGCCTGTGAACACCCGCACTGGAGCCGGAGGTTCCGGAGATGACCGCCTCCCAAACCCTCCGCCTGTACCAGCTACCCTAGCAGAGGCCATTGCAGCCTTGGCCGCCGCTGCCAACCTAATGGCTCAAAACCAAGGACAGCAGAACATTCACCGTGGTCGCCACAACATCAACCAAGAGACCACCTATGTGGATTTCACCGAAACTCGTCCACCGGTTTTCACCAGAGCCGATGAACCCCTTGAAGCTGATGATTGGCTCCGCATCATGGAGCAGAAGTTTAGTCTCATCCGTTGCACTGAAATCCAGAAGCCCCGGTTCGCTTCCCAGCAGCTTCGTGGTCCAGCAAGTGCTTGGTACGCCAATCTCCTGGCTGCCCAGCCTGAAGGTCACCAGTTGACCTGGGAAGAGTTCCGTACCGCTTTCCGTGCACATCACATCCCTTCCGGACTGATGAAGATGAAGCTTGATCAGTTTTTGGCTCTCCAACAGAAAGACTCCACAGTCATGCAATATGTGGGTCAATTCAATCATCTCAGCCAGTATGCCTCAGAGTATGTCAACACGAATGAGAAGAAGAGAGACTGTTTCCTTAGGGGACTGCACCCTAAAATCCGCAGAAGCATGTCCAACAACCTGACCGGTTCATATCATGAGGCTGTTGACCGGGCAGTCGCTTTTGAAGAAAGCAACCTTCAGTACCAAGAGGAGAAGAGGAAAAAGAAAGCAGGATCTAGCAGTCACTCTGGCAATCACAAGCGCCAGAAGGTCATTTACCACCCTAGCCACCACCACAACCGTCCACCTTACCCTCACCAGCAAGTGGTTGTCCGCACCGCGGCTACCACCCACAACGCCAACCAACAAAGTGGCACTCAGCCGAACGCCCCAGGTGTTCGTATCACCACCCCACAAACCGCCTATAACCATCCCTGCTACAACTGTGGTCAACTTGGCCACTGGTCTCGTGAGTGCCCAAAGCCCAAGAAGCCTGCTCAGAACTTTCAGAAGGGTCCTGGAGGACCACAGCAGCAGCAACACCGTGCTCCACAGCAGCAAGTGCAGAAGGGCAAGTTCGTCAAGAAGCACGGGCAAGTCTACTACACCACTGTCAGCGATATTCCAGAAGGGGAGCCCGTCATGATCGGTAGGTTTCCCGTTGCCAATCATCCTGCAGTTGTGTTGTTTGATTCTGGTGCATCGCATTCTTTCATCAGTCGTACCTTCGTCTCTAAGCATGACATATCAATTGGGGAGTTGAAAGAAAGTTTTTGCATTTTATCGCCTGGAGGGCGTATAAACACCAAAGAGGTGGTTCGCAGTATACCAGTGATGTTGGGAAATCATGCATTCCCTACCACCATGATAGTGTTGAAAGATCAGGAGATAGATGTCATTCTAGGCATGAATTGGATGTGCCCGTATAAGGCCATGCTTGACATTCTAAATAGAGCTGTGAGAGTGGATATTCCTAACAGTACCTCAAAACTCATTCTCCAACTTCCCATGCCTTCAAAACCAGCTACCACACAGCTAAATGCCACCTATGATCAAGGGATCCGAGACATCCCTGTAGTCTGTGAGTTCCCTGATGTCTTTCCTGAAGACTTACCTGGTCTACCTCCTGACCGTGATGTTGAGTTTGCCATAGAGCTAAAGCCCGGGACTGCTCCTATATCCCGCAGAGCTTATCGAATGCCTCCCAAAGAGTTGGCAGAGTTAAAAATCCAGTTACAAGAATTGTTGGACAAGGGCTATATCCGCCCAAGCTCGTCTCCTTGGGGCTGTCCTGCAATCTTTGTAAAGAAGAAAGACAAAAGTCTCAGGTTATGCGTTGATTATCGCCCACTCAACGAGGTCACCATCAAAAACAAATATCCCTTGCCTCGCATTGATCTTCTTTTTGACCAGTTAGCTGGAGCCAAAGTATTCTCCAAGATTGACCTCAGATCTGGTTACCACCAAATAAAAATCCGTCCTGAAGATATTCCTAAAACAGCTTTCACCACCAGATACGGCCTATATGAGTACTTGGTCATGTCTTTCGGTTTGACCAATGCACCTGCCCACTTCATGTATCTCATGAACTCTGTTTTCATGCCAGAGCTTGATAAATTCGTGGTCGTGTTCATTGACGACATCCTTGTCTACTCGAAAACCCCTGATCAGCATGCCGAACATCTTCGTGTTGTTCTATCCCGTCTCAGAGACCATCAGCTTTATGCCAAGTTCAGCAAATGTGAATTCTGGTTGGATCGGATACAGTTTCTTGGTCATGTCCTATCCGCAGAAGGTGTGTCAGTCGACCCCGGAAAAGTGTCAGATATCCTGGATTGGAAGCCACCTACCTCTGTTCACAAGGTCCGCAGTTTCATGGGAATGGCTGGATACTATCGTCGTTTCATCCCAGATTTCTCCAGAATCGCCAAGCCTATCACCGAGTTATTGAAGACTTCTGTGAAGTTTGTCTGGTCACCAGCTTGTGAACAAGCCTTTCAAACCTTGAAGAAATTGTTAACCACGTCACCAGTGCTAGCTCAGCCGAACGTCGAGAAGCCCTTTGATGTCTACTGTGATGCATCTGGTACTGGTTTGGGTTGCGTGTTGATGCAAGAAGGAAGAGTGATCGCTTATGCCTCGCGGCAGCTTAAGCGACATGAGGAAAATTATCCAACTCATGATCTTGAGTTAGCAGCAGTGGTTCATGCCTTGAAGATATGGCGTCATTATCTGTTGGGCAGTACCTGCAATGTGTACACAGATCACAAGAGCCTGAAGTATATCTTCACCTAAGAAGAGCTGAACATGAGGCAGCGAAGATGGCTTGAGTTAATCAAGGACTATGATATCGAAGTGCATTACCATCCGGGTAAGGCGAATGTGGTCGCCGATGCACTCAGTCGCAAGTCATACTGTAACTGCCTGGTTATGAAATCCTATGAATCTTCCCTATGCTATGAACTAGAGAAGCTGGGTATTGAAATGGTTCCACAAGAAAGTCTAGGCAATGTCAGAGTAGAAACCTCTATCAGAGAACAGATCATAGCTGCACAGAAAGATAACCCCGGAATCAAGCACATCAGCGAAAAGGTTCGAGCTGGAAAAGCCGACTGTTTCAGGATTGATGATGAAGGAGTGGTTTGGTTCAAGAACCGTCTGGTTGTTCCAAAGGTACCTGAGTTGAGACAGGTAATCCTTGATGAAGCACACTCAACTAGGTGTTCCATCCACCCCGGCAGCCGCAAGATGTACCAAGATTTGAAGCAGAGATTTTGGTGGACGAAGATGAAGATCGAGATCGCTCGATATGTCGCTCGCTGTGATACTTGTCAGAGAGTCAAAGCTGTGCACATGAAGCCCGGAGGAGAATTGCAACCTCTATCTATACCTGGCTGGAAATGGGAAGATATCAGTATGGATTTTATCAATGGATTACCCAAGACACAAAAAGGTTTTGATTCCATTTGGGTGATAGTAGATCGTCTCACTAAGCAAGCTCATTTCTTACCAGTCAAAACAAGTTATACCGCCCCAACTTATGCCACCTTGTACAAGAACAACATAGTGAAGCTCCATGGCATACCCAAGACCATCATCTCAGATCGTGGTACTCAGTTTGTCGCTAAGTTCTGGAAAGCGTTCCATGCCTCACTTGGAACCAAGCTATTGTATAGCACGGCTTATCATCCGCAGACTGATGGACAGACTGAGAGAGTCAACCAAGTGTTAGAAGATATGTTGAGAGCCTGTGTGCTTACCTTCGCAGATACTTGGGATCAGTGTTTGCCCTTGGCAGAATTCTCTTATAATAACAGTTACCAAGAGAGCATCAAAATGGCACCCTTTGAAGCACTGTACGGTCGTCGTTGTCGTACACCTCTCAATTGGTCTGAGCCCGGAGAAAGAGAATTCTTTGGAGTTGACCTAGTAAAGGATATGGAAGAAAAAGTCAAACAGATCCAAGAGAATATGAAGATTGCGCAGTCTCGACAGAAGAGTTATGCCGATAAGAGACGCCGACCTCTGAAGTTCCAGATTGGGGATTATGTGTACCTGAAGGTCTCGCCCACCAAAGGAGTCACTCGTTTTGGAGTCAAAGGAAAGCTAGCACCCCGCTACATTGGTCCGTTTGAGATTCTGGATCGTTGTGGCAAGGTCGCTTACAAGCTGAGTTTGCCCGATCATCTTTCAGCAGTTCATAATGTGTTTCATGTCTCCCAACTCAAGAAGTGCCTCCGAGTACCTGAACATGTGGTTGAAGTTGAAGGCGTTGAGCTAGAACCAGATCTGTCATACACTGAGTATCCAGTTCGCGTGTTGGATCACAAAGATCGTGTTACCAGGAGAACCACCACAAGATGGTACAAGATCCAGTGGAACCAGCACTCTGAAGAAGAAGCCACCTGGGAATCTGAAGACTTCTTGGCAAAGCACTATCCTGACTTTCTCGAATCTCTATAGGTGTGAGGTTTTCTCCTTCGTTCCTTGTAAGACGCGGAATCTCGGGGCGAGATTTCTTTTAGGAGGGAGGGTTGTAACACCCCTAGTGTTACTAATGTAATTAACCTGACATGTCATCATCTTAAGCATTAATCATTTCTGTGATGCATCTGAATTGCTTAAATTGCTATGCTTTGATCCCTTTTCAAAACCCTATATGCCCAAATCCTACTATAAGGGAAAAATGGTAATTTCACCTCTGTGTCTAGTTCTTTGTATTCCTCTTTCAGTTTTGTGCTCTGATGTTTTGTTGTGTTGACCAAAGTTCAAAAATCAGAATCTGATTTCAAATCTCTTTGCAAAAAACCCTGATTCCCAATTTGTAGTTTTACCCCTCTTTTATTAATTCAAAAACTATTCCAAATTTGGGGTTGGTTCAAAAAGTAAAGTTGTAGATCTGATCAAGGTAAACAACTTTGGTATTTACAAATTTTCAAGTTGCAGTATAAAATTTTGAGTTATTTCAAATTCTTTCAAACTCCAACTTTTGTTCCCTTTTCTGTTTTCAAATATAGTTCAAAAACTATTTGGATTTTGAAAATGTTCATATTGACAAAGTTGTAGATCTCTCTTTTCTGAACAACTTTGACGTTTTGAGTTTTTGTCGCACAGTTCAAATTTTGGAAGTAATTTGCAAAATACAGATACCAGCCAAAAAGTCAAACCCTAGGGCATAGCCCTGTTCATCTTCCTCGCGTAGGGGGAGGGCCCCGGTCGTGGCCGAGCCTCCGGCGCTGCGCGCGCCACGCGTTTGGCAGCCGCTCGTCTGTTCCCGACCAGCCGCCGTTGTCGCCACCATCATTTCGCACCCGCACGCGCACAGTTGACCCCGCTCCCGTCCCCTACCGAGCCCAGCGCGCCGCCGCCGCGTGGCCATTGCCGGCCAAGCTTGCGCACCGGCCCCGGCTGCACGCCATCACCTCCGCCTTAGCGCAATCGAGTGCGCACGCTCCCGCCGATCTTATCCACCCCACCCCGTGCTCTCTACCGGCCTCTGGCCGCGGCTATATAAGCCCGCCGGAGCCCCGAGCTCCTCACTCATCTCCGCCACCGTGGCCAGGCCAGTCCAGTGCCTCCGCCGCTCCACCACCTAGCTCAGAAGCTCCGCCTTGAGCTCGTGAAGCTTTCCCACCCTTCAATTTCATCTCTACCGCCCTCAATCGCCCGGCGTAAGCTCGCCGTTCCCATCTCCGGCAGAAACCCGGCGAGCTCGGGTTCGTGAAATTCGCCGTCTCCGGCCATGATCATCCCTCACCGTCCCCCGTGTCGTGTTCCTTGGTTCCGTGCGACTCTGACCAGGCCCTTGCGGTCTCGTGTGTTGCGCAGGGTCGCCGGAGCGCCGCTCGCCGCCGAAGGAGCTCCACCGAACCACCGCCCCTCGAGCACGTGCCGAGCCACACCCTCGAGCCCTGCCTCCGATCCGTGGTAAGCACCCGAGGCCTCCGGCCTCTGCTTCCACTCCGTCTCGCCCGAGCCCAAGCCTCGAGCACGCGTTTCCGTCTCGCCCGAGCCCGAGCCTCGGGCGGACAGACCCTCACCACTTCGCTCGAGCCAGGCCTCGAGCGAACTCGTGCGCCCTCCGCTTCGTCGAGCTAGGCCTCGGACGGACGCTTGCTTTTCCGTCTCGCCCGAGCCTTCCATCTCGCCCGAGTCCGCTTCGCCCGAGCCTCCGGACCAGGCCTCGGACGGAGCACTCACTTTCCGACTCGCCCGAGCCCGTTTCGCCCGAGCCCTTCATAGAAGGAGCACAGTGCTCTTTTCTTTTTCTGAGAGTTGTGAATAGTGTTCTGTTTTCTCTTTTTTTTGTGTGTGAATTAATCTGTTGTTCCTTAAATGCTGAGAAAATTATGGTATGCTCCTTGCACTGTGTAGTATTTTATAAAAATATGAAACTTGACTTTTCTGCAAGAATTTGAAAATGTAAAATTCCCCTTTTAATTGAAAATGAAGGTTTTGGTATTTTTGGAGAGTGATCTATAACTCCAAAAATCTTGAGATAAATTTTTGGGACCTTGTTATAACATGCTGAACCTCTGGTAAAATTTTGAAGTCTTTTGGAGCAAGTTGATTTTTGAGCATTTATTTTAATTAAGGAATAGTGCCTTTTGTTAATTAAATGTTTAGATTTATTTGAGCATCTTAATGACCTCCAAAAATTATGAAATTTGTTTTGCCATCTGTTTATGCCTTAATGAACTTATGTGATTAATTTGGTAATTTTTGGAGCAACTTCATAAAATGACCTTTTAAATAAAATAAGGAAAATAGAAAAGATGGATTAGGGTTGGTAATAAGTGTTTAATGATGTGATCTTTGGATTGATTGATGTTCATAGACCCCCACCCTCTGGTCTATGATGTTTGTGATGCCATGTTTGGTGATGTTTAGATTGGTTAATAGTTCTAACTTATGTTGTTAGGGGAAGAAATGATAATAATTCTATGCCCACCTTAGAAAATGCTTATATTCTTGAATCAGTGGTATTGTCTTGCACCATAAGTCTATATCATCATCCTCATGAGCATTCATCATTGCATCCGTATAGTTGACGAAGAAGGTACCAGAGTCGAGGCCGCTGTTGACGAACCAACTCCCGAGGCGACCCCGAGCTCCGACACCTATACCTACCCCGAGTCTGCTCTTTTTGCCATCCAAGGCAAGCCCCGGTGCATTTAACCCTTTCCTTGAATTTATAAAATGATTTCCTTAAATGCTTTTGAGTTAAATTATTGCATTAGGTTTATAGGAGTTGTGTGCTATCCTAATTGATGCACTATCCACTGATACACCCGATACCTGCTTTTCAAAAGTATTTGAAAAATGCTTAGCAATGCTTATTGAATTAGACTTTGCAATAAAATGCCAATTTCAAAAGTGTGATCACTTAAGGAATGTTTATGGGAATTTGGTCTTACTCCCCGGCTGTTGGCTAGGTATCTGATCCATACCTAGTCAATAGCGAGGAGAGGTTGTCCGAGCGTACGGTGCCGTCATGTTGTAGTCCGGGACTCAACAGTTGACACCGGCCGGGACAGGGTTGAAAAACTGACGAGACTATTACGCTTGGGTGAGATATAACCAAGGTATAGTTCTGGCTGGAAAATTAGGGACCATCCGTATGGGGGCCTGCTGGTCAAGACTTGTAACTATTCACATACTTCGGAAAGCTCTGGCTCCGAGAAATCCTTGATTGGGACCGACAACCGCGCACTGGGAGTGGAGAGATGGCGGAAGTAGCATGTACCCACGTGGTCGTCGTACCTGGAAAGGAGTGGTGTATTGTACTTCCGGGTGGCGTAGGACCGGTCCAATCTTGGAGGAATCGTGGTAGACGAGTTGGCATATGCAAGCTTGGGTGCTACATATGCAGTGTGGATAGGGATCCTCAGCTGAGTATTATTTATCCGGATTAACGTTGCTCCTCGGTTATGGAGACTTGGTCACTGACTGTCAACGGAGAGTGGTTCTCAACTAGGAATGTTTTGAAATGTAAAATGAATCATGGATGATGAAGAATTGAGGAATACTGAATCTTTCCAAAATAAAATAAGGTTTACAAAAAAATGCTTTTCTGCAAAATACTTGATCTTGCTTAAGCCTTACCTTGACTACCCTAAGCCTCTCATTCCTGAGTCTTCCCCTTTTCTTTAGTCGGGTAAGTCTTGTTGAGTACCCCAGTACTCAGGGTTTGTTACCCATGCTGCAGGTATGTCTGAGTCGCCGATGTGTCTCGCGCCCTGCTGCGTGACCATCGTCCAGGAAGAGGCCGATGAGGCCGAAGAGTAGATGTGCACCCTCGGGCTGGGTGTTTCAAGTATCTTTATGTTATTGTCTTCCGCTACGTTGTCTATTTTCAACTACTCGAATTCCGCTGTTTATTCCGCTGTTATTTGTAAAAATGTCAAATGTTGTAACCGAAAGGTGAGTGATCCTGTGGACATCGGGCGCTAATGTAGCCCGGTGACGAACAGTCTTAATCGCGTGGAACATAAGTTCGGCTGTCAAAGGTTGATAGGGACCTGTGGGCCATGGGATTAGAACCGTTCCGTCACAATACGCCCCTTAGCCTTAGAAAACCATTCGCGACAGTTTTCAAGTTTGGGCCTCCAAACTCAGGAAGACGGGTTTGCCAGTTTGGACCTCAAAACCCGGCGGAGGTTCCGAGGAGGAACGAGGCGACACGTGGTGGCACCGCGAGACTTATGTTCAGGCAAAGCTAGTGGTTAGAAGGCACATGGTCGTCGGGGCGACACGTGGCGACATCGTGAGCTTTGCATTGCGGCGAAGCTAACGATGAGGAAGACACCTGACTGTCAATGAAGGAAACATGCAGAGTTGGACTGGAATGCCCCGAGGCTAGCTAGTTCGCTCTTTGTATCCTAGGGATAGAAGAGGTATTATGTTTAGGCTATAAATAACAGATGACACCCCTCATCCTCTCTTCGTCACTTTAAACTGCTATTTTCACGTCATCTGTTAGGGTTTTCCTTCTTCGTAGTTGTTGTGATCTGCATAGAAATCATTCTTCTGTGTACTTGGATTCAAGGAAAGGTGACCGCAATCATGTTGTAGCCTCGTTGGCTATTTTGTTGAAATCTTTTTGTTTGCCTTTTGTTTTTCACGTTCTCGTTCTCCCCTCCCTAGCTCTTTCGCGAGATCTTTTGATTTGAGGGATAAATTTCCATTTCGTTTGAAATATCTTGTGCTTTATCATGAGAGACATATCTTTTCACCAAAGGAATTCATCTAATTCCTCATGAGCACATAGATCGGGCAGATTTCGTTTTCGGATCTAAACTTTTTCTTTTTGCACGAGATCTGCGATTCACGAATTTGGGTCCGAGCCATGTTCTCTTATGGGTAGCTCACCAACATAGTTGTGATCATATGTGCAAAATCTGGTGAAGTTTGGAGTTGCTTTGACTGAGTTTTGGGTCGATTTGGTGTTTGAATTGGGGTTGTTTCCGGGCTGACCAGACGCTGCTACAATACTACGATTCGATGTTACAATAAACTGCTACAGTATGTCCGGCGCTGCAGTAAATAACTGCTACCGTAAGGTTGCCTCGACCTGACGCTACGCTGCTGCTAAATTACTGTTTCCGTGCTGCTTCATTCGTAGTTTTTTTTGCGTTTGAACTCCGATTTAAGTTCATTTTTTTGTGTTGGTTTCCTAACTTTGTAAGAGACTTTCTAAAGTACTTTTGTCACCGGTTGGCTAAAGTTTTTTTAGTTGGACACTTGCTTCTTCTCCATAGGAGTGAGTGCTTCATTTTCGGAGCTCCGGTTTTGGTGGTGTGCTTGGTTGGTATTCCTAGGAAACATCCACCATACTTTTGGGTCATGGATATCATAATTTATGATCTTTACTTTTAGAATTTTGAAATTAGGACAGCGGCCAAATATTTTTGGAAAACAAATTTGAGGATTTCATTCACCTCCCTCTGATCGTCGTATTAGGTTTTTCACTACTGTAGCAAGTTGTGTACCTTGTGGTTGAACCAGTCCATACAGGTCAAAGCCCTTAACATTTGTTCTTGTATTTTTCTAAATTCATTCTAGAATTTAATGATGTTCATTTAATGGTAGACAACATGCTAGTCAATAGCGAGACGCGCTCCGTATGATGGTTTTATCAACCTTGAGATTTGCCGGCTTGGTCTTTCAGGGTACTCAAAGAACGAAGAGTTTATGTGTTCATATCGGGTTGTACGAGTGTCTGCATGATTCATAAAAAACGAAGTTTTTAAATACATTTGTGGTCCACTACATGCAATCAAATTATTTTATTTTCTCTCCTCATTCATTCATTTAGATTCTAAACTCATATAAATATTTTGTAATATATAAATCTGGTTACCGTAAACCTTATTTACTAAACTCTACTTGTCTTTTGTTCCCATTAATAATTTTCCATTTATATGGTACCTTTATAAATGATTGTTAAAAGTAGAGAGAGAGATAAACCGAGTGATGCAAATGGTTGTCCTTGTCTTTCATTGAACAGTCATGTACATATACATGTAGGCCTATGTGGGCAGTTAGACTGTCTCCAACAGGGAGACCCAAACCCAAAAATGCATCTCGATGAGTGCTTAGCCCATCAAAATCGTTCTCCAACAGATGCCTCAAAGCCGTGACCTATTTTGCCTACCGATTCAATGGAAACCCAGAACTGAGTCTCCTCTCTCCTCGCTACGCAAATCTCCGTGGCTCGCTCGTCTCCGCCTCCGCCTGGAGTCCGCGCCGACGGGGAGTTCGCGCCTCGAGCTCGCGCCGCCGCTAGGAGCCTGCGCCTCGAGCTCGCCCCGCTGCCGGGAGCCCGCGCCGTCGGGGAGCTCGCGCCGCCGCCGGGAGTCCGCGTCGTCGAGAGCCCGCGCCGCCGCCGGGAGCCCGCGGCGTCGGAGAGCTCGCGCCGCCGCCGGGAGCCCGCGCCGTCGGAGAGCTCGCGCGCCGTTGGGAGCTCACGCCGCCAGGACCCCGCGCTGCCTCGAGCTCGTGCTGCCGCCGGGAGCCCGCCGCGCCGTCAGGAGCTCACGCCACCGCCGAGAGCTGGATCTCGTCGAGGAGGTGCAGGCCGACCGGAGGAGCAGCGGCGCTGGAGCTGGGTGGCCTCCTCCATGGCGATAGAGTTTTGTATCTATTGTTGGAGACGAGTAATTTTGCCTCTCATATGCTTTCACTGTGCCTTACCCAAACAACCAAATGGCTCTCATGTTTGCCTCTTCTTTGTTGGAGATAGTCTTACATGTTCGAAAGAGCGTGGAAAGACACCCTTCTACTGGCTCTATAGGAACCGACATTAGCAGTTGCTAGTGGCATGAATAATATACCTAGTTAACCATTAATAATAGTTCTCAACACTCTGATCCCCTTGATCAATTAGCTCATTATATGCTTGCTTCACTATTCATCCATTGTGTAACATTATAAATCTTCAGAAAGCCCTATGGAAAAAACAAATTAATATTGGTATATCAGAAAAAACTTCTTAAAACGCACTGAAAAATAAGGAGAAATACCATGATATATAACCATCAGTGTTGTTAGACCCATTGAAATAAATCCAAAGCTTTAGTCTAAGAACACCTTGATCATTTGGTCAATATGCCCTGCATTTCATCTTTTAAAACCACTGGTGGGGAAAACAGATGATATCACATATAACTTTATGTTAACATTGTCTTGTCAAAAACTTTATATGAAAAATCCTAAATGGAAAACTCACACAAATAATCTATGTATCTTATGTTCCAATACCATCCACCAAAAACCTCAATGGGGGAAAATAGATGATACTCCCTCCGTCCGAATAAGAGTGTCGTTTTAGGACTGGGCACATGTATCAAGGACAAAGGGAAAATACCATTATACCCCTATACTGTAATACGTACTAATCATTACACTTCGGTCACGCATGGGCAGGCGCATGGCTCTCTCCTGCTACTCCATTCGTTCTCGCCTACTAGTAGATTGGCCACACATGCAGGCTGAGCGTCAGACGCTCAGGTGTGGGACCCTTGTCTAAAACGACACTCTTACTCGGACAAGCCTATGAGGCTAGAACGACACTCTTATCCGAACGGAGGGAGTATGATATTGTCTTAATAGTGCCTCTTTAGAAACTTTATATGAGAAACCCAAGGAATAAACACATACAAAGAAGGGAGTGTATGCTATGAAAACCAACAAGTTGTGCAAACTATGCAAACTTCAATTAAGCACATAGGATTTTAATCCGATGGTCTCAGGTGAAGGTGAGACAATTATTCTCTTAAGCACTCCCACCAAAAACTTCCTAATCACTTGAGCCCAGCCTGAACCGTGCCGTTACGTCGTTCTCCGTCCGTGTTTTTCTCCGTCCGTGACCCTCCACTTTCCTCGGCGCCGCCATCGGTGTCGTGCGTCAGGACAAGCGCCGCAGCCGAGGCCGGCCCGTGGTTCACGTACATGCTCTGGGCCAGGTCCCCGACGGCCTCCGGCACGCCCGCCGGCAGCGCGGGGGGTGCCGCCTGATGATGGAGGCGGACGTGGCGAGTTGCGCGGTGCCCGGCGGGGCCGCCGTCGAGGAGGGGATGGCGCTGTATGTGCCGCCGCTGATGCTGAGCGGGCCGTCCAATTACAAGGAGATGCATCTCAGGGTTCGCATCGACGTGGTCGATTCAGCTCCGGCTCTGCAGCTGCAGAACTCTGCTAGCTCATCATCTCCCAGAGTTTAGTTAATTTCCCGATTCCAGCCTCGTTCTTGGGCTGATTTTAGGCTCATACCAGCGTTTTCCTAGTGCACTCCGGAAGAAAGGCTTGCATGTATATTGTCTGGCTTTTGTTGATGGCAAAAGCTGCCAATGGAATCTCCTTCGCGCGGTAGGGAGAAGACCGGCGCTAGGCGGCGGCAGGAGCTACCGCATTGGCAATCTCGTCACCGCCGCCGGCACCGAGCAGCAGGCCTTCCGCCTTCCGCCTCGAGCTCCCCCGGTCTCCGAGTCGCTGCCAATCAGCACCGCGTCGACTTCAAGGGGCGGCGATCTTCAAGGGGCGGCGCCGAGGGACCCAAGGAGTCGCAGACAGAGGGTGGCGCCAAGGAAAGTCGAGGAGTCGCGGACGGAGAAAACGCGGATGGAGAATGACGTAACGGCGCGGTGCAGGCTGGGCTAAAGTGATTAGGAAGTTTTTGGTGAGAGGGCTTAAGAGAATAATTGTTCCACCACCACCTGAGGCCATGGGATTAGAATTCTATGGGCTTGATTGAAGTTTGCATATAGTTTGCACATGTTGTTGGTTTTCATAGCATACGTTCCTTACAAAGAAAATAGTACAATATGATATTTGCAACAAGTTATTCATCAGAGAGACTCTCCCCCTAATACTTGGAAATATCTAAGTCACTTAATACACTACCCCAGGTCATACGATCACTGCTGGTTCAAAACATCCCATCACTACTAAATTTTGAACTGATGAGAGGGCCGGTTGAAAGCCCTAGTTTATTTTGGCTAATTGATGAAACCTATTGGACTAATTCTATGTGCTAAGCATTTGTGTAGCAAATAGATGGATTAGGACCAATCCAAGTAATAGGTAAGCTAGGTGGTAACCATGGGAGATGTGTTGGAGTTGTTCCAAATTCACTTCAGGATATTGGTCGGGCTTCTGACGGAGCGAAGCGGAGGCCCGTCGCCGGAGGCTTGATTCTCTTGCTAGGGTTTCGTAGAGACTTGATTCTCTTGTAAGCCGCCATAGGAGTGTAATCCCAAACTCTTGAGATAGTGAGATTGTTGCCGGCTGGTGCCCGTGGTTTTTCCCCTTCGCATTGAAGGGGTTTTCCACGTAAATCGTGTATCTTCTCTGTGATTGAATTTCGTTTACTTCATATTCCTATACGTCGTTGATAACAAGATGGTGATGACCACAAGTGCTTCAAGTGATTAAGTGTTCATCCTTGGAAAGGAAAAGAAGAAAGAAGAAGAAGAAGAATAGGAGAAGAGAATGTGCATAGAGGCCCGGAGGCAAAGGTATAATATATAGGTCTCTTTTTTTTTGATCAAGACTCCATAGAAGGTGTGATCACATTTAGAATAGATAGTCGTACTATCAAGAGGGGATAGATCATGGTTAATGCAATGTTCAAGTTCCACAAGGTGTTCTATAACTTATCAATGCATCAGAGCCTAGTAAGTGAACTGACAAACCCTTGGAAAATGCTTTTAAAAATGCTAACACACGTACACAAGTAGTGAAATACTTTGGTGTTAGCATATGGAAGCAAGGGATACCACATGTCCCAACATCCATCTCAAATATCAAGATATTCACCATCATTAGACACTATAAAATCCAATTGAGGACTTCAAAATAAACACCCACGTGTAATCAATCTTGTATCTCTTCAGAAGAACTAATACATAAACTAATTGTACTACATTTGACTTGACTACTTTAAGCCATCACTACGGGAAAATCAATCTTTGCCGAGTGCCTGTGGCTTTGCCGAGTGCCAAAATTCGGGCACTAGGCAAAGAGCCTCTTTGCCGAGTGCCGGCCACGTGGCACTCGGCAAAGCGCAAACACAAGGCAAAGCATGCTTTGCCGAGTGCCACGTGGCCGGCACTCGGCAAAGAGCCCCTCTTTGCCGAGTGCCAGCCACGTGGCACTCGGCAAAGAACCACCCACGTGGCACAATTTGGGGCCACATGCTTTGCCGAGTGCCACGTGGCTGGCACTCGGCAAAGAGGTGCCTTTGCCGAGTGCCGGCCACGTGGCACTCGGCAAAGAATGTGGCCCCGAACTGTGCCACGTGGGCGGTTCTTTGCCGAGTGCCACGTGGCTGGCACTCGGCAAAGGCACCTCTTTGCCGAGTGCCAGCCACGTGGCACTCGGCAAAGAGCTCTTTGCCTAGTGTTTTTTTTCTGACACTCGGCAAAGCCAGTTTTTAAATTACATTTTGAAGCAGTAAATTAATCCAAATGAAAAAGTTTTTAACTACAAAGTTGGTTAACTTATCAAGATGAACAATTTTTGTTTTGGTGATTTTTTCATTTGACAAACTTAAAATAAATTCGTTCACAAATCTTATATATCTCTCCGGTAGTTTATAAAACTACAAGAGTGATATATAATGTTTATGAATAATATTAGAACCACAATGTCGGATGCACAAATAGTCAAACAACCAAAATAAACTTTGTAGATCTTGACAAGTTATGAAAGTTTGTAGTTGATAACTTTTTAATTTGAAGTCATCTAGTTATGCAAAACTGCGTCGAATTTGAAAATTTTAAAATTCAAATTTTTCAAAATACCTCAGATGGAGAAATGACCAAAATGAAAGTTGTAGATCTCGAAAAGTTATGAAACTTTGGTGTTGACAACTTTTTGATTTGAAATCATCTTGTCAACGAAAACTACGTTTCAAATTGTAAAATTTAAAATTCAAATTTTTATAAACGACCTCGGATGGAAAAACTACCAAAATAAAAGTTGTAGATCTTGAAAAGTTAGAAAACTTTGTAGTTTACAATTTTTTGATTTGAATTCGTTTAGGGCCTCAAATAAGCAAGTTACACATGGTTTAGTATAATATATGGGTAATCGAAACGGAGATGGAACGTATATGAGTGTGTAGTGCAGTGGTAGAGGAGGCTCCGCGCGAACGAGAGGTCGTGAGTTCGAATCCTGCTGACTGCGTGAGAGAAAATTGTGTGAAAAATAGTAGAACTTGCGATTTCGAGGGCGACAAGTGGGCGCTGCCCAGTGGGCCCCTCCTCCAATTAAATAAAAATTTTTCCCTATTTTTTCGGTGTTTTTTTATTTTTTTCTTTGCCGAGTGCCAAATATGTCAGCACTCGGCGAAGCCTTCGCCGAGTGCCCGATATTTGGCACTCGGCAAAGAACCCTTTGCCGTGAAATTCTTCGCCGAGTGCCCTTCGCCGAGTGCGGCACTCGGCGAAGCCTTCGCCGAGTGCAAAAGGCTCTTTGCCGAGTGCTGCCAGCACTCGGCAAAGAGCGATTCTGCTGTAGTGCATGCAATGACTTAAGAAATACACAATATATGTTGTGATTTTGTAAACGAGGATTGGATATGTGGAGTCCTTTCTAGAATCTTCACAAATACGACAAATCAAGTCTCCAAATAAATAAATGTAATCACAAAAACTATCAACTAAAAAATAGATGTTATTGTACCGCTAATCATAAGATGGTATTGGAAATTTATAACACACTTATTATGGAGAACAATGTTCGTTGAAACCCAATACATAGACTTTGTGTAAAACCCTCATGCTATTAATCTTGCTTTGATCTCACCACCACATTGTTCTCAATCCATTTAAGGATGAAAAAACATTTGTATCCCACAATAAAGATATCATGAGGTGTTGGCATCATATAGCCCAAAACTCCTATTTTCTAGCGAGAAAGACTATCTCTGCAAGTTAATCATCACTTAACAAGTTCTGGTACAAATGTTGGATGCACTCTGGCATGGTCTTATTCAATCGATCATTGTTGCACGCAATTTATTCAGAGAAGTATGTGTCGATACATGTAGCATTTTCAATCATATAATTCTCTAATATATAAAAATTCAAAGTACCCTAAATGACTCATCATGACTTCTCGAAACAAGAGTCAGAGCTTTCCAATATCCCAACTTCAGTATTTCGGTCCACCTCTAAGAAGATAGGTTTATGGATGAACATCCATCCACTGGGTAATAATCAATAATTACCCATAAGTGGTCACCAACCATAGGTTCACCTGTATTTACTATCTTAGAAAGTAAATCTTCTATTGCTAGCAAGATTAATTTCCACTTCATTGACATACCTCTCCCCCCACTTATTCACAATAGGGACTTGAGCCATTTTACTTTGTACTTCCACTCTTTATAGCACATACTTGTGTGAAGGATTGAAAAATTTAAATGACATAACAGTATCAGTAGATGTGTTTGACAATTTATTTGCAATATTTTGCAAATTAAATAATATTTGAATTCAAAATACAGTTCATTTAGTACATGATCCTGAGTCTGAAATGTCATGCATTCCAAATAATTTTCTACATTATTGATGGTTTATCAAATCTCCTCGTAATGTATGGAAATGCTTATTATCAAAATAAAAATAGTGTATCAGGCCATAAATAGATCCTCCATAACATATTTAGATACTTACAATCACTCCATAAGAGATTTAGATACTCAACAATCAACGAAGATTGAAATCTCACATTGATCCCCTCGTGTGTGTATCCATCAATGTACTATGTGGTGGTGAGATTGGTGCATATACTAGTACAACACAACCTAACCGTACACAAATATGGAAATCTTCACTACTCCATACACTACTGGAGAAACGGCCTTTAGCCCCGGTTGGGAAGGGCCTTTAGCCCCGGTTTTCCCAACCGGGGCTACCAATCCGGGACTAAAGGTCGGACCCTTTAGTCCCGGGTGCTCCCAACGGCTCCATACACTACTGGAGAAACGTCCTTTAGCCCCGGTTGGGAAGGGCCTTTAGCCCCGGTTTTCACAACCGGGGCTACCAATCCGGGACTAAAGGTCGGACCCTTTAGTCCCGGGTGCTCCCAACCGGGGTTAAAGGTTTCCACGAGAGAAAATAAATGTGCATCTGTGAGATTCGAACTCAGCACCTCTCGCCTCAGGCACGTTTACCAACTGAGCTACACAACCCACGTGATGTAGATCTGGACGTTTTCCTTTTGAATTCACTCGGGAAGGACCTTTAGCCCCGGTTGGTAACACCAACCGGGGCTAAAAGGACCTTTAGTCCCGGTTGGTAACACCAATCGGGGCTAAAGGTTCACCCTTTAGCCTCGGTTGGTATTACCAACCGGGACTAAAGGTCTTTAGCCCCGGACACAATTTTTGGCCGAGACTAAAGCTCAATTGATAGATCGTCCAAAGGCCTGTTCTCTAGTAGTGATAGTCCATACAAGCACTACAGGGATGACTATAGAGGGTTTGTAGGGACGATTTGCCTAAACACGAAGCCATCCCTTCCCAAGCGCCTCTAGCACGAGGGTCGTGGCCACCGGATCTGACCACCACGCCGGCCAGGGAGGCGGGCGAGAGCGGTCGTGGCCGCTAGATCTAACACCGCCACCAGAGAGGAAGCGGACGTGGCTGTCGGATTTGGCCGTCAATGGCCAGGGAGCAGGCCGGGTGTGGCCGTCATACAGCTGCCACTGGTCAGGGAGCGAGCGTAGCCGCCAGCCGTCAGCATGCCAAGGAAGGTACGTCGTCGGCTAAGGGGGAGCACCGGGAAGGCGAGGGCATGGGAGGAGAGGGAGCGAGGGAGGGGGAAGGATGTTGCGACGACAGGGGTAGATAATCTGAAGATACTGATTTGTAACTACATAGACCTCCACTAATTGTTGCATTGCATTGGTGGTGAGAAAATAAAATTAAAACGGGTAAAACTAAAACAACTTAAGAGAACAAAATCAGTATCCACACGCATGCAACTATATATGCATATGCAAGACAGCTGGTGTGTGGGCAGCTAATATTTCTTCAGTCTCCACGAATGGCTGCGCGGCTGCGGCTTGAGAGTTGAGACGACTTGCGCGAGGGAGATGAAGAGGCATGCAGCAGGTCAGCACGACAATTGAATAGGACTGCAGCTTGAACAGTTCTAACATGGCGTTCTTGCCGTGCTTCTTTAAGAATCAGGCGATCGAATTGAAGAGGTCCTGCGTGTCCTAGATTGGGTTGCGCAGTGTACAAGTGCAGTTCTGGCATGCTGTTCTCCGATCCCATTGACGACATTGTGCCCTGCCGGCCCTTTAATTTCATTCTTCGGCTCAAAAGTTTCAGCGACTGCGAGCCATATCCTCAAGAGTCAAGACCTCAACTCATCATCTATCATATCCTTCGGTCATGCAGGCCAAAGATGGCATTGCCTATAAAAACGACAAGCTGCATGCATGGGTGGGCCATGTGCCGGTACGGTGTCAACAGGACTGATTAATTGAAAACAGCGCAACATAAAATAAACAAAGTGAATTTTCATATTCTAGCTCAAGTTTCACGTTTTGTAGTGGCAGAGCAGATCGAGGAAGTGATATTATATGTTGTCACCGTCTTTTGGACCACTGAAAATTCAAAGAGGAATTCGTACTGCCACACACCTACTTTTCTCAGCGTTCGAATTGTACTACGACGTACAATGCAGGTACATGCATTATTTATTACTATTGTTCTAGTGTCGTCGGGTTTCTTACGAGTCATGTGATTGAAACAAGTCATGAGAGACCATCATCAGCCACTAATTTTGTAGATTTCGACATACTACTCCGTCCCATAAAAAGAGTCGCTATGGGATGCGTGCTGGTCAAACTTTCTCAACTTTGACTGAATTTATACAAAATGTGTGCAATATTTTTATCTCCAAATAATTTAATTATAAAAGTATATTCAAAGATCTATCCAATGACACTAATTATGTAACATAAATATTAATACTTTATTATATATATTTGGTCAAAGTTGAAATTTATTGACTTTTTGGAAAGCGAGAATGACTCTTTTTTAGGGACGGAGGGAGTAGATAATAAGCGCCAGCAAGTGCAGGTTGTTGACCTCGTCAAGTCGTCCTGGACGGCCGAGCCCGTTGCTCTCTGTTGATGAACTGCTAGCTTGGTGAAACATGTCGTGAATGGGCCCTAATCAGTAATCACCGAGATATTATTTCCGCGCTCCACAATTGCACTTGTGCTCATCATAGACTTGCTTGTCTTTTTTTTTTCTTTTTTAATTTGAGACTTTTAGGCCGTTCCCAACGTTACGTGCAATTAGAGTGATGCTAAAAAAAATGGAGAGAAAAGATCTTGGAACCATTAATATTCTTCCTATTGCGGCTGCAGACTAGCGAAACATTCTCATACTGAAGCCTACCGGTGCCCAATAACCAATAAAACCTGAATTATTTGTTGGTCATTCTTGCAACTATGCTACGTACCGTGGGGCCCCAATTTCACTATATGGGCACTATTTTTTCTAGGCACCGCGCGCTAGTACGTTGTGTATGTGGAGGGCTTTCTTGGATTTGTTTTCTTTGAAAGGTATATAGCTAGTTTTCTTGATTCTTTGTCAGTGCCATAGAACGCTTTTGTTTGAATTATCAGAAGTAATTCACAAGGAATACATACACGCTAGAGAGAGAAAAGAGAGGGAGAGAGCAGGAGATATATATATTTTGGTTACGAGGACCACACTCAGGGTTTGCTTGATTTGAGTAGTTACCACCCATCTTTGTATGAAGTGATGCATCATCATTAGTGTTTTCATGAATTTTGGTGGAATTATACCATTCATCTTGTGTACATATATAGTGTATTTTTTAGCTTGTGAGAGATGAGTGGTCATATATATCATCAATGCATTCTATCTCACAAGCCAAAAGAAAAAAAAAATTATATAGCACGTGTAAGAATATCTCTCCTGTTGCCCGACTTGACCCGTACGCTCAAAGTGGGTCGCTTTCGTTCTTAGGGCTACCAACCTAAGGGTCGTACTCTGTATCTTAATGTTCTAGCAGCTTCCATGTTGAAGTCAGACTCATTGGACGTTTTATAAAGTTTCATGAGTATTAAATATGTTGACATGTCATTATATTAATAAAAAGAGAGGTGATGAGAGTTTCATAGGAGTAGAGAGAGTTTCATCCGTTTCATGAAGATGAAACTGTTTTGCATTGTTTTCAAAATTTGAGTGCGTTGAAAACTAGGATATAAAACTTGCATTAAGGATGACCTAATGCTAACCACCTACACTAATTCTAAGCTGATATTTTTCGACACTAGTTGCTTGATGTGTGTGCGCGCGCGCTCGTATTGGTGCCTAAAAAACTAGAGCCTATACGTACTACAATTCTATAATTAATGCATGAAACGTACCAGCCAGCTTATTATTATTAGGTCCAAAATATCATGCATATCTTGTGGATCCAAATCAAAATAATAGATCAAAAAATTGCATCGCAACAGAGTTATGCATAACTTTTTTTACAGCCCCAGTTTCATGGCAGGAAGCAGACCGGCCACTCAGATTTGCATAAACATGTACGTGTGGAGAGTGGAGGCAATGTAGAGAGAAGTGGGAGTGGAGGCGGCGACGAGAAGAAAGGCGAAGAGTCGAGAGAGACCGAGGGTTGCCAGTTTTTTTTCCTTTCCCAGACGCTGTGGAGTTGAAGAATCGAGAGACCGAGGGAAGCGAGGCTTTTTTTTTTTCTTGTAACGTTCCGTGACGCTGTAGAGTTGGGAGTGGCATATCGAAGTGGTAGACAATAGAAGACGTAAGTTGGGCATGGGACGGTTGGATTTTGTTTGGCTGTCGTGGCTACGCTCGTCATGCGGCTACGTGTTCTGCTTTGAAGAGGTGAACATGATTCAATCTACTACTCCCTCCATTCCAAAATATAACACGTAATTTATACAAATATATAGTCAAATTTAAGTCATTCTTGAAAAACGTTTATTAATAAATAAAGCCAGACAAAGGAAGTGATATTTTGTATAAATTTTTGAATAAGACGAGTGATCAAACTTGACGTCAAAAAAATCAAAGTCTTATAATTTGAGATGGATTGAGTACATCATAAAAATTTGCATTGATGCAGAATTTTTTTAAGAAAAAAAGACATGATACCTAAGGCCTTAATTGGATGCACATGCGTATATATGCATTTCAGTTTATCTGTGCTGGAGTGGGTCGGGGGTAGAATCAGAGGTGAATTCGAAGCTAGTAAGAATTCAACCCTGGTGCATGCACCACGTACTCAAGCAATAATATACATAAATTTCTTAGACTATATGGTAAATATAGGGCTTGTAAAAGGTAAAAATACTTTTTACCCTGGTGCCAAGACACCAGGCAAAATGAACATAGCGTCGTGTCTGGGTAGATTTAAGACTAAATTCCACCTTAACTCACTCTAACTCACGCATGGATTAAGGGTAAATATATGTATCCGAACAAGCTTTAAACTAGAATAAGTACTGTATGACAAGAGCCCATGCGTTTGCAATGGATCTACACTATAAATAAAATTTAAATGGACGAAATAAAGCATCATTCTCAAATTTATAGTTTTGTAACTAATTATTAAGATGGTAAAAAAGATATACTAGCTCCTAAACACACATGAACGGACATTCATCCAGTGCACACAAAAAATCCCCAAATGTACAACCAACGCTAGCAACTCCCTCTTTTAATTAAATTAAATAAATAAAAAGAATAGAAGCTTCTCACACCACTTCTCAAACCCTGTGTGGTTGCGGGTTGTCCATCCTCTCTCATCCACTGTCTCCGAATTCCCACCTGACTTCCTACTCCTACCGTCCTACTCCTACGTCCCATGGACCTCCTATATATGTCTTTGTCCATCACGTACCCTAGCTTCACCCCCAACCTTAAAAGGCAAGCAGTGACCTGGATGTGTAGCTTGTGCAAGTGGTGGTTGCGATTTGTTCTGGCCGAGACTACGATTAACATTGAACTTAACCGGCTGCTTTGACTCTTTGATTTATTATAATCACCAGCCATACTTATTATAGGATTTAACTGGCCTTATTTGTTAAACTAAACTTTTTGTGCATAAGCACAAAACATTATTTGATCACTAACTTCCAATTAGAATAATTATCCAATAGCAATATTACCTATCCAAATAGATTTAATAATCACAATATATAGTACAATACCAAATTTGATAACTAAGCCAGTTTAAACTTAAATTTAACGAATCCAGCCAAATAAATTGTCTAAACATACTATCAGTCTTAAATTGTAATCCATCATTTGCTACACCAAATGCTAGACTGGAGAGTGTACCGTTTTGGATATTCATACTCATATGTAGCGTATAGTACGTGCATCGTTTAGTACCGAATCCATCGTTTGGAGAGTGTACCGATGCAGATGCTACGGTCACATTTACAAATCATGGCCAAGTCAATGAACTTTTATCAAGCACAAATACACCTCCATATGTTATCGTGAGCGATAGTACTTGCATCTCCTACAGTCCTACACCATCCCAAATTGCCGACATTCCCCATGATTTGTTCTTAGAAAATCACCATAATGTCACATGTTCCTTGTACGCAATATTGAAGAGCGATTATTAGAGTTTAAAAGTCGATCAGTTTGACAAAGAGGTAAGATCGCCTTACAAACTTGTGAGGCTCAAATATGCATGTAAGGCAGGTAGAGAGAATGTTAATGCCTACCTTAATTGTAAGTGTGGAAAACCTTCACAACAAGAATTAAGGCCAGCTACTATCAAATCGTCGGCTAGTAGTGAGGAAGAGGAAGAAGCGCTACCAATTTTTTAAATAGGCAAGGACAAAATGATAGGTTCATATATGAATAATAGTTCAGCTATTGCAATAGCTAAGCAACACTACTGGAAACTTCCCTGTCGGCAAAAAACTGACAGAAAAAATAGGAAGTTAATTTTTTTGTCGGTACCGACAGAATAAAGTGACAGAGAAATAAGTTTTTTCTGGTGGTGTTGGAATTTTTCTGTCAGTCAGGCAATTTCCTTGTCGGTAACGCGTTGACAAAAAAATTCAACGACGATGTCGATAGAAAAATTTGGTCACATCAGGTTTAGATTTCTAGAACCCAATAGAAATATTTGTTGTCACCGACAGAGAAATTCATCAATATCAGTTTAAATCGTATACATAGAATAGCATTATTCATAAAACACATTAGGTCACAAGTACATAGACCAGACCATCGGTTAGAAATGGCATACATAAGATAATTGGCACAGACCATATGTACATATTTTTTCTAAATATTTGCCATGAATACAAGAGTCTTATTATTATCTAGCCTAGCAAACAATTTTTCTAAATATTTGCCATCAATACAAAAGTCTCACTATTATTTCCTAGTCTCAAACAATCTAGCGGTTTCATTCCAGAAGTACTATGTATATAAAGATTATCTTCCGGTACACATCTTTAAAGACTTGTATCGACAGGTTATTCATCCTATAGCGCAGCTAGGGCTGAGACACCTTTATATACGTGCATGCCTTAAGAAAGCCCTCTTTCGGGGTAGTTGTAAGGCCACCACGGCCCAAGGCCCAAGTTTACCGGTTTCGAGCCGAGACACATGTCGAATATAATTTGTCCGTCAGTATTCTGATAATGACAGAAAATGGTAATACATAGAATAATTGTATTTTTTTTGTCGGTTTTATTATTTCGCCTGTAAGAACCTACAACAAAAATAAAAATTTTCTGTCAGTTGGTTCCATACTGACAGGAATTTTTAAGTTTCCAGCAGTGCAAACTAGTAATTATTCTTTGTCTGTAGCGCCAAAAGAAAAAAAACTTGGTTGTGCAAAAATATAGCAAGAACAATAAAGGCAAGGATAATTGCTTACTGTTGGTGATATTTTTTGACATAAAAACCGTGGGGAAGATCCCCACAGTACTATTGTTGGTGATATATATTGTCAATACCAAAATAGTAGAACATATCGGCCAATTGTTTATGCAATCAACAGAGGCTGACAGAAGTAATTTATTAGATGTAAGGCTTTCCATTATTTCCATCAAATGTAATATTGGCATGGGTAGCTTTCTTTGTTTTAGACTCGGTTTATACTTGATCTAAAATAAGACATAGGTGCTGTAATTATTTTAGATTCAGAGATGTAAAACTGAGGTTAGAAAACATTAAAAAGACCACCCTTATGGTTGTTCACAAATGACTCAAAAAAATGATGGGCATGCCCGACAGCTACAAAGTTTGATAGTTTTGGTTCCTTCAAATCAAACGCCTTTACGAGTGATAGATGACAAATGGGAACTCCTACAGAATACAAGTTTTAGAGTGGTTGAAAAAATATAAACCGTTCATTGGTTTAGATCGGACGGTCAAAAAAGAGGAAGTACCAGAAAAAAATAATGGAAAGTACCGAGAAGTGCCAAGATACACCGGATCAACACCAAAACATACAGGGCCGGTGTCTATAAATTTTTAAATATTTTTAGTTGTTAAGGGTACTTTAGTTATTGCACCGTACCTCCTTAGTATGTATAAATACATATTGCCAGCATTACTGGAAACTTGAAATTCTCTGACCAACGTCAGTGAAAACTGGAATTACCCTGTCGAGCTATCCCTGACGGTATTTTTATTTTCCCTCACGGTAAGTGCACCGTAAGAAATTTCATGGTGTTATTTTTATTTTTTATGATGATACCTACATTTTCATGTCGATATTTTTATTTTCCCTGACGGTAGTGCACCGTGAGGGAATTTTAAGTTTCCAGTAGTGCAGATCTATACGGATACACAAGTTCTGGATCATGCACTAGATTTCATTTCTCTGGTTAGTACATTTAAGCTCGAAAATTTTTTAGTATACTATGGAATTTAATCATAACTCAATCTCAGACGTGCAAATAATTGGTAGCTTTACACTAAATTGCGAGGCTATTAGGGCTTTGCCACTCACACAAGATGGGAAGGTCAAGCCTTGTTGATATGTCCGAATGTGCTACATCGCCACTAAAGTTATGTACAAATATTCAATGTATTGCCATTTACTCAGGTAACATTTTAGTTTTTCAGATTCTATTCTATCTTCTAGGGTTGATTTCTAAATTTCCTTCAGGATATATCTCAATGCGCCACACCACCACTAAAGTTATGTACAAATATTCAATGTATTGTCATTTACTCAAGTACGCATGGAAAATTAGTGCTTTTTAATTTAATTGTTTGTCAAAAAAAACTCAAAAGTACTGGTAGTACTTTTCAACCACCGAAACAAGCCTCCCTACAGAAAACTGGATCTCAGTTGGTAATTTTTACAAGTGATAGATGACAAACGAGAAGTCCTACAGGAAACTGGATCTCAACTAGTAGTTTACATGGAGGTATATGTTATACTAAATTATAATGTCAGTATATTATTAAACATGTTATCTATTTGAAACTTCCCATGGTTCTTAGTCTAGGTTTATTTCTTGTGAACAAAAACATTGGTCACAACCGATTTAAACAGATTTATTTTTCACTTGCAACAGATGTGGACAGGCCCAGATTTATATATATCGCTCCTGCCTGGATCAAAAAAAGCAGGTGGAAAGAAGCGTGTGTGAAAGCACGTTACTCTATCTAGCAAAGTGTAGCGTTTTGTCATAGACCGTTCAATGATGATGTGGAGATCATCATCAACTTGCTGCTTGCATTGCATTGGTCGTCCTTGGGCATGGGCATGCAGCGGCCGGAAATAAAAGAGACGCACACGCTTGGCCGTTCTTGCCTGCCTTCTTGGTCGCCAGCGTTTGCTGTGTCTCCATCATAAACCATCGCGCGCGAGCGCGCTAGTCCATATGCATCCAGCATCCATAATCCAGAAGATGAGATGAGAGCCTCCAACCCCTACAGCTAGTCCAACCAGCAGCAACTTGCTGTAAAATTCCACACAAATAAGCAGCTGAACTGAACAGGACACCCTTTTCGTTGAAAAAGTGCACAGAGCCAAAAAAAAAAAAAAAAAAAAATCAGATGTTGCGTGCGTGCACGTACGACAAGTAGGATGATTGCGCGCTTAATCAGAAAAAAAATGATTACGAGGTTGACACAAGTAGTGCCCACATGTACACAGTACGCTGGCTACTTAGCTTGTTAGGTTTAGTCCAATATCGGTAATTGATGGTGGAGGAGCACGATATATAAGGCGGGGACATCCCTCACATATCAGGCTAGTCTTTTGGGTTGAGTTAGGTCCAATGCCTAGATATGTTGTGGGCTCCGGTGGACCTGGGCCCGAGGGGTGTCAGCTCATGGGTATAGCGGGCTGGGCCGAATCCGTTGCGCACTCTAACAAGTGGTATCGGAGCTCATGGTAAAAAAAACTGGAAACTCTCAAGGGTCACATGTGAGGGGGAGCCCGTTAACGTCTCGGAGGTCACACGTGTTGTGTGCGATACGAAGCGTTGGACTCGCCTAGAAAATGTCTTCCGGAGATCGCACAAAGATGGGGGAGATTGTTAGGTTTAGTCCCATATCGGTAATTGATGGTGGTGGGTCTTTTGGGTTGAGTTAGGTCCAATGTCTAGATATGTTGTGGGCTCCGGTGGACCTGGGCTCGAGGGGTGCCAGCTCGTGGGTATAGCGAGCTGGGCTGAATCCGCTGCGCACTCTAACATAGCTAGTAGCCTGCCTAGAAACCACCTATGTCTTGTATTTCTACCTTTAGAAACGAGTTGAGAGTCTGTTATAAGTCCTAAAATAGCAACATAGTATATGGTGATCTATATAATCAATTCCTATCCTATGAATTTGGCATATATTTATATGTGAACTATATGAAGTATAAAATTCCAATCAAATCACCTATAGGAACACAGTAAATCGATTGATTTGGTTGTCGTTTGTCAATTCACTCAGATCATATTTAAAAGAAGGTTCAGCATAGCTGCATGTTCTCCAAGACAAATGTGGCACTCTATTTACGTGCATCCGTGACAACCGCTGTATGCCCCCGCCCCTGTATACATTTCAAAGAGAAAATGATCGATAGTGTAGGAGAGTCAGGAATACGTACTTAGGAGGACCATTAACTATAAAATAAATAATCTCAAAAGCCTCGAAGATATATAGCTACTTTTTGTATGCACTAATATAAGTAATAATCTCCTCCATTTTTCAAGATGTTTGAATTTTTTTTATCATGGTATTGTATATGTATTAATGGTTATACAATCAATATAGTCAAATGTTCTAAAATGCATAAATGCATGCATGCATACGTACATATACATGTGTTAGCAGTTAGCACTATGGGAAGAAGTCTTATGTTCGTCTTCTGTCACATGCATACATACATACATACTAAAATTTTGAGCCGCTAATTGTCTAATCAACACTAAAAATAAATGTATCTCTACAGTCTCGAGCATCTCCAACAACTCCTCAAATCAAGTTGCTATCCTTATTAATTTGGTAAAATCATAAAATTTCTACTCCAACAACTCCTCAAACCAACTTGCTATTTATCCAAACTTGCTATCCTGAGGTCTCGCACTCACATATATACAAACTTGCTATTCTATCCAACTTGCTATCCTGCGGGAGATGATGCGGTGGGCCAAAGCGCGGGACGAGGCGTGCGCGGCCAAGGATGACCGTGGCTGCGAGGGTTGCGGCGGCGCACGGTTCGTGTCGTGCTGGGAGTGCGGCGGCGCACGGAGGGACGGAGAGGTGCGATAAGTGCAACGAGAACGATCTCATGATGTGCCCCATCTGCCACTGATTGCATTGCATGTGCTCGCTCATTTGCATGGATGCGCATACATTGACATATACTACAGTAAGTAGTGTGTATATATAATATATATGTGGTGGGCCCTTCTTTTTCAGTTTTGGCAAGTTGAAAATAGGGAATTGTTGGAGAGAGCTTCTTTTTAACTTGGTATATTATTTTAGCAACTTGCTAAAACATAATATTTGACAAGTCAATTTTACCAAATTGTTGGAGATGCTGAGTTTGCTATTTTTAACTTGACAAATTGAAAAAAAGGACCTGTCGGGGGTCCGCAAAAGGGGTACCCCCGATCAACGCAAACAACTAGGTTAAACCTAGAACACCAATTAATAACAGACCTAACTAGTCTAGCCCCCTAAAAAGCCGACCCCCCGAGGCCTACAACGCTGGCCCACCGAGCCGAGCCCTCCAAGCCAGGCCTCGGGCGAGCGATCGTTTTCCGTCTCGCCCGAGCCCTCCACGTCAAGCCTCGGGCAAGCGCTCCACTACCCTTCGAGCCCCCCACAGCCGAACACCATACCTCGAGACCCCACGCGGGGACCTCGAGCCTCTCTGGCACAGCGGCCTATCCCTCGAGACGCGTTATGCCTCCCTCGAGCGGCGCAGACATCGGATGCCAGCCCCATACCGCGCACTTAATTCGTCCACCTACTCCAGTCACGTCCTCTGTAACACAACGTGTGCCACAGTGGACTGGGGCAGAGTCAAGTCTCGTTTTCACCATAAGTATGGGCGAAAAGGCACCAGTGAAGCACTGTTAACCCACGCCCTACACTGTGGCACGTCCAAGCCACGCCTCGAGGCCCGGATGCCTGCCGCTCAATCAATTTTCACGGGACTTGCCCATACCTGCGGGGACTCGAGCCCCCCGTAGGCGCCGCCTCGAGGCCGGCTCCGCGCCCCTCGAGCCCTAACTACTTTCATGCTATTGGAGGACAGGTACCCCAAGACCCGGAGGGACCACGCCGCGTCCTGTACGTTCCGGGATGGGTGTTGTACGGCTTCCACCTCGCCACGCCTCCACGTCCGCGCCCAGGATGGAGGCCACGCTTCAAGGACGCTTCAACAGCAACGCCCACGTCGGCTACAATGTCTTCGACAAGACAGGGTTCCTACCCTCCTTCGTAAGGAATACAATGCACTCCGACACATGCAATACCCTTGTGTAACCCTGGCCTCCCCTTACTCTATAAAAGGGGACACCAGGGCCCTCATTCGAGAGAGAGACACGTTAGAACACGCATACATCCACACGCTCAAGTCCGGACTCCGGTCCACGCTCACAGAGCTTGTATTCGCCCCTGTACGAGCACTTAGGTGCAAGTAATACAAGAACCTCCTCCCCCGCTGGACGTAGGGCCTTCTTTGCCCGAACCAGGATAAATCCTTGTGTCATCTTGCATCACCATCCAGGAAGAGAGCACGCGATCATATTACTCGTTGGTGTCATACCCCCGGGTACGAAACACAGACAGTTGGCGCGCCAGGTAGGGGCCTTCGCGTGTCGAGTCGGTTTCTCGCCGTTTCCTGGATGGCTGCTTCGACTCCTTCGTTTTCTGCCGGTGCCGTCATCTGGTTCGGGAGCCTCGAGTTCCTGGCCACTGACAACCGCAACGAGCTGGCCTAGCTCTCCATGGAGGGCCCGAGTGGATGGCGTGTCGCGCCGCCCCGTGCGAGGAGCATGGCACGTCGTCCACACCATCACGCGTCACCACCCCGTGAGCGGCGCCGTCATCATCATCGCCGCCAGGCACAGGCGGTGCCGGCGGCATACGCCCACCTCCCCGCGCCCGGCGCGGAGTTCCCCAGGAGGAGCTTGCCCGGCGCACGGCAGGAGACTTCCCGGGCGCGCCCGCGCCCGCCCAGCGACTTCGCGTTCATCATGCGCACGGACCAGGAGCCAGGCCAGAGGCCTCCGAGCCGCGCACCGTCGACGCCGCCCAGCCTCCTCCCGCACGGGGTGTACAGCGCTCGACGCCGCCAGTACCCGTTCGGCCTCGACGGCTCTGCGGCAGCCTGCGCCCGCCAGCTCAACGAGAGCAGTCGGGGCCGACAGCCGGCGGAGCAGGAGGGACGCCCGGGCGTGTTGCTGCAGGCCATGGCCAACCTGGAGATTGTCCACCCCGCACGCGTCGACCGCGGCCTCTCACGAGCCGTCGAGCCACCTCGTCCCGCCACCTTCGGGGAGTGGTACCGCGAGCTGCAGCCCCGCCACGAGCCAAGGCGGCGCGGCATCACCAGCTCCGACTCCGACGAATACGACTACCACGACCCCGACCTCTGGGATCCCACCCGGGAGTGCTTCCAACTCGAGGGGGTCATATGCGACACCGAGGACGAGGGCGACGACGGCAGGCCGGCGGCTCAACCTCGAAGGGCCCGGAGACGTGGCTGCGGCAGGCGGGTCGCGTGTTCACGGGAGGAACGAACCCCCGGCACCGGCTGCACCATCCCAGCACAGCGACGACCGAGTGGCGCGCACTCTCGCGCAGCTGCGGGAGGCCATCGCCAAGGCCGAGGAGGACAGACAACGCCTGCTGCAGCTCGAGAAAACCCTAGCACAAGAACCAGCCCAGCCTCGAGGTGCTGGCGCTCGTGGCCGAGCTCGAGAGGTCCACCGGCAGATCCTCGAGGACGGGGCGCCAGCACGCCCCGAGGTGCGTTTCCCGCGAGCGGGACAGAACGTGGGGGGCGGCGGCAATGCTGCTCCGCGATCTGCCCGCCGTCTCCAACCCTGACGCCAGGCGCATGCTTGGGGAAATGAAGAACCTCCTCGAGACAGCCGCTGTGCAAGCAAGCGAGAGCTCGGCGTCACGCCGGCGCGGAGCAGCCTCGGGGAAGCGGCGGACACGCCCCGCAACGAGCGCGAGGCATCCGTCCACCAGCCGGACGCCTCTCGAGCTAAGCCAGTCCGCGAACGGATCATCGACAACCGGCCACCTCGAGACCCCAACGACGCCCGCAACGACATCAACCGCCGGCGCAAGGACAAGGGGGCCCAGGAGCGTGGCTATAGCGCCCATCGAGGGGGCGCTACGACAGCGACGAGGACCGGCAAGCCCTCGAGCCCCCGGGCCCCAGAGTCTTCAGCCGGGCCATCCGAAGCTCAACCCTCCCCGACCGCTTCCGACCGCCGACCAACATCGTGAAGTACGACGGGGAGGTCGAGCCCAAGCTCTGGCTCTCGGACTTCCGCCTAGGCTGCCAACTGGGCGGAGCGAAGAACGACGACCGTGTGATCATACGCCAACTCCCACTTTACCTCTCGGACACCGCCCGCCGGTGGCTCGAGGGGCTCCCGCCGGATCGGATCGACGACTGGGCCGACCTAGTCAGGGTCTTCGACGGGAATTTCAAGGGGACTTGCGTGCGCCCAGGCAACCCCTGGGACCTACGGCGTTGCAGGCAGGCGGCGGAGGAGCCCCTCCGCGACTTTGCTCGGCGGTTCTCGAAGCAGCGCCTCGAGCTCCCCCACGTGCCTGATGAGGACGTCATCTCAGCGTTCCTCGCGGGCACGACATGCCAAGAGCTGGTTCATGAGCTAGGGCGCTACCGTCCCCGGACGGTCGAGGACCTGATGGATCGTGTCACCAGCTTTGCCTCAGGCGACGAAGCAGTGGGGGCCTTCTTTGGCCGCTCCGCGGACAAAGGTAAGGCGGTGACCGCGCCAGAGGGCTCGAACAAGGGCAACGACGCCAAGAACAACAACAACAACAATAACAAAAAGAAGAAGAACAAAAGCAAAAGTCAAAAGGCGAAGCGCGGCGCCGATGACGACGACGATGAAGAAGTGCTCGTGGGCGCCCTCGACCCTAAGAAGCCCCGAGGCCCCCCTGACGGGGCTGTTTTCGACCAGATGCTCGAGGACCCCTGCACTTATCACAGGGGCCTCGTAAATCACAAGTTAAAGGACTGCCGACTGTTGAAAGGCTACTACTCCAAGCTCGGCGATAAGAAAGAAGACGCGCCTAAGGGCAAGGATAACAATCGGCGCGGCGGTGGGGACGCGGACGGCGACTTCCCTCCGGTGCGCGATTGCTACATGATCTACGGGGGCCGACCGTCGGGCTCTCAGCTCGAGAAAGAAAGAAGGAGCGCCGGGAGATCTTTGCACTCTGCCACGACGCCCCCGGTATCTTGACTGGTCTGATGCTCCGATCACGTTCGACCGTGACGACCATCCGGACCGTGTCATAAACCCGGGAGCGTACCCCCTCGTCGTAGACCCCGTCATAGTCGACGTGCGGTTCTCCAAGGTGTTGATGGATGGGGGCTCGAGCCTCAACATCATATACCTCGAGACCCTCGACCTCCTGGGGATTTCCGAGGGTCAGCTCCGACCCAGCGTCGGGGGGTTCCACGGAGTAGTACCAGGGAAGAAAGCCCACCCCCTCGGGCGCATCGACCTGCCAGTTTGCTTTGGCACGCCGGCTAACTTCCGCCGGGAAACGCTCACCTTCGAGGTGGTCGGCTTCCAAGGGACCTACCACGCCATCATCGGCCGGCCAGGCTACGCCAAGTTCATGGCGGTTCCCAACTACACGTACTTGAAGCTCAAGATGCCGGGGCCAAAGGGGTCATCACCGTCGACACCTCCTACGAGCACGCGTACCACTGCGACGTGGAGTGCGTCGAGCGTGGGGAGGCCAACGTCCACCTCGACTCGCTCGAGGCCTTGGCGGCCTTGGCCACCGAGGAGGCCCCAGAAGCAAAGCGCCACGCCGGCACCTTCGAGCCGGCTGAGCACACCAAGCAGGTACCCGTCGACCCGACCTCGACCAATGGCAAGACGTTGACCATCAGTGCCAACCTCGAGCCCAAATAGGAAGCAGTGCTCGTCGACTTTCTCCGCGCGAACATCGACATGTTTGCATGGAGCCCCTCGGACATGCCGGGCATACCGAGGGAAGTCGCCGAGCACGCCTTGGAGATCCAGGCCGGGTCCAGACCGGTGAAGCAACGCCTGCGCCGCTTCGACGAGGAAAAGCGCAGGATCATCGGCGAGGAGGTGCATAAGCTTTTGGCGGCCGGATTCATCAAGGAGGTATTTCACCCAGAGTGGCTAGCTAACCCTGTGCTAGTTAGGAAAAAGAATGGAAAAATGCGGATGTGTGTAGATTACACTGGTCTGAATAAAGCATGTCCAAAAGTTCCATTTCCTTTGCCTAGAATTGATCAGATTGTCGATTCCACTGCGGGGTGTGAAGTACTTTCATTTCTCGATGCGTATTCCGGCTACCACCAGATTAGGATGAAAGAATCCGACGAGCTCGCCACTTCTTTCGTTACGCCTTTTGGTATGTATTGCTACGTTACAATGCCTTTCGGCCTTCGAAACGCCGGGGCAACGTACCAACGCTGCATGCAGCATATCTTTGGCGAACACATAGGCAAAACCGTCGAGGCCTACGTCGATGACATCGTGGTTAAAACCAGGAAAGTCGGGAGCCTCATCAGCGATCTCGAGACCACGTTCGGGTGCCTCCGGGCCAAGAATGTAAAGCTCAACCCGAGAAATGTGTCTTTGGTGTGCCTCGGGGCATGCTACTTGGCTACATTGTCTCACAACGGGGGATCGAGGCTAACCCCGAAAAAATCTCAGCAGTCACGAGGATGGGCCCAATTCGAGACCTCAAGGGTGTACAGAAAGTGACAGGCTGCCTAGCCGCTCTCAGCAGATTCATCTCGAGGCTAGGGGAAAAGGCACTACCACTCTACCGCCTGCTGAAGAAGACGGAACGCTTTGCGTGGACTGTCGAAGCCGAGGAAGCCTTAACCAAGTTGAAGGGGTTGCTGACTTCCGCGCCAATTCTCGTGCCACCACGACCAGCCCAGGGTGGCGATTCCCCCGAGCCTCTCCTCCTCTATGTGGCCGCAACCACTCAGGTGGTCAGCGCGGTCATAGCCGTCGAGAGGCACGAGGAGGATCATGCGTTGCCAGTCCAACGGCCGGTGTACTTCACCAGTGAGGTGCTCTCCGAGGCCAAGGTCCGGTACCCGCACATCCAGAAGCTGCTCTACGGCATCATCATCACGAGGCGCAAGCTCCAGCACTACTTCCTCGCTCATCCCGTAACGGTGGTGTCATCCTTCCCCCTCGGCGAGATCATCAACAATCGGGAGGCCACGGGGCGCATCGCCAAGTGGTCCGCCGAGCTAATGGGGGAGGCCATCACCTACGCACCGCGAAAAGCCATCAAGTCGCAAGCGTTGGCGGACTTCGTTGCGGAATGGACCGACACCCAGCTCGCCGGCACAAATCCAAGCCGAGCTCTGGACCATGTACTTCGACGGATCCC